>LR738710.1:104583850-104720831 GCA_902687465.1 Secale cereale
AACCGACGCCGCCGACCCCCCGCACCCTCCCCCGCTCCACCGGCATTACTGTTTGATGATATTTTAAAAATAATTATTACTGTCTTATAAAAAAATATTACTGTTATGATTTAAACAAGTTTGAACATATTTAAACACAAATAAGTATCAAACAGCATTTTAAATGCATAAAAAAATTGTGGAGCCTGGGAATCGAACCCAGGACCTCCTGGTGTGAGAACTAGCTGCTGACCAGTCGAGCTAGTAGAGGGGACTTGATGTGGATCGGGTCAGGTGGAAGATAACCTGTTGGCTCGAGCAGAAATCAAAAAAAATACTAATGGCGCACCTGGGCGAGGTGCGCCATTAGTATGGAGCTACTTATGGCGCACCGAGGGGTGGTGCGCCATTAGTATTGTGCCGTCCCCATCCATATTCCTCCCCGGCCCAAATTAACATATCCCCTCTCTCTCCCCTCGCCCTCGATCCCCTTCCCCTCTACTCTCTCCCGACGCCGCCCTCCCCGCGCAACTCCGGCGCCGACGCCGTCCTCCCCGCGCAACCCCGACGCCGCCCTCCCCGCGCAACTCTGAGGCCAGGCGCCCTCCCCCCCCCGGCCCGCTTCGACGCTGCCTCCCCGTCCCCGACGCGCGCCGCCTTCCCGTGGAGCCCCGGCGCCGCGCCCCCGAGCCCTGGCGCTCGCCGCCGCCCGTCTTCCACGATCCCACGGTCTTTTGCTCCTCCGCTCCCACGGTCGCCGTCGACGAAGGATCCGTCCTCCTCAAGGTTTGTCCTTCTCCCCATCCCCTTCCACTCCCATCTGCTCTCTCTCATTAGCATGGTAGTGCTGTGATTTGGAGTGTGAATCCATGTTTTTTATGGTTTGATCGACTAAGGTTGTGACCAAATAAAATCATCTCCGCCCGTTTTGTGCATTCTCTTTGGATGGCTGATGCATTGCATGTGTGCTCTGTTTTGTTATGTATGCAAAGGAGATGGATGGATGGATGTAGGAGAAAACATTGGTTTGCAAATCCTGGAGAAACAAACATGGGCTTAGAAATAAGATAAAAGAGACTGACCATGCCCATCATCAACATCAAACAAGAGAATGCTTTGAACATTAGAAAGATGACTTTGTTCTACCAAGTAATAGAAAACCTGTGTTGTTCTAAGAAGTAATAGAAAGTCTTCACTGAAGAACAATTGAGCACAGTGTAATCCACCTTGGCTATTTTTTGGCATTCCTCAAATGAAAGTTGATTTAATAGAAAATGAGACATTTTTAGGGCCAATGTGAAATGACTAGAAATGGCACTGGAATGACAAGCAAACAGACCACCGCACTGGAATGATAGTTATGGGCGCATGCAAATCAAGGCTTGTTTATTAATCTAGAAAGATGGAGCGTCGGTTTTACGTCCATGGTGTAGATGAACAAGTCCACTTATTTTGTGGTCAATTTATTTAGTTAGTTACCAGAGAGAGAGAGAGGGAGGAGCACATACAAATTTTGCAGCCCATACAAATTTTGCAGCTATGACTTCCTCTGGTAGTATTTTATTGCTTATTTAAACCATGTATTGCTAGTACAGATCATGTGAGGACACAGGAGACACTCAACTTTCGATACATCGCCTTGGATGCAACTTAAGCCATCTAGGTCATTGCTGTTATTGAAGGGGGCGGCACAATAACACTCATGTCTTGCTGCCATGCTTAGTTTTTTTATCCATTCTCGGTATTGGCACAGATTCTGTTATTGAAGTTTCATGCTCCCAACTAACACTCATAATGCACCCATGGTATTATTTTCCAGCTTCTTACCTAGGTGCTTCTGTATTGTGATTATTTTGTTTCGAGGGACTATAAAAATGCTTCCATTTATCAACAGAATTCCGGTTCTCCTTTGAAAGTTGGCGACATAGAAGATGCATCAGCGTCTTGCTGCCATGCTTAGTTTTTTTATCCATTCTCAGTTTTCTATCTGTCATACCAATATTAGTTATGTAGAGTTCTCATCTTTTCATCTTCCCGTAGTCCCCATTTGGTGGTTATACAAATTATATCTGTCATACCAATACCATTTGCTATTTGCATGATCTTACTTATGTAAACGTGGAGATAGATAACCTTGGACACAAGCTTGGAGTTTCCTCCACTTAAATATGCATGCATAATTTGTGAGTTCTAGGACCTTACTCTTTATCTGAATTTTAATTGGTGATGTCAGTAGTTGAAGCCAAGCTTCAGCTTACTCAAATGGTAGGGAGGTCATAGTGTTCCTTTACAAGCATAGTAGAGCATAGTATGGATTCTAATGTTCAACTCTGACTAAACAGGTTCTGCAAATGGTCTTTTACTGCACTTGACTGAAGAAGTAGGTGTCTGCTATATCCTGCACTTGAGGTGAGTTGTGTTCTCAGGTTTACATTGCAATGGGCACTCTTCTTGTAAACACAAATTCAGATTTATATACTATATGCTGGCATGACTGTTTTTATTAGGCAGGACAGTGCAGTAGTTGATGTATCTTGGGTTGATTATAAAGTTGCTTGGGTTTAATATTACCCAGCATGATGATGTATCAATGTAGCATTAGCATATGATCCAAGTGCTAGTACTGCTAGTAAATAGCTAATACAGTTAATGAAGAAGAAAAAAACTGCTAGTACAGTTAATGAAGAAGAAAAAGAACTGCTAGTACTGCTAGTTCATTTTTCCTTAGGTTAATATAAAAATGTCCAGTGTATATATATTTGAAAATGATTGCTGCTAGATGTTAATGTGCTGGTACTAGCTAGAATTTTGCACTGAAAAGCAAAAGCAAAAGCTAATTAACTGCTGGGTAATAGCACTGGTACTAGGTAGCTAAAATATGTGTTCTGAAACACTGAGAGCAGAAACACTTACTACATACATATGCTCAAGAAACACTTACTAACCAGAAAAGGTTTTGACTTGAAATGTTAATAGCACAGCACCTCAATCTGTTAGTATTTGTCTGCATTTTCTCACATTCTTCTTATATCTGATCCAGTATTGCTTGTAGTGGTTTGTCCAAAATGTTGAATGATACTGCTTGGAGATGAATATATTGTTTCACCTCTGCACATGCCAATGTATTTTCCATGTTGTGATGGAGGCCTTTTTTGCCTTGTCCACCCAAGAGGCCCTTGAGTTTGCTGGAATGTCGATTAACTTCCGTTCCGGCAAATTCGGGTACTCCATATGTCCTATTTTCAGCAAAGGTCATGCTGAAATTTTCCGTGAATTTTAGCATGACTTTGCTAAAAATAGGACATATGGGGTACTTATGACTAATGCATGGGCTGGGGTATCTTAGTAGTTAATTAAGTAGGATCAAGTGCCCCTTTATTCTAGCTGCATTAAACCATAGGCGGCAATAGAGCCAAGTGATTAGGTCAAACTTAGAATTCTCCTTCCCAGCTTAGCTTTTAGGATGCCTCGGTGTCGACAAACCATAAATTATAAAACCTTGGCTTTTAGGGTGCCTCGATGTCGATAAAAACCGAAATGCTGAAAGCTTAGGCTTTTAGGGTGCCTCGGCGTCGAAAAACCCTCAATGATAAAAGCTTAGCTTTTAGGATGCCTCGGTGTCGACAAACCCTAAATGATGAGACCATGATCTTGTTCCTTGACAATAACCAACTTTTTGACCAAACTTTGTTCCTATTTAGAGAGAAACATGGCCAACAACGATGAGGTCGGGGGTTCGGGCGGCAAGGCATTCTGGGAGTTGTCCCAGGAGATGGAGGAACAACCTCACTTGTATGAGGACACCGCCTTCCCCACCGATCCTGAGACCACTGATGGTACCGCCGAGGATGACCCCACTGATGCCACCACTGATGGTGCCGCCGAGGATGCCACCACTGATGATGGCGGCGCACGCACAGATGGCAGCCAACCGAAGAGGCAACGGAAGGACCGGCGCCCGACCGTGCTCCGCACCCTCAAGGAGGAAGTTACTGAAGTGGACTCCGACGGGAATCCAACGGCACCCGAATGAATAGTCAAGGGGTACTCGCTTCAGCTCGGGTGCATTCTCCGGAGCACCGTCTCGATCAACACCGAGAACCTGAGGCATCCTGATCGAGGGAATTTGCGCAACCTCCTCTTCACGAAGCTGCACGAACGATACAAGTTCCCCGCTGAATTTAAAAACACAAGCCTCAAAGGGAATAAAGTTAACAATGTTGCCCTCACGAAGATGAGCAAGGCCCTGTCTACTTGGAAAAGCAATGTGAAGAGAATGATCGAGAAAGGTGAGAGTTATGAGAAGATCAAGGAGAAAAATCCTTCGATCACCGAAGATGACTACAACAACTTCAAGATCAATTGCTCGAGCACCGCAAACTCCGAATCAAGTCAGTGGGGGAAAGAAATGCGGGAGCTGAACTTAGGGGAACACACACTCGGTCCCGGCGGTTACAGAGTGGCGGAGCCTATATGGGACAAGGAGGAGGCGGACCGTGCCGAGCAAGGCCTACCGCCCCTCTTCGATAAATACAGTGACAAGCAGACCAGGAACTTTGTCAAGGCCCGGTAGAAGAAGGACCCGAAAACAAAGGAGCTTACCACGGATCCGAAGACCAGGGCGCTTGAGCTTGTTCTGGTAAGGAATACACCCCCGCGTAATTAGCTCCATATGGTTGCATTCTAATTAATGAAGCCAAATTTCTAAATGGTTCACATTCCTTCCGCAGGCGACTGAAAGCAGTAGTGTGGGGTCGACTAAGAGCAACCCTTGGGACACGACTCTAAATAGGGCGTTGAATGTAATGAAGAACAAGGATAAGCTCAGTAAGCCGACGTCAGCTGGTCGTGTGGCCGGCAAAGGCTTGTCGACAAAATGGTCGTCATACTATAACGCTGGTGGGCGAAAGGAGAAAAAGACCAGCTCGGAAAGCCAGGCGCGCGAGGTTCAAGAACTCAAGGCACAGGTGGCGCGGATTCCGGAGATTGTCCAAGAGCAAGTGCAACAACAGCTTGGAGCGACGATCACCGCCATTTTGCCTACCTTGATCGAGGGGTTGAGTGCGTGGATTGCGGGCGGCCAACAGGGGCCGCCCCCGATTCCTAGCTTCACGGCCAGCAACTCGCAGAACGCGATGGCGGGGCCATTGGTGTCTCCGGCGGAGGCGGCATTGGTGTCTCCGACGCCGGCACGAGAGCTTAATGCACCCGGGTGTACGCCGGCCGGCACATCTGCAGCAAGCGGCCCCTCGGTCAACTGCACGCCTGCCGTTGGCGGTGCCTCGACATTAGCCGAGCTCGACGCCATCATCACGGTAACTAATTAAGCCTCTCTCGGCCGAGGACTTCATCTCCTTGCCTTTGACTGGGCATCCCTGACGCCCTACATGTTTTCGCAGGGCGCCGCCGACGTTCCGTGCACTCTCCTGCACTTCGTGAACAACGAGTTGGTCGATGTCGCCAAGGGCAAAATCGTTCAACCGGGCAACCCCTTGTTCCACGGTACCCAGATGCCACCCAACTTGTTTAGGGTTCAACTGGTTCGGGTGCTGCCAGGCTGCGACGAGGTGTTACCTCCGATTTGACCCGTCGGGGCCGACGATGATGACGTGATGACCCTCAGCGCCTGCCTGAGCTGGCCCCTGCTTTGGCCGAAGAGTCAGATTCGTTTGGGGGCGGGGGACACCACCCCAAAGACAACACCGCCAGTCGTGCCGGCGCCAAGTCGGCCCCATGGCAAGACCGCCGCAACGGTGCCGGACATCCCTATGCCACTGGATCCAAACATGCATATGGCACAGGATCAGAACGACAATGACGACGATACATTTGCCAACGTCGATCAGTACTTTGCCGATCATGGGTACGGTGGCGACTTCATGGGGCCTCCTTCTCAAGAACCCAACCCAACAAAAGACGTGCGCGATCTAGCTGGTACCTCGGAGAAGCCAAGTTGCAACAGGCGTCGTCTGCCGTTCAGCTCTCTGGAGACGCCTCCAGATGCCGACTTCACCGAGCCTCAGATAGGCGAGGTGCAAAATATTATCAGCCCCAACACACTCAAGAAGGAGGTCTGTGAGCAGAACTCGGTCCCATTACAGGAGAAGAAGAAGGCACGCAAAAGAAAGACTAACAAGGGTGCGAGCCAGCCGGCACCGAGTACGATCCGTGCTCAGGACGGGCCACCTTCACCTGAGGATGTAATGAGGAGGGTGCATGTGGAGGGTAGGCCGATGCTACCGACAAATATGCTCGATGTTGCAACCGGTGCTATGCGGAGTCTGCATGACAGTGTTCTTTCTTTGGAGAAGCGGCATCTCAGAGAGAAGGATGTGGCATACCCGGTTTTCGCGGCCAAGGTGCCAGAGGGCAAGGGCTTTGTGGATAACTCCATCGGGGGTACGATCGTCCTGCGGTTTGATGACATCCACGCTATGTTGAACCTTCATCCGCTGCACTACACCTTCGTTCGGCTATTTTCGCTGAGTATGGAGATGCGGATCATTCACGACAAGACCTCGGACATCGTAATAGTCGACCCCTTCTACATGCGTGCCAAGATCTTGGGCAGCGCTGGGGACCGGCAAGTCGCGAGTTCTTACCTCGAAGGCGTCATTCTAGAAAACCGAGATAAGGATAACTTCCTCGTGCCTTACTTTCCCGAGTAATTCCTCCCCATCAACCGCCCCGTAACATATGAATTCTTAGATTTCGATCGTTTTTCTTTTAACATTCCGTGTTTTCTGTAGTGACACACATTGCACGCTCATCCTCCTAAGCCCCAAATATTCCATGGCCACGTATTTCGACCCAGACCGTCAGTCGAACGTAGACTACACAAATGTCAAGAAGGTTCTTGATGATGTTCTCCCCGGCTACACCAAATCTGGAGGCACCTTCACCAGGCCTATTCGTAAGTACGGCAAGCATGTGTTCTCCCACGATACGACGTTCTGCTGCGTCAAGAAGCCTCCTGGCGGTCAGAAGGGTGCCTACTACGCCATCCATCACATGCGGGCGATCGTACGGGACCATCATCAACTTCTGCTACCGAGTAAACTCAAAGATTGGGCCGCGAGCGTGTCGGCAATCCAGGACGCGGACATCAGACAAGAATTCTTTCGCATCCAGTCGGAGTTTGCGGAAATCATCCATCAAGATGTCCTTCGTACCTCGGGGCAGTTCTACCTCAGAAATCAACCGTCCAACAGTGACATCGACACAATGCTACAAATGCAGGCTGACAGCGCTCGTGATTTCATGACTCCCACGATAGACGGCGGCTTCATCCATGCTCCGGTCCCTTGAGTCGAGTCGAAAGCAGTGATGCTATGTCTAGTTCTGAAACATCGATTGGCTCATGTTGTAATTAAACTTTAATAAACTTGTAGTATGTCTCTTTGGTTTCGAGAGTCGTTCAACTTAGATGTAATCGATGCTATTAATGTCTTGCTTTTCTCTTCCGATCGTTCTGTTGCATACTTATATATTGCTTATGTATTGTCTGTGAATTGGTACTAACGTTTCATTTGGCTAGTGCATAGCGATGCCGTCGTATGTCGTGTACAAGGGTAAGGTTCCCGGAGTCTATGACGACTGGGAGGAGTGTCGGAGACAGGTTCACCGATTCAGCGGTAACAGTTACAAAGGGTACACCACTAGGGCCGAGGCCGAATCTAGATACGCCCGCTATCTAGCGGGAGAGGGGAGGGAGCGTTGGAGGAACCGGATGAAGACGAGTTTCATCGTGATGATGCTCATCGTGATGACCGCAGCTCTCTTCTATGTGATGGTAGTTTAGATGATCGATATTGACTTGTAATGTGAAGACAAACTCGCTACTCGCGGTCTCGAGACTTGTAATATAATGTTCTATCTTTGTTCGGTCTTTTCAATTCGGAGACTAATATGATGAATTGTATTCGGAGACTAATATGATGAATTGTATTCAGAGACTAATCTTCTATTGTATTCGATGAATCTGTTGTTGATGTGTGCTGTCTATATTCTGTCCAATTATACATTTTGTAACCTGTGCAAAAAACAGAAAATTAAAAAATAAAAATAAAACTAATATTCATACTAATGGCGCATCACATCACAGTGCGCCATTAGTATGCCAAAGGATACTAATGGCGCATCATTAAACAGTGCGCCATTAATATGTCGAAGTTACTAATGGCGCATCTTGTTGTCGTGCGCCATTAGTATGCCAAAGCACCTGGGTATACATGGCCCCTGGGAGGCATACTAATGGCGCACTGTTGTATATACTAATGGCGTATCTGAGGTGCGCCATTAGTATACCAGATACTAATGGCGTGGCACTAATGGCGCACCACTAATGCGCCATTAATGGCCAAATTAGGTGCGCCATTAGTAGGCCTTTTCCTAGTAGTGATGGGATCTCCACGGGAACAAAAGCTACGGCGGTGGAATTAGGGTTTTCTCTCTTCGTATGGAGTTTCTAGGGTACGTAGGTATATATAGGAAGAAGGGGGGCACCGGGGGCCGTGTGGGCCAGCCTCGAGGCAGGGGGGCGTTCCCTGGGAAGGGGGGCGCGCCCCCCACCCTCGAGGGATGGTCCTACGTCCCCTGACTTGGCCCCAAAGACTCCCGTGCGTGATTTTCTCCAAAAATATCTCTCGCGAAGGTTTCATTCCGTTTGGACTCCGTTTGATATTCCTTTTCTGCAAAACCCTGAAATAGGCAAAAAACAGCAATTTGGACTGGGCCTTTGGGTTAGTAGGTTAGTCCAAAAATGATATAAAAATGAATGATAAAGCCCATTAAACATCCAAGACTTCATAAATAATAGCATGGAACAATAAAAAAATATAGATACGTTGGAGACGTATCAGTGAGCCATGGATATAGCACTATGGGTGGAATAGAGGTGGTTGTGGAGAAGACAAAAACAGGGAGATAGTCTCACATCAACTAGGCGTATCAACGAGCTATGGAGATGCCCATGAATAGATATCAATGTGAGTGAGTAGGGATTGCCATGCAACGGATGCACTAGAGCTAAATATGAATGAAAGCTCAACAAAAGAAACTAGTGGGTGTGCATCCAACTTGCTTGCTCACGGAGACCTAGGGCATTTGAGGAAGCCCATCGTTGGAATATACAAGCCAAGTTCTATAATGAAAATTCCCACTAGTATATGAAAGTGACTAAGCATCAGACTCTCTACAATGAAGAACATGGTGCTACTTTGAAGCACAAGTGTGGAAAAAGATAGTAGCAATTGTCCCTTTTTTCTTTTTTTTTCTTTTTTTTATTTTTTTCTTTTTTTTTGGGCCTTTCTTTTTTTCTTTGGCCTTTTTTTTCTTTTTTTTTGCGGAGGGGCTTTATAGACTCAGCCTTTCCTCCCATGGGACAATGCTCTAATGATGATGATCATAACACTTTCATTACAACTCGATTATACAACTCGATACTACAACAACAAAGTATGACTCTATGTGAATGCCTCCGACGGTGTACCGGTATGTGCAATGAAACAAGAGTAACATGTATGAAAAGATTATGCATGGTGGCCTTGCCACGAATACGATGTCAACTACATGATCATGCATGGCAATATGACAATATGATGCGTGTCATATAAACGAAACGATGGAAAGTTGCATGGCAATATATATCGGAATGGCTATGGAAATGCCATGATAGGTAGGTATGGTGGCTGTTTTGAGGAACAATATGGTGGCTGTTTTGAAGAAGGATATATAGTGGGTTTATGGCACCGGCGAAAGTTGCACGGTACAAGAGAGGCTAGCAATGGTGGAAGGGTGAGAGTGCATATAATCCATGGACTCAACATTAATCATAAGAACTCATATTCTTATTGCAAAAATTTATGAGTCATCAAAACAAATCAATCAACGCATTCCCCTAGGGGGGAGGTTGGTAGGAGTTAACCATCGCGCGCCCCCGACCTCCACACAAAATTTGACACTCTACAAATACCTCATGCTTTAACTTAGTCACACAACGGTTCACCATACGTGCAGGCTACGGGAATCACTAACCTTAACACAAATATTTCTCAATTTCATAATCACTCCACTAGCATGACTTTAATATCACTATCCTCATGTCTCAAAACAATTATCAAGCATCCAACATCTCTTTCTATTCAATGCACTTGATGTGAATTTTTTTACTACATTGACATTGGATATTTATCATGTGAAGACTAGTTTCTTTAGCCTAAACACTTTACCATGCTGTTTTAATAGACTCTCAAATAGATGTAAGTGAAGCATGAGAGTTCAACAATTTCTACAAAATATTACCACCACCATGCTCTAAAAGATATAAGTGAAGCACTAGAGCAAAAACTATTCAACTCAAAAGATATAAGTGAAGCACATAGAGTGTTCTAACAATTTATAGGCCATATTTAACTCTCTCAAATAGGTGTGTCCAGCAAGGATGATTGTGGCAAACTAACAGGCAAAGACTCAAATTATACAAGACGCTCCAAGCAAAACACATAGCATGTTGCAAATAAAAATATAGCTCCAAGTATAGTTACCGATGGATGAAGACGAAAGAGGGGATGCCTTCCCGGGGCATCCCCAAGCTTAGGCTTTTGATTATCTTGAATTTACTTGGGGTACCATGGGCATCCCCAAGCTTAGGACTTTGCTACTCCTTGTTCCATAGTCCATCAAAGCAATACTCAAAACTTGAAAACTTCACAACACAAAACTTAGACAAAAATTCTCGTGAGCTCCGTTAATAAGAGAAAACAAGCCACTATTCAAAGGTACAGCAAGGAATTCATTCATTGTTTTTATTGGTGTTAAACCTATTGTACTCCAAGCTCTCTATGGTTCATATCCTCCAATATTACTCATAGATGCATCGGAATAAGCAAACAACACACGAAAAACAGAATCTGTCAAAGACAACAGTCTGTAGTAATCTGCTGGGCTCGCCTACTTATGGAACTCCAAAAAATTCAAACTACATTGTTAAATTTGATAAATTTGTCTATCAATCAGCAGCAAAAAGAATCAACTAAAAAGCACGCTCTAGTAAAATCTGAAGACTACTTTAGCGAGCGCTAATGATTTTTTTTTCACAGCAAGATCGTATAAACTTCACACAAGTCGTACCAAAGGTTCTACTTGGCACAAACACTAAACAAAACATGAAAACACATCTAATCAGAGGCTAGATGCAATATTTATTCCCTAACAGCAACAAAAGCAAAAAAACATAAAATTGGGTTGCCTCCCAACAACCGCTATCGTTTTACGCCCCTAGCTAGGCACGATACAAAATAGATCTAGGTATTGCCATCTTTGGAAGGCAATCCATAAGTGCCTCTCATGATAGATTCATATGGTAATTTTATTTTATTTCTAGGGAAGTGTTCCATGCCTTTCCTTAACGGAAATTGGAATCTAATATTTCCTTCCTTCATATCAATAATTGCACCAATCGTTCTAAAGAAAGGTCTACCAAGAATAATAGGACATGAAGGATTGCAATCTATATCAAGAACAATGAAATCTATGGGCACATAATTCCTATTGGCAACAATAAGAACATCATTAATTCTTCCCATAGGTTTCTTAATAGTGGAATCCGCAAGATGCAAATTTAAAGAACAATCATCAAGCTCATGGAACCCTAGCAAATCACAAAAAGTTTTTGGGATAGTGGAGACACTAGCACCTAAATCACACAAAGCATAGCATTCATGATCTTTTATTTTTATTTGGATAGTAGGTTCCCATTCATCATAAAGCTTTCTAGGTATAGAAACTTCCAACTCAAGTTTTTCTTCATAAGATTGCATCAAAGCATCAACTATATGTTTAGTGAAAGCTTTATTTTGACTATAAGCATGCGGAGAATTTAGCACGGATTGCAACAAAGAAATACAATCAATCTAAGAGAAATTATCATAATTGGATCCCTTGAAATCCAAAGTAGTGGGTTCATCACTATGCAAAGTTTTAATCTCTTCAATCCAACTTTTAGCAATTTTAGCATCAAGATCTAAAAACTCTGAATTATTGGGACACCTTAAAGCAGAATCATCTCCAATCCTATTCTCATCAAGATTAATACTAGAAAACAAGGATCTAATAGGATACACATCAATAACTTTTATATCTTCATCTTTATTTTCACGGTAACTAGAAGAGCACGATTTAATATAATCTTCTCTTTTAGCACGCATTCTAGCGGTTCTTTATTTGCATTCATCAATGGAAATTCTCATAGCTTTGAGAGACTCATTGATATCATGCTTAGGTGGGATAGATCTAAGTTTCAAAGAATCAACATCAAGAGTAATTCTATCCACACTTCTAGCCAATTCATCAACTTTAAGCAATTTCTCTTCAAGCATAGCATTGAAATTCTTTTTCGAGATCATAAACTCCTTAACACTAGTTTCAAATTCGGAAGGCATCTTTCCATAAGAGTTGTTGTAGGAATTACCAAAATTATTAGAGGGATTACTAGGAAAAGGCCTAGGATTAAAATTACCTCTATAAGCATTGTTACCAAAATTATTCCTACCAACAAAATTCACATCCAAAGATTCATTGTTATTCTCAATCAAAGTGGATAAAGGCATATCATTAGGATCAGAAGAAGCACTCTTAGCAGCAAACAATATCATAAGTTCATCCATCTTTCCACTCAAAACAATAATTTCTTCGATAGCATGCACTTTTTTACTAGTAAATCTTTTGGTGTGCCATTGAGAATAATTAACCATAATATTATCTAGGAGTTTGGTAGCTTCTCCTAGGATTAAAATTACCTCTAAAAGATTTCTAGAAGCAAAATTCAAGCCAGCATAAAAGTTCTGAATAATCATCCATAGATTCAAACCATGTGTAGGGCAATTACGTATCATTAATTTCATTCTCTCCCAAGCTTGTGCAACATGCTCATGATCTAGTTGCTTAAAATTCATAATATCGTTTCTAAGAGAGATGATCTTAGCAGGAGGGAAATACTTAGAGATAAAAGCATCTTTGCACTTATTCCACGAATCAATACTATTTCTTGGCAAAGAGGAGAACCAAGTTTTAGCACGATCTCTAAGTGAAAACGGAAATAACTTCTATTTAACAATATCATTATCCGTATCCCTTTTCTTTTGCATATCACACAATCAACAAAGTTGTTTAGATGGGTAGCGGCATCTTCACTAGGAAGGCCGGAGAATTAATCTTTCATGACAAGATTCAACAAAGCAGCATTGATCTCGCAAGATTCATCATCGGTAATAGGAGCAATCGGAGTGCTAATAAAATCATTGTTGTTGGTATTGGAGAAGTCACACAATTTGGTATTGTTCTGAGCCATAGTGACAAGCAAGCAATCCAACACACACAAACAAACAAGAAACAAGCGAACGAAAAACACACGGCGGAAGAAGGGCGAATAAAATGGCAAAGGTGAAGTGGGGGAGAGGAAAACGAGAGGCAAATAAATGTAATACGAAGGATAAGTGTTTGTGATAGGTACTTGGTATATGACTTTTGCGTAAGCATCCCCGGCAATGGCTCCAGAAATTCTTCTTGCTACCTCTTGAGCTTGTGTTGTATTCCCTCGAAGAGGAAAGGGAGATGCAGCACAGTAGCGTAAGTATTTCATCAATTTTTGAGAACCAAGGTATCAATCCAATAGGAGACCACGTGCCAGTCCCTCGCACCTGCACAAACAAATAAGAACTTCGCAGCCAACGCGATAAGGGGTTGCCAATCCCTTTACGATCACTTACGATAGTGATATCTGATAGAGATGATAATTATATTTTTGGTATTTTTAGTTTAATAAAACAGCAAATAAAAGCGGTAAAAGTAAAGTAGATGTAGATTGATATGTTGAGAATAGACCCGGGGGCCATAGTTTTCTCTAGTGGCTTCTCTCATGATAGCGATATTCTACGGCGGGTAAACAAATTACTGTCGAGCAATTGATAGAAAAGTGAATAATTATGAGACTATCAAGGCATGATCATTGTATATAGGCATCACGTCCGAGAGAAGTAGACCGACTCCTGCCTGCATCTACTACTATTACTCCACACATCGACCGCTATCCAGCATGCATCTAGTGTATTGAGTTCATACGAACAGAGTAACGCCTTAAGCAAGATGACATAATGTAGAGGGATAAACTCAAGCAATATGATGAAAACCCCATCTTTTTATCCTCGATGGCAACAATACAATACGTGCCTTGCTGCCCCTGCTGTCACTGGGAAAGGACACCGCAAGATTGAACCCAAAGCCAAGCACTTCTCCCATTGCAAGAACTATAGATCTAGTAGGCCAAACCAAACCAATAATTCGAAGAGACTTGCAAGGATATTATGAGCACACATAAAAAGTTCAGAGAAGAACCAAATATCTTTCATAGATAACCTTGATCATAAACTCACAATTCATCGGATCTCGACAAACACACCGCAAAAAGAGATTACATTGAATAGATCTCCTCGAAGACCGAGGAGAACTTTGTATTGAGATCCAGAGAGAGAGAAGAAGCCATCTAGATACTAGCTATGGACCCGAAGGTTTGTGGTAAACTACTCACAACTCATGGTGAGGGCGATAATGATGATGATGATGAAGGCCTCCGTGATGGATCCCCCTCCCGGAACAGGCTCCAAGATGGGATCTCCACAAGAACAGAAGCTACGGCGGTGGAATTAGGGTTTTCTCTCTGCGTATGGAGTTTCTGGGGTACGTAGGGTATATATTGGAAGAAGGAGGGCACCGGGGGCCGTGTGGGCCACCCTCGAGGCAGAGGGGCGCGCCCTGGGAAGGGGGACGTGCCCCCCACCCTCGACGGCTGGCCCCTTGCCCCCTGACTTGGTCCTGACGTTTCCCAAGCGTGATTTCCTCCAAAAATATCTCTCGCGAAGGTTTCATTCCGTTTGGACTCCGTTTGATATTCCTTTTCTACAAAACCTTGAAATAGGCAAAAAACAGCAATCTAAGACTGGGCCTTTGGGTTAGTAGGTTAGTCCCAAAAATGATATAAAAGTGAATGATAAAGCCCATTAAACATCGAAGACTTTATAAATAATAGCATGGAACAATAAAAAATTATAGATACGTTGGAGACGTATCAATACCTCGATCGCCATTGAGCCCACCGGAGGACCGGGGTTATCGTCATAACTAGACTTAAGGGATGAGGGGCTACGTGGCCAGTTAGGCCCCTGGGTCGTGATGCCCAGGGGTCCCCCTTGACGTACGAACGGCTCTCATGAAGGAGAACGAGCACCATACCTTGCCCACGAGCCTTCTCCTGGGATGGGGGCACGAGAAGGCCAGGTGTCTGGGCACCTGGTAGGGTGGCGTCTGCTAGGCGTGACCTGAGCATAGCCCCCGTGCCTAGCCCCCCTCGTGACACACATCTAAGGAGAAGTTGTGCGCGTCATGAGCTGAAAAGCTCCCTGAGGTTGGTGCGACCACTGGGGGCCACCCTCAGTTGTTTATAACTAGCGCGGAGCATAGAGCTACCACACTTGCGCAAAATGTGGGCATAACCGCGCCTCGGTCATATCGGCCAGCGCGGAGCTTGGTGCTTCCACTGGTTCGTGGGCATAACCGCTCCTCGGTTGGATCTGCCAGCGCGGAGCTTGGTACTTCCACTGGACTGTAGGAGGGAGCCTCCCACTGGGAGAGACTCTGGGGCGTGTACAGCCCCGTCCTGACACATGGCTTGCATGGTAGGACAGCCAAGGTGTATATGGGCCCTCCTCGGGACGAGTTGAACGACTCTGAGGAAGTTCTCGTGAGCTTACACATCACCCACGAGACCGTACCCTGAGGCGGGTTGCGCCTGAGTCTTCTTCTGCAAAATGTGAAAAGAGAGGTGTTGTGTCGACCTGCGCCGAGTGCATCTCCAGGGGATATTGCATGAGAAGACCGCAGCACCAGCGACCCCAGGAGGTGACGTCACGGGGATAATCGCGAGACAGAGCTCAGCCACTAGATTTGTCGATGCTGCAGGGACGGACCCGAGCACAGACGTCGTGCCCAGTCTTCTCATGCCACGATCCAAAAGAAAAATAGCCGGCGCGCGGTTCCTGCGTGAGCGAGGCACCTGCCACGGGCCCCTACTTACCCATCCGCAATTAGCCCATGCGAGAACGAGGCACCAAGGACCATGGGAGGTACCGTCACGGGAATGGCTCGCTAGACATAGCTCAGCCCTTGGGTTTATCGACGCTGCAGGGACGGACCCGAGCACAGACGTCATGCCAGTCCTTAATCATGGGGCGGTCGCGAGTGGGCTCACAAGGCCTCATGACCTTAGTGGCGGTGAGGACGCCGAGCATATAGATAACGCGAATGGAAAGAAATATCTGACCTTGATCATGCAAAAAGGGAGATAACCGCGGGGGATCAGCCCCGAGCGACCCGAGGATGATGCAGCCCAAGAGGCGCCCTCGTTTGGATACCTGAAGTGTCACCTGATACTTGCCGAAGGAGAGTTGGGGTAGCTGAAGACGGGAGCTGTGCGGGTTGCTCCCAAGGATCGTCGGGCTCCTGAGGCCCAGGGGCTCCGGAGGCTCTCCGTGGTCGCGCGGGCCCGGCTCCCGCTCCGTCCGGGCCGCTTGCCATTGAGCCTCCCGAGCCCCCAAGGCCCGCTGCACGAGGTGCTGGAACGTGGCAGCTGTGTTGCAGAAGCCGAAGAGTGTGCGGACGTAGCTGCAGGGGATGGCCCTCCTCCGGCCGACCGCCGTAGGCCAGAAGGGCTCCTGAGAAGCGGCTCGGTTGAGACCCGCGATGTCGACGCAGACGCGGAAGCAGTCGCTTGGGCTGCGAGCAGGTGAACTTGGGGTTGTGCGGCTACGCCCACCGCAGATGAGTCTTGCGTACTGAAGTTCCTCTGTAACTTGGTCGATGAAGTCCTGAGCCCCCAGCGTTGAACGGCTCACGCTGGGCTCGCAAAAACGTGCATCAAGATACGCTTGCAGGTGGTGCTTGAACACCTCCCTCGAGGCACGGGTCAGCTCGGGGACACTCCAGAGGAGAGCCCCCGAGCCCGTCAAGAGAGGGGCGTCGAGCGCGCCTCCCTATGCGAGGGTGGAGGGCGCCTCGTCGGCAGGAGCGTGTCCTGAGGCCAGGCCATCAGGGGCCCCCGCGTCCTGAGGTCCGTCGACGGGTAGGTTCTTCTTCTTCTTGGGGGCGGTCTGCAGGGCGAGGACGGCTCCATCCTCATCGGAGCACTCGACCGCCGCGGTCTGGTAGGCACGCTCCAGGGAACGCACCGCTTCCTTCTCGTCGGAGGAGATTGTGATGACTCCGCCGTTCCTGGGCATCTTGAGGACGTTGTAGCCGTGATGGGTCGCCGCCATGAACTTGGCGAGGGCAGGATACCCCAGGATGGCGTTGTACAGGAGGTGGATGTTGGCGACGTCGAAGTCGATGAGCTCTGTGTGGTAGTTGTCGTGATCGCCAAAGGTGACGGGGAGGCGGACCTGCCCCATCGGGAGTGTGGAGCCATCTGTGACTCCGTAGAATGGCTTGGTGGGGTGGAGCTGACCGTAGGGAACCTGGAGTGTCTCGAAGGTCTGGACGGACAGGACGTTGAGCCCTGCTCCGCCGTCGATGAGGGTCTTGGTCACGAGGACGTTGATAATGGTCGGGGTGCAGAGCATCGGGAGGGCGCCTGGGGCCGCAGTGCACTTGAGCTGGTCTTTAGGGTCGAAAGCGATGACTTGCTTGGTCCACCCGAGGTTGCGCGTGGCGTTAGGCCTGGGAAGCGCCGCGTTCACCTCACGGGCAAACTGCTTGAAGATGCGGTGAGAAGCCGGGACATGGGATCCTCCCAGAATGCATGCAACTACATGCGGTTCTTGGAAGCCCCTGCCCCGTCTCCCTGACGGTCATTGTCGTTCCTCCTTGGCGGTGGTGGCAGTGGAGGCAGGCCTCCGTTGCCCTGAGGGCGACCCTCACGAGGCTGGTCGCGCCAGGGTGCGTCACGAGGCTGCTCCTGCCAGTGGTCTTCACAAGGCTGCTCACGCCACCCTTGGCGCGAATTCCTGCCGTCCCAACGTCCTCCTCCTCGGCCTCCTCCGCGGCCGTAGCCGCGGTTGTCGCGCTCAGGGCGCTGCCCGACACGCCCACCGCGCATCGCCCTAAGCTCCTGGCAATCATTGGTGTTGTGGTTGTGGACGTTGTGGAAGACGCAGTATGGTCGGTTGCCTCTGAGGAGGTCATCGTAGCCGCAGCCATGCTTCACTTCTGGCTCCACAGCGAACACGGCGGGTCCCTTGCGCTTCGAGTCCTTGGCCTTGGTTTTCTGTCGTCCACCTCCGCCTCAGGCAGCTCCTGAAGGGAGATGCGGCCTTCCTCCGCTCTGGCGCACTTTGCCGCGAGCTTGAACATCTCGAGGGCAGTGCACAGGTCTTTGTGGATGGCGATCTCTTCCCTCATCCTGACGTCGCGGACGCCATCGGAGAATGTGGAGATGATGGCCTCGTCCGAGACCCTGGGGATACGAAGGCGCATGGTGTTGAAGCGTTGGATGTACTTTTGCAGGGTTTCTCCCGGCTGCTGCCTCACGCGATGCAGATCGGCAGCTGCCGGGGCTCGGTCGCGGGTGCCTTGGAAGTTAGCGATGAAACGCTCGCGAAGCTCTTCCCAGGAGGAGATGGATCCCACTGGGAGGTTCAGGAGCCAGGAGCGCGCGCCGTCCTTCAGAGCCATGGGGAACCAGTTCGCCATGACCTACTCGGTGCCGTTGGACGCCTCGATGCTCAGCTCATAGAGTTGGAGGAACTCCGTGGGGTCGGTGGTGCCATCGTAGCATGGAGGCAGGTCCGGCTTGAACTTGCCGGGCCAGACGAGGCGCCGTAGCTCAGGGGCTAGGGCGCGACATCCAGCCACGCTCACGATCGCAGGCGCCCCCTGCGCTTGCAATGCTGGTTCTTGAGGTGCTGGCGCCACCGCCTCCTGTGGCACGCGGTCTGGGCGCTGTGGGCTAGGGGAGCCACGAGCCCCTGCATGAGGGTGCGAAATCACCTGACATCTCTCCTCGTCGCGGGCGTGGGCTCTGCGTGGCTGCTCACATCGAGGGGCCTCGCGCCGGCCCTCCTGGCCGGTGTGGTGGAGGGGAGGCGGAGCCGGGACCCCACGGCCCTCGTTCACCGCCGGGGGCGACGGAGGACGTGAGGAGTGCGTTGGTGCAGGCGCTTCTCTAGCAGCGTTGACGAGCTCGGTGATGCGGTGGAGCCACTCGTCGTAGAGGTCATCTGCTGGGCGGTAGCACAAGAGCTCCCGCGCCATCAGTAGCGCAGGCTGCTGGTAGACCGGCCCGCGGCGGACCAGTGAGGACGACTCTACGGCCGACGAGGGTGAAGGTGTTGTCGTGCGGCCATCCCGCCGCACGGACAGCGGCAGCGAGGAGTCCCGCTGCTCGTGGACAGCCGGGTTTGTGGCGGCGTTGGCGACCGGCGAGTTGGGGCGGAGCGGTGCGTCGTTGCCCGCGGGCGCCGTCTGAGTGACGTTCGCAGCGCGGCGGGCGGCGCGAGCTCGACGTGTGTCCACCATGGTTGTGGAGCAGGGTCATTGACGAGAATGCGACGAGGTCGTCGGAGAGGCGAGATTTTGACACGCCCCCTACCTGGCGCGCCAAATGTCGGATTTAGGGCTCTGCAAAACCCGTTGAGTTCGAACACAGGGGCGTGAACGAAGATCACTCCCACTCACGTCTACCTAGCACCTCGCTCTCATCTCGGTGGAAGGATTCAAGCAAACAACGAACAAACACACAAGAGTGTATCCAGGTTCGGGCCACCGTGTGGTGTAAGACCCTACTTCCTGCTTTGGTGGATTGGCTCCGGGCGAGCTAGAATATGAGCTAGTACGACAGTTCCTGGGCTCAGGAGGCGAGCTCAGGAGGATCAGGAGGCTAGTGTTCTTGCTCCTTATGCAATGGCAAAGTGTGTTCGTCCCCCCCCCCATTTGCAGTGGGAGTCCTAGCTACTTATATAGGCGGCCATGGTCCTCTTCCCCCGAAATGTTTAGGCGGGAAGCGGTCCCACAACGGCCATTTTTGAGCGGGAACATAAGGACGTTCTTATCCTGACAAAAGCGGTCTTCGCCCGCAAAAGGATCAGGCGGTGACACGGTGGTGGGCTCGACGGTGACATCCTCCTTATCGTCCTTGCGGTCTTCGGTCTTGTTGCACCAAAGAGGAAACCTTTTCCCCGCTCCTTGGGAACCAACGGCTGCGATGTCTCCTTTGCACCGAAATGGCAACTGCGCCGCTGGCGGGCGCTGGCACCCGCTGGCGTGGTGCATCACCGCTGACATCACTGCCTCCTCCTGAGGCAGGCTCGGCCTTGGATACTCCGCCCCTCCGGAACGCCTTGGTGAGGCCGCTCCCGAGGAGGTCTTGACGTCGTTCTCCTCGCGAGGCTTGGCCCCCTCGCGAGGGTCTTGAGCAGCTGGTCGATCAGCTGGGCCGTACCAGGCCACTTGTAGGAGCGCGTCGCGGCCCGTAGACGGGCAAGTCTGGGTACCCTGGTTCCCAGGACGCCGACAACCTCTGTTGCCACCGAAAACCAATCTAGACCCGTTCCGGCACCCTGCCGGAGGGGGGAACCCTCACCAGTGGCCATCTTCATCAACCCGGCGCTCTCCATGACGAGGAGGGAGTAGTCCACCCTCGGGGCTGAGGGTATGTACCAGTAGCTATGCGTTTGATCTCTCTCTCTATCTCGTGTTCTTGAGATGGCACGATCTTGATGTATCGCGAGCTTTGCTATTATAGTTGGATCTTATGGTGTTTCTCCCCCTCTACTCTCTTGTGATGAATTGAGTTTTCCCTTTGAAGTTATCTTATCGGATTGAGTCTTTAAGGATTTGAGAACACTTCATGTATGTCTTGCGTGGGATACTTGTGGTGACAATGGGGTATTCTATTGATTCACTTGATGTATGTTTTGGTGATCAACTTGCGGGTTCCGTGACCATGGGAATCTATGCATAGGGGTTGGCACACGTTTTCATCTTGACTCTCCGGTAGAAACTTTGGGGCACTCTTTGAAGTTCTTTGTGTTGGTTGAATAGATGAATCTGAGATTGTGTGATGCATATCGTATAATCATGCCCACGGATACTTGAGGTGACAATGGAGTATCTAGGTGACATTAGGGTTTTGGTTGATTTGTGTCTTAAGGTGTTATTCTAGTACGAACTCTATGATAGATCGAACGGAAAGAATAGCTTCGTGCTATTTTACTACGGACTCTTGAATAGATCGATCAGAAAGGATAACTTTGAGGTGGTTTCGTACCCTACCATAATCTCTTCGTTTGTTCTCCCCTATTAGTGACTTTGGAGTGACTCTTTGTTGCATGTTGAGGGATAGTTATGTGATCCAGTTATGTTATTATTGTTGAGAGAACTAGCACTAGTGAAAGTATGAACCCTAGGCCTTGTTTCCTATCATTGCAACACCATTTATGCTCATGTTTACCACTTGCTACCTTGATGTTTTTATATTTTCTTATTACAAAAACCTATATCTACCATCCATATTGCACTTGTATCACCATCTCTTCGCCGAACTAGTGCACCTATATAATTTACCATTGTATTGGGTGTGTTGGGGACACAAGAGACTCTTTGTTATTTGGTTGTAGGGTTGTTTGAGAGATACCATCTTCATCCTACACCTCCCACGGATTGATAAACCTTAGGTCATCCACTTGAGGGAAATTTGCTACTGTCCTACAAACCTCTACACTTGGAGGCCCAACAACGTCTACAAGAAGAAGGTTGTGTAGTAGACATCAGAGATGAATCAACTCAATGCAGCCAAGCAACCAGTAAGCTTCTGAACGTCATGCACATGCACAGGGTGTTTCATTCGGAGGATTGCATTGACCTTTTTTGGGTTTGCGTCGATTCCTCGTTAAGAAACGAGAAAACCGAGTAACTTTCCGCCTGGGACTCCGAATGTGCACTTCGACGGGTTGAGCTTGATATCATAACTTCTCAAGTTCGCGAATGTTTCAGCGGGGTCAGCCAATAGGTCGGAACCTTTACGTGACTTGACCACAATGTCATCCATGTAGGCTTCCACATTTCGACTGATTTGCTTGAGCAGACACTTCTGAATCATGCGCATGAAAGTTGCACTAGCATTCTTGTGGCCAAAAGGCATGCTAACATAACAAAAACACTCGAATATGGTGATGAAGGCTGTTTTTATTTCGTCGGGCCCAAACAGTCGGATCTGATGGTACCCGGAATATGCGTCCAGAAAGGACAAATGCTCACACCCCGCAGTCGAGTCGACAATTTGATTGATGCGGGGGGAGAGGGAAGTGATCTTTCGGGCAGGCCCGATTGATATGTTTGAAATCAATGCACATGCGGAGTGACTTGTCCTTCTTGGGGAACATGAAAACATTGGCGAGCCACTCGGAGTGGTATATCTCACGGATGAACTCAGCTACCAGAAGCCGAGCCACCTCTTCGCCAATTGCCTTTCTCTTCTTCGCGGCGGACCGACGGAGATGCTCTTTGACAGGTTTTGCTTTAGGGTCGACTCGCAAACGATGCTCGGCCAGTCCCCTGGGTACACCCAGCATGTCGGATGGTTTCCATGCAAAGATGTCCCGGTTCTCACGGAGGAACTGGATGAGCGCTTCTTCCTATTTGTTGTCCAGTGTTGTTGAGATGTGAGTCGGAGCAACATTGGGATCGGTCGGGTGAATATACACGGGCTTCGTCTCACCGGCCACCTGAAAGGAAGACTCGGAGGCAGGTTTCTTGGCTCGCAGCAAATCACTCGGATCTGCGTTATTCTAGTACTCTTCCATCTCCACTGCCTCCATCTGCTCATCAGCAATTTTTGAGCCCTTCTGGAAGCACTCTTCTGCTTTCTGCCGATCTCCAGTGACGATGATCACGCCCTTGGGGCCTGGCATCTTTAGTTTGAGGTACACATAGCATGGTCGAGCCATGAAACGGGCACATGCAGGTCTGCCCAGGATAGCGTGGTAAGCACTGTGGAAATCCACCACCTCAAACTTCAACTTTTCCTTGCGATAATTGTTCGAATCACCGAAAACCACATCAAGTGTGATCTGACCGAGTGAGTCGGCTTTCTTCCCGGGGATGACTCCGTGGAACCTCATGATGCTCTCACTCAGCTTGGACATCGGAATGCCCATCCCACGGAGGGTCTAAGCATACAAGATATTCAAACCACTACCGACATCCATCAGAACCTTGGTCAATCGCGTGTCGTCAACATGCTCGATGATTACCCATAGTTCTATAATTGAACGATATAGAGAAAATATAATCAACAATTATATATAGCTCCACACAAAATCCAACCGTTACACGCTTTTGACCAATCTCGGTGGGACCGAATAGTTAAACTCGGTGGCACCGATCTGTTCAAAACTATGAACGTTAGGTATCTCAGTGGGACCAACTGAAACAACTCGATGGGACCGATGTGCTAGGGCTTAGGGAAAACTTCGTCTCGATGCCGCCGATTACATCAACTCGGTGAGACCGAAGTGAAGTATAAGCAACGGAGAATCTGTCAAGCCAACTTAGTGAGACCGACTGCAATAACTCGATGAGACCGAAACAATTGCAACAAGTCACACAGCGCTGGCAAGGCCATCTCCGTGGGACCGAGACCCGTATCAGCCAGACCGATTTGTTAGGGTTTAGGCAGTGGCTATGTCAAATGAACTCGGTGGCGCCGGGTAGGAAATATCGATGGGGCCGATTTTGGAAATTAGGGTTTGGACATATTTGGATGGAGAAAGTGGTTGATGGTTTTGGAGCAATATCACTAAGCACTTGAGTAACAAGATCATTAAGCAGGACCTCACCCCCTTTTAATAGTATTAGCTTTTCTATGGACTCAATGTGATATTGGATCACTAAAATAGAAATGAAGTGTCTTGAGCTTTTGCCAATCTTTGTCCTTATCACTTTGAGGGGTCTACTTCTCTAGTCCATGCCATGCCAATCATTGAACATCTGATGTCTACACACGCTTCTACTCTTGTAGACTATGTTGGGCCTCCAAGCGCAGAGGTTTGTAGGACAGTAGCAATTTCCCTCAAGTGGATGACCTAAGGTTTATCGAACTCAGGGAAGTAGAGGTTGAAGATGGTCTCTCTCAAGCAACCCTGCAACTAAGATACAAGAAGTCTCTTGTGTCCCCAACACACCTAATACACCTGTTAGATGTATAGGTGCACTAGTTCGGCGAAGAGATGTTAAATGGCAAGTGATATGGATGGCAAAACAAGGTACTATAAATATGTAATAAAAAGTGCAGCAAGCAAACAAGTAGTAAACGTGAGCACAAACGGTATTGCAATGGTGGAAACGAGGCCTAGGGTTCATACTTTCACTAGTGGCAACTCCCAACAACATTAACATAATCGAATCACATGATATTTCCCATAAAACATGCAAAGGGGACGCACTCAGAGGTCATTCCTTCGTGGTCAAGAGAGGACGAGAATTATGTAGGGCTACAAAAGCACACCTCAAAGTTCGTAGTTCTCAATCTAAGGATTTCCCAATGTCACCGCGGCCATCCAAAGAGAGTCCCACAATCACCACAACATATCTAAAGGATAGTCAAAGACAAGCACCAAGAGACTCTCAATCTTCAATCAACACACAAGAGAGGAAATCACTCATGAAAATATTGTTCTAATCCATGTCCAATAGACCGCTGTCACCTTGGTCTCGGAGATTATACTAGATAAAGACAAGTGAGTACATCGATCCAATACATAGAGGAAGGGGAAATATCATGGGATCACCCTATATTAACATAGCCTATGATCACAACGAAGATCACATCATGGGAGAGAGAATTGACCACATAGCTACTGGTAAGAACCTCAGCCCCGAGGAGGAACTACTCCCGCACCATGGAGGGAGGAAGCAACGTCGATGGAGATGAATCCGGGGGCACTTCCCCGTCCCGGCAGGGTGCCGGCGCAAGAATTCTGGTCCCCCGAAGCTTGATGGCGATGGCGGCGGAGATCGGAATCGCGTCTGGAGAAAAGGGGTCTGGAATCAGGGTTTCCTCGACGGACCTTAAATATATGCCAAAGGGGGTCACCAGAGGGGGTCAGGGGTGCCCAGGCGCCCCCCGGCGCGGCCCAGGGGGGGCCGCGCCCACAGGCCGCCTGAGCCCCTGTGGGTCCCCCCCGGCTGTACTTTGGCCGCACAGTAGCTCCTGGAACGCTGATTTTTATATATTTTTTCTGGATTTTCCTGGGCAGTTCTCGAAACGTGAAAACCTGAAATACAAAAACAGCCGAAAACAGAAACTGGCACTGGGGTGCACTGGATTAGTAAGTTAGTCCAAATATGATCAAAAGTGTATGGAAGTGTATGAATATCATAGCAATATCACCCAAAAGTGGCATGGAGCAAGCAAAAATTATGGATACGTTTTGGACGTATCAACATCCTGAAATATTTATCTTGAATGGATATTAGTTCAATGAGCTATATGTTGTTACGAATTACCAAAACCAGCCGAGGATTAATTGCACTTTCAACAGACACATTCACTTTAAACAGGGCACCGTCTAAATCCGTTGAGACGACACTATATGAGTTGTGGTTTGGGAAGAAACCTAAGTTGTCGTTTCTTAAAGTTTCGGGATGCAACACTTATGTCAAGAGGCTTCGGCCTGATAAGCTCGAACCCAAAGCGGAGAAGTGTGTATTCATAGGATACCCTAAAGAGACCATTGGGTATACCTTCTACCACATATCTGAGGGCAAGATCTTTCTTGCAAAGAATGGGTCCTTTCTAGAGAAGGGGTTTCTCTTGAAAGAAGTGAGTGGGAGGAAAGTAGAACTTGATGAGGTAATTGTACCTTCTCTTGAATTGGAAGGTAGCGCATCACAAAAAGGAAGCTAATGATGGTGATCATGAAACTTCAGATCATGTTACTACCGAACTTCATAGGTCAAGCAGGGTATGCTCTGCACCAGAGTGGTACGATAATCCAGTCTCGGAAATTATGTTGCTAGACAACAGCAAACCTACGAATTATGAAGAAGCTATGATGAGCTCGAATTCCAACAAATGGCTTCAGGCTATGAAATCCGAGATAGGATCCATGTATGAGAACAAAGTATGGACTTTGGTGGACTTACCCGATGATCGGCAAGCCATTGAGAATAAATAGATCTCTAAGAAGAAGACGAACGTTGATGGTAATGTCACCATCTATAAAGCTTGATTTGTCGCAAAGGGTTTCCGGAAAGTTCAAGGGGTTGACTACGATGAGGCTTTCCCACCCGTAGCGATGCTTAAATCTGTTAGAATTATGTTAGCAATTGCCGCATTTTATAATTATGAGATCTGGCAAATGGACATAAAAATGGCATTCCTTAACAGGTTTCTTAAGGAAGAGTTGTATGTGATGCAACCAGAAGGTGTTGTCAATCCTAAGGATGCTCACAAAGTATGCAAGCTTTAGCCATCCATGTATGGATTGGTCCAAATAACTCGGAGTTGGAATATACGCTTTGATGAGGTAATCAAACCTTTTGGTTTTATACAAACTTACGGAGAAGCTTGTATTTACAAGAAAGTGAGTGGGAGCTCTGTAGCATTTCTAATATTATATGTGGATGACATATTGTTGATTGGAAATGATATAGAATTTCTGGAAAGTATAAAAAGATATTTGAACAAGAATTTTTCAATGAAAGACCTCGGTGAAGCTGCTTACATATTGGGCATCAAAATCTATAGAGATAGATCAACACTCTTAATAGGACTTTTACAAAGCACATACATTGACAAAGTGTTGAAGAAGTTCAAAATGGATCAGTCAAAAAAGAGTTGTTGCCTATATTGCAAGGTGTGAAGCTGAGTAAGACTCAAAGCCCGACCACGGCATAATAAAGAGAAATGATGAAAGTCATTCCCTATGCCTCAACCATAGGCTCTATAATGTATGCCATGTTCTATACCAGACCTGATGTGTGCCTTCCATAAGTCTGGCAGGAAGGTACCAAAGTGATCCAAGAGTAGATCACTGGACAGCGGTCAAGAATATCTTGAAGTACCTAAAAAGTACTAAGGACATGTTTTTCGTTTATGGAGGTGACGAAGAGCTCGTCGTAAAGGGTTACGTCGATGCTAGCTTCAACACAGATCTGTATGACTCTAAGTCTCAAACTGGATAGGTATTTATATTAAATGGTGGAGTGGTCAATTGGTGCAGTTCCAAACAGAGCGTCATGGCGGGATCTACATGTGAAGCGGAGTATATAGCTGCTTCGGAAGCAGCGCAAGACGGAGTCTGGATGAAGTAGTTCATATCCGATCTAGGTGTTATTCCTAGTGCATCGGATCCAATGACAATTTTTTGTGACAACACTGGAGCTATTGACATTGCCAAGGAGCCCAGGTTTCACAAGAGAACCAAGCACATCAAGTGCCGTTTCAACTCCATTCGTAATTATGTTAATCAAGACATAGAACTTTGCAAAGTACATACGAACCTGAATGTGGCAGACCCGTTGACTAAACCTCTTCCACGGGCAAGACATGATCAGCACCAAGACTTCATGGGTGTTAGATTCATAACTATGTAAACTAGATTATTGACTCTAGTGCATGTGGGAGATTATTGGAAATATTCCCTAGAGGCAATAATAAATTAGTTATTATCATATTTCCTTATTCATGATGAAGGTCTATTATTCATGTTAGAATTGTATTGACCGGAATCTTAAATACATGTGTGAATACATACACAAATACTATGTCCCTAATGATCCTCTACTACACTAGCTTGTTGATCAAAGATGGTTAATGTTTCCTAACCACAGACATGGGCTATCATTTGATAACAGGATCACATCATTAGGAGAATTATATGATGCACAAGACCCAACCGTAAGCTTAGCATCAGATCATTTAGTTGTTTGCTATAACTTTCTTCATGTCAAGTATCAGTTCCTTAGACCATGAGATCATGACACTCCCGGATATCGGTGGAATGCCTTGTGTGCGATCAAAATTCACTTCGTAACTGGGTGATCATAAAGGTGCTCTACAGGTATTTCCGAAGGTGTTTGTTGAGTTGCATGGATCGAGACTGGGATTTGTCACTCCATATGATGGAAAGATAACTCTGGGCCCTCTCGGTAATACAACATCGTAAAGAGCTTGCAAGCAATGTGCCTAATGAGTTAGTCACGAGATCTTGTATTACGGAACGAGTAAAGATACTTGCCGGTAACAAGATTGAACTAGGTATGGAGATACCGACGATCAAATCTCGGGCAAGTAACATATCATCGGACAAAGGAAATTGCATACGGGATTAACTGGATCGTTGACATCGTGGTTCAACCGATAAAATATCTTCATGGAATATGTAGGAACCAATATGGGCATCCAGATCCAGCTACTGATTATTGAACGGAGAGGTGTCTCAATCATGACTACATGATTCCCGAACCCGCAGGGTCGCACGCTTAACGTTCGCTGACGCTAGTGTAGTATTGGGATACTTGATGATTGGTACCGAATGTTGTTCAGAATTCCGGATGAGATCTCGGACAATACTAGGAGTTTCGAAATGGTTGAGAGGTACAGATTTATATATGGGAAGTCATATTTTGGGTTTCGAAAAAAGGTGCAGTTTCTTCGCTATTGTACCGGGAAGCTTCCAGAAGGTTCCGGTGGATTCTGGAGGGGTCTGGAAGTCCACAAGTGGGTCCACCATGCCCCAAGGCTGGCATGGGCTGAGGGGAGGTGCCCTGGCCTTATTGGGCTAGGCGTGCTAAGTCCTCAAAAGCCCATGTGCCTAGGGAAGGAAAAAAAGGGGAGTCCTAGTAGGAATAGGATTGGACTTGGAGTCCAAGTGGCTTCATATTTATAGCACACACAAAATGTTTCCATAATTGGATGCCCCATATACAAATCATCAAATCCATACAATCTCCCGCGCTAAATGCCTCACACGGAGGGTTACCACGGCCTCCCGCGCCCGCTGCCTCACACGGCGGGCACGCCACATCATATTTGCTTCCGACGTGAAGTGGTTGCGCACCTCCAATTCCGTGCACCAATGGAGGGGTTGAGCATGCGCCACATCGTTCGGATGCTAGACAGACCGCACAACCTCCAGCGAGGTAACGAAACCTACCCCGAGGCCGGATCCATGTGCCATTTCAGCGAACGCAATGGATTCCCGCCGGATGGAGTCCATGCGCTACCATCGGGCGGACTCCTCTCGGAAGCGGCGAAGCACAAGGTGGTCGTCGACCATCTCATCCTCGAGACCGCGTGGGCTGAGCTCCGGGGCAACAGATCGGGAGGTGTAGGACTCGGATCTGTTGCTCACCATGCTGGAGAAGGTCAGAGGTCGCCGGACAGGAGCTTATGGGTAGAAGGAAGTGAACTGGAGGGGAGTGGAATGCGGCTAGGGTTTCATCCAGAATGATAAGGTCCAATTTATATGGGGTCGGATGGGCCATGGGCCAGACATGGGCTGGATATAGGAAGTGCCGGTTAGTCCGGGCATTTGCATCGGATTTGCGAGGCGCGGTGGGTGCGGTTTTTGCGTCGACCGAGCAGCCCACCCGGACGTTTGAGGCGGGTATGGGGGTTCCGTTGTAGATGCTCTAGGCATGCCTAGGTGAGGCGTTTGGTTGTTGCTAGTGCCTAAGGGTGCCTAAGAGCATGCCCCATACTAATAACATGCTATTTTACCCAACAGCAAACTTTTAGTCATTAGTTCATGGTTCCATTTTTTGGGGGTGATGCTAGGTGTCGGTCGACTGACGCGAGCTCTGGCCGGTCACCTCCTATGCCGTCCGATTGGGGAGCAGTGAACCATACGATCTATTCCTCTTTGCCTCTCCTCTCTAACACAACACCACACGACAACGTTTTGTCATGCGCCTTCGTAGAACCGCCACACTTGCGGCTCGCGCACGTTCCTCACAGTCGCCTGGTTCTAACCTCGCGATCTCACAAATCAATGGCAATTTGGACGCCAAGGCCCAAATACGACATCATACCAGGATGCAGTCAAGCAAATGCCGGCTCGTTTCGATGGCCTGGAGTTTCAGCACGTCCAGCGCAATAGCAACCAAGTGGGCGATGTATTGGCCAAGATAGGCGGACGGTGTGACCGCGTGCCCACAAATAAATTCCACGAGTGGCTCTTCAAATCCTCCATGAAGCTACAGGTCAGGCAGACACTGTCACACCGCCTCTGAGGACGGGGGCCTCCAACCTCGGCCTCGAGATGCCCATGGGCCTAGATCCCGCGTCGTTGGGATCAGGGGCCGGGACGTAAAATTAACTTCCTCGGTCAACGAAATGATGGCGGTTATCCTGGCATGGAATGAGCCTGTCCTGGCTTACCTGCTCCGGAAGGAGTTACCCGAGGGCTACCGCTTATGCCAAGCATGAAGGAGAGCTGTACAAGCGCAATGCTATTAGATTTTTCCAACGTTGTATTTCTCCTCAAGAGAGCTGACAACTCATTCACGAGATTCACTCTTGCACTAGCGGTCACCGTGTAGTCCCTCGGACCCTGGCGAGCAAGGCCTATCACGCTGGCTATTGGCCGACTGCAGGAGCAGACACCACGAACCTTGTCCAAAAGTGCTTGGAGTGCCAACTATTTGCTTAAACCAGCCACTTACAGGCACATCCCTTAAAACGAATCCCATAACCTGGCCGTTCACAGTCTAGAGGCTGGACATGGTCGGACCTCTTAGCACGGGTGAAGGTGATAATAAATACCTCCTCGTCATGGCAGAGGTGGACCCATGCCCCAGCCAAAATTTGAAACTGCACTAATATTTGCTTGTGTTTTTTGAAAAATATGCTTAAATTTTTGACTTTTTAAAGAACATGCCCCCACTCAAATAGTTTGCCCCTAGTCAAAATACTCTCTAGGTTCGCCACTGCGTCATGGTCGACAAGTTCACCAAGCGGATTGAAGCGAACCCGATCACGAGCCAAGTTGCCGAGCCGGTCATTAAATTCATGTCCGGTGAATCAGGGACAACGGGAAAAACTGTACATAAAAAAAAGTCCAGAATTACTGTGAAGATCGCAACATCAAACTGGACGGACTACACCTCCGTGTATCACTCGTAGACCAATGTTTTCCGGTGATTGTTCTCATATAGTAAACGGAACATACGACTATCTAAAAGGGTAAAATGAGCCTAGTTTCTAGCTTCCTAAATTAGTATTGCCCTTTTTTTCTAGGTTTCTTTGCACTGTGCCGAAACAGAGTTTTTTGCAGAGTAATCCATGTACTCCACTGTACTTTCAGCCAATTGGATGCTTGTGAATGATTAGAGACCTTTTTCCGTTTTCCAGTGAGTCTATTACTCCTTTGATTAAATCTGATCACCCTCGTATGATTTGGAACACAAAAAAAAAGGAATATCTAAAAGCGGTTCAATGGAATAATCATAATCCACCGCAATGCTAAAAGAGTAAAAGGATCCTAGTTTCCAACTTTTTAAAATCAGTTTGCTAGTTTTTTTTTTTTTGCCGAGTAATTTCAGCCATTGGAGATTGTGTTACGTGGATTAGCTGCAATTGAGGTATATCTAATTCGTCATTTCCTTCTAATCAATTACCCTGCTGGTCACTGTGGTGTTTTCTTCAGGTTACGCTCAAGCATTCAGGATCCCTATTCATATATGCTGGTCACTGTGGTGATGCATATGGCAAGAATAGCTTTGGAACTGCTGTGGGCGTTTTTGTCCTGGGTCGCTTGTTTCGTGAAACTTGGGCCAGCAAAGCTCCTAAAATGCAAGCCGAATTTAATACTTTTGTCATGTAAATATTATTATTTTATATGTATTTTTTTGCACTTCGATTTTTTTCAGCACACCTCTTTAATTCGACATCTTTCCTAATCTGTACAAACTCACATAAGCAAATATAAACTAATTTGCACAATCTCACGCTCTCAAGGAATAAAAGCAACTGCACATCAGAGTTCAGAACAGTTTCACTAAAATGTAGATAATGCCATCAGTTGGAGCGATGAACATGCCAGTTCTCACTCCGGGTGGTGCAAGTGCAGGGAGTCTGAACTGAATATGTAAGACTGTTGTTGCACATAATTCGAATGACAAGCTAACAAGATATGAAAAAGCCAAACCTATTTGTCAAATAGCTGCACTATGATGCAAGCTTTTCACACTCTTGCCAATTTGATTGCAGTATCTCAAACAAAACAAAAAAAATCTTCTAACCAGTAACTGTTCCAAACATGGTTATGCGGCTCACCACTCAAACGAAGCATTGTAAAATCAGAGACGAACCATTGGATTCGTGCCTCAGTACACACTTTTCCAACAAGAGCAGCAGAATGATTTTAGAAGACATAGAAGCATACAAGAATAAATCGATACAAAAAGATTACTCAAATGCTCTGCACAGATTCAGGCCAACAATTTTTCATTCATATCTGAATCTGATTACAGTATGACTTGATAGTCGGTACATTGAGGACTTGCTTAGCTCAAAGCTTCACCCACACATACACACAAGAGTTCACTAACCAATGTTACTCGTCGGAAACTGCAACTTTAACTCACCAAGACGCCAATGCCTAAGAATCCAATTCAGCCAAGATTAATTTTACAAGAAAGCCAGCAGAGTCTCCAAACACTAGGCAGCTCACATGATTACGTGTGCATCGACAAGTTCAATTCTACTCCATTTTCCTGCTACAAGCCGGGTAGCAAACGGGCGTTTTTCATTTTGCGGCGAGGTGCCAGAATTGCAGTACATGAGTTTCCTTTTTAGGCTCATCTGCTTTACTTATTGAAAATGCCCATTATTTACTTACACCCTTAACTTAGTACCAGGCGAGGATGTAGTGTAACTATGTCGTACACATCTTAGCATGATTTTTGCTGCCTAGATGCACGGAGACTCAGCTGACACACTTGTAAAATTACTAATGACTGAAATGGATTCAAAGAACACTAGAAATCTTGGTGATTAAGTGCAGAACCTAGAGATGCAAAGATTAAATGAAACTCATGTGTGCATGGTTTAGGAAGGTAAAAGACTAGCAAGGGCGTAATACCACTGGACGCAGCCAAGGAATTGGTTGCTTCTTTGGTGCTGCAGCGGTGACACGGATTTGCTTCGGAACCTTGCAGCTGAGCTCCCCCTTCCCCCTTCTTGCGCGCAGAGTTGAAACTGCCGGAGTCATCTTCTTCACTACGGGCGCAACAGCAGTGACAGGCAATGGTGTGACAGGACGAGAGACAACTGCCGGAGTCACCTTGGAAGCGACGGGGCGAGAGACCTTCTTCACGGGCGCAGCAGCATTGGCAGCCTTGGAAGCCTTGGAAGCCGGGTGCTTGCGGTGGTGGCAAGCGGACTCCTCGTCTTCAGCCATCTGGCGTCCACGGGCACGGATGGCGCACCGGACACCAACGGGTTCAGTACTAGCAGCGGCCGTCGGCACTGGGAAAGTGATGGACGCCGTCGGCGCTGGGCTAGGTTCGTCGTGGTTGACACCCTTGAGGTGGTGAAGGAGTTGGCACCAGGTACGGACGGGATCAGCACGGGTGGCGGTGGCTGGAGCAGCGACTTCAGATGCGCCCGTGGCGGCGTGGCGACGGGGACGCCCTCCATGGTGGACGCCGTGGCGGCGGAGTTCTTGGGCGGCTGCGCCGGCCTCCTTGGCGAGGCCGTCTTCCTCGAGACGGCGCTGGAAGTCGGCGTCCCAGCGGGCGAGGGACTCCCGGGACTCGCCGGTGGCCTTGGCCAGGCTGTGCTTGGTCCAGTACTGGAGCACCCTCTCGAGGGCGCGCGAGGGCACCCCCATCTCCAGCGGGCGGGCTTGGGCGGCGGCCGGGCGCTAGTCCCACGCCGGAGCGACGAGCACCTTGCCGTCGGCGCTGCGGAGCTGGAGCACCTTGGCCGCCATCGATGGCGTGCCTAGGTCTGGAGATCGGGAAGGTGGGGGAGCAGATCGAATTGGAGCCACCGCCGCTGCCCATTTATTCAGGGGAGAGCTCCGGATTCTTGCCGAACTCGGATTGGAACTGTCGCCGGCTGGATTGGAACTGGAATGGGACTCGAGCTCGGCTGCGGCAATCTCACGCGCTGATAATCCACCTGTTTTTAACTGAAGAAGAAAGAAGTAGTAGAACGTCTTCTGTTTCTCAGTCCACACATAGGATTTCTTCTGTCAGTTAAAAACCTGGACGCCTCTGGATCGTATCGATGAATGAAGGATGCGCAACAAAGAAAGAAAATTCATTGCCAATATGGCTTTAGGCAAATTCCGTGGTTCAAAAAGCAATGCTTAGTTTGTACTTCCTCTGTAATTTAATATAAGATGTTTTTCACACCATCAAGGTTCTGCCGCCGCACGCCTGGTCCATCAATAGGGTCCAGAGGATGCTGCCGGAGTGCCTCATCTACCGCATCGCCTGGTCCATCAACAGGGTCCAGGACCTGGAGAAGGTGCCCACGGTCGCCACATTGACGGTGCGCAGTGAGCCAAGGTCATGCTCTAATTCGCTAGCGCATTCCTCTATGCCAGTGGGCTTCTCGCAAGAGGGTGGCATGGACGACACTTGCACCTGCACCGACCACATCCCGTGGCTGCTCCACCACAAGGTCCTAGTTCACTTGGACTCAGTGGCCTACTACCCTGCCAGGCCGACAGGGGCGGCGAGGCATGGAGCCAGCCGCGGGGTTTGTGGAGTCGGAGGCACCACCTTGCCTCCAGCAAGTGGCTTTGTAGGGCTTCCCTTTGCCGCGAGTGACGGCATTCGTAGAAGCAAACCTCGGGTTGGCGCGGCGGGACTTGACATGCTGTTCCGTGGTGAGAAGGCGTGAGTAAAGCTCACGGGGCTGGATCAGGGTGTCACGACTATTGATGTTCTTAGCGAGGTTATCATAGTCGTTGTCCAACCCATTCATGACAAAGGTGGTAAAATCCTCAGGCCGAAGAGGCTGGCCAATGGAGGCCAGAGTGTCGGCGAGGCTCGTCATCTTGTTAAAGTAGTCGGTGATGCTGAGGTCAAGAAGCTTGGTCTCCCCAAGCTCGGTGCGGATGGCGAGAGCATGCACGTGATGCTGAGACGCGAAGCTCGTGTGCAGAGCATACCACGCATACTGAGAGGTGGTAGCGAAGAGGACAAGCGACGAGACCCCTTCTGTGAGAGAGGACCGGATGACCGAAAGGATGGCCTGAATCCTGGGCCACCCATGCATGGTACGACGGGTGATACGGTGGTGGACACGACATGATACCATCCACGTGCCCCTCGAGGTAGCGACTGCGGAGAAGGGGCGGCACCTACGCACGCCATGCCAAGTAATTGTTCGGCGTGAGCTTCACCGGTATGAGGTGCGTGAAGTAGAAGGGCGACGCGGCCACAACCTGATCCCCGACAAACATACGACATCGGCGGAGGGGCGGGCACGTCATAGGCAGGCGGGTAAAACCCGAAGGCGCCGCACCAACGAGAACAAGAGAGGAGACCTCTGTCCTCGGTGGCAGAGGATAGACTCCGTAGCCCGCCGACAACGGCAGATGGGAGCCGTAGGACGGCGGCGGAGGCGCCTCATAGGACGGCGGCGGATGCGCCCCATAGGTCAGCATCGAGGGCGCCCCGTAGGGCGGGCACGAGGACGCGATCCCCCATAGGACGGCGGCTCCCTGTGTGCAGAGAGAGGTGCCCCGTGGGAGGCCGCTGGATCGACGCCGGACGGTGCAGAGGCAACGGAGGCGATGGGCGAGGTCATAGGTGCCGGGGCGACCACCATGATCGGGGCCGGGGCCGCAGCGGACGACCCGGGGTGGACCCAGGCCAGCGGACCAGACGCTAGGAACGGCGACCGGTGGGCAACATGCGGCGAAGCGGCGGCGGAGGAGGAGATCGGGATAGAGGCGGCGGCGACAGCGGAAGACATGAGACCGACCTAATATGAAACCATGTAAAACGTGATTGTTGGGAAACTGCTCGACACCCTAAAACGGGTGTGGCTATCTCATGTATATATATAGAGAGAGAGGGGTACACCAGAGTGTACAATACAGAATACAAGTCATGTACGGAGGCTACATCTTATACAGTCTAACAGTTTACAGTTTGATATCTGAATTTTCTTGCATTTTTTGTATTTTCTTGAAACTCTTGTACGCACAAGAACTAAAATCGTCCCAGAAGACACCACTTTGTTGGCTGATGATGTGACGTGCATACCAGTTCAGTTGACAAAACTGTCAGCAGAAGCACTTGACTAGATTCCAATGATCAAGCAACCATTTACTACTAGCAGCTGAACTTTCTATGATTTGGTAACTGAAGATGGCGGTAGAACAGGGCGCACATTCTTTTGGTACATCATCGGAGCTGAGCAAGACCAGTTTTAGTTTCATGTGTTGTTACAGATAAGCTGGTGCTTGTTTCAGGTGCAGATAGAGACAAGGAGGTTCAGGGTTCAAACATGGTCTTACAGCAGGTTGAATTCATTTTACTACTGTATAAATCACCCATCAAATTTTGAATCCCTGTTATTTTCCTGGCGCTTGATGTCGCAGTATCACATGGATATGCGCAGGTGTACTGAGTCCACAATGTGCTTGTTCACATGATGAGACGGTAGACTAGAATCCTTGCCTTCTTTTTGTTACCACTGGCTTCAGAATGATTCTCTCTGGTGGCGAGGTTGCTGCCAATGTCCCTGCATCATGAAAATGCTTACTTTCTCTCTCACATGCTAAAAAATTCACAGATACCCCCAGCAGTTGATCATTTTTTTTAAACTCCCTGAATTTATTCTCTTACAATTTTCACATACTAGTAAGCGTGCACGTGCAACGCACGTCTATCAAATATAACACACGTCCTTTGAAATTCATTTATTTTTTATCGAGTTGATTTTTATTTAGTTTTTTCCCACCTAAATAGGGTATCATGGGCCTAACGGTGTAAGTATGCGAGTGCAATGCATGATTCAAACACATGAAATTTTGTAAATTCGATAAAGCATGAAAATATAAAATGAAAATATATTATTATTGGTTTCCAAATTACAATTCAATCCCATTTTGAAGCAACAAATTTAAAAATAAAATATTAAGCAACGGTATATATTATTTATTCTCTTATAAAGGTCCACATCTTTATGCCCATGACATAGATATTGTGTGTTGCTTCACTGTTAGTGAACTTGAAAATATGTATCAAAATTGCTTCTGTGGATCCATGTTAGTAACATATATTTTCTATACCTTCATCCCCAACAGACATATACTATTCAATAGAAAATTTATCCAAAAATCTGAATATATTTTTATATTATAATATAAATGCCAATGTTTTTTTATATTAATCACAACCTTCCCGCAAAAAATATATATCGTTCACCACCTAAGGCACGACCTGACGGCCTGACTTGATAAAACAAATGACACTCGTCTACACACACCGTGGCCACACACTCCACTCCACTGCCACACCCTCGTCTTCCTCCCTCTGTTCCTCTATTTCTCTCTCGCACGGACACCGACAAGCGGCGCGTCCGCCCTCCCCACTGCCTCCCGCCGCCGGCGCCGGGACCCTCCCCCTCCCTTGCTGCACGCTGCTTCGGCAGGGAACACCCCTCCCCTGCCTTCCCAGTCCCCACCGCTTCTAAGACATCCGCCCTTCCCTTGCCTCTCCTCATCCATCGACGGAGGCGTAGACTTCGTCTCCACCAGATCCTCCGTCGCAGACTGGACGCGAGCGTTGGAGGGCTATGCAGCGCCTACCTCCTCCTCCTGCAAGACACGACGCAAAATCAGAGCAAGCACAAAGGAGCGCCGGCGAGGACGCGTTGCTCCGATGGGTTGGGCGTATCGCGACCCACACTGTGTGGCCAAGTACGACATGCTCCAGAGTTGATGGTCGATGCCCTCCCCACCTCGCCCATGACTGGTATTTCATCATCCCCCCTCTACTCGATTCGGCTCTGTCCAATGGCGCTGCCTGCGCCTTGACGCTGCCGCCGTAGCCACAGCCCCATGCCTCGGGTGCTTTAGCTATTGTGCATAAGTGTGATCTAATAATCAGAAATGTTTTTCTGTAATTAATTGGTCATGCAATTCTATAGGCTATGGAAACTGCTCTTTTACACAGGCACAATTGCAGTCTTAAGCTGGAACTAATATACAAAGTTTATTCATAATGAGTACATAATATCTCTATATAATGACATAACAATCAGGCATATTTGAGTAGACTTGCTTGGTCTGAACATTCTTACATGTAATTCTGGATGCTATAGCTACTCTGTGTTCTTAAATTTTGTTTGAAATCAGATGATGGAATGATGCCGCCATTTACATGAGGCTGGACATGTATAAATGCTCGAGCATATATTGTTTTATTCTAATGATTGGTTTGTGCAAGTTTCTGTAAGTTTTTTTTGTTTGACAACATCAATTTGAAGGGAAAATATTGAAGTATTCAAGGTTTATATGTCCCGCCTCCTTTTTATTTAGAGTTATTTGTATATTGAATAATGCACTTAAGAGTTATTTGTAAAGGTTAATATTAGCTTGAAAAATGCCCATGCTATGGCTGCACTGGTTTAGCACAAGACGCTGTTGTGAATTAATTTGAATTGTATATCCGGTTGCTAGCAGTCTGTAGTTGCGAAGTAGAAAGCTTTCTAGATCGTTGAGGCAATCAACATGTATTTTCATAACTTCTGTAACTCAAATGAATGATATGTAAATAATACTTTTTTATCTAACTATTGTCAAATTGCATGCAGGTTTAGCTCTGACAGAAACAACTATGGGACATGTACACCATGAAGTTGGGTTCTAGTGTTTTAGCTACAGTGCAGGTACATCTTTCTAGCTTAGTCTAATTATGATTATCAAATGTTTCCTTGATTGCTTTTTATTTGTCAAATGTTCTTGTAAGGGAAGCAAGCTTGGATTCACTGGATGATGTATACACACCAAGTGCACCTTGCTTTCATATTCGCTGGCAATCCCATTCTGAGGTACATTCTCTTCGCTTCCTATCTTTTTAAGTGTTTAATTTTTCCAGTTAGTCTCGTCTGATGGTGATGCTTGATAAGTGTTGTTTATCTATGTGTTATCTCAGAAACACGCTTGATAATTGTAGCTCTATATTCTTGTGTTGCAAACAGCATAAGCAACTGGACAACCATTTGGTTCATAAAACTCAAACCATTGAACCTAAAAACATGCACACATACTCTCGATTATAGAAAGTCTGATGAGTTACTACATAAATGGCCAAAATGACCGCATGGCCATATGTAATGTTGGTGCAGAAACTGCAGAAGAAATCACCAGTTAATCTCTGACTCAATTTAGATTAAATGGGAACTATATATTGTATTAAGTTGGTGAGGGAAAGAACATTAGAGTTAGTCACTTTAGTTGTACATGAACAGTGCAGATATGCTATCAATGTATTCTATATCTTGCTATCATCAGTATAAGTGTGCATCGGAACATGTCATGGGTTTCCATATTCTGATTAGCCCCATAATAGTATTCTCAAGTAATTAATAAACTACAGAAATATATAATATGCATTACATTTATGCAAAATGTATGATAATTCAATCCGCATTGAATTAGAAGATTACAATAGATTTTGTTCGTTTAGAAATAAAGGTACAATCAACTGTAATTAAGCATTATACGAAACACAAAACTGGCATTGTACTAACATGGTGGCACCTATCAATCACCCCTATAAGGATAGTAATCACGAGGACATGCTACTTCAACACAAAGTAAATGAAAGTAAACCAGAACTTAAATAATCTCAAGGGGAGAGTTGAATGACAAAGTCGATACATTACTTGACCACACTATAGTTCTCGAGTGACGAAACTAAATTGAGATGTCTGTAACAACAAAACGGCCAAAACGGTGAGTAACACACCTGAAGCTAGTTGAGGTTGCATGAAAAACATACAAAGCTAGCATGGGTCTAGCAACTAACAAAGTACATTTTATGCAAGCACGCCTGGCCAGCTACAGACCATTTAATCACCGGTGCTGAAAGAGATACTATGAAACGCAGACCTGCATGTCTCCTTGTGTCCTTGGCTATCTGTGTACCTCCCCTTTGTCTGGATGGTCTTCTTCATGTTGCATGGGCCACCACCCTCGGGGCTCGCTGGCATGTCCATTAGCTGCTGCTCCTGCTACACCACATCTCCAACCATGATAAAAAATGCAAATGATTGAAGTTCGAGTTAGTCAAAGAGTGACCTGATTCGTATGGAATCAATGGAAAGATATGATCCCTCTTTTCAGACGCAAATAACATCATTCAGCATTGTACAATTCTTCTTCTACAAGCACTCATGAGAGTTAAAATATGCATCCATGGAAAGTCTCTTTGCAGCATTGTGACAATAGTGGCACCTGCAGCAGGAAAGCATATGCAGTTTTAAGAATTATATGGTATGGCAATTTTATAACATGATAAAGTCAATATAAAAATAAACAGACCCTATAACTAAACTGAATCTAAATGAATTTGAACAGACTTTAGATAAATTTTCTTGATAATCTATTCCAAATGTGTAGAGAACATCCTAATACAAGTACATTAGCAAGGTAAATCCCAAACTTTCATAGAGCACTGGCGCCATTTCAGGTCGGGATCTACCGCCTTAATTAGTTTTCGTTGGTCATGATGATCGACAAACGAACTCCCTTAAAGCACAAGAGAATGGATTACAGATAGTATGATCAATCATAATGTCAGAATTCTGACTTTTGGTTATCATTTACCCTATTCCCATAGTGTTATAGATTCAGACTAAATTGTTCGCTACATCCAGGATGACGCTGATTATCACCGGTGTTCATTTGGTTGGTTATTCACATGCAATGAATCTCTGAATTGGTTTGTTACAAATTATGTGAAAATGCACATGCACCAAATACCAAAGAAAATGCAAGGCGAAAATGATTCAAATGGGCTGGTTACTAGCAAGGCGACCAATGCCTTTCGTCACTTTTCTTCAGCAGAATCTTCCTCGCCTTCCATCACGACATCGGAATAACGAGCATGTACCAGTGCTTGAACAAGATGACCTGAGTAGTGGGCTAGTGGCACAACTCATCAGCTGATGCTCTCACACACTTTTCAGTAGAACTAAGAGTGTTTACGCCTTGTGAAGATAAAAGAAAGAAAGGTCAGGAACATGTAGTAGTTTTGCAGTGCAGCTGCATGACCATTTAGATGTGTGAGATTCTTCTGCAAATTACTGTCATCAACTAATAGATCATATGGCTCCTGGGATGAATCATTGAAGATGCAAAGACCTAGTATCAAACATCAGTTCAACAAGAGAAGAAGTATACACGCAGAGTCATGAGGCACATGAGAACGGAACGGCAATTCCAGCCATAGCCATGAGAATTCAGACTTTGGTCCACGACATATGAAATCAAACAGAATAAGCTCGAAGCAAAGGAATTTACCGATGAGGCAGGACCACCCTATGGCGTTGTTCCAGACGTCACACAGCAAAGGACGTGTGCCACAGGTGAGGCAGACAGGTGTGGCCGACGGACAGGCGCCTTCCGCCATAGGAGATGCGGAAGCGCGGGGCCGGCGGCTGGCGCCGTGCACAACAAGAGATGATGGAGGGCGGGGCTGGAGGCCGACGTCGTGGGAGAGGCGCCCGGGCGGGCCAATCCGACGGTGAGCGGTGTGAAGGGAGGTTGCGCCGGCGATACAGGAGATGGCGGAAGGGCGGTTCAGGCGGCTGGTGTCGTGCGCCATGGGAGGGGAAGACGGGCAGGGCGACGTAGAGCGGGGCCAAGGGAGGTTGCACCGACGGCGGGGGAGCGACCCGGAGGCAAAGGGAGCACGGCGGGGTAGGGAGGGAGGCGGGGGCGCAGTCCACGCAGGGAAGGTCAACCTGATGAATAGGGGTCAGATGCGTCTAACGGCGTGTTGTGCGGCGGTTTGTTTGCGTGAGGCAGAACGTGGGAGAAGGCGGGGCAGTCTGCCTTGGCAGAACATTTAATCAAGAGCGTTGATTTATGTGATAGACCTTTGATGTAATATAGAACGTTGGATGTGATTTAGTGGGATTGATCAAACGTCTCTGGTACTTCCGTGTACACTTTGTGAGGTGGTTTTAGGGGAACTCGTGTTTGCTTTTTTAATAGTAGTATAGACTAGCAAATTCAGAGCAGAAGCTTGATAGAATGTCGAGTGTGTTGACATGCTGCTTTCATGTGCCGATCTAGCGGTCACCGACATGCTCCATTGGCGCGTGTGCCTCGTGTTGTGCATGCGTGTAGTCTCCGGTGTTGCTCTTCCGAGAATTGATTAAATCAGAATGTGTATCAGGCCCATCCAGAATAGAGGAAGAAGAAGAGATCTGGAGAAAAACCGCTGGAGATCCATTCGTTCTCTTCAACCCCATCTTCATTCCATTCATTGCGCCGCCATCACAGAAAGAGCAGCGGTGGATCCAGTGGGGGTGCCGTGGGTGCCCTCGCACCCCCTCCGAACATGCAAAACTTCTATTATCTATATAGTTAGACTAATCCTATGTGTATTATAGGGTTAGAATGATAAATTGAGATTTATTTTAGGGTCATACAAGGCATTTTTATTGTGAGTGATAAGTTTGGCACCCCACGGTCAAGCTCTAGGTCCGCCACTGAGAAAGGGGAATTCCAAGTTGTAAGATTAGGGCTTGTAATTCTATTCATACTCATCTTGAGATCGAGACTCATGCAATCATTCTTCTTATTACGGATCTTTGTGATATTATTGAGATGATTTCCATTTGTGTGACCTTGGAGTTGTTTGGTACCCCCTCTCATGTGTGACTAATTCCCCCTATTCTTTCCTGCAACCCTTCCCCCCCCCCTTCATTCTTGTGATAAAGTTGTAGTTTGATGAAAAAAAAGAAGCCACTTGATTAGACAATGAATCGTCAATTGACAAAACAACCAACTATTCGTGAGTTGGAATAGCCATGTCTACTTAATTTTTTGGACAAAGGATGAACTTTATTACCTCGGAAAGAAGCATCAAAAGGATATAAACTCAAAGAGCACACGTCCTGCCTCTGCATAGTTAGGATGCACACAACCAACACAAACGCGCACGCGCATGAAAAATAAGGCGGCAAATAGCAAAGTCACATAAGACCAAAGCTATGTGTAGCCGAGGAAAAAGGAAAACCCAAAGTGATCCGAGCCACAATCGGCAAACTACAGGAAACACCATATCCCGCACGAATTATCTAATGACACCACACAAACGACGAGGTTCTTCATCAGCAACGCCTTGAAGAAGGGAGCGACACTCAAGCGCCGTCGTCATCGGATCCAACCACCAAGGCCGGAATCTAGGTTTTCACCCTGAAAAATCAGTCGGAGCATATCCGGGCAATGCCCTCAACAAGGTAACGACGTAAAAAAAATCATCCTTGCCAGGTGTAACCAGCTCGGGTCAGACCTAGGCTTCCACTGTTGGGGATACACATAACAGGTAGGCCCACGAAGGGTCAAAATATCGTAAAGCATGGGGTCCACACATCATGTGGGTCCAGATAAATCTCATACAGACATACTATTCACTCGGACATATAGACGAACCGTCCACTCGGAAGATGGTCATATGGCTCACTCGGAAGACAGTCAACCACTCGGTCATATGGCTCACTCGGATATGCAAAGACCAACAGTCGACAAGGCAGTCGAAGCATCATCTGACGTTATGGCATCAGTGCCCTACTTTGTAACATAGGAGGTGAGGGGGTGGCGCACTCTATATAAGCCACCCTCCTCCACTAGATTAGGGGCAGGTTCTCATTCTTCTCCTCTAGCTCTCATCTCTCTCCCTCACCACTACTCTCAGAACTTAGCTCACGCATGGAGATCCGATCTCCCCCCTCTCTCTCATATACACCATTTAACTTCGTGTCCATGACAGATAAAAGAAAGTCGCTCCGGAGCACGAGACGTAGGGTTGTTATCTCCATCGCGAGAGGCCCGAACTCGCTAAAATCACCGTGTCACCCATTTGCATCTCGATAGATCATGCTCTCTTACACCACCTCTCTCTATTATCGTAATCGTTCCCACGACAGTTAGCGCCCACCGTGGGGCATGGCGTCTGTCGAGCCATGATGCTGATGATTTTTCTTCAATCGCCGGCAACAGACTAATTTCTATATTCGACCCATGCTTTCTTGGGATGATCTCCCGAGATCAGACAATCATCACTATAAATTTTTACATTGGAGTCCCGTCCATCACACCATCTACGGGAGGACAAAATACTCCTCATCATACGAATGAATCAGGAAGTTGCTCATCTCATCTTGTCTCCTTTACGATCAACAATTGATCTAACGATTGTTTGTTCTTTTTCTGTGTGCACACGAGCTCATACAAAAGGACGCCTCCCTTTGAATCGATTGGTGGATCGGCTCGAGGACGATGAAGCGCCGACGTCTGCCCGTCTTCATCTCCGGCCTCATCTACGAAAGCCGTCGCCGAGCGCCGACACACGCACAGCCGCTAACGCTTGGTCTGGTTCCTCTGCCGGTGGAGCACGACGACCGACGGTCTACCAGGCTTCTCAGGGGACAAGGCCCGTCTACCGGCACTCGGCCCAGCTCCGCAGGCATCGAAGCGCGACTCCGGCCGGTGCACAGCTCCGGCTCCTCCAAACAGTGAAACGTGGCCACCAATGCCCGTGTCGATGTCGCCCTTGGCAGCGCCAGCCCGCGTCTCCGGCGCCTGGCCTGCGGCCAGCCGCTCGTCGACCTGGTCGCCACCTCTCGGCTGCTGACCGATTCCGGCCGGACCAACAGTCTTTGCCGCGGGGCTCTCCTCCAGGTTGCCTCTACATGCAGTGGGAAAAAATCAGTTCAGCCTACGGATTCTGGACATGGGGCAACTCCCATAATGCGTTGGATATGAACAAACAACTCCTTCAATGCGTCAGTTAGCCAAACAAGTACACCTGGGGGCGTTTGGTTCGAGGGCGAAGTTGGGTTGGCTGGTGATACCCCAGCCAGCTGGTTTGGGATAACCAGCTTTGGTTGTTTGGTTGAATGGGATTGGTTGTGTTGGATAACCATTTTTTGTTGTTTGGTTGGAAGGATGAGAAGTGGATAGATTCTTGTAATGACACACTTTGTTCAATCAGTTCATTATGCAATCGTTTTGTCCATTTCATTAGAGCAAACTTTGTTGTTCAGTTAACAAAAAATTGATGACGTTGGAACCCAACTGAAGGCTATGCTAAATTTCTCGGTGGATCTAGATCCAATATTAGTATTTGCAGAGGCTGCAGTAGTGTAGGCTTATATTTATCTCAGTATACCATAGAAAATACATCAAAGGGGGACACCAGCATCAAACACACGCACGCTCCGTGCTAGCTGAAGATCGGGACTGCCTGCTGATTCTATTCGTCCGCTCGGTGCTCCTCCGTGCGAGCTGCAAAGAAAAGGAAAGATGCATCAGAGGATCTGGTACAAAGAGGGATCGATCTACACTGTCCCCGTTCCCCGTCGCCAGCGTTCACGTCCATAGCGGCCGTCGGGCGGGCACCAAGGTGGGTGGAAAAGGGAGAGGGGAAGCAGAGAGAGAGCGCTGGACAGAGATGGCGAGGGAGACAGAGGAGGTGGAGGAGGCGATGCTCCTCGCATGCCGCCGCTCCGATCCAGAATCGCCGCCGCCTTTCGCTGTCGTGGGAGAGGAATAGAGACTCTACCTTTTCTTTTCTTTTTTTGAATCACAAACGTATTTTATTACCAAGGCAAGCTGGACTCGCGAGCGACAAGTTTTTTTACATCGCTCGGAAACGGATCAAGCCAAATCTGATTCTTGGAGTTCAGAATTTGATTAAGCTCGCGACCGCTGTTGGCATTTACTTCTAGGAGAAGAAGTGAATCATCTGCAAAAAGAAGATGACTTATGCTTGGGGCTGTATTACATAATTTGATTCCTTTCAACCTCCCATTCATCTCAGCGTTTTGTAACATGGCCGAGAAGCCCTCAGCGCATAAAAGAAAGAGATATGGAGAGAGAGGGTCACCTTGACGAAGCCCCCTCTCAGGAGTAATTATCTCTGTGACGTCCCCATTAACTCTGATTTGGTATTTCACCGTTGTCACACAATTCATCACGAGCTGCATCCAACTTCTATTGAAACCGAGTTTCAACATGATTCCTTGCAAGAACTTCCATTCAACTCGATCATAAGCCTTGCTCATGTCAAGTTTGGTGGCAGCATAACTTACTCTTCCAACCCTCTTCCTCTGCAAAAAGTGAGTCATTTCATATGCTAAAAGAATATTGTCAGATATCATGCGTCCAGGTACAAATGCGCTTTGATTGGGGGATATTATTTCAGGTAAAATATTTTTTAATCTTCTGGTGATTACCTTTGATATTAGTTTGTAGACCACGTTGCAGAGGCTGATGGGTCGCAAGTCCTTCAATCTCTCTGGTCTAGTTGTTTTTGGAATCAGAACTATCATGGTGTTGTTCCACTCTTCAGGCATCTCACCACCTCTCAACACCTTGAGCACCTCCTTGGTTACTTGCTCTCCTACAGTGCTCCAGAATCTCTTAAAAAAGATTGCAGGCATGCCATCAGGTCCGGCAGCCTTTAGATCACCAATATTATTCAAGGCATCTTTCACTTCTTCTCTAGTATATTCTGCACAAAGGAGCTCGTTCATTTGATCAGTTACTCTAGGTTGAATTGATTGCAGAATTATATCATTGTCCTGCCCTGCCGTCGAAGTAAACAAACTAAAGAAATAATTTGAAATATATTCCTTTAGTTGTTCTGCCTTCTCTACCCAGGACCCATCTTCTTTCCTCAGCTTCTGAATGGTATTTCGCTTTTTCCTCTCCGAAGCAAACGCATGGAAAAAAGTTGTATTTTTATCTCCAAACTGCAGCCATTTGACATGGGCTCTTTGCCTCCAAAAAAGGTTGTGTTGCTTCTCTAGTCGATCCAATTTCTCCTTTATAACATGCTCTCGATTGACCTTTTCTTGACTTATTTCACTTCTTCTCACCATTTCCAATTCATCTTTTAACTTCTTCATTCTCTTTTGAAGGTCTCCTAGTACGTTATAATCCGAAGCTTTTAAGTCCATGGCTACAGTTTTGATGCCTTGAGACACATTACCACCACTTCTGATATTTGAAATGTTCCAGGCATTTGTGACAATATCTTCACATTCTTCTTCATCCAACCATTTAGCCTCGAATCTGAATGTGTTTCCTTTTCCAATCCTTTTGTATTGTGCACTGGTTCCATCGATTGAAACAGTGATCGGCCTGTGGTCCGAGTGCCTCGGGTCGCCATTTATCACCCGATAAGATGGGAAGCGTGCACACCACTCTCTAGATCCAGTAGCCCGATCCAATCTTTCCTTGACATAAAGTTTAGCATCATGGCTATTATTTCTCCATGTATACTTGTCGCCAAAATAGCCAAGGTCACATATGTAACGCCCCGGACACACCCGCCGGTGGTCGTTACTCCTGGCGGGATCTAGACTGGCCTCACATATCAATACTAGTCTTTTCTGCGCACTTTGTCCTCACTCGTGCACACCCGGGAGCAACTTCCCGGTCGGTCACCCATCCTGAAACTACTCCAAGCCGAGCATGCTTAACTTTGGAGTTCTGTCCGAATGGGCTCCCGGAAAAGAAGGAATTCCTTATTGATATGAGTAGTCTATCATCCCTAATATGCCAGGCTATCACATACACCCCCACTCAGAGGAACCGACGTCCTCGTCGGGCCACAGGAATGTTCCCTCTTGGCACAACCGTCTGTGCTTCCAGGACAGCACATGTGCCATGCCGTGTGCCACGACGGGTCACAAACGTCATGCACAACATGACTGCAAACTGTCCGCAAACATCCGTGTAACCGCGAGGGTCGGCTCTGATACCAACTTGTAATGCCCAGGATGGAGTTATACCTCCTACGTGTCGAGGCACGACTTAAAGGCATAAGTCCATCCTAGAATGATCTCAAGTTTGGTAATCTTTGCACATCTCATGTAAAAGAGGGGATTGTAAACATAAATAGTTGGCTTACACTCGCCACGTCACACAATTACATAACATGTCTCAAACATCATACATTAAGAATATCACAACCCTCTAAGGGCAAAATCCAAATGTCAAGATACCAAACTTAGATAAATAAACCACAGGCGGATCGAATCCTAGTAGGAGTCTCCACTACTGATCATCCGGATAACGAACATAGTACCGACTACGCTCCTCGTCGTACTCCCAATCCAGCTCGGTGCCATCACCTGGATAGCTCACAGCTGGACCTGCATCTGGTGTGGTGAAGTAACTGTGAGCCACAGAGGACTCAGCAATCCCGTTCCCGGGTAACAAGACTATTTAAGCCTCGGGAGAGGATAAGGCTGAAGAAAAAAATAAGTGTCTGCAGCAGCAACTAGCAACTAGCTTACGTGAGTGAGAGCAAGAAGAGAAAGCCTCGGACGAGAAGTGATCACGAAGTGATCCTAGCTACAAGCTCCACAAACATAACCCCTCCGTGTTCAACTCCCGAATCCCTATTCGGAAAATGACAGTCACTGAACACACGCTGGTAGTGTATTAGAAACATTGTGTCAAGTTATCTACAACCGGATATTAACAAGCTCCCATCTGCCACATAACCGCGGGCACGACTTTTGAAAGTTCATAACCCTGCAGGGGTGTTCCAACTTGACCCATTACAAGCCCACGATCCGCGGAGTCGCAACTCCAAAGTGGGAAGACCCGAGTATTCTCGGAATCCCGTGCTCAAGATATACCGAACTAAGGTAAGGCTAATCCAGCAAATCCTCCCGGCGTGTCGACACCCTGATAGTAGCCGCGCGTATCTAAGTCTCAGAACACGACCGGATGGGCGAGGCTACGGGTTTATATCAATCCTCGAGTTGCCTCGTGGTGACCCCGCAGGCTCCCCGTTTCGGACCAACACTCATGTGGAGCACTGGCCCGGGGTTGTTGATTAAGAACTCGGGTTAATTACTCCCTATGCAAGTTATTTAGTTATTAGACAAATAGTACCAATGTTGGGACTTGCTGGAAAAGACTTAGCACTTAGCGGTTTATCGAGGGGGTCCCATACACCCCAACCGTGTTAGGAACGCATAATCAAGGAACATAACACCGGTTTATACGGTTCCTAATGGCATGAGTGGAACAAATCACCAAGCAAAAGGCTTAGCCTTCCACCCTTGCCAATATATAGATGAATTCAATTTAAGCATTTATATGCAAGTGTGGAAGGCTAAGCCTGTTAGGAGCCCTCCGATCGCGATCCGACGGATCCGATCGCGGGGGTAGTTTAGATGGGCCTAGGAGAGAGTAGTGGGCTGCAGTGAGGGTGTTTCCGGGCCACAAGTGAAGGCACTTTGGACCCACACGAAAACTGATGGGATAGCAAACGGAGTCCAAACGCGACGAGATTTGAGAGGCGGGTTGCACACAACAACAACAACAACACACACAACAACCTCGCGGCACACCGGTAACGTTACACGCCCAAACAACAAAGTAGGCCTACGGGACGCCACGGACACGTGAGGGAGCTTCGGAACGCGAAACGGGCAACGGGAAGGAACGCGTGGAACCGGATGCAACCGACAACACAAATGCAATGCGATGCACATGTCTACATGATATGAATGAATGCCACACACTCACACAACAAAACGACGAAAAACCCGAAAGACAAAGAACCCGGAATGGAAATAGATGAAGCCGGAGATATATTATATGCCCAAAAGGGAAAGTATTACATCCGGGGCATTACAAATTCTCCTCTACTACAAAAAGATCTCGTCCCGAGATCTAGGACTGGAAAAAGGAATGGTACTCGGAACGAAGATGATCTTCTCGTTCCCAGGTAGCTTCTCGGTCGGTGTGATGTGACCACTTGACTTTCAGAAATTTGATGGACTTGTTGCGGGTCTTGCGTTCGGTTTCTTCGAGAATAGCAACTGGATGCTCTTAGTAGGACAGGTCTTGTTGAAGATCAATCTCTTCAAACGGAATCATGCGCTCAGGTGCCTTGAAGCATTTGCGAAGTTGAGACACAGGGAAGACATCATGAACATTGGCGAAGTTTGAAGGGAGCTCAAGTTGATAGGCTAGATCGCCTCTTTTGCCAAGAATCTTGAAAGGCCCGACGTATCTAGGAGCAAGCTTTCCTTTGATACCGAATCTTTGGGTGCCTTTCATCGGAGAAACTCGGAGATAGACATTATCACCGATGTTGAAGGCCAAATCACGATGCTTGCCGTCATAGTAGCTCTTCTGGCGCGACTGAGCGGCCTTGAGATTCTCACGTATGACTTTGCACATTTCTTCGGCTTCTGAGATCAAGTCATTGCCAAGAAGTTGACGTTCGCCTGTTTCAGACCAGTTGAGAGGGGTACGGCACTTTCTGCCATAGAGGATTTCAAACGGAGCTTTACCAGCACTTGCTTGAAAGCTGTTGTTGTAAGAGAACTCGGCAAATGGAAGGCAGTCTTCCCATTTCATGCCAAAGGAGATGACACAGGCTCTGAGCATGTCTTCTAGAATCTGATTCACGCGCTCGACTTGACCACTAGTTTGAGGGTGAAAAGCAGTGCTGAACCTGATCTTAGTGCCCATGGCGGACTGAAAGGAGTCCCAGAACCTTGAAGTGAACAAACTTCCACGGTCTGAGGATATAACTTGAGGAATGCCATGTAAAGACACAATTCTGGAAGTGTACAGCTCTGCCAATTGAGCTGCATTGATTGATTCTTTGACTGGCAGGAAGTGAGCGACTTTGGTAAGCTTGTCAATCACCACAAAGATAGCATCATTTCCTCGCTTGGATTTAGGAAAGCCAGTGACGAAGTCCATTTCAATGTGGTCGAACTTCCACTCGGGAATAGGAAGAGGTTGGAGAAGACCGGCTGGACGTTGATGTTCTGCTTTCACTCTTCTGCACACATCACATTCATTCACGAATTGAGCAATCTCCCTTTTCATGCGTGTCCACCAGTAAGATTGCTTGAGATCTTGGTACATCTTGGAACTGCCAGGATGAATGGAAAGGAGAGAATCATGAGCTTCTTCCATTATGAGCTTCCTGAGATCACCTTTGGGAACAACGAGTCTGTCCTCGAAGAACAAGGTATCTCTCTCATCAACATGGAAGCACTTGTATTTCGGAATGCCCTTAGCAATAGCATGTTTCACCTTCTTCACCATGGTATCACTGAGCTGGGCCTCACGGACTTGATCTTCCAAGGTAGGAGCAATTTGAAGATTTGCAAGAAAACCCTGCGGAACAACTTGAAGGTTGAGCTTCCTGAATGCTTCACAAAGCTCAGGCTGGCACGGCTTGATAAGAAGGCTGTTGCAATATGCCTTTCTGCTCAAAGCATCTGCAATCACATTCGCCTTGCCAGGAGTGTATTCAATGCTGGGATTATACTCTTGGATCATTTCAACCCAACGAGTCTGACGGAGGTTCATATGCGGCTGTGTGAAAATGTACTTCAAGCTCTTGTGATCAGTGAAGATGTCGACCTTTCTGCCCAACAACAGATGTCTCCACGTAATCAAAGCATGTACCACAGCTGCTAGCTCGAGATCATGTGTGGGATAGTTCTTCTCACTTGGCTTGAGCTGACGAGAAGTGTATGCCACAATTCTCTTATCTTGCATAAGCACACCACCAAGACCTTGAAGAGAAGCATCACAGAATACTTCATAGGGCTTGGATTCATCTGGAGGAGTCAGAACTGGAGCAGAGACGAGCTTTTCTTTGAGAGTTTTGAATGCCACTTCACACTCTGGAGACCAAAAGTATTTGACATTCTTCTGAAGCAAGTTGGAAAGAGGCTTGGCAATCTTGGAGAAATTCTCAACGAACCTTCTGCAATAGCTGGCAAGACCCAGAAAACTGCGGAGCTGCTTGACGTTCTGAGGAGCTTCCCAGTTGACAATTGCTTCAACTTTCTCGGGATTAACCGCAATACCGTCAGCTGAGATGATGTGGCCCAGGTACAAAACCTTATCGAGCCAAAACTCGCACTTGGAGAACTTGGCATAGAATTTATGCTCTCGGAGTCGATCAAGAACCAGACGTAAGTGCTTTTCGTGATCTTCTTCATTCTTGGAAAACACCAGAATATCATCCAGATACACAAGCACGAACTCGCCAGTATAGGGGTTGAAGATGTAATGCATCATCTGAAAGGATCGATATGGTTGACTAGAGGGGGGGGGGGTGAATAGGCAACTAACAATTTTTAGCTTTTCTTAACCAATTAAAATTAGGCGACAAAATAAGTTGTCTAGATAAACTACTATGAAGACAACTAAAGACAATAAGCCCAACAACTACACAAGCATGCTATAGGAATTAAGCAAGTAAAGCAAGCAAGAGTAAAGGTAAGAAATAACCACAAGTAGAACCGAAGGAGACGAGGATGTGTTTCCGAAGTTCCTTCCCTTTGAGGGGAAGTACGTCTCCGTTGGAGCGGTGTGGAGGCACAATGCTCCCCAAGAAGCCACTAGGGCCACCGTAATCTCCTCACGCCCTCACACGATGCAAGGTGCCGTGATTCCACTAGTGGTGCCCTTGAAGGCGGCAACCGAACCTTTACAAACAAGGTTGGGGCAATCTCCACAACTCGGAGGCTCCCAACAAACCACGAAGCTTCACCACAATGGAATATGGCTTCGAGGTGACCTCAACCGTCTAGGGTGCTCAAACACCCAAGAGTAACAAGATCCGCAAGGGATTAGTGGGGAGAATCAAATATCTCTTGGTGGAAGTGTAGATCGATGCCTCCTCAAGCAATCCCGAGCAAATCGACAAGTTTGATTGGCTAGGGAGAGAGATCGGGCGGAAATGGAGCTTTTGGAGCAACAATGGAGTAGTGGGGGAAGAGGTAAGTCTCCTTGGAGAAGAAGACCCCCTATATATAGTGGGGGGACAAATCCAACCGTTATGTGGGGTTTCAGCCCGCAGAGAGCGGTAGTACCGCAACTTACGAGCGGTACTACCGCAGGCTGTGCGGTACTACCGCTTGGGAAGCGGTACTACCGCTAAGGCAAAATAAGAAGACCTGATATAGCCACGGATGAAATAAAATACATCCGTGGCTACATCCGCAGGGGAAAACGGAAGTAGCAAAATGCGACACGGTACTACCGCTTACGCTGAGCGGTACTACCGCTTAAGCTAAACGGTACTACCGTGCGGTATACGGAAGTAAAAATTTACTTCCGCTCCACTTCTTATACTTAGACTCCAGTGCCAGGCCCAGATACACGGTACTACCGCATGGGGACGCGGTACTACCGCGGGAGCGGTACTACCGTGTCGGCAAGTGGTACTACCGTGTACCTGTGCGGTACTACCGCTTGGCAAGGCGGTACTACCGCATGCTTGGCAGAAGATCAGTACAGAAGCCACAGAATTGCCACAACGAAAGAAAGGCCGGTTGGACCTCCAGAGAAGCAAGGAAAGGAAGTGGAGGAGAATGATGTGTACGTGTTGATTCTACCCAAACCTTTCCGACGCGGACCCCCTCTTAATAGTACGGCTTTCCTATCACTCAATGCCACCTACAGGGAGCAAAAAGAAAACACCGTCCTTCATGGGATCCGAGGGGCAAACAATCGTCTTGTGCCATAAGAGAGATATACCTGTAGAGCTTACAGCACACGATTAGTCCGCAAGAGTATTGTCATCAATCACCAAAACCATTAGAGAGAAGAGTGCCCTTACAATCTCCCCCTTTTTGGTGTATTGATGACAACACGAGATTTGCACAGAGAAGAAATGATAGAGACATCAAAAAAGCCCTAGAGTATAGGTGAGCTCCCCCTGTATGTATGCCTACATATGATTGTGCTTTGGACTGCACTGCACACATACAGGGTATGGTGTTCCCCTATAGTCTACACATGCGATGCTCTATAATACATTTAACTGCATAGGATAAGCATAAGAATATGATAATAAGTTTAACGATACGAGGACATATGTCTTACACCATATGGATTGTCTCACAGAAACACGCACAATAAAACCAAGTTCAACGAAAAGAAACACACACACAAGACGACACAAGACGGCAAATGCAAATCACTCTCCCCCTTTGTCAGCGAGACACCACAAAGGGAAAGAGAGGAAACGAAGATGGGTGGCAGCCCGGGAGAAGCTCAGTCGTCATACTCGTCATCAAAGCCCTGCTGCTCCTCGTCCTGATAGTCCTCATCAGATCCCTGCTGCTCTGGCTGATACTCATCATCAGAATCTGTCCACTGGTATCCCTGACGAGCCATCCAGGTAGCCTCTGGAGTGATGTTGTCCTCCGATCCATCTGAGACCGCTTCACCATACACGGACAGAATCTTCTTGTCCCTCTGACGAGTCTTCTTGTCAGTCACATGGGCACGGTATTGCCCCTGAGCCTACATGCAGAAGAGAGCCTTCATCTTCTGCTGGAGCTTCTTGGCCCAAGACGGCTTCTCTCCGGTAGAGGAAGACGAGGGGGCAAATCTGCCTGAACGGACATCGGCAGGCTCCTCCATAGGCTCATCCTCAGTGCCCATCTGAGCAGCAGCAGCCTGAGCGCGAGTAGTGGTGTTGGCCCAGCGAGTCTTGACGCGAAGCTTGATAGGATCGTGGCGGTAGCAGTCGGCCTCCAACTCCTCCTCTGGATACAATTTCTCCCAAGTCTTGGAGATGAGCAGATATAAGAAAGGACCATAGATAGGTACCTTGCGAGTGTAGATAGCAAACCGAAGCTCATTCCACATGATGTGAGAGATGTCCAGAGGAGCAGCCTGAGCGGAGCGAGCCTCTTGACACATCAGAAGCATATCCACCAGATAGGCGTGAACCTTGTCCTTGTCGCCAACACGAGGAAACAGCGTGTTGCGAAAAATCCGATACATAATGTCCAGGAAAGTATTCAGCACATAGGTTGTTTTGCCACTAGCAAGGGTCTTGGCTTCATAAAAAGGAAGAAGTTTGTCCTTGTTGGCTGCTTCAGGGTTGGCGTGAGGCCGAAAACCAATAGGGGTGTGGAGACCCTCATCAGGAACCTGAAGAAGATCCATGAACTCCTTCCAAGTGGCTGTCATCTTGTGACCATGAGTCATCCAAGTCATGGGACGATCTTCCTTGGCCTGAAAGTTGACCGAGGCATAGAACTGTGCAACGAGCTCAGGATCAAAATCGTTCTGGAACGTCATGATATGTTCCAGACCCAGCTGCTCGATCAAGTCAAGGGCTTCAGATAAATATGCCCTGTTGGTATCCTTCCTCATGTGCTCCACATCGATCCAGTGAGCATCCACATACAAATTAGCCTTGGTCTTGAGCACCTCATGATAGATGCGATACTGTTGCTTGGTCCAGAAGACATCATCACCAGGGAAGTGCTCACGAGGTTCCCCATATGGGTTGATCTTCCGTCTAGCCATGAACTCACCAGCAGGCATTTCCTCCATAGACATGGATGATTCCTTGCGCTTGTTGGCTGAGACCTTGTACCGGCGCTGAGGATTGGGGTTGGAGCCTTCTGGCACATCGCTCGGGGTACGCATGCGCTTGGAACCGGTGTCGCGAACGGGGTTGGTACGACGACCCGCAAAGCCGGAGCCACCACCTAGAAACACAAACACACAACCACAGCAAAACAAACGCGAGAAGAATCAATGCCAGAGCCTCGAGAGACACAAGAAACTAGAGGAAATAGAAAAGAGAACATGCCACGAAGCTAGTGTGAGCCAAACGGTAGTACAGCAGACCCAACGGAAGTAAAAAAATAGTACCGGAGAGCAAGCGGTAGTACCGCGTGGCACATGCGGTAGTACCGCATGCCTTACGGTAGTAGGATTTTACTTCCGCCCAAAGGGGCGGACCTAAAAAAATAGTGCTGCAAGCGGAGCGGTAGTACCGCGTAAGGACGCGGTAGTACCGCTCGGCATGCAGTACTAAAATTTTACTTCCGCCCGAGGGGGCGGAACTAAAATATTAGTGCTGCATACGGAGCGGTAGTACCGCGTAAGGACGCGGTAGTACCGCACGACATGCAGTACTAAAATTTTACTTCCGCCCGAGGGGGCGGAACTAAAATATTAGTGCTGCATGCGGAGCGGTAGTACCGTGTCTGGACGCGGTAGTACCGCTCAACATGCAGTACTAAAATTTTAATTCCGCTGGAGCGGTAGTACCGCTAAGTACAGCGGTAGTACCGCTAAGGTCAGATCGGATCTGGTTTACACCGTGCGGTAGTACCGCGGTTCTCCAGCGGTAGTACCGCACGGAACAGATCTGGGAAGATAAACAATTCGAAACTACCAACACGATCTACACACGGTACTACGGCTGATCAGTAACTTCGTGGCAACAACTCTAAGCACAAATCCAGATCACAAACACTCTCCCACACCCTAAGCATTCATGGAAGATATCACGAAGAACACAAGAAAGCACTAAGCATCTCCCCTAACCCTAGAAACTTAGGCAAGGCAAAAGAAGAAGGGAAACGGGGAAAAACCTGCATCCATGGCAAGAGGACGAGGTGGGGAACGATCCCACCGGTCGGAAAGAGAAACGAGTGGACGAGGAAGGAGATCCGGCAAGGTCCTCCGGCGGCGTTCTTGAGAGAGAGAGAGACAGGGACGACGTGGGGGTTAGGAGTGAATGGGTATGGGGGAGATGGAACTCCCCCTGCCTGCTTATAACCCCCACGCGTTTTGATACGTGCGGTAGTACCGCGGTCATCGCGGTAGTACCGCTTGCGCGGTAGTACCGCTCGCCAAGCGGTAGTACCGCTTTACCAGCGGCAGTAAAAAAATTACTGCCGTGCTGGTCGAGCGGTAGTACCGTAACCCCATCTGCGGTAGTACCGTAAGTTTGCACGGTAGTACCGCTCCTCCAAGAACAAACACGGCTGATAAGAGGCTTTAGACAAAGGAAAAGGAGAAACACAAATGCACGCACACGCAAAGTGAACCAACACACTCTTCAGAGGAGGGCGGTGGCCGAGGCCACCTATGTTTGAGTATATGGATATGGCACCGCGAAGAATTATCCTTGGGCCCATGATCCAAAACTCGACTTGAAACATTTAAACCACAAATGTATGGCAAATGATAAAGACTTGGTTAGTTTATGCATAATGGGGGGAGGAACAGTTCATTGAGAGAACAATACTCCCCCTATGTCCATGCCTACATCTAGACAAGATAGCTATATTGAGTGTGAGGGGTGTGTGTGCACAGACTCAAACCACATTGCTCAAATCGATGATATTTAGCTCATGCCTTAACTCGCGAAATCTAGCTTCATCCAATGGCTTCGTGAAGATATCTGCAAGGTTATCATGAGTGTTGACGTAGTGGAGCTCGATCTCTCCTTGCCTTATGTGATCCCGGATGAAATGATACCGAATCTCAATATGCTTCGTCTTGAAGTGAAGCACCGGGTTGAAAGAAATCTTGATGGCACTCTCATTGTCACACCAAAGAGGCACTTTGTCACAAATGACACCGTAATCCTTCAAAGTTTGCCTCATCCATAAGAGTTGAGCACAGCAACTGCCAGCGGCCACATATTCTGCTTCAGTGGACGAGAGAGATACACAACTTTGCTTTTTGGAAGACCAACTAACAAGAGAGCAACCAAGAAATTGGCACCCTCCTGAGGTGGACTTCCTATCCACTTTGTCTCCCGCCCAGTCAGAATCAGAAAAACCAACAAGGTTGAAGTTCGCTCCTCTTGGGTACCATAAGCCAAAGTTTGGGGTATGAGCCAAATATCGAAAGATTCGCTTGACAGCCACAAAGTGACTTTCCTTAGGTGAGGCTTGAAACCGTGCACAAATTCCCACACTCAACATAATATCCGGTCTAGATGCACAAAGGTAAAGCAAGGATCCGATCATAGAGCGATATACCTTTTGATCCACCGCTTTACCATTGGGATCAATGTCAAGTTGGCATTTGGTTGGCATTGGAGTAGTAGCCGGCTTGACATCACTAAGGTTGAACCTCTTGAGCATGTCTTGAGTATACTTGGATTGTTTGATGAAGATGCCTTCTCTTCGTTGTTTGATCTCAAATCCAAGGAAGTACTTCAACTCTCCCATCATGGACATCTCAAAATGTGTGGTCATGAGTGCGGCGAACTCATCATTGAAAGCTTTGTTAGGAGAGCCAAAGATAATATCATCAACATATAGTTGGCATACAAACAACTCCCCTTTGACCTTCTTAGTAAAAAGAGTGGGGTCGATTTTCCCAATTTCAAACCCACGATCTTGTAACAACTCGGTAAGGTGCTCATACCACGCTCGTGGGGCTTGTTTAAGGCCATAGAGTGCCTTATCAAGTTGATACACATGATTGGGGAACTTAGGATCCTCGAACCCCGGGGGTTGTTTAACATACACCAACTCATTAATGGGACCATTAAGAAATGCACTTTTCACATCCATTTGTTGCAATTTAAAGTTATGATGGGAAGCATAGGCAAGCAACAAACGAATGGATTCAAGACGAGCAACGGGGGCAAAGGTTTCACCGTAGTCGATACCCTCGACTTGGGAGTAGCCTTGAGCCACCAGACGTGCCTTGTTGCGGATGACAATGCCATGGGCATCTTGCTTGTTCTTAAAGATCCATTTGGTTCCAATGACATTATGGTTCTCCTTTGGTCTTGGCACCAGACGCCACACTTTGTTGCGCTCGAAGTTATTGATTTCTTCATGCATGGCATTGAGCCAGTCAGGGTCTTCGAGCGCCTCATAGACCTTCTTAGGTTCAACAAAGGAGACAAAAGCTTGATGAGCACAATAGTTTGCTAATTGTCTACGAGTGCTTACCCCCCTTTTGATGCTTCCTAAAATGTTCTCGATGTGATGCTCGTTGGAAGCAAGCATGGAGGCAACTTTTGCAGCACGACGCTCTAATTGCTCTTCAAGTGATAACTGAGGAGCATTGAGTTGATCATCTTGAGCGTCATCATGAGCAAGATCTTGATCTTGAGCTTCCTCTTGACCTTGATCTTGCTCGGGGGACTGAACTTGGCCTTGTGCATCAATTGGTGGTTCTTCACCAACTTGAGGTTGATCTTGCACTTGGCCTTGTTCATCAGGCTGAGGGCCTTCACTTTGTTCTTCGGAAGCGTGTGGGTCTTGGGTTGGTGATGGTTCCACTTGAGTGGAACATTGTCCTTCTCCTTTGGCCACAAGGGGTTCCTCAATGGGTAGGATATATCCAACACCCATTCTTCTTATGGCTTGAGGAGGAATTTCATCACCTGCATCACAAGTACCACTTTGCTCCACTTGGGAGCCGTTATTTTCATCAAACTCTACGTTACTCGTCTCCTCTATGAGTCCAGTGGACTTGTTGAGGACACGGTAAGCATGAGAGTTTGTAGCATAACCAACAAATATGCCCTCATGAGCTCTAGATTCAAATTTAGACAAACGAACACCTTTCTTGAGAATGAAACACTTACACCCGAACACCCGGAAGTACTTGAGATTGGGCTTGTTACCGGTAAGAATCTCATACGGAGTTTTGTTCAAGCCTTTGCGGAGATAGAGACGATTTGACGCATGGCAAGCGGTGTTGATGGCTTCGGCCCAAAAGTTGTATGGAGAGTTGAATTCAACCATCATGGTTCTTGCAGCATCTATTAAGGTTCGGTTCTTTCTCTCCGCAACACCGTTTTGCTGAGGGGTATACGGGGCGGCATATTGATGTTTGATCCCCTCATCACCAAGAAACTCATCCAAGGTGTAGTTCTTGAACTCGGTGCCATTGTCACTTCTGATCATCAAAATCTTTGCTTCATGTTGTCGTTGAGCTTCATTTGCAAAGTTGATGATGGTTTGTTGGGTCTCACTCTTCTTCTTGAAGAAGTATACCCAGGTATATCTTGAGTAATCATCCACAATCACCAAGCAATATTTCCTACCCCCAAGACTATCAAAAGTGGGAGGCCCAAAGAGATCCATGTGGAGGAGCTCTAGAGGTCTCTTTGAATAGATGATAGTCGTGGGAGGGTGAGCCTTCTCATGTAATTTTCCTTCAATGCACGCCCTGCAAGCACGATCTTTGGCAAAGCTAACATTTGTTAGTCCTCGGACATGGTCCCCCTTGAGAAGACTTTGCAAAGATCTCATATTGACGTGGGCCAAACGGCGATGCCAAAGCCATCCCACATCAACTTTAGCCATTAGGCATGTCGCGACCTTAGTGGGTTGCTTCGAGAAGTTAACCACATAAAGACCGTTCTCGACATGCCCAACGTAGGCTACTTTAAGAGTCTTGCTCCACAAGAGGGCCACAGAATCAATATCAAAGAATGTAGCAAAGCCCATGAGTGCGAGTTGGCGAACAGAAAGTAAATTGTATGCCAGGGACTCAACAAGCATGACTTTCTCGATCGTGAGATCATGAGAGACAACAACCTTGCCAAGTCCCAATACCTTAGAAGATGAAGCATCACCCCATTCGATGTTGGTGGCCATAGATGAACCGAGATGCACGTCCACCACCAAGTCTTTGCTTCCGGTCATATGATTTGTGGCTCCGCTATCGAGCAACCATGATCCCCCACCGGAAGCAAACCCCTACAATAGATCAATGCTTGGATTTAGGTACCCATTTGGTAATGGGTCCTTTGAGGTTAGTGACAAGGGTCTTAGGAACCCAAATGGACCATTCAATGTACTCATAAGAAGAACCAACAAATTTAGCAAACACATGGCCATCACTAGCACGGCATAAAACATATGAAGGATTAAAATCGCTGGCCATGTTTGAGGGTGTGGTGGAGTTTTTCTTGACACCACCACTTTTCTTCTTGGTTGACGTGCCCTCTCCTTCTTTCACAAAGGATTGTTGGAGAGGGGGTGGTTGCTTTGTCTTGTCATTCTTCTTCTTCTTGGGCTTAGGAGCAAACCCAATTCCTTCCTTTGCCACAACTTCCTTTTGATTGCTCAAAAGGGCGTTGAGGTTCTTCTCACCTTGTATGCAAGTCACAAGGCCTTTCTCAAGTTGCTTCTTCAATTCGGCATTCTCTTCAACAAGATGCACATGCTCACAACATGGGTTAGTAGCATTTGCATTATCAATTAAAACCATGCGAGGAAAGATAGCCTTTTCCTTGGTTAGCGAAACTTGGAGTTGATCATGAGACTCCTTGAGAGTAGCATGCATTCCTTTCAAGGCCTTGTGAGCCTTGTCAAGTATGTCAAACTCCTCTTTGAGTTTAGCATGGTCAACCGCAAGTTTTGCCTTCTCAGAGTTAAGGACACGAGAGACAACTAGAGCATGATCAAGATCTTTCTTTAATTTAGCATGATCATCGTTGTGTGACTCCTCAAGAGCCAAACGAAGACCACGCTCCTCCTCTAGAGCGTTAGAGAGATCCGATATCTCATCGGCATAGTCTCGACTATGCCCTTCCAATTTAGTAATGGTTTCCTCGTGAGCCTCAATAATGTCATTGGCCTCACCGAGTTGTTCCAAGAGAGCAACCACATGCTTCTTGGATTTGCCCTTGAGATTTTTTATGAACACATCAAATTCATTTTCTCCCTCCTTACTACCCTCACCCTCATCAATACAATTAGTTAATGAGGGGTTAGAAGAGATAGTAGAATTGATGATCGGGGTTACCTTGTTGGTGGCCTTGGCCATAAGACACTTGGCGGTGATGTTCTCGTTGGGTGAGTTGAAGAGAGATGAGTGCGGAGTGGTAGCAATTGCAATTGTGGCCATAGTGGTCACCTCATCCTCTTCATCATTGTCATCATCCTCCACATATTCTTCTTGAGCCACCAACACTTTCGGAGGAGTCTTCTTGATGAAGTTGTTCTTGTTGGGATAGGACTTTGACTTGTCCTTCCGAATAAGCTTGCCTCCAAAGTCTTCTATCTTCTCATATGGGCAATCCGCAACGAAGTGGCTTACATTTCCACAGTTGAAGCATGTCCTTACTCGTTGCTTCCCTTTGTTCCCACTGGAGTTGTTCCTGTTAAAGTTGGACCTTGAGTTCTTCTTGCCCCAGAATTTCCTAGAAGCAAGAGCCATGTGCTCGTGATAGGCATATTTGGTGTCCTCGGGGCAGCACTCATCATCATCTTCCACTTCCTCCTCTTCCACACAAGCCTTGGCCTTCAGAGCAAGATTAGGCTTCTTGGATCGTTGAGCTCTTAGGACCGCATTGTCGGCGGTAACGTCAAGGATCCTCATGGCAACAAATTCATCCAACACTTCGTTTGAGGATAAAGTGTGGAAGTCCGGTCTCTGACGAATCACAAAGGACATGGCCTTGTGATAGGGCATCATGGCCTTGAAGAACTTGCGCTTGATCCAATTGTCATCTGTATCCTTACTGCCATGATCTCGAAGAGACACTGCAAGAATAGTTAATCTTCGATAAAGTTCACGAGGATCTTCATCCTCGATCATTGCAAACTCATCAGCTTCATCTTGCACCACTTCATAGTTGGAGCGTTGAATGCTTGTGCTTCCCTTGTACATTGTGCCAACATGCTCCCATGCTTCCTTGGCCACAGTGAATGGACGAAGATGAGCAATGTCTTCAGGAGGAATTGAGTCTTGAAGAATGCAAAGTGCGGACTCGTTGAACTGATGATCGGCAGTTTCTCTTGGAGTCATGTTGTCGGGATCATACGGATAAAAACCTTGCTCAATGATTCTCCAGAGGTTAGTGGAACAATGATTAATATGACGTTTGAAACGAAACACCCAAGTAGCAAAATCAGTATTTTTAACGGACTTAGGAGGGGGCCCGACAGAATTTAAATGCGGTGTGGGAACGGGTCCTCCATAGTGAGTAGGCGGAGGAGATTGGGCAAATTTCCCACTTCCATGCTTAGCGACCGGGGCTTGCTCACTACTAGCTTCTCCCTTGTCGGGATTAGCCTCTGACACGTTGGTAGCGGGACGACCCACTTCCAACGGTGAGGTGGATAATTTAAGCCCCTCAAACATTTCTTTAAACATGCCTTTGACCTCGCTCGCTAGTGATTCTTTCAATGTGGTCAAGGCCACATTGAACTCCTCACGAGTGACCGAGGCTCCCCCATCTACCGTAGGCAAGGACGGATTTCCATCGGAATGGTCCTCCGTCTCGACTACGTTGTCAACCATACTCTTCGGACGGTAAAGTCCTTAAAAAGAGACGAGGCTCTGATACGAATTGAAAGGATCGATATGGCTGACTAGAGGGGGGGGTGAATAGGCAACTAACAATTTTTAGCTTTTCTTAACCACTTAAAATTAAGCGACAAAATAAGTTGTCTAGATATACTACTAGGAAGACAACTAATATAAAGAAGCACAACAACTACACATGCATGCTATAGGAATTAAACAAGTAAAGCATGCAAGAGTAAAGGTAAGAAATAACCACAAGTAGAACCGGAGGAGACGAGGATGTGTTTCCGAAGTTCCTTCCCTTTGAAGGGAAGTACGTCTCCGTTGGAGCGGTGTGGAGGCACAATGCTCCCCAAGAAGCCACTAGGGCCACCGTATTCTCCTCACGCCCTCACACGATGCAAGGTGCCGTGATTCCACTAGTGGTGCCCTTGAAGGCGGCAACCGAACCTTTACAAACAAGGTTGGGGCAATCTCCACAACTTGGAGGCTCCCAACAAACCACGAAGCTTCACCACAATGGAATATGGCTTCGAGGTGACCTCAACCGTCTAGGGTGCTCAAACACCCAAGAGTAACAAGATCCGCAAGGGATTAGTGGGGAGAATCAAATATCTCTTGGTGGAAGTGTAGATCGATGCCTCCTCAAGCAATCCCGAGCAAATCAACAAGTTTGATTGGCTAGGGAGAGAGATCGGGCGGAAATGGAGCTTTTGGAGCAACAATGGAGTGGAGGGGGAAGAGGTAAGTCTCCTTGGAGAAGAAGACCCCCTATATATAGTGGGGGGACAAATCCAACCGTTATTTGGGGTTTCAGCCCGCAGAGAGCGGTAGTACCGCAACTTACGAGCGGTACTACCGCAGGCTGCGCGGTACTACCGCTTGGGAAGCGGTACTACCGCCAAGGCAAAATAACAAGACCCGATATAGCCACGGATGAAATAAATTACATCCGTGGCTACATCCGCAGGGGAAAACGGAAGTAGCAAAATGCGACACGGTACTACCGCTTAAGCTGAGCGGTACTACCGCTTAAGCTAAACGGTACTACCGTGCGGTATGCGGAAGTAAAAAATTACTTCCGCTCCACTTCTTATACTTAGACTCCAGTGCCCGGCCCAGAAACACGGTACTACCGCATGGGGACGCGGTACTACCGCGGGAGCGGTACTACCGTGTCGGCAAGCGGTACTACCGTGTACCTGTGCGGTACTACCGCTTGGCAAAGCGGTACTACCGTATGCTTGGCAGAAGATCAGTACAGAAGCCACAGAATTGCCACAACGAAAGAAAGACCGGTTGGACCTCCAGAGAAGCAAGGAAAGGAAGTGGAGGAGAATGATGTGTACGTGTTGATTCCACCCAAACCTTTCCGACGCGGACCCCCTCTTAATAGTACGGCTTTCCTATTACTCAATGCCACCTACAGGGAGCAAAAAGAAAACACCGTCCTTCATGGGATCCGAGGGGCAAACAATCGTCTTGTGCCATAAGAGAGATATACCTGTATGAGCTTACAGCACACGATTAGTCCGCAAGAGTATTGTCATCAATCACCAAAACCATTAGGGAGAAAAGTGCCCTTACAATCTCCCCCTTTTTGGTGTATTGATGACAACACGAGATTTGCACAGAGAAGAAATGATAGAGACATCAAAATAAGCCCTAGAGTATAGGTGAGCTCCCCCTGTATGTATGCCTACATATGATTGTGCTTTGGACTGCACTGCACACATACAGGGTATGGCGTTCCCCTATAGTCTACACATGCGATACTCTATAATACATTTAACTGCATAGGATAAGCATAAGAACATGATAATAAGTTTAACGATACGAGGGCATATGTCTTACACCATATGGATTGTCTCACAGAAACACGCACAATAAAACCAAGTTCAACGAAAAGAAACACACACACAAGACGACACAAGACGGCAAATGCAAATCACTCTCCCCCTTTGTCAGCGAGACACCACAAAGGGAAAGAGAGGAAACGAAGATGGGTGGCAGCCCGGGAGAAGCTCAGTCGTCATACTCGTCATCAAAGCCCTGCTGCTCCTCGTCCTGATAGTCCTCATCAGATCCCTGCTGCTCTGGCTGATACTCATCATCAGAATCTGTCCACTGGTATCCCTGACGAGCCATCCAGGTAGCCTCTGGAGTGATGTTGTCCTCCGATCCATCTGAGACCGCTTCACCATACACGGACAGAATCTTCTTGTCCCTCTGACGAGTCTTCTTGTCAGTCACATGGGCACGGTATTGCCCCTGAGCCTGCATGCAGAAGAGAGCCTTCATCTTCTGCTGGAGCTTCTTGGCCCAAGACGGCTTCTCTCCGGTAGAGGAAGACGAGGGGGCAAATCTGCCTGAACGGACATCGGCAGGCTCCTCCATAGGCTCATCCTCAGTGCCCATCTGAGCAGCAGCAGCCTGAGCGCGAGTAGTGGTGTTGGCCCAGCGAGTCTTGACGCGAAGCTTGATAGGATCGTGGCGGTAGCAGTCGGCCTCCAACTCCTCCTCTGGATACAATTTCTCCCAAGTCTTGGAGATGAGCAGATATAAGAAAGGACCATAGATAGGTACCTTGCGAGTGTAGATAGCAAACCGAAGCTCATTCCACATGATGTGAGAGATGTCCAGAGGAGCAGCCTGAGCGGAGCGAGCCTCTTGACACATCAAAAGCATATCCACCAGATAGGCGTGAACCTTGTCCTTGTCGCCAACACGAGGAAACAGCGTGTTGCGAAAAATCCGATACATAATGTCCAGGAAAGTATTCAGCACATAGGTTGTTTTGCCACTAGCAAGGGTCTTGGCTTCATAAAAAGGAAGAAGTTTGTCCTTGTTGGCTGCTTCAGGGTTGGCGTGAGGCCGAAAACCAATAGGGGTGTGGAGACCCTCATCAGGAACCTGAAGAAGATCCATGAACTCCTTCCAAGTGGTTGTCATCTTGTGACCATGAGTCATCCAAGTCATGGGACGATCTTCCTTGGCCTGAAAGTTGACCGAGGCATAGAACTGTGCAACGAGCTCAGGATCAAAATCGTTCTGGAACGTCATGATATGTTCCAGACCCAGCTGCTCGATCAAGTCAAGGGCTTCAGCAAAATATGCCCTGTTGGTATCCTTCCTCATGTGCTCCACATCGATCCAGTGAGCATCCACATACAAATTGGCCTTGGTCTTGAGCACCTCATGATAGATGCGATACTGTTGCTTGGTCCAGAAGACATCATCACCAGGGAAGTGCTCACGAGGTTCCCCATATGGGTTGATCTTCCGTCTAGCCATGAACTCACCAGCAGGCATTTCCTCCATAGACATGGATGATTCCTTGCGCTTGTTGGCTGAGACCTTGTACCGGCGCTGAGGATTGGGGTTGGAGCCTTCTGGCACATCGCTCGGGGTACGCATGCGCTTGGAACCGGTGTCGCGAACGGGGTTGGTACGACGACCCGCAAAGCCGGAGCCACCACCTAGAAACACAAACACACAACCACAGCAAAACAAACGCGAGAAGAATCAATGCCAGAGCCTCGAGAGACACAAGAAAACAGAGGAAATAGAAAAGAGAACATGCCACGAAGCTAGTGTGAGCCAAACGGTAGTACAGCAGACCCAACGGAAGTAAAAAAAATAGTACCGGAGAGCAAGCGGTAGTACCGCGTGGCACATGCGGTAGTACCGCATGCCTTACGGTAGTAGGATTTTACTTCCGCCCAAAGGGGCGGACCTAAAAAAATAGTGCTGCAAGCGGAGCGGTAGTACCGCGTAAGGACGCGGTAGTACCGCTCGGCATGCAGCACTAAAATTTTACTTCCGCCCGAGGGGGCGGAACTAAAATATTAGTGCTGCAAGCGGAGCGGTAGTACCGCGTAAGGACGCGGTAGTACCGCTCGACATGCAGTACTAAAATTTTACTTCCGCCCGAGGGGGCGGAACTAAAATATTAGTGCTGCATGCGGAGCGGTAGTACCGTGTCTGGACGCGGTAGTACCGCTCAACATGCAGTACTAAAATTTTAATTCCGCTGGAGCGGTAGTACCGCTAAGTACAGCGGTAGTACCGCTAAGGTCAGATCGGATCTGGTTTACACCGTGCGGTAGTACCGCGGTTCTCCAGCGGTAGTACCGCACGGAACAGATCTGGGAAGATAAACAATTCGAAACTACCAACACGATCTACACACGGTACTACGGCTGATCAGTAACTTCGTGGCAACAACTCTAAGCACAAATCCAGATCACAAACACTCTCCCACACCCTAAGCATTCATGGAAGATATCACGAAGAACACAAGAAAGCACTAAGCATCTCCCCTAACCCTAGAAACTTAGGCAAGGCAAAAGAAGAAGGGAAACGGGGAAAAACCTGCATCCATGGCAAGAGGACGAGGTGGGGAACGATCCCACCGGTCGGAAAGAGAAACGAGTGGACGAGGAAGGAGATCCGGCGAGGTCCTCCGGCGGCGTTCTTGAGAGAGAGAGAGACAGGGACGACGTGGGGGTTAGGAGTGAATGGGTATGGGGGAGATGGAACTCCCCCTGCCTGCTTATAACCCCCACGCGTTTTGATACGTGCGGTAGTACCGCGGTCATCGCGGTAGTACCGCTTGCGCGGTAGTACCGCTCGCCAAGCGGTAGTACCGCTTTACCAGCGGCAGTAAAAAATTACTGCCGTGCTGGTCGAGCGGTAGTACCGTAACCCCATCTGCGGTAGTACCGTAAGTTTGCACGGTAGTACCGCTCCTCCAAGAACAAACACGGCTGATAAGAGGCTTTAGACAAAGGAAAAGGAGAAACACAAATGCACGCACACGCAAAGTGAACCAACACACTCTTCAGAGGAGGGCGGTGGCCGAGGCCACCTATGTTTGAGTATATGGATATGGCACCGCGAAGAATTATCCTTGGGCCCATGATCCAAAACTCGACTTGAAACATTTAAACCACAAATGTATGGCAAATGATAAAGACTTGGTTAGTTTATGCATAATGGGGGGAGGATCAGTTCATTGAGAGAACAATACTCCCCCTATGTCCATGCCTACATCTAGACAAGATAGCTATATTGAGTGTGAGGGGTGTGTGTGCACAGACTCAAACCACATTGCTCAAATCGATGATATTTAGCTCATGCCTTAACTCGCGAAATCTAGCTTCATCCAATGGCTTCGTGAAGATATCTGCAAGGTTATCATGAGTGTTGACGTAGTGAAGCTCGATCTCTCCTTGCCTTATGTGATCTCGGATGAAATGATACCGAATCTCAATATGCTTCGTCTTGAAGTGAAGCACCGGGTTGAGAGAAATCTTGATGGCACTCTCATTGTCACACCAAAGAGGCACTTTGTCACAAATGACACCGTAATCCTTCAAAGTTTGCCTCATCCATAAGAGTTGAGCACAGCAACTGCCAGCGGCCACGTATTCTGCTTCAGTGGACGAGAGAGATACACAACTTTGCTTTTTGGAAGACCAACTAACAAGAGAGCAACCAAGAAATTGGCACCCTCCTGAGGTGGACTTCCTATCCACTTTGTCTCCCGCCCAGTCAGAATCAGAAAAACCAACAAGGTTGAAGTTCGCTTCTCTTGGGTACCATAAGCCAAAGTTTGGGGTATGAGCCAAATATCGAAAGATTCGCTTGACAGCCACAAAGTGACTTTCCTTAGGTGAGGCTTGAAACCGTGCACAAATTCCCACACTCAACATAATATCCGGTCTAGATGCACAAAGGTAAAGCAAGGATCCGATCATAGAGCGATATACCTTTTGATCCACCGCTTTACCATTGGGATCAATGTCAAGTTGGCATTTGGTTGGCATCGGAGTAGTAGCCGGCTTGACATCACTAAGGTTGAACCTCTTGAGCATGTCTTGAGTATACTTGGATTGTTTGATGAAGATGCCTTCTCTTCGTTGTTTGATCTCAAATCCAAGGAAGTACTTCAACTCTCCCATCATGGACATCTCAAAGTGAGTGGTCATGAGTGCGGCGAACTCATCATTGAAAGCTTTGTTAGGAGAACCAAAGATAATATCATCAACATATAGTTGACATACAAACAACTCCCTTTTGACCTTCTTAGTAAAAAGAGTGGGGTCGATTTTCCCAATTTCAAACCCACGATCTTGTAACAACTCGGTAAGGTGCTCATACCACGCTCGTGGGGCTTGTTTAAGGCCATAGAGTGCCTTATCAAGTTGATACACATGATTGGGGAACTTAGGATCCTCGAACCCCGGGGGTTGTCTAACATATACCAACTCGTTAATGGGACCATTAAGAAATGCACTTTTCACATCCATTTGTTGCAATTTAAAGTTATGATGGGAAGCATAGGCAAGCAACAAACGAATAGATTCAAGACGAGCAACAGGGGCAAAGGTTTCACCGTAGTCGATACCCTCGACTTGGGAGTAGCCTTGAGCCACCAAACGTGCCTTGTTGCGGATGACAATGCCATGGGCATCTTGCTTGTTCTTAAAGATCCATTTGGTTCCAATGACATTATGGTTCTCCGTTGGTCTTGGCACCAGACGCCACACTTTGTTGCGCTCGAAGTTATTGAGTTCTTCATGCATGGCATTGAGCCAGTCGGGGTCTTCGAGAGCCTCATAAACCTTCTTAGGTTCAACAAAGGAGACAAAAGCTTGATGAGCACAATAGTTTGCTAATTGTCTACGAGTGCTTACCCCCCTTTTGATGCTTCCTAGGATATTCTCCATGTGATGTTCTCTGGAAGCAAGCCTGGAGGCAACTTTTGCAGCACGACGCTCCAATTGCTCTTCAAGAGATAACTGAGGAGCACTGAGTTGGTCATCTTGAGCGACGTCAGGAGCTAGATCTTGATCTTGAGCTTCCTCTTGACCTTGATCTTGCTCGGAGGAGAGAACTTGGCCTTGTGCATCATTTGGTGGATCCCCACCATCTTGTGATTGATCTCGCACTTGGCCTTGTTCGTCCGGTTGAGGGCCTTCATTTTGTTCTTCGGAAGCGTGTGGGTCTTGGGTTGGTGATGGTTCCACTTGAGCGGAACATTGTCCTTCTCCTTCGGCCACAAGGGGTTCCTCAACGGGTAGGATGTATCCAATACCCATTCTTCTTATGGCTTGAGGAGGAATTTCATCACCTGTAACACAAGTACCACTTTGCTCCACTTGGGAGCCGTTATTTTCATCAAACTCTACGTTACTCGTCTCCTCAATGAGTCCGGTGGATTTATTGAGGACACGGTAAGCATGAGAGTTTGTAGCATAACCAACAAATATGCCCTCATGAGCTCTAGATTCAAATTTAGACAACCGAACACCTTTCTTAAGAATGAAACACTTACACCCGAACACCCGGAAGTACTTGAGATTGGGCTTGTTACCGGTAAGAATCTCATATGGAGTTTTGTTCAAGCCTTTGCGAAGATAGAGACGATTTGATGCATGGCAAGCGGTGTTGATGGCTTCGGCCCAAAAGTTGTATGGAGAGTTGAATTCAGCCATCATAGTTCTTGCAGCATCTATTAAAGTTCGGTTCTTTCTCTCCGCAACACCATTTTGCTGAGGGGTATATGGGGCGGCATATTGATGTTTGATCCCCTCATCACCAAGAAACTCATCCAAGGTGTAGTTCTTGAACTCGGTGCCATTGTCACTTCTAATCATCAAAATCTTTGCTTCATGTTGTCGTTGAGCTTCATTTGCAAAGTTGATGACGGTTTGTTGGGTCTCACTCTTCTTTTTGAAGAAGTATACCCAGGTATATCTTGAGTAGTCATCCACAATCACCAAGCAATATTTTCTACCCCCAAGACTATCAAAAGTGGGAGGCCCAAAGAGATCCATGTGGAGGAGCTCTAGAGGTCTCTTTGAATAAATGATAGTCGTGGGAGGGTGAGCCTTCTCATGTAATTTTCCTTCAATGCACGCCCTGCAAGCACGATCTTTGGCAAAGCTAACATTTGTTAGTCCTCGGACATGGTCCCCCTTGAGAAGACTTTGCAAAGATCTCATATTGACGTGGGCCAAACGGCGATGCCAAAGCCATCCCACATCAACCTTAGCCATTAGGCATGTCGCAACCTTAGTGGGTTGCTCCGAGAAGTTAACCACATAAAGGCCGTTCTCGACATGCCCAACGTAGGCTACTTTAAGAGTCTTGCTCCACAAGAGGGCCACAGAATCAATATCAAAGAATGTAGCAAAGCCCATGAGTGCAAGTTGGCGGACAGAAAGTAAATTGTATGCAAGGGACTCAACAAGCATGACTTTCTCGATCGTGAGATCATGAGAGACAACCACCTTGCCAAGTCCCAATACCTTAGAAGATGAAGCATCACCCCATTCGACGTTGGTGGCCATAGATGAACCGAGATGCACGTCCACCACCAAGTCTTTGCTTCCGGTCATATGATTTGTGGCTCCGCTATCGAGCAACCATGATCCCCCACCGGAAGCAAACCCCTTGTTGGTGGCCTTGGCCATAAGACACTTGGCGGTGATGTTTTCGTTTGGTGAGTTGAATAGAGATGAGTGCGGAGTGGTAGCAATTGCAATTGTGGCCATAGTGGTCACCTCATCCTCTTCATCATTGTCATCATCCTCCACATATTCTTCTTGAGCCACCAACACTTTCGGAGGAGTCTTTTTGATGAAGTTGTTCTTGTTGGGATAGGACTTTGACTTGTCCTTCCGAATAAGCTTGCCTCCAAAGTCTTCTCTCTTCTCATATGGGCAATCCGCAACGAAGTGGCTTACATTTCCACAGTTGAAGCATGTCCTTACTCGTTGCTTCCCTTTGTTCCCACTGGAGTTGTTCCTGTTGAAGTTGGACCTTGAATTCTTCTTGCCCCAGAATTGCCTAGAAGCAAGAGCCATGTGCTCGTGATAGGCATATTTGGTGTCCTCGGGGCAGCACTCATCATCATCCTCAACTTCCTCCTCTTCCACACAAGCCTTGGCCTTCAGGGCAAGATTAGGCTTCTTGGATCGTTGAGCTCTTAGGACCGCATTGTCGGCGGTAACGTCAAGGATCCTCATGGCAACAAATTCATCCAACACTTCGTTTGAGGATAAAGTGTGGAAGTCCGGTCTCTGACGAATCACAGAGGACATGGCCTTGTGATAGGGCATCATGGCCTTGAGGAACTTGCGCTTGATCCAATTGTCATCTGTGTCCTTACTGCCATGGTCTCGAAGAGATACTGCAAGAATAGTTAATCTTCGATAGAGTTCACGAGGATCTTCGTCCTCAATCATTGCAAACTCATCAGCTTCATCTTGCACTACTTCATAGTTGGAGCGTTGAATGCTTGTGCTTCCCTTGTACATTGTGCCAACATGTTCCCATGCTTCCTTGGCCACAGTGAATGGACGAAGATGAGCAATGTCTTCAGGAGGGATTGAGTCTTGAAGAATGCAAAGTGCAGACTCATTGAACTGATGATCGGCAGTTTCTCTTGGAGTCATGTTGTCAGGATCATACGGATAAAAACCTTGCTCAATGATTCTCCAGAGGTTAGTGGAACAATGATTAATATGACGTTTGAAACGAAACACCCAAGTAGCAAAATCAGTATTTTTAACAAACTTTGGTGGGGGCCCGACGGAATTTAAATGCGGTGTGGGGACGGGTCCTCCATAGTGAGTAGGCGGAGGAGATTGGGCATATTTCCCACTACCATGCTTAGTGACCGGGGCTTGCTCACTACTAGCTTCTCCCTTGTCGGGATTAGCCTCTGACACGTTGGTAGCGGGACGACCCACTTCCAACGGTGAGGTGGATAATTTAAGCCCCTCAAACATTTCTTTAAACATGCCCTTGACCTCGCTCGCTAGTGATTCTTTCAATGTGGTCAAGGCCACATTGAACTCCTCACGAGTGACGGAGGCTCCCCCATCTACCGTAGGCAAGGACGGATTTCCATCGGAATGGTCCTCCGTCTCGACTACGTTGTCAACCATACTCTTTGGACGGTAAAGTCCTTAAAAAGAGACGAGGCTCTGATACCAATTGAAAGGATCGATATGGTTGACTAGAGGGGGGGGGTGAATAGGCAACTAACAATTTTTAGCTTTTCTTAACCAATTAAAACTAGGCGACAAAATAAGTTGTCTAGATAAACTACTATGAAGACAACTAAAGACAATAAGCCCAACAACTACACAAGCATGCTATAGGAATTAAGCAAGTAAAGCAAGCAAGAGTAAAGGTAAGAAATAACCACAAGTAGAACCGAAGGAGACGAGGATGTGTTTCCGAAGTTCCTTCCCTTTGAGGGGAAGTACGTCTCCGTTGGAGCGGTGTGGAGGCACAATGCTCCCCAAGAAGCCACTAGGGCCACCGTAATCTCCTCACGCCCTCACACGATGCAAGGTGCCGTGATTCCACTAGTGGTGCCCTTGAAGGCGGCAACCGAACCTTTACAAACAAGGTTGGGGCAATCTCCACAACTCGGAGGCTCCCAACAAACCACGAAGCTTCACCACAATGGAATATGGCTTCGAGGTGACCTCAACCGTCTAGGGTGCTCAAACACCCAAGAGTAACAAGATCCGCAAGGGATTAGTGGGGAGAATCAAATATCTCTTGGTGGAAGTGTAGATCGATGCCTCCTCAAGCAATCCCGAGCAAATCAACAAGTTTGATTGGCTAGGGAGAGAGATCGGGCGGAAATGGAGCTTTTGGAGCAACAATGGAGTAGAGGGGGAAGAGGTAAGTCTCCTTGGAGAAGAAGACCCCCTATATATAGTGGGGGGACAAATCCAACCGTTATGTGGGGTTTCAGCCCGCAGAGAGCGGTAGTACCGCAACTTACGAGCGGTACTACCGCAGGCTGTGCGGTACTACCGCTTGGGAAGCGGTACTACCGCTAAGGCAAAATAAGAAGACCTGATATAGCCACGGATGAAATAAAATACATCCGTGGCTACATCCGCAGGGGAAAACGGAAGTAGCAAAATGCGACACGGTACTACCGCTTACGCTGAGCGGTACTACCGCTTAAGCTAAACGGTACTACCGTGCGGTGTACGGAAGTAAAAATTTACTTCCGCTCCACTTCTTATACTTAGACTCCAGTGCCAGGCCCAGATACACGGTACTACCGTATGGGGACGCGGTACTACCGCGGGAGCGGTACTACCGTGTCGGCAAGCGGTACTACCGTGTACCTGTGCGGTACTACCGCTTGGCAAGGCGGTACTACCGCATGCTTGGCAGAAGATCAGTACAGAAGCCACAGAATTGCCACAACGAAAGAAAGGCCGGTTGGACCTCCAGAGAAGCAAGGAAAGGAAGTGGAGGAGAATGATGTGTACGTGTTGATTCTACCCAAACCTTTCCGACGCGGACCCCCTCTTAATAGTACGGCTTTCCTATCACTCAATGCCACCTACAGGGAGCAAAAAGAAAACACCGTCCTTCATGGGATCCGAGGGGCAAACAATCGTCTTGTGCCATAAGAGAGATATACCTGTAGAGCTTACAGCACACGATTAGTCCGCAAGAGTATTGTCATCAATCACCAAAACCATTAGAGAGAAGAGTGCCCTTACATCATCCTCGAAAAGGTAGGAGGAGCATTGGCGAGACCGAAGGACATGACAGTATACTCGTATGAACCGTAGCTCGTTCTGAAGGCCGTCTTGGGAATGTCTTCCTCGCGAATGCGAATTTGATGATAGCCCATTCGGAGGTCAAGCTTAGAGAACACTTTAGCTCCTTTGAGCTGCTCGAAGAGTTCGTTGATGTTGGGGAGCGGATATTTGTTCTTACTCGTCTTCTTGTTCAATGGCCGGTAATCAACACAGAGACGCTCCGTGCCATCTTTCTTCTTGACAAATAAGACACCACAGCCCAAGGAGACGTACTAGGCCTGATGAGACCCATACTCTCCTGTTTATCAAGCTGCTTCTTCAATTCCTTCAATTCATCCGGAGAGAGCTTGTACGGACACCGGCATGCTGGCTCAGTACCCGGCTCGAGTTCAATAACGAATTCCACCTGACGGTGTGGAGGCATGCCTGGAAGTTCTTCAGGAAAGACGTCTTGATATTCGTTCACCACCGGAATTTGAGATATGGCATTAATTTCACCCTTATCATTGAGAGAGAAAAGCCTGATAGTGTTATCTCTGGAGGCAAAGATAATCACATCTTCATCAGAATGAGTCATCTTGACTTCCTTTTGAGCACAATCAATGTGAGCATCATGCTGAGAAAGCCAATCCATTCCGAGGATGAGGTTGATGTCAGAATTGCCGAGAATCACCGGTTTAGCCAGAAAGCGATAATCACCCATGCGAATAGAAACATCCGAAGCATAGACACCAGAACTCATACGTCACCCCGGAGAAATAACTTGCAACCTCTGAGGCAAATTTGAAGTGACAATATTGTGCTTGGATGCAAATGGTTGAGACATAAAAGAGCATGAAGCACCCGAATCAAACAAAACTTTAGCAGGGATGGAGTTAACTGGAAGGTTACCCAAAATGACATCAGAAGAATTCTCCGCTTGTGTTGCATTCATCAGATTGACCCTTGCTGCCTTTGGATCATGCTTGACCATAGCGGTACCGACAGGAGGAGGAGGCGGAAGGCGCCTTGGGTTGTTGCACTTGTTGGAATAATGACCCTTCTGGCCACACTTGTAGCAAGTCACCTCAGAAAGTGGACGAGTAGGAGGAGCACTTAGTCTTGGAGCTTGGAACTGTTGCTTGGACTGCTTGTTGGAGTTGGGTGGGTGGGAGAAACCACGTCCACTAGAGTTCTTGTTGTTGGAGTTGTTGGAGTTGTTGTAGGGAGCTCGAATCACCGGAGGAGGAGGAAGCCAGAATTTCTGATGCTTCGAGACCATCTGAGACGATGAGGAAGAGTGAACGGCATCTAGAATTCTCTTTTTAGAAGCCTCCATCTTAAGCTGAGCTGCTTCTTGTTTTAAAGCCATGTTATAGAACTTGTCGAATTCATCGGGCTCGAACAAGGTGAGAGCAAGCTGAAGTTCATCTTTGAGACCTCCACGGAACTGGTAGATTTTGCTCTTGGCATCAGGAATGTCTTGCTTAGCATAGCGGGCGAGGTTTTTGAACTTGACATTATACTGATAGACTGTCATGGAGCCCTGCTTCAGGTTGCGGAATTGCTCACGCATACCCTCGATGACACTTGTAGGAATGTGGTGCGAGCGAAAATCCTTGCAGAAATTCTCCCAAGAGATCACTTGACCTGGCCTGGAGTCTTTATACTGCTGCCACCAATCAGCTGCTTGATCTTTCAGTTGGAAGGCTGCAAACTTCACATAATCATCTTCCTTCATGTTACTGCACTCAAAATGCTTCTTTATGTCGGTTAACCAATCTTCAGCATCAAGAGGGTCGACAGAGTAACTGAAAGCTTTAGGATTGTTGGCCAAGAACTGGTTGAGAGTAGCATGGTGCTGCTGGTTGAAGAAATTGCCTTGGTTCCCTGGAACACCCTGATTAGCTTGATTAGCTTGCATCTGCTGCATCATCTGCATCAACATCTGGGTGTTCTGAGCTGTAGTCTGCATAATCGCTCTCCAAGCCACAGGCGGAGGAGGAGGGGAAGGAGGACGATCTGGGACCTCTTCCACCTCTGGGTTAGCCTTGGGAACTTTTTTCGGAGCCATCCTGTAAGAGATGACCACGAATCAGCAATTGATTGACAAATGGTATAAGCTGAATCAATGGCATGAATTGCAACAAGTCTTCACAATTATCATTCGAACAATAAGAACGAATGAAATCATTCGAACAAGAGGAACGAATGAAATTCTCAGTTAAATGATAACATCAATCTTCACGAGAAGCCACATAGGGGACAAAAGGTAAAATAAGAAAAACAACAAGGTACAGACGGGAACAAACACAAGAGAGGAGCTTCGTTCTAACATCTTTGTGCTGAAAGCATATGAACGCGTTATGAAAAGGTTTTGCAATCCCCGGATCAGCATAGCCAAGGACCCTTTAAGATGCAACTCCTGATAGTAACATCGGTCATAAACCACTTCACTCAATGTAGAACCCCAAACTCACTAACGTGCATCCGTTGGAAGAATGCCTACGATCTACTGGATAAACCCACCTATAAATTTCCGAAAGATTCCAGTTATGCAATCAGGTGTTGGGGATACACGGGAAGCACCGCGCAATCAACTCTAAACCTACATCCAGGTGTATCCATCCTTCAACACATAACCAGTCTTTCTCGGAAACTGTGTACCTCGGACCTTCGAAAATCATCCACTATAACAAGCTATGGCAATACTCCCGAACTACCTCCCCAGTACTGGGTGATGTCGGGGTTATCTTGCCACTGGCCGTATAGGAGAGATTTTCGATGTCGGCCGTCTTAAGTATTTAGTACTGCCGCGATATGATTGTGACGACAATACCCCGAAGCTCAACTCCCCGGGACACTGCCACAACCCCTAATGTCAGGATGTTGGAAATATGCCCTAGAGGCAATAATAAATTGGTTATTATTATATTTCCTTGTTCACGATAATCGTTTATTATCCATGCTAGAATTGTATTGATAGGAAACTCAGATACATGTATGGATACATAGACAAACACCATGTCCCTAGTGAGCCTCTAGACAACTAGCTCGTTGATCAATAGATGGTTACGGTTTCCTAACCATGGACATTGGATGTCGTTGATAACGGGATCACATCATTAGGAGAATGATGTGATGGACAAGACCCAATCCTAAGCCTAGCACAGATCGTGTAGTTCGTATGCTAAAGCTTTTCTATATGTCAAGTATCTTTTCCTTAGACCATGAGATTGTGCAACTCCCAGATACCGTAGGAATGCTTTGGGTGTACCAAACGTCACAACGTAACTGGGTGGCTATAAAGGTGCACAACAGGTATCTCCGAAAGTGTCTGTTGGGTTGGCACGAATCGAGACTGGGATTTGTCACTCCGTATGACGGAGAGGTATCTCTGGGCCCACTCGGTAGGACATCATCATAATGTGCACAATATGTGATCAAGGAGTTGATCACGAGATGGTGTGTTACGGAACGAGTAAAGAGACTTGCCGGTAACGAGATTGAGCAAGGTATCGGTATACCGACGATCGAATCTCGGGCAAGTGCTATACAGATAGACAAAGGGAATCGTATACGGGATTGATTGAATCCTTGACATCGTGGTTCATCCGATGAGATCATCGTGGAACATGTGGGAGCCAACATGGGTATCCAGATCCCGCTGTTGGTTATTGGCCGGAGAGTTGTCTCGGTCATGTCTACATGGTTCCCGAGCCCGTAGGGTCTACACACTTAAGGTTCGATGACGCTAGGGTTATAGGGAAAGTATGTACGCGGTTACCGAATGTTGTTCGGAGTCCCGGATGAGATCCCGGACGTCACGAGGAGTTCCAGAATGGTCCGGAGGTAAAGATTCATATATGGGAAGTCCTGTTTTGGTCACCGGAAAAGTTTCGGGCGATATCGGTAATGTACCGGGACCACCGGGAGGGTCCCGGGGGTCCACCAGGTGGGGCCACCAGCCCCAGAAGGCTACGTGGGCTAAGTGTGGGAGGGGACCAGCCCCAAGGGGGCTGGTGCGCCCCCCCACCAAGTCCCAGGGCGCCTCCAAGAGGGGAGGGGGGCAAACCCTAAGGCAGTTGGGCCCTAGGGCCCAATAGTGGTGCGCCTCCCCCTCTCTCCCCCTTGGCCGCCCCCCTAGATGGGATCTAGGGCTGGCCGCACCCTGGGGGAGGGAAACCCTAAAGGGGGGCGCAGCCCTCCCTTCCCCCTATATATATGTGAGGTTTTAGGGCTGTTGGACACACGAGAACGTCTCCCTCTTGGCGCAGCCCTACCCCTCTCCCTCCTCGTCTCTTGCAGCGCTTGGCGAAGCCCTGCTGGAGTCCCGCGCTCCTCCACCACCACCACGCCGTCGTGCTGCTGTTGGATGGAGTCTTCCCCAACCTCTCCCTCTCTCCTTGCTGGATCAAGGCGTGGGAGACGTCACCGGGCTGCACGTGTGAAGAACGCGGAGGCACCGTCCGTTCGGTGCTAGGATCTTCGGCGATCTGAATCGCGGCGAGTACGACTCCATCAACCGCGTTCTTGAACGCTTCCGCTTAGCGATCTACAAGGGTATGTGGATCCAACTCTCCTCTCGTAGATGCATCTCCTAGATTGATCTTGGTGAACGTAGGAAAATTTTTGTTTCCCATGCAACGTTCCCCAACACAGGAGGCATCGAGAACAATATTCTCGTCACAAGAACATCGAAACAATCCCAGAATACTCGCGGGATTCCTAAAAAAAATTTGGTGCAATTTTTGAAAATAGGAGAGACAAGAGTAGTCGTCAGGAGTCCTCACCAGAGAGAAAGGGGATGAGAAGCAAAGAAATCCTACTCTCCGATATAATATAGGACTCAAAATATTTTCAGTGTGTGCCTAGACTCGACCGTCAACGATTCGATCAATCAGTGGTGGCTCCTAGGTCGGAGAAGGCTCTGAATACCAACTTGTAACGCCCCGGACACACCCGCCGATGGTCGTTACTCCTGGCGGGATCTAGACTGGCCTCACATATCAATACTAGTCTTTTCTGCGCACTTTGTCCTCACTCGTGCGCACCCGGGAGCAACTTCCCGGTCGGTCACCCATCCTGAAACTACTCCAAGCCGAGCACGCTTAACTTTGGAGTTCTGTCCGAATGGGCTCCGGGAAAAGAAGGAATTCCTTATTGATATGAGTAGTCTATCATCCCTAATATGCCAGGCTATCACAACATAGTCCACATTCTGCAAGTGCCATTCTGAAACTTTCCATTGATCTTTGGCTACGGGGTGTACCTCCTTTTTTCTCATGGCCATACAACACTTCATTAAAATCTCCGGCACACAGCCATGGAAGATTGAGTTGTTGGTTTAGAATCCTTAGTAATTTCCAAGTCTTATCCTTTTTATCCGAGGAAGGTTCATCATATATGCCCGTAAACCGCCATTTGTACCCATATTGCTCAACAATCTCCATATCTATGTGACATCTTGAGTAGTTGTGGAGTTCTGCGTTGACATGCTTTTTCCACATGAGGGCAAGACCCCCACTTTTACCTTCGCAATCCTTCACTATCATTTTTGACATTCCCAATAAATGTTGGAGGCATTGCATCCTTCTCTTGTCCATCTTTGTTTCGGACAAGAAAAGGATACGGCAGTTCCATACCGTTATTCTCATTTTGACTCACCGGGCTGTCCCTGCAGCCCAGCGCTTCCAAACTCTAATATTTGTTTTTCTGCAGATTGTTTTGCTCTAGCTTGTCCCTCCTCTTCTCCGTCAATCTCCATTCTTGCCTTCTTCGAAAATTCCCCCTCATCATCGAACTCCATGTATTCAGCAAACCTTTTCTTGGGTCCCAAAACAATGGGTACACTATGTTGCTTCCCTTTTGGTTTATTCACCCTTTTGAATGTTGTTTGTTTCCCCTTTGTTTCTGATTTTTGAACCAACCTCTCTTCTCTTTCTTCAATCTCAACCTTTTTGCCTTTTCCATCATGAGTCCTTTCACTACCGCCATGTTGACATGGTTGGGTCGCTGTTTCATTAGTCACTTCAGACCCCACTCCTGCTTTATGTTCCCTTTCTGAAAAAGGTTCAGGTCTCCTCTCCTCCTCAAACACTAGTTTCTTTCCCCATGTAGGTTCTGTTTGGTCACCTAGTGTGATTTTGAGCGGATTGGTAGCATCTCCTTCTCCCCCATTAATTTTTTTGTGACATTCTGTGCTAGGAAGACTTTTGCGCCGTGACGGGGCATCAATACCTTTGCTAGTAGCACTATTGCTTCTCCAGAATCCACTACGGTCACTTGAGCTTTTTCTTCTCCCATCTTCACTAGAGGCGCCCTTATATATTGCAGCACGCATCCATGCCCCAAATTGTCTTTCTTCTCCTTTCACACCCTTTGTGGGGCAGGCTTTCTCATTATGACCAATAATTCCGCAGTTGTAACAAAAGTCAGGGAGATGCTCGTACTTAAAAGTGATAATTTTCGCCATCTCTTTCTTCTTCTTCTTCTCTGTATCATTCTCTTCCTCTTCCATCTCCCTTTCTTGCTCATGTTCTTCCTCTCCATCAATGATTAGTGTGAAGAACCTCATCAACGGAATTGATATCTATGAGTACTTTGATCCTCATATACTCCCCCATAGCTGAATCATTTTCATCAAGGTCCACATCCAGTACTTTTCCAACCTGTTCTCTGGTTAACTCCCCTGTTTCTCTACTCATAACCCCTAGAGGAACATCATATGCTCTAACCCAGATCGGAATCTTCTTAAACTGATACTCGTCAATTGTCTTGCTTGGTACAAAATCTTCCATAACCAGCAGCTCCTTATTAAAACTCCAAGGTCCATTGTTCAAAGCCTTTTCTTTTCCTTGCTTCATCATGGAACGAATATAAAAACCGATTTCTTCCTAATTCTTTACAGTCCACTCCCGTGAAGGGACACCAGACTTCCCTTAGAGTTCTTGCAACATGTTCAGCTCTTGCAGGTCTATCAGACAGTAGCTTTCCTACTGCTTTTAGCTTCCCTGCAATGGATGAACTAGTAAATTGATTGTTGATTCCTATACCTTTCTTTTCCGCCTCGGAAAGCTTCAAATTCCTGAGCTTCCCCTCTACTGCATCAACTTCTCTTGCCTTGTCTCCTCCCATCTCTATGTTGCGCTGGATCAAAACAGTGGGACTCTACCTTTTCAGTGTGAGAGGAGAAATAGGAAAACGCTTTGGCGCGGGTGGGTGGCTGCCCTCGTCCGCCAGTTTCTCGCGGCTATGGACAACCAAGTTTTTGGCCGAATATTCGCTAAATCTGATTATCCCCAGCCATCGCATCCTTTCTTCCAAATGTATGCCATCCTCTGAAAATCTGGCTATCCCTATCCCACTGAAGGATAGTCTGAGAACCAAACGCCACCTACTGGGATTTATTGCTAATTCTGACAGAAGCATCATCGCTGGAGCCGTGGGGCAATCACGACGACAACAGCGGCAGTTGCGGCGACCGGCCCACCCCCCCTTTGTTCTGATGAATGATTTGGCTCCCGAACGGTGAGGCGCCACAATCAACTACTCGACACGCCATCATCACTTGGTCGTCTCGTGTGTCATCACTCCACAGGACGTGTTTACATCACTCGAGCGTACCGTGCATCGCCACTTCGCGTGACACGTCTACATCACCCGGACGTCATGTGCGTCGCCACTCCGTGGGACACGTCTACATCACTCAGGCGTCTCGTGCGTCGCCACTCTGCGGGACGCGTCTGCATCACTCGGACGCCCTGCGCATCGTTACTCCGCGGGACGTATCTACATCACTTGGACACCCCGCGCGTCGTCACTCCGCGAGACGCGTCTACATCACTCAGACGCACCGTGCGTCGCAACTCCGTGACACGTGTCTTCATCAATTGGCCGCCCCGTGCGTCGCCCCTCCGCGGGATGCGTCTACATCGCTCGGACGCCCCGTGCGTCGCCACTTCGCGGGATGCGTCTACATCACTTGGACGCCCCGTGCATCATTACTCCGCGGCACGCATCTTCATCAGTTGGCCGCCCCGTGCGTCGCCACTCCGCGGGATGCATCTACATCACTTGGCCACCCCGTGCATAGACACTCCGTTGGATGCGTCTTCATCACACTGACGCCCCGCGCGCACTTGGTTGGACACGTCCTCATCAATCGGCCGCCCCGCGTGTCGCCACCCGGTTGGGCTAGGCCTCACCTGAAATTTCTGCGACGAATTGATCCAATCGATTGCCCACAGTTCCTCTCCGAAAGGATGTCTGTCATTCCAACTGACCACCCTCCGGGGGGACCCGTGCACTCGAACACGTATAACACCCCACTGAAGTCAGCTTCAGGATCGCTATAAGATGAGCTTGATGCCCCTCCGTGGGTTAACTTGGCCCTTCTTCTAGGCTCCAAGACGTTAGTCTCCTAAACTTGGACTCAGAGATGGCATGTGTTGGTGTTTCCCCGGGATAACGAGTGGCCTCTCTCTCCGGAGAATCAGTCCACGCGCTAGCCTTGCCACTCGGGTTTCATGGCACGTCCGCATCGGACCACCAGTCTATCTCCTCCGGGAGACATACGAGTGCCACCAAGTTTTTCCTCACGATCAACATACCCCGATCAGTTGGGAAGCATGTCCACTCGGGAAAATACCGCTTTCATGCAAAAGGGTGAAAAAGACGCTCCTCTATGGATACACTTGGCCCTTCTTCTTGGCCCCAAGGCACGAGTCTCGTAAACTTGGACTCGGAGATGGCCTGCGCTAGCGTTCCTTCGGGATAAAGAGTGGCATCTCTCCGGAGAGTCAGACTACGCGTCGGCGTCGTCACTCGGGTTTTTATGGCAGGTCCACACTGGGACCTCAAGTCTATCTCTTCCGAGAGACATATGAATGCCACCAAGTTTTGCTCATCGGTCAACAACATCCGATCATTCGGAGAACCTTTTAGTCCTCACCACTCGGTCGCCCCGCGCGTCGCCATCGGATAGACACATCTTCACCACCCAGCTGCCCCGCGCGTCGCCACTCGGTGAGACACATCTACATCAATCGGCCGCCCCGCGCATCGCCATCGGTTGAACACATCTTCACCACTCGGCCACTCGTGCGCCTTCAGACAGCTAAGTCATTCTACATGCACTGCATTATGTTATTTCTGTGTTCCCAAGTATCCCGTAATTCACACATCACATTCACTCGGAGGCCACGCCATCGAGTGTACCTTCATGCTCCATTGCTTATTTTCATACTCTTGCTTAGTACTGGTTAACTGACTCCCGAACACCATGTGTTCTTCATTTTGAGTTTGCATCGGTCCTCAGGGGCTGCAACTTAGTCGGAACATTACACTACCTTTTATTTGAGTCCGGTGCTCTAACACATCAAGTTGGATCATTCACTTCCACTACAACAAAAAACAGCCAGTAGACACGCCCAATTTCATACCTAGCAACGAGGTATTTCATCTCTAGCCAACTATAGAGCCGTTTTAGTAAAGCGTCCTTGGAGCGTCTCCCCATGGACCGTCTCAAATAGATAGACACGCTTTGCAAGCGTGTCTTACATGGCATGAGACGCTTTCTAGTGACGTTCAAAATTGTGTCTACATGCAGAGACGTTGTGTTAGGCATGCTTAAAAATCGTGTCTACATGTAGATACGTTACGTCTCTACGCATAGACATGTTTCATTCGCCTCTTATACTCGTCTCTAAATATACATGAGAATATTTATACAAACGGAATATTTTACTTCAAATATTATTTGATTAATTTCGAATTTGATTCATCATTTCAAATACAATTACTTTTAGTGTCATGGTTGCACATGCAAATTGGTCAAATAATATTGTGATACAAAGACATCATTCCACGTCATAGATTGCATTTGCAAACATTGGCAACCTCAGTAACTACATCAAATGCATTAATTAGCAGGAACAATATCTCCACTGAAAGTACTTGGAGTTCATAGCTGAATAATACCAAACATTCATATGAAACATGTGCTGATGCAAATAAATAAGAAAAGATCCTATAGACATGAACTATTTTTCTCTATGAAGCTACAATCTATCAATAATTTAGAATATTTGTTCATTCAAAGATAGATTCATCAACTATTCCTGACTCCTCCAGTGCACTCCCTGTTCAAATCCTCAAGTACCCAGCCACTCCTAGCTCCTTTAATGCACTCACTTTTCAAATCCTCACCGCCCTAAAAAGGAGAATGAATTACATTTACATGAACATATGTTTATAGAGAAGTGTAAGATCAGAGATTCTTTGATGAAATTATAAGAAATGTATCATACCAATGCTTTGTGGTTGTGCTGGAGGGGTTGGCTTAACTATTTTTACCTAAAAAAGGAAAGATTCCTGATAAATAACATATCACACATGTGCAGATTGGAGCATGAGCGAGGCCAAGCAATAGCAGAACCCATAACATCTGTTTGCAATTTTTCATATGGTCTAACTAGTTTCTCATCTCCTAGATATGTACAGCCGTGAATAAGAACTACAACGTATTGCACTCCAAGCATGTTTCCTCCAACCACATATGTTTTCTCTTTACTCACTAAAGTTCCTTTGGCCACGAGTTTGTCTTTGTTTCTTGAGTTTATCGAATACAACACGACTTCAACTTTATCCTATTTTTCAAGAAATGGAAATTTTGTTATTGATGAATGTAACATCCCATATGTGATACTTCCAATTATGGAAATAAAGCAATTCTCATTTTGATCCTTGTCCTTATCCTTGGGGGTTCTTATCTTTTGAGCTTAATGTTTTTTTGCATTGTCATTTTTATATTTTATTTTTGCATCCATGCATTGCTTCATCATCATGGCATCTTAGTCATCTTAGTTACTTTCTTGTTGTGGTTGTGATGTGAGGCACCTTGTTGATGTTGTGTGAGTGTTGGTGCCTAGTCATGCCCTTGCTAACCCTAGGCCTCCTCCTTCTTGTTTCCCCTCTTCCTTCATCCTTTACTTCCTCTCTTTATTTATTTTTGCAAGTCACCTAGCCTAGTCCATTAATATTCTTTCTTTTCCCAAAAATCTTGCACCATGTCTACACCTCTCTGCCAAATTTCATCCTTTTTGGAGTTGTCTTGGTTGGGTTAGAAAATGGCACAAGTTTGAATATTATTCAAACTTGTATTATTTTTCTGCCTCTAAAAATGTCCAAGTCAATTTTATAAATTTGTGCATAAATCCAGGACCTTGGGAGTATTTTTGTTTTTCCCAAACTCCTCTCCTAGCCCCCTGTTTTTTCCTTTTAATCAACTGTTTATTTAAATAAACAGAGTTTAAAAGGTTAAGCAGAGGAACTTACCTGGGCCTCCCGCAGCCGCGGCCCGCCTAGCAGCTCGCAGCTGCAGCAGCTCTCGCGGCCCAGCTTGACACCCACAGGCCAGCGAGCCGGCGCACAGTAGCGCCGTCTCCCTCCCTCGCACCCGGGCCCGCATGTCATCCTCCTTCTCCTTCGCGCCTACCTGCCCCGTTTCGTCGCCGTCTCTGCTCCAGAGATAGAGCGCTCGCGCTCCTGCCGTCAGCTTCACGGACGCCGAGCTCGCGCCGTCTCCTCTCCTTTTAAGCCAGCAGCCGCGCCCTAGGGTTACTCCTCCTTCCTCTTTCTCCTTCGCCGCCACCAGCTCTCCACCCGCTCCATCTCCTCCCTACAGCCGCCATGGCCGCCCTGAGCAAGAGCCCGTCGTCGGCATAGGAGCGTCGCCGACTTCTTCTTCGTCGGTCACGAGCACCACGACATCTTCTCCGAGTCCGCTCCGACGCCAAGACGAGGCCAACGACTCCGTCCACGACGTCCTCTTCTTCCTCTTCTTCTCAGGACAGAATCGCGCCAAATTCTTATCTCAAAAAAAAAAAGAATCGCGCCAAATTCAGAGCCACCCCGTGTCCTCTTCGTCGAGCCCTCGGCCTCTTCTCCGTGTCACAGGTAGCCAAGGTATAACCAGCTTCCACCCCGCTGCTTCTTGTCGCCCTTAGATCCCCGTGCGTGTCGTCCCGTTCATGCCAAGTTCGTGCCCGCCGTGCTCTGGACACATCTGCAGTTACTCGTGTTAGCCCCAGCTCGTGCTCTGCACGCGTACGCTCGCTCTCTCATGCACGTTTGCGCACTCTCGCAGCCATCCACACCTGTCACGCATGCATCGCCGCGGCCACACGCCCGAGTCGAGCCCCGCTCGCGCTCTCTGTTCTCTGCACCTACACATGCACCGCGCGCACACCCGAGCCGTGCTCGCACACATTACCGCATGCCTTGGTCCCGAGCCGAGCACCTCTGCTTCCCCCTCTCACGGCCGAGCCTTGCCACAGAGCACACACACACCCGCCGCCGATTCGCCGTGCCGCCGACGTCTTCTCTGTTGCAGAGGCAAGGGAGTCCCCGTCCGCCATGGGGCTAGTTCAAAAGGAACAATGCCCTGCTCTTTTCAACAGCAGCAGCAGCGCAGTGGTGCGGTGATGGCTTCTCGCCCCTCATTGGTTACCCCAAGTGGAAGGTTTGAGATGCAGTGTAGCGGTAGTTTTCCCTTGGCAAAGATACCAAGGATCGAATCCCCTGAGACTTCGAGGTTCAACAAGAAGGTGTCAACTGCTAGCGGCGCAACTAGCGATTGACCGGACCTGCACACAAATACAAATAACTTTGCTCCCAACGAGTACAGAGAGGTTGTCAATCCCTCCGGCCTTGTCGTTTACAAAGGATCAAACGCAAGAGATAATAGTGATAGGTATAACTGCAACTAGTAAGTAAGAACTGAAAGTAAATAGAGGATGTGATCAGTGATGGTAATATGGACCGGGGTCCCATGATGTTCACTAGTGATGTCTCTCTCCCAAAAGACGATAAAACAGCTAAGCGAGGTAAACGAATTACAGCTGGGCAATTGACAGGATTATGTGCGCAAACCAATGCTAACTATGCTGCAAAGAAAGGTAGAGGCTCAAAAGCATGGGCGGTACGCCAAGGTAAGTAGACCGAAATCCATCTGCATATACTACTAATCATCCACCATGAGATATCTATCCAAAACATCTCGCTGGTATTAAGTTGCGAGTCCCACCCATAGTGTAAACTCAAAGCAACAGACAACTGCATTAAAAGAACTTTGCGTAAAGTAAACAATCCTTGCACCCGCGAGTACAAGCAGCGTTGTTTCCCCCCTTGTGGCAACAGCACATCCCCTAGACTCATGTTTCTGTCACTCAAGCTAGTCATCGAGGGGCATGAACCCACAATCAAGCATAACGTTCCCTCTTGGAGTTACTACCTACTACTTGGCCAAAGCAATAAACAGCAACGGAGAACATGCAAGAATTACTCAAGAACATAAATATAAAAGAGGTAAATCAAATATATTACTCACACACAATCTGAACATAATCTCATAATCCATCGGATCCCAGCAAACTCATCATAGCAACAGCATAAGGATTACATATGTGCCTCGATCATGTAGGGCAGCTCACGAGGTCTAATCGATGAAGAACAAAGAGGGGAGGAGAACATCACATAGCTACTGGTCATGGACCCATGGTCCAAGGGAGACTACTCACAACTCATCCGAGAGGCGTCCATGGTGGTGGAGAGGCTCCCGATGGTGATCCTCCCCTCCGGCAGGGTGCCGGGAAGAGTTCTCCTGGTGCTCCCGATCTTGGAAGCGCGGCGGCGGCGGAACAGAGATGAGATCGCGAAAAAGGGTTACGTCCTCGAGGGTTTCGGGACGCGGTGTAAATATATGCCAAAGGGGGGCGTCAGAGGAGGCCAGGGGGGCCAGGCGCCCTGGCGGCGCGGCCAGGAGGGGGGGGCGCGCCCTCTGGCCGCCTGGAGCCCTGGTGGCCCCCCTCCGGCCCTACTTTGGACGCATGGAAGCTTACGGAACGCTGATTTTTTATATATTTTTTCCGGAATTTTTCTGACAGTTTACGTAATGGGAAAACCTGAAATACAAAAACAGCAGAAAACAGAAACTGGCACTGGGGTGCACTGAGTTAATAGGTTAGTCCAAATATGATCAAAAGTGTATGGAAGTGCATAAATATCATAGCAATATCACACAAAAGAGGCATGGAGCAAGCAGAAACTATAGATACGTTTTGGACGTATCAACATCCCCAAGCTTAATTCCTGCTCGTCCTCGAGTAGGTAAATGATAACAAGCATAATTTCTGTGGTGACATGCTATTAACCATATAAGAACTTTTCACAGTCACATGACAAATGCTTACTGAGACAATGAATCTGTAGTAGTTAAGTTGCCTCATGAGAATATCACAAAGAACTGAAAGTTTTACAATATGATACTGAAACACTCAATAGATTTGTAATGAGCATGGTGTGCAAACATGACAAAGTGATATCTCGCTTGCCCCCTTTAGTGAAGCAAAACATAAATGCAGGGGCACCTCCAAAGTTTAAGTGACGACTAGATGCAATGATTTCAGAATAAACGATATCATAGTCATGCAGAAGACAATGGTACTTTGGGACAATGCACATCACACTCAGAATGACAATCATGCTCTCAATAGTTGGTGCTTTAAAGAAAGAAGGTGGAGACTCTCGAACCGTGGCTTTTGTTGGCAAGGTTGAAAACCCGTGGTCGGAAACAAAAACTAAACATGTACCAGAGCTCTTGGTTTTAAAAACAGAGGTAATAATTATTTTTTAGAATATGCATATTTCGTCAACGAATGCTAGTAGATAACTCAATTACTTCTTGAGCTGGACAAGTTTCGAGGAACGGCTCCCGCATGAGGACGATCACATCCTCTTAATCTCCTTTGTTTATCACTGCCAAAGTTTTCTGATTTCTCATGAACAAAGCGTGAAGGAGGGTTTGTTTGTTGTATAATTTTTTAATGAGCCGGGCACACTCTTTGCCAGTTCCTTCTCGTATTATGGGTTTGCACATTAGACATGCAATCCTGGGGTGAAGCTTGTCCAACTTAAAAAGATCATGAATTAACTACTACTTCCTCATGAGCTAAAACAGAGGCACAAAAGAGAAATGCTTTTTTGATTAATTTCGAGATGGTACATGAAAGTCTTCGTTAGGAATGGTAGGTAAATACCATGTATAGGAAGGTATGGTGGACTCATATGGCATAACTGGTTTAAAGGATTTTGGATGCACAAGCAGTCAGTCCGCTTAGTACAGGCGAAGGTTAGCAAAAGACTGGGAGCGACCAACTAAAAGAGCAATGACGGTCATAATCATGCAGAGCGACAAAACAACATTGAATCGGGCATGGAAGTTATATCGCTACTCAGAAATTAAAGATCATCAAGGCTTGATAGACTTTCTTTATAGTCTTAAATATGCGTGAGCAAGTGCCAAGTCAATCAAAATAAATTCTTGGAGGAAGATATCACTAAACCATACCACATCATAGGCAAACAAATCATGTTGGTACTTCAATAACACATTAAGAACCCCCCAGCTATTTGAGACTAACCATAAGAAAACATGAACTACTAAGCACCATTATGCACATAGCATTTTTATCATAGACATATCAACCAGTGCAACAGAAGACAACTCTCTTAACAAGATAAGCATGATAATTAAAGAGAGTTCCAGCAACCAACTAAACAAAAGCTCTTTAAAAAGTAAAGCATGAAAACTAAGAGCTGAACATGATAGTAGCTGTTGAAAGACAAAGAACACACACAACAAAGATAGACATGAAAATTCTATGTTGTGTTCTAGGTTGAAGTGGAGCGTGTTTCTCTCCCACACAAATAAAGCTGAGTTCCAACTCGTTATGAACATCAAGCAAAGCTAAAGAAAACTAAAAAGGAAACTAAAAGCAAGACGCACCAAGCATATCACATAACACATGAAGTGATAAAAATATAGTGGAACGAAAGACGAACTGATAATTGTTGATGGAGAAGGGGATGCACGGGGGCATCCCCAAGCTTAGACGCTTGAGTCTTCTTGAATATTTCTTGGGGGTGCACGGGGGCAACCCCAAGCTTGAGCGTTTGACACTCCTGAATCCTTTTATCATCTTCCCTCGCACACTTGAAAACTCCCTTCATACATAACTCATCATAATCTGATTAGCGAGGTTAGTACCCTTAATAAAATAATTTTTCCTTGCTGGAAATAAGGATATTCTTGAAGGTCTACTGTTTCTCAAGATTGCCAAAAGGTTTTTGCAAAGAAAAAGCATGCTCAAGGTTTGCAAAACGAAGGAAAGGCAAAACAGGACAGAATCTGTGAAAAACAGACCAGCAGGTAGTAAATAATTTTTTCGGGGCACTTCTGCAACTCAAATCAAAAAACTCAGAACAGACGACCGAAAGCCAATTGTATAGAGAACGCTGTCGAAAAAATTCAGACCAAAAAGATGATCTGGTGATTTTATACGAATTTGTCTGTCCAAGGACAGAATCTGTTTCGTGGACAGCACGTCATAACTTTTGAACTTTCTTGCAATCAGAGGCTACACTTGGCACAAAGCTGAAAAGTAAAGATACAATGATGATGCTACTGTAGTAACAACATCAAGACACAACAAAAGCAAAATAAGATTTTATTCATTGTGGGCTGCCTCCCAAAAGCGCTTTCTTTTATGCCTTTAAGCTAGGCATAATGCAAAGAGATCAAGTTTTATCAAGAGTAAAAGAATAGCTAGCCCGTATAACGGAATGAAAAGGTAACTTAATCTTCTCTCTAGGGAAGTGTTCCATCCCTTTCTTGAGAGGAAATTGGAATTTTATATTCCCCTCTTTCATGTCAATGATGGCACCAACGGTGCGAAGAAAAGGACGTCCCAAAATAATTGGACAAGAAGGTTCTGTCGGTGTACTAAGGTAGGGGTACCTCAGTACCCCAACTTGTGCACGGGCAGTTGCAGCTTTCCGCGGCAAGGTCTACTGCGGGCTCGCCGGAGACCTTCCTGCCCCTTATTAAACCATTCAAAAACAAAGTATACAAGACATAAGACCGAGACCCCGGCAAGAGGAGCTTGCCGGGAAGGCCGTACCAGGCTCAAGACTGCCCCGCTAAACACAAGACCCTGGCAAGAGGAGCTTGCCAGGGAGAATAGAAGACAACGCCTCGGCGCTATATGCGCCCCGGCAAGGGCCCGGGGAGCGGCAAGCTCCCGGGCCCGGCAAGATCAAGGCCCCGGCAAGGTGCTTGCCGGGAAGGCTGCGCCGTGTGCCCGCGCTCCAGCTCATCGGCCCACGCGTCGCCCTGGGGCCTATCCAGGGACGCGTGGCGGATGGCTGTGCAGCCTGGGGTACACGGTGGCGCTCCACGGTGATGGATCCATCGCTGTGGCAGACGGAGACGCTAAGGCGGGAGCTTTTGGGGTCGACGGCGACGGGCATTAAATGCCCTTGTCCCCCACTGTTAAAGTAGGTATAGACCACTGTTCTGTACTGTAGCTCCACTGTCCCCGCACTGTTACAACTACCACCTTTTTTTTACATTTTTACCCCTTTCTCCTACGTTGACACCTGTCGGTGACCCCTTGCACTATAAAAGGAGGCCCATGCACAACGTGGAGGGGGTTCGGAACCTAAATCACTCTCGCGCTTGGTGTAGCTGCTTCTTCAAGCTCCCGAGCGCTCAAACTCAATACACAACTAAGCAGGAGTAGGGTTTTACGCGTCTACCGCGGCCCGAACCTGGGTAAAACTGCCCGCGTGCTCGCCACGATCTGCTCTTTGTGCTCCCTCCGCCCTCGTACCGCACAGACAAGGGGCTCCGGTCCCATAGGTGTTCGTGGCGGACAGTTTCCCCCGACATCTTTGGCGCGCCAGGTAGGGGGCGTCGAGGTTGTGCGAACCTGATCCGGCGTTCGCGCGGGCGCATTCTTCATCAACCTCTCCGAATTCATCAACTTCATCAGCGACAACTCCATGGCCCCGAAGAAGAAGGCTTCGGAGGTCGGAGGCCCGTCTGCGTCCCACCCGCCGCCACCAGAGCCAACGGTAGGCGGGGGGGATGCCGTCGGAAGGGTGGCCGCCGGTGAGGACACTCACGGCGCCACCAGATCCAAGAACAGGACGGACGACCGAACCTCGGTCTCCGTGGACGCGTCGCGTCCATCTAAGCACACGACGACCCAGCAGCGCCATACCACGGGAGGTGGTATCCGCTTGCTGGGGCAAGGCCAAACCGGAGGCTCGCGGGACGCCCCGGACCCCCGTCCAGGCACCAGCAAAGCGAAGGCGCCGGCGCGGGACCCCGCTCCTTCTAACGTTGTTAGAAGTCCGAGCGTATCCCGCTCCTCGCACCGCTCGCCCGCGTTCCCTTCCACTCCAGCAGAAGCGCTCGCAAGGGCGCAACTGCTCCTCAACTTCCCTCCAGCGGCCGACAAGGCCGAAGAATGGAGGGCTACCATCCGGAGCCTGATAGACTTCGCCAACAACGATTCTCCACAGCAGCCGTCGACCTCACGGCCGCGGCAAGCTGAGAAGACGAAGGCTGACGGCAACAAGACTGCCGGGGGTGCGACAAGCGTGCATTCCCCGCCGCAGAAGCAGAAGACGCCGCCCCGCCGGAACAACCCCGACGACGGCTCCACAGCCTCGTCGGACCCGCGGGCCCGTCGGGACCAGCGCCAGGTCCTCGACGACCGGCGAGATGAAGACGCTCGGACCACGATCGAGCGCCGCCGAGAAGCTCGGCGACAATCTGACAAGAGAGCTGGGAACACTGTCGACGCGCACGCGCCCGGTGAGCCAGGCGACTTGCCGTACGCGGCGGGCTGCCCTGCGTTCACCCGCGAGCTGCGGCGCGTCCAGTGGCCCAGCATGAAGAATTTCAAGCCCGACGTACCGGAGAAGTACGACGGCAAGACGCACCCCTCGGAGTTTCTCAGCGTCTACACCATCGCAGTGCAAGCTGCCGGGGGGCGCGACAAGAAGATCTTGGCGAATTACTTCCCGCTCGTGCTAAAGCCGAACGTCCGTTCGTGGCTCATGCACTTGCCGGAAGGTTCCATCTCTTCTTGGGCCGACCTCTGCCACCAGTTTGTTGGCGCCTTCACCGGCGGCCACAAACCCCATGGCCAGGAGAGCGATCTCCATATCTTGGCCCAGAAGGAAGGCGAGACCCTGCGCAAGTATATCCAACGCTTCAGCCGGGTGCAGCACAACATCCCTGACGTTCACCCTGCCGCGGTTATCAGCGCGTTCCATCAGAACGTGCGTAACCGCCGCATGCGTGAGGAAATGGCGATGACGAAGATTCGGGATGTCAGCGAGCTCTATGCCCTTGCTGACAAGTGCGCACGCGCAGAAGAGGGGAGGAGACTCCCCGGGGAGGATACTGGCGCAGGAGGAAGCGACAGCGACGACACCGCCCCGGCAAAGAAGAGCCGGCGGCGGAACAACAGAAAGAAGGGCAAGAAGGAGGTGCTTGCCGTCGAGAAGTCCGGCAAGGAGGCCCCCGCCAAGCAAGCGCAGGCTGGCGGCTCCGGCAAGGAGCCTGCCCCTGCAGCGGCGGCCGACAAGCCGGGTAGCTCCGACAAGCAATACTGTAAGATCCACCGCACCAAGGGTCACGATCTCTCCAACTGCAAGCGCGTCGAGTACCTCGTCGAGCAGCAGAAAGCTGTGTACGAGAGGCGCGACAAGGAGAAGGCCCAAGGTGGCGGGGAAGAGCCCAGCAAGAAGCGGCCGTTCAACGGCCGGGGAGGACGCCGCGGCAAGGCTAAACAGCGGCAAGGAGATCGACCTCCCCGGGGCTGCGACAACGACGAAGAAGACGATGATGAAGACATGGAGGACGAGGAGAACAGCGAGCAGGAGTTCCAGAAGGCCACGGAGGTCCTGTGCGTCGACGGTGGCGCCTCCCTGCATACCTCCCACCGCCAACTCAAGCAGTGGGTGCGTGAGGTAAACGCAGCGGAGCCGCCCGTGGAGTCGCGCAGGCTCCTCAAATGGTCCAGCACGCCCATCGTTTTTGATCTTGAGGATCACCCTGACCGCACCACTGCGGTCGGGTGCTTGCCGATGCTGGTTTCACCCACCATCCGCAACCTCAAGGTCACCAAAATGTTGGTTGACGGCGGGGCCGGGCTGAACTTGATCTCCTCTGCTGTGATCAAGAAACTCCAGATTCAAGATGGCGAGCTCGAAGAGACCGGTTCATTCCAAGGAATCAACCCGGGAAGGAGCAAGCCCAAGGGAAAAATCACTCTGCCGGTGACCTTTGGCGGGGAGCTCAACTTCAGGACTGAGCGTATCACTTTCGACGTCGCCGATATTCCATTGCCCTACAATGGAATACTTGGCCGTCCTGCCCTCGCCAAGTTCATGGCAGCTTCCCACTATGCCTACAACGTGCTGAAGATGCCGGGGCCGATAAGCGTCATCACTGTCCATAGCGACAAGAAGGATGCGCTTATTTGCGCCGACAAGATCTACCGGGATGCGGCAGCTGCGGCCGAGAAGGATACTCTTGCCGCTGAAGCTCCCGGGGGGAAGAAGACGAAGACCAAGTCCGGCAAGTGCTCTGGGACCCACTCCGGCAACCGCACCTCCTCGGAGTGCTGCGCTGCCGTCGAGGACGTTCCATCGAGCTCCACCGGCAAGAGTAAGAAAGGAATGGCCGCTCCTCCGGCAACCAAGAAAGTGTCCGCAAAGGAGGACGGCACTGGTGGTACTTTCACCATCAGTGCCACCCTTGACAGCAAATAGGAAAGCGCGCTCATTGCCTTCCTGCGGGCGAATGTCGATGTGTTTGCCTGGCAACCATCTGACATCCCCGGTGTTCCCAGGAAGGTGATTGAGCACAAGCTTGCTGTCTGTCCTCACGCGCGGCCCATCAAGCAGAAAGTGAGGAAGCAAGCCGTGGAGCGCCAAGAGTTTATCAACGAGGAAATCAAGAAGCTAGAGGCAGCAGGCCTAGTTAGAGGTGTGATCCATCCGACGTGGTTGGCAAATCCAGTCGTCGTGCGCAAGGCCAACGGGAAGTGGAGACTGTGTATAGACTTCACCGATGTTAATAAAGCATGTCCCAAGGATCCATTCCCTTTGCCGCGCATTGACCAGATAGTTGACTCCACTGCCGGATGTGAGCTACTCTGTTTTCTTGATGCATACTCAGGCTATCATCAGATTTTCATGGCCAAGGAAGATGAAGAGAAGACTGCATTTATCACTCCATGTGGCACTTATTGCTTTATCCGCATGCCATTTGGATTGAAGAATGCAGGCTCAACCTTTGCAAGGGTAGTGTACACTGCTTTTGAGCCACAGATCCACAGAAATGTAGAAGCTTACATGGATGACATCGTGGTGAAGAGCAAGAGCAAGGAAACCCTGATTCAAGACTTGGAAGAAACGTTTCAGAACCTGCGCAGGATACAGCTCAAGTTGAACCCCGAGAAGTGCGTTTTCGGAGTCCCCTCCGGCAAGCTTCTCGGGTTCTTTGTATCACAGAGGGGGATTGAAGCCAACCCCGACAAGATTAAAGCCATTGAGCAGATAGAGGCCCCGAAGCGCGTCAAGGATGTCAGGAGGCTTGCAGGTTGTGTTGCTGCCCTCAGTAGGTTCATTTCAAAGTCTGCAGAACGCGCCCTACCTTTCTTCAAAATCTTGAAGAAGGCAGGTCCCATGAAGTGGACTCCAGAAGCGGAGGCAGCGTTGCAAGATTTGAAACGGTACCTGTCCTCCACTCCTATACTTGTCGCACCTAGACCATAGGAAAAGTTGTTGCTATACTTAGCGGCAACCAACCAGGTGGTTAGTGCTGCGTTAGTAGCGGAGAGGGAGTCCGACGAGGAGTCAGCACCACCGGCAAGCGAATCCAGCGACAAGCAGGGGGCTGCTCCGACAAGCTCTGGCCCCGACAAGGATGACTCTGCGCAGGAGCAAGGAGAGGTGCGGAAGAAGATGGTGCAGCGCCCAGTGTATTTTGTAAGTTCCCTTCTCCAGGGGGCTAGATCAAGGTACTCTGGTGTGCAAAAGTTGCTTTTCGGCCTCCTCATGGCCTCGAGAAAGCTGCGCCATTACTTCCAAGCCCATGAGATAACAGTGGTCACTCGCTTTCCGTTGAAGAGGATATTGCACAATCCAGAGGCAACAGGCAGGATCGTTGAGTGGGCACTGGAGCTGTCGAGCTTTGGACTCAAATTTGAAAGTACTTCAACCATACAGAGCCGAGCTTTGGCAGAATTCATAGCTGAGTGGACCCCAACGCCAGATGAGGAAGTTCAAGAAACAAGCGCGCCCGTACAAGAAGCGACAAGTGAATGGGTAATGTATTTTGACGGTGCCTTCTCGCTGCAAGGCGCCGGTGCTGGCGTGGTACTCATCGCGCCCACCGGAGAGCACCTCAAATATGTTGTCCAGATGCACTTTCCCAGGGAGCAAGCGACAAACAACACTGCAGAATATGAAGGCTTGCTTGCCGGCCTCAGGATTGCGGCCGAACTTGGGATCAGAAAGCTGATTGTGCGGGGAGATTCTCAGTTGGTGGTCCGACAAGTTAACAAGAGCTATCAGAGCCCTTTGATGGAAGCTTATGTCGATGAAGTGAGAAAGCTTGAAGAGCACTTTGAAGGTTTGCAGATGGAGCACGTCCCGAGAGCTCAAAATGAAATTGCAGATGGCCTTTCAAAGTGCGCCGCGATGAAGTTACCTGTGGAACCAGGGACCTTCTTACTCAAGCTGACTCAGCCATCCGTTACACCATCAATTGGGCAGTCCAAGAAGAGAAAGTTGTTCTCCGGCGACTACTTGCCGGCGGATCTTCCTGAAACCGCCGCCAAGGTCCCCAAGATCAACAACCAGAACGCTGAGGAACAGTTTGCTCCTGCAAGTCCTCGGGCTTGTACAGTTGAAGCAAGCGTTCCCGGCAAGCCTCGCCCCGGCGAGCTTGCCGGGGGACCGTCAGCTCCGGCAGAACCAGAGGTCCTTGCCGTGGAAGCTGAGGTTCCCGCAGCGGCCCTCGAGCCTTTAGTCCTTGCCGTCGAGCCTCGGGCTCCGGCATGGGCGCAGCAGATCGTCCGCTTCCTTCAAACTGGAGAACTTCCCGACGACCCTCAAGAGATAGAGAAGATAACCAGGCAGTCAAGTATGTATCAGTTCGTGGATAACGAGCTGTACAGAAGAAGACTCAATGGTGTCAGGTTGAAGTGCATCTCCAGGGAAGATGGACAGAAGCTGTTGGCAGAAATACACGGAGGCATATGCGGCCACCACATTGGCGCAAGGGCGCTTGCCGGGAAGGCTTTCCGGCAAGGGTTCTTTTGGCAAGAAGCCCTCCAAGATGCAACTGCACTAGTAACCAAGTGTGAAGCGTGCCAGTTCCATGCGAAGCAAATCCATCAGCCAGCTCAAGCTCTCCAAACAATCCCTTTGTCATGGCCCTTCTCGGTCTGGGGGCTCGATATCCTCGGCCCTTTCCCTCGTGCTGTCGGGGGCTTTGAGTACTTGTACGTTGCAATTGACAAGTTCACAAAGTGGCCAGAAGTGGAGCCAGTGAGGAAGGTGACAGCACAGTCAGCAGTCAGGTTCTTCAGGTCGATTGTTTGCCGTTTCGGGATCCCTAACAGGATCATCACCGACAACGGTACGCAATTCACTAGTCGCACCTTCATGCAGTACGTCCAAGACCTTGGCGCCAAGGTCTGTTTCGCTTCTGTTGCTCACCCGAGGAGCAACGGTCAAGCGGAGAGGGCAAATGCTGAAGTGCTGCGCGGACTCAAGACAAGGACCTTTGACAGGCTGCGCAAGTGCGGAAGAAATTGGATAGAGGAGCTCCCGGCGGCTCTTTGGTCAATCAGAACGACACCAAGTCGAGCCACCGGACAGACACCCTTTGCTCTAGTCTATGGAGCAGAGGCAGTTCTCCCCACGGAACTCGTATACGGATCTCCTCGAGTACTCGCTTATGATGAGCTCGAGCAAGAGCAACTGCGGCAAGATGACGCATTGCTCCTTGAGGAGGGACGTCTCCAGGCTGCTGTACGAGCTGCTCGATACCAGCAAGCTTTGCGCCGCTACCACAGCCGCAAAGTCAAGGCCAGGAGTCTCGAGGAAGGCGACCTTGTTCTTCGGCGTGTTCAGTCCGCCAAGAATTCCAACAAGTTGACGCCGAAGTGGGAAGGCCCTTATCGGGTGAGACAAGTCACGAGGCCCGGCGCTGTCCGCCTCGAGACCGAAGAAGGCTTACCGGTGAGCAACTCCTGGAACATAGAGCATCTTCGCAAGTTTCACCCCTAAGGCGCGGTTGCCGTGATCCGCTCCGGCAACCACCTTTTGTACAAGCCTTGCCGCTGTTGCATGTAACCCTTTGTACAAAGCCGGGCGCAGACCCCGTGCATCAGTAAAGATTTCGTGTTTTCGCATCGATTGCCTTTCGCATGCTTCTCTTTGCTATTTGCATGTTTTATTTGGCATTTGATGCAACACTTAGACATTCGGTAAGCGCTATTACGCCGAAAGGCAATATGCTTGTTTCCCTCTCCTTTTCCTTTTTCACTTAAGCAGAAGGCTGCGAAAAAGTAATACCCGCCGGGGTAGTGGTCCTTGGCGACGGCCGGGTAGACGCGCGTGCGGGGGTGCGCTGGGGTCTCCTTGGCCCAGAACAAATAATATTTGTTCCAGAGCTCCCGCACGCCGAGCTTCGGCGCGAAGACAATGTGCTCCTTCCGGTACGCGGCGAGCTTCGCCGCCTGATCTGACTTCTCCCGCTTGGACTTCTCCGACTTCGCCTTGTCGGTCTTTGGGGCCATGGCGGACGCGGTGGAAGGAAGGGGACGAAGAGCTTGGTGGTGGCGGAGGAGTAGAGGCAAAGCGCAGAGGAATCTAAGGAAGAAGACGATGGCAATGAGTGCGCAGGGAGGGGAACCGCGCCGCTCTCTCTGCTTTTATGGGAGAGTGGGGGGCGTTTCGCCCTTCCCATTAAAGAAATCGTGGGCACGTCCCATCCCACGGCGCCGCAATCGACGCGTGCCGTTGCCGTGGGGTGCGGCGGATATGGAAGTGGATTCGGCGCGCCGCGGGCCGCGGGTGCCCGTGCACTGTTTTGGGCCTGGCCCAACAGCGCTCGGCACCGTGTGTGGCCCAGGCCCGGGGGCTCCTGTCGGTGTACTAAGGTAGGAGTACCCTAGTACCCCAACTTGTGCACGGGCAGCGGCAGCTCCCCGCGGCAGGGTTCACCACGCGCTTGCCGGAGACCTTCCTGCCCCTTATCTAGCCATTCAAAAACAAAGTATACAAGACAGAAGACCAAGACCCCGGCAAGAGGAGCTTGCCGGGAAGGCCGTCCCAGGCTCGAGATTGCTTAACTAGCACGAGGCCCTGGCAAGAGGAGCTTGTCAGGACGAATAGAAGATTTTATCTTAGAAGACCCGGCAAGGGCTCGGGGAGCGGCAAGCTTCCGGGCCCGGCAAGGTCGAGATCCCCGGCAAGGTGCTTGCCGGGGGAGGTGCGCTGTGTGCCCGCGCTCCAGCTCATCGGCCCACGCGTCGCCCTGGGGCCACTCCAGGGACGCGTGGCGGATGGCTGTGCAGCCTGGGGGACACGGTGGCACTCCACGGCAGTGGATCCATCGCCGTGGCAGACGGAGACGCAACGGCGGGAGCTTTTGGGGGCGACGGCGACGGGCATTAAATGCCCTTGTCCCCCACTGTCAAAGTAGGTATAGACCACTGTTCTGCACTGTAGCTCCACTGTTCCCGCACTGTTCCAACTACCACATCTTTTACATTTTTACCCCTTTCTCCTACGTTGACACCTGTCGGTGACCCCTTGCACTATAAAAGGAGGCCCATGCACAACGTGGAGGGGGTTCGAAACCTAGATCATTCTCACGCTCGTGTAGCTGCTTCTTCAAGCTCCGAGCGCCCAAACTCAATACACAACCAAGCAGGAGTAGGGTTTTACGCATCCGTGCGGCCCGAACCTGGGTAAAACTGCCCGCGTGTGTGCTTCGATCTGCTCTTTGTGCTCCCTCCGCCCTCGTACCGCACAGACAAGGGGCTCCGGTCCCATAGGTGTTCGTGGTGGACAGTTTCCCCCGACATCTTTGTTTCGGGATTCCTAACAGGATCATCACCGACAACGGTACGCAATTCACTAGTCGCACCTTCATGCAGTACGTCCAAGACCTTGGCGCCAAGGTCTGTTTCGCTTCTGTTGCTCACCCGAGGAGCAACGGTCAAGCGGAGAGGGCAAATGCTGAAGTGCTGCGCGGACTCAAGACAAGGACCTTTGACAGGCTGCGCAAGTGCGGAAGGAATTGGATAGAGGAGCTCCCGGCGGCCCTTTGGTCAATCAGAACGACACCAAGTCGAGCCACCGGACAGACACCCTTTGCCCTAGTCTACGGGGCAGAAGCAGTTATCCCCACGGAACTCGTATACGGATCTCCTCGAGTGCTCGCTTATGATGAGCTCGAGCAAGAGCAACTGCGGCAAGATGACGCATTGCTCCTTGAGGAGGGACGTCTCCAGGCTGCTGTACGAGCTGCTCGATACCAGCAAGCTTTGCGCCGCTACCATAGCCGCAAAGTCAAGGCCAGGAGTCTCGAGGAAGGCGACCTTGTTCTTCGGCGTGTTCAGTCCGCCAAGAATTCCAACAAGTTGACGCCGAAGTGGGAAGGCCCTTATCGGGTGAGACAAGTTACGAGGCCCGGCGCTGTCCGCCTCGAGACCGAAGAAGGCTTACCGGTGAGCAACTCCTGGAACATAGAGCATCTTCGCAAGTTTCACCCCTAAGGCGCGGTTGCCGTGATCCGCTCCGGCAACCACCTTTTGTACAAGCTTTGCCGCTGTTGCATGTAACCCTTTGTACAAAGCCGGGCGCAGACCCCGTGCATCAGTAAAGTTTTTGTGTTTTTCGCATCGATTGCCTTTTGCATGCTTCTCTTTGCTATTCGCATGTTCTGTTTGGCATTTGGTGCGACACTCAAGTATACGGTAAGCATTAGCACGCCGAAAGGCCATATGCTTGTTTCCCTCTCCCTTTTCTTTCCTCTTAAGCAGAAGGAACGTTCCTCGCGCACAAGTTTGCCGGGGGGAAGGAGGTGGAGGAGGAACCAAGTGCTGTTCAAGAAAGAGAAGTCTTACCGGAAAGCAAGCGACATAAGCAAGCAACATATGAAAGATAAGTTGTTAGAATTTGACCAGTTCAAATTTTAAATTTTAGTTGTCTTCCTTGAACGATCACATTTTGTATGGAAAACCTGTGCGCGGAGGAACCTACCCGTAGCTTGCCGCACCCTTATCTTGTTTTCGAGTTCACTCAACGATTTAAGTGAGCTGCGACAAGTGTCGCGCCCTTGCTTCGTTTCCGAGTACGCTCAGCAAGCTAAGTGCGTTGCGACCAGCTGCGGCAAGGTTGCTTGCCGGCGAGGACCTTGGCCAGCAGGCTGCTCAGAGTCCAGCGCTCAGCGCTCGCGGCAAAGGCCCCTTGCCGGCAAGCTCCCCGGGAGCGTAGGGTGAAAAACATACAAAGTCAAAGATTGAGACAAGGAAGATAACATTGCACTGATTGATCAAAATAAAGTAAATATCTTACAAAGGATAACTTGTCGCAATGGACTGATAAGTTCATGACATAATGTGCAGCAACAAAAAGATAAAGATAATGGAGCCCTAGTCTACGCGGTCGCCCTCCTTCCTGCCAAGCTTTGCCACCTTGGCGATGATGTGGCCGACCTGCTCCTTCAGGGCCTCCGTGTCTGCATCAGCCGGCAAGCTGCGAAGAACGTTCGTGAGATTGATTCCCGGGTTGCGGTACACGATCTTCGTCAGCACCCGCTCCAGAGTTCCCGCGCAGAGCAGGCGCGACTCCTCGGCCAGCTGCGCGGGGATGCGGTTCCGGAGACCTGCAAGGGCCGGCGCGATCCCTCTGAAGAAGAGGCTGAGCTTGGCGCTGTGCGGGAGATCCGGATCCGGCGAGTAGATGAGGTGTTCGACCTTCAGCGCCAGCAGCTCCTGGTCAATGTTGGACGCAGAAGAAACCAAGTCTTCGGTCCATACCTCGATGGTCTGGTGGAAGAGCTCGGATGCCTTGTTGACGCTGTCCACCAAGGTCCGCTCCTTGCGGAGCTCCTCCTTCAGCTTGTTCTCCTGAGCCCGGGCAGCGTCAAGCGATTCCTTCAGAGTGGTGACCTTCAGTTCCAAGTCCTCAATAGAGTCCTTGGCGGCCTTCAACTCGTCGCCCCTCTTGGAGAGACTCACTTGAAGCTCAGAGTTCGTGTGAGCGTCCTTCTCGCGCTCCAAGATGAGCGCGGCAACCTTCTCTGCGCTCACCTTCAACGCCTTCTCCAACTGTTCAACCTTGGCGGCAAGCTCCTTCTTGGCGTCTTCCGCGGCAACCGCGGCGGCTTTCGCCTCCTTCAGCTCCCCGCCAAGGGCAGCCTCGCGAGCGGCAAGGTCCTCCTCATGAGAGTCCAGCTCGACCTTCCGCTGCGCGAGCTCTCCCTCTCGCCGGGACATCTCCACCCCAGCGAGCCGCTGCTGTTCGTCAGCTTCAGCCTTCTCGAGCACCCACTCCTGGTACTCACCGGCGAGACGCTCACGCTCCTCCGCCACCTCGCGGAGGGCCGCCTGATTGGCGGCGCTGAGCTCCGCCGCACGCTTCTCCATTTCTGCCGCGGCCTTGGCGGCAAGAGCCTCCCGGGAGGCGAGCTTCGCCTGCCTGGCCCGGTAAAGGGCCAGGAGCTGGTGGAGCAACCTCTCCTCCTCGGGCCCCTCACTCCCGCCGGGCGCCTCGACAATCTTCAGGCCTGCGGAGGCGAGGACTTCTCCGTCAAACGCCTCGCCCTCCGCAGGAGCTCGCGATGAAGACCCCCAAGGCATCTGGATGAAGACGCCGTTGGGGGCCTCAAGATAATACCCCTGCTCCTTGCTGGCGGAGGGACCGGTGGCCGGTGCAGCATCAGATGCTCCCGCCGCCTCCGGGCCGGCGGTGCGGTCACCGTCCCCCTCCCCGGCCGCTGCGTCTGCAGCCGGAGCAGTCTCCTGCGCGGCCGGCTCGGCGGCCTCGGCCATCTCCTCAACGACAGGAGCGTCGCCGCCGCCGCCCTGTGCGCCCTCCTCCTCAAGGTTGATAACCTCCGTCTCCATGGGCTCAGGAGGAGGAAGATCTGAAAAGAAGAAGAAGAAAAAGAAGTTCAAGATTCAAGCAAATATCCAAAAAGAGGCAAGGCCAAGAAAGCAAATCACAAAACTTACCTTGGCGGACGTCCTCAGTGGCTGGCTCCCTCGCCGGGGAGCTCGGCCTTGTCGGGGTGGTCACCCTCGCCGGGCTGCTCGCCCTTGGCGGGGTACTCTGCCTTGGCGGAGTACCCGCCCTTGGCGGAGCACTCTCCCTTGCCGGAGAGTTCTGCCTTGGCGGGGACGGCGGGGCCTGCGGCTCCTCAACGTCAGCCTCCGGGCGCTCTTCCCGCTGTGGCTCCACCTCTGCACAGAACAAGACAAGAAACATCAAGACATGAAAACAGAACCAAATCCTCAGACGTACCCCGACAAGCGAAAAGAGAAAACCCCAGACTTACGCTGGGGGCTGCGCTGCGGGCTGCGCTGGGGGCTGCTCCTCGGAGCAGCGCTCGGGTCCGGCAGGCTCGGCTCCGGCACACCCCCTGTTGCCGCAGCTGCCGAGTCTTCCGCGACCTCGACCTCAGGCGCCTTGGCCTTCTTCGCCGCGCGATGGGCCAGGGTCCTGGAATCAGAACAATAAACAGAGTCAGCATCAACAAAAAATCAAGACAGAAATCGAGAAGATGTAAGGTCCCGGATCCTTACTCCTGGTCCTCCTCGTCGTCCTCACTCAGGGCGGAGAAATCATACTCCACCGTGGGCGCGTCGGCGCGAGGAGCGGAAGACGAAGAATCCCTCGCGCGCTTGGTGTTCACCGGGGCTGGGGGCTGCGAAGACCCAGCCCCTGTGGTAGCCGGCGCCCGAGGGGCGGGCGGAGCCGCTGCTCCGCTCCGAGAAGACCCCTGCCGGCTCGCTGCCGGCCTGCGAGGCGCCTCCGTCGTGGTCCGCGCACGGGCCGCCTCCGCTGCGGCTGGTGCGCCGGACGGCCTTGGCGCGGCTTGGCTCCCCCGGGGAGCTGTCCGGCGAGCTGGCTGTTGCCGGGGCGCCTGCGCCCTTTCCCCCGTCGCCGCCTTGCGGAGACGTTTCGCCGGGGACTGCCTCGGGCTTGCTGGGGGCGGGGAGCTCTCCGACGAGGAGAGGTCGTCGGCGTACAACTCCGTGGATCCGCCGGAGTCCTCGGCCTCCTCCTCCTCCTCCTCCTCTTCCCCGGCCGGCTCACTGGGCCCAGCGTCCTGCGCTGCGGCCCCCTTTCCCTTGGCGCCTCCGCCCCTCGCGGCGCCTCTGCTTCCTCCGGCGGTACCCTCCATTGCCGCGGCCTCGGCCGCGATCCCATGGATCCCAGAGTGCCTCAGCGAGGGAACCCCGGCGAGCGCGTCGGGAGGGAGCTTCAGCAACCTGCGGATCTCCGCCTCCTCCGCCTGGGTGGACGCGTCCGCAGCCTCCGCCTGTTCCGGCGAGTATCCGAAAATTCCTGCCGCCGCGGCTGCGGCGGCCTCTTCAGCCCGGGAAGCTATGTAGGCGATCTCCTGCTCGGTGGTGTCCCGCGTGTGCAGCTTGAGGTCGTCCTTGCTCTTCGCCACCTCTGCGAGGCTGTCGTAGAAGTTGAGGACGTCGATGGGCTTCGGGGCGATCCACGTGCGGTCCACGCCGTGCGAGTCACACATGGGCATCATGGCGAGGATCCGATCCCTGACGATGTTGTTGCAGAGCGGCACCACTTCCCGGGGAGTCCTGAACCATTCGGGGTGTGCCGGGTCGTACTTGAAGAGTTCCCGGACCATTCCCCTCAGCTCCAGCGTGGTGAAGTTGAAGTTGAGCCCGGGGCGCAGCCTCATGATGTCTGCCGGGCCGCCGTACTCCCAGGCCGGCCTCTTCCGGTCTTGGAGAGGGGCGATGCGCCGGCGGAGGAAATCTGCGCCCACTTCAGCAACTGACAGCTTGGCCATCCGAAGACGAAGAATCCGGACAAGGGCGATATCGAGCTTGATATCGTCCGAGTCCAGCTCACTCCAGTCCTTGTCGCGCACGATGGGCGTTGTGCGCGGCGCGGTGAAGGCTTGCGGCTGGTCTTCTACGATCCAGCACCACTCCGCTCGCCATTCCTCCCACTTGCCGCGGAGCTCCCCCGGCAAGTACACCCCCTTTTTATTCAGACGAAAGACCCAAGAAATTCCTCCGGAGAGGGGGGCATCGGCCTCGGCTCTAGGAGTGAAGAAGTGTCTAAAAAGTGCTACATTGGGGTGGACTCCTATGAAGTTTTCGCACATGTGTGCGAAAACAGCCATGGTGAGGATGGCGTTGGGGGTGAAGTCAAGCAGATGGAGGCCGTATGTGTTCATGACGTCGCAGAAGAAGTTTGAGAAAGGAGGACAGAGACCACAATGAAAGAAGGCAGCAAAGAAGTAGTACCCGCCGGGATAGCTGTCCTTGGCGGCGGCCGGATATGCTCGCGTGCGGGGATGCGCGTCGGTTTCCTTGGACCAGAACAAGTAATACTTGTTCCAGAGCTCCCGCACGCCGAGCTTCGGCGGGAAGACGACATGCCGCTTCCGGTACGCGATGAGCTTGGCCGCTTGCTCCGATTTCTCCCGCTTGGACTTCTCCGCCTTCGCCTTGTCGGTCTTTGGGGCCATGGCGGACGCGGCGGAAGGAGGGGAACGAAGAGCTCGGCGGCGGCGGAGATGTGGAGGCAGAGCGCAAGAGAGAATCTTTGGAGGAGGAAGACGATGCAATGAAAGCGCAAGGAGGGGAACCGCGCCCGCTTCCTCTGCTTTTATGGGGGAGTGGGGGGCGTTTCGCCCTTTCCATTAAGAGATCGTGGGCACGTCCCATCCCACGGCGCCGCGATCGACGCGTGCCGTTACCGTGGGGTGCGGCGGATATGGAAGTGGATTCGGCGCGCCGCGGGCCGCGGGTGCCCGTGCACTGTTTTGGGCCTGGCCCAACAGCGCTCGGCACCGTGTGTGGCCCAGGCCCGGGGGCTCCTGTCGGTGTACTAAGGTAGGGGTACCTCAGTACCCCAACTTGTGCACGGGCAGTTGCAGCTTTCCGCGGCAAGGTCTACTGCGGGCTCGCCGGAGACCTTCCTGCCCCTTATTAAACCATTCAAAAACAAAGTATACAAGACATAAGACCGAGACCCCGGCAAGATGAGCTTGCCGGGAAGGCCGTACCAGGCTCAAGACTGCCCCGCTAAACACAAGACCCTGGCAAGAGGAGCTTGCCAGGGAGAATAGAAGACAACGCCTCGGCGCTATATGCGCCCCGGCAAGGGCCCGGGGAGCGGTAAGCTCCCGGGCCCGGCAAGATCAAGGCCCCGGCAAGGTGCTTGCCGGGAAGGCTGCGCCGTGTGCCCGCGCTCCAGCTCATCGGCCCACGCGTCGCCCTGGGGCCTATCCAGGGACGCGTGGCGGATGGCTGTGCAGCCTGGGGTACACGGTGGCGCTCCACGGTGATGGATCCATCGCCGTGGTAGACGGAGACGCTAAGGCGGGAGCTTTTGGGGTCGACGGCGACGGGCATTAAATGCCCTTGTCCCCCACTGTTAAAGTAGGTATAGACCACTGTTCTGTACTGTAGCTCCACTGTCCCCGCACTGTTACAACTACCACCTTTTTTTACATTTTTACCCCTTTCTCCTACGTTGACACCTGTCGGTGACCCCTTGCACTATAAAAGGAGGCCCATGCACAACGTGGAGGGGGTTCGGAACCTAAATCACTCTCGCGCTTGGTGTAGCTGCTTCTTCAAGCTCCCGAGCGCTCAAACTCAATACACAACTAAGCAGGAGTAGGGTTTTACGCGTCTACCGCGGCCCGAACCTGGGTAAAACTGCCCGCGTGCTCGCCACGATCTGCTCTTTGTGCTCCCTCCGCCCTCGTACCGCACAGACAAGGGGCTCCGGTCCCATAGGTGTTCGTGGCGGACAGTTTCCCCCGACAGGTTCACATTCAATATCCATAATAGTAAAATCAACGGGAACATAATTGTCATTGACAATGATAAGAACATCGTCGATCCTCCCCAAGGGTTTCTTTATGGAAGAATCAACAAGACGAACACCAAAAGAACAAGAATCAAAAGGTTTCAATTTAAGCATATCATATATTCTTTTGGGCATAACGGAGGTACTAGCTCCAACGTCACATAAAGCATAGCAAGAGAAGTTATTCAACTTAATTTTAATCATAGGATCCCAACCATCTTCTAGCTTTCTAGGTATGGAGGCTTCTACCCTAAGTTTCTCCTCCCTAGCTTTGATGAGAGCATTAGTGATATGCTCTGTGAAGGCAAGGTTAAGTGTGTTAGTGCGGGGATCTCTAGACATCTTGTGAAGGAAATCAATAACTTCGGTAAGGGTGCAATTATCAAAATCAAGGTCACTACTATCAAGTAAAGTGGTAGTGGTGTCCTTTAGGCTCACTTGTTTGGTAGTTTCTATGGTCATAGCATCACCATTAATAGGTCCAACGGGACCAGGAGTGCATTGGGTGCTAAGAGTTTGGATATCCTCAACAACTTGGATAGTAGCAACAGTGTGGTGGGTAGGAGGGTTCTTAATTCTATCTTCTTCCTCCTTTTCTCTAGCTCATCTCTCTTTAAGTTTAGCCAACATCCTAATGTTTTCATTAATTTGCACTTGAATAGCATTCATAGGAGTGGTCTTCCTCTCCTCAAGAGGGGAAGTTCTAATTTTAAGCAACTCTACCTCATGGGCTAAATTGTCTACCTTCGAAGAGAGATCATCTAGTTTGGCTAGTTTTTCTTCTACATTCTTATTGAAGGCTTTTTGGGTAGTGATGAAATCTTTAAGCATACTCTCTAGTTCAGAAGTGGAGTTCTTGGTGCTAGGATAAGCATTGTTGTTCCCATAGGAATTAGAGGGGAACGGTCTAGGATTGCGACCAAAATTACTCCTATAAGCATTGTTATTGAAATTGTTTCTAGAGATAAAGTTCACATCTACTTGTTCTTGAGCAATCAAAGAATTTAAAGGAACATAACAAGGATCAATAGAAGATTGCTTGGAAAGTAGAGACATGATCAAGTCAACTTTTTCATTTAGGGAGGAAATTTCCTCGACGGAGTTTACCTTCCTACCCGTTGGAGCGCGTTCGGTGTGCCATTGGGAATAATTGGTCATCATCTCATCAAGAAGCTTCGTGGCAGCACCAAGTGTAGTTGACATAAAGGTTCCTCCCGCGGCCGAATCTAACAAGTTCCGCGAGGTAAAGTTCAAGCCTGCATAAAAAGTTTGGATAACCATCCAAGTAGTCAAACCATGAGTAGGGCAGTTCTTGACAAGAGATTTCATGCGTTCCCAAGCTTGGGCAACATGTTCATTATCCAATTTTTTAAAATTCATTATGTTACTCCTTAGTTGGATAATTTTAGCAGGTGGATAGTACTTCCCAATAAAGGCATCTTTGCACTTCTCCCAAGAATCTATGCTATTTCTAGGCAAAGATTGAAACCAAATTTTAGCTCCTCCTCTCAAGGAGAAAGGAAAAAACTTAAGATTAACAATATTACCATCTATTTATTGGTACTTTTGCATATCACAAAGTTCAACAAAATTGTTTAAGTGTAAAGCATCATCATCTCCAGCACCGGAGAATTGATCTTTCATAACTAAGTTCAGTAAAGCAGGTTTAATTTCATAAGAAGGTGCTGAAGTGGCAGGTGTAGTGATAGGCGTGCAGATAAAGTCATCGTTGTTATGACTAGTGAAGTCACACAACTTGGTGTTCTCGGTGGAACCCATAGCAGCAAGCAAGCAAGATAACTATTTTTGTGATTTTCGATAAAAGACACTAAAGCAAAAACTGAAAGGTAAACTAACAAGACTAAAAAGCAAAGGTAAAAGATAGCGTGCAACTCCCCTATCTTGAAGAGTGGAGTCCCCGGCAACGGCGCCAGAAAACTTTGCTTGATGGCTTCTCGCCCCTCGTTGGTTACCCTAAGTGGAAGGTTTGAGATGCAGTGTAGCGGTAGTTTTCCCTTGGCAAAGATACCAAGGATCGAATCCCCTGAGACTCCGAGGTTCAACAAGAAGGTGTCAACTGCTAGCGGCGCAACTAGCGATTGACCGGACCTGCACACAAATACAAATAACTTTGCTCCCAACGAGTACAGAGAGGTTGTCAATCCCTCCGGCCTTGTCGTTTACAAAGGATCAAACGCAAGAGATAATAGTGAGAGGTATAACTGCAACTAGTAAGTAAGAACTGAAAGTAAATAGCGGATGTGATCAGTGATGGTAATATGGACCGGGGTCCCATGATGTTCACAAGTGATGTCTCTCTCCCAAAAGACGATAAAACAGCTAAGCGAGGTAAACGAATTACAGCTGGGCAATTGACAGGATTATGTGCGCAAACCAATGCTAACTATGCTGCAAAGAAAGGTAGAGGCTCAAAAGCATGGGCGGTACGCCAAGGTAAGTAGACCGAAATCCATCTGCATGTACTACTAATCATCCACCTTGAGATATCTATCCAGAACATCTCGCTGGTATTAAGTTGCGAGTCCCACCCATAGTGTAAACTCAAAGCAACAGACAACTGCATTAAAAGAACTTTGCGTAAAGTAAACAATCCTTGCACCCGCGAGTACAAGCACCGTTGTTTTCCCCCTTGTGGCAACAACACATCCCCTAGACTCATGTTTCTGTCACTCAAGCTAGTCATCGAGGGGCATGAACCCACAATCAAGCATAACGTTCCCTCTTGGAGTTACTACCTACTACTTGGCCAAAGCAATAAACAGCAACGGAGAACATGCAAGAATTACTCAAGAACATAAATATAAAAGAGGTAAATCAAATATATTACTCACACACAATCTGAACATAATCTCATAATCCATCGGATCCCAGCAAACTCATCATAGCAACAGCATAAGGATTACATATGTGCCTCGATCATGTAGGGCAGCTCACGAGGTCTAATCGGTGAAGAACAAAGAGGGGAGGAGAACATCACATAGCTACTGGTCATGGACCCATGGTCCAAGGGAGACTACTCACAACTCATCCGGGAGGCGTCCATGGTGGTGGAGAGGCTCCCAGTGGTGATCCTCCCCTCCGGCAGGGTGCCGGGAAGAGTTCTCTTGGTGCTCCCGATCTTGGAAGCGCGGCGGCGGCGGAACAGAGATGAGATCGCGAAAAAGGGTTACGTCCTCGAGGGTTTCGGGACGTGGTGTAAATATATGCCAAAGGGGGGCGTCAGAGGAGGCCAGGGGGGCCCAGGCGCCCTGGCGGCGCGGCCAGGAGGGGGGGGCGCGCCCTCTGGCCGCCTGGAGCCCTGGTGGCCCCCCTCCGGCCCTACTTTGGTCGCATGGAAGCTTCCGGAACGCTGATTTTTTATATATTTTTCCCGGAATTTTTCTGGCAGTTTACGTAATGGGAAAACCTAAAATACAAAAACAGCAGAAAACAGAAACTGGCACTGGGGTGCACTGAGTTAATAGGTTAGTCCAAATATGATCAAAAGTGTATGAAAGTTCATAAATATCATAGCAATATCACACAAAAGAGGCATGGAGCAAGTAGAAATTATAGATACGTTTTGGACGTATCATGCGGGCATCAGGCTCTGACCCTGCAGCCTCGGGTTCGATTCCCCACTAGGCCAATTAGTCGGCCTCTTTTTCTTTTCTCAGTGTAGCTGACACACCGACCCCACCTGGCAGTCACTCAGCGCCATCCTACCCACTCCCACACCCGCTGGCGCCACCTCAGCTTCACTGGGTCCACCTGTCAGTGCCTCTGGCTAGAGTAGGCCTGGGTCAACTTGACCTTTTGCGCCTATTTTGTTTTCTGTTTTTGTTTTTGTTTTTCTTTTTCTACATATTCTTTGTATATTTAATATCTGTTGATATATGCATCTGATGGAAATAAGTTGTATATGAATCTTGCTTAGTTTTTCATGTAGATTATCAACATGTTGTGTGTTGCCCTGTTTAAAACATTTAAAATGCTGTTTGAATAATTCTTGTGTTTAAATATGCTTAAACTTGTAAAAATCATAACTAAATAACTACAACTCCAAATTTAACAAAATGTATATGCATTTGGGGTGGAAAAATATGTAGAATAATGTGGTGCTATTGTTTTGCATGTTTAACAACTTTAAAACAGTAGTTTCTCAAATCAGTCCCAAATGCATTTAATAATTATGGGAGTTTCTGGAAATTGTTGTATGTTCATTCCAACCCATTTAAATATGCTAGCATGTTGCTGTAGTCTTAGTTGCACCCTTGCCATGTTAACCAACTCCTTTAAAATTGTTGGGTGCTTGTTTGAATAACCTACATAACCTTGTTAGTTTTGTTCTTTTGCTTGTTTTTCTTTCATGTGGGTGATCTTGTTTGCTATGTTGTTATTGCACTCTTGTGTCTCTAGGCCATGCATCATATCTATTCATGTCCATATGCTTCATATCCATGCATCATGTGTTTGAGCATTGCATTATGTTTAATTGTGTTCTGGTGTTGCATTGTTGTGTTTGGTTAGAGCCCGGTAACGATTCGGAGTACGAGGTTCCTACCGAGGCTGAGTTTGAGGAGCAAGGTTACGATCCCTCCGTGGAATCAACATGCAAGATGACCATTACCAGATATCACTACTATCTTTGCCTATGCTAGATGTATCGCTCTTTAGATATTGCCTCGATGTCTATTCCTGTTTGTCAGCCCTCCTATTGTTGCCATGAAACTCTCTAACCACCCTCCTAGCAAACCATTGTTTGGCTAAGTACGCATCGCTCAGTCCCTCTTATAGCATTGTTAGTTGTAGGTGAAGATTTGAAGATTCTTGCCCCGTGATGAAGTTTTTGTTGGGATATCACAATATATAATCTATTCAACTAAATCACCTATATATTGGTAATGGGTGGAAGGCTAAGCCTCTTGCTTGGTGTTTTGTTCCACTCATGCCACCCTAGGAACCGATAAACCGGTGTTATGTTCCTTGATTTTGCGTCCCTAGCACGGTTGGGGTTTATGGCCCCCCCTTGATAACTCGCTGAGTGCTAAAGCTTTTCCAGCAAGGCCCAACATTGGTTTTACATTTGCCTAATAACTAAAACTTGCATAGGGAGTTGCAAACCCGATTTCTTAATTAACAACCCAGGCCAGTGCTCCTCTTGAGTGTTGGTCCAAACTGGGCAGACTGCGGGGCCACCACGGGGAAACCCGAGGTCTGGTATATACCTGTAGGCTGACCTATCCGGTCGTTGACTGAGACTAGATACACGCGGCTACTGTCAGGGTGTCGGCACGCCGGAAGGTCTTGCTGGATTAGTTTTACCTTTGTCGGAATATCTTGAGCACTGGATTCCGAGAATACTCAGGTCTTCCCACCTTGGAGTTGCGACTCGGCAGATCGTGAGCTTGTGATGGGCTAAGTTGGGACACCCCTGCAGGGTTTGATCTTTCGAAATCCGTGCCCGCGGTTATGTGGCAGATGGGAATTTGTTAATATCCGGTTGTAGATAACTTGACACCTTATTCATGAATACACTACCTGCGTGAGTAACCATGACGGTCTCTTTCCGAAGGGGTTCGGGAAGTGAACACGGCGGGGTTATGTTTGATCGTGAGTAGTTAGGATCACTTCCTGATCAACTTGGTGATCATTGGCACTTGTTCTCTTCTCGCTCTAAACTCGTAAGCTAGTGCTTAGTGCTGCTGCAACCTTGCTTTAAGCCTTTTCCACACCTAAGGCTTTGATAGTCTTGTTACCCGAGAACGGGATTGCTGAGTCCTCTGTGGTCGGACTCTGATGTTATTTGGATGATGTATGTTATGGTATTACATTGTGTGACGTGGCGAGTGTAAGCCAACTACCATTTTACACTTTCATCCCTGATTTTACATGAGTTGTGTAAAGATACCATACTTGAGATCATTCTAGTATGCGTTTATGTCCTTAAGTCGTGCCTCGACACGTGGGGGACATAGCCGCATATTGGGCATTACAAGTTGGTATCAAAGCCTTCTCCGACCTAGGAGCCCCCCTGATTGGTCGAATCGTTGACGGTTGAGTCTAGGCACACACATAAAAATGTTTTGAGTCCTATATATATATATCGGAGAGTAGGATTTCTTTTTACTCCTCATCCCTTCATCGCTCTGGTGAGGACTCCTGACGTTGTTCTATCTCTTCTACTCTCAATAATTCACTAATTTTTTTTAGGATCACGCGAGTATTGTTTGGATTGTTCCGATATCTTTGTGACGAGAACATTGTTCTCGATGCCTCCTGTCATTTAGGGATTGTGGCAGTGTCCCGGGGAGTTGAGCTCCGAGGTGTTGTCGTCACAAATGTATCGCAGCGGTTCTAGAATACTTAAGACGGACGACATCGAAAACTCTTCTATGCGGTTAGTGGTGAGATAACCCCGACGTCACCCAGTACTGGTGGGATAGTTCGGGAGTATTGCCACAGCTTGTATAGGGGATGCGTTTCCAAGGTCCGAGGTAAACAGTTTCCGTGGATGACTGGTTATGTGTTGACGGATGGATACAACTGGATGTAGGATTAGAGTTGAGTGCACGGTGCTTCCCCTATATCCCCAACACCCGATTGCATAACCGGAAACCTTCGGGAATTAATAGGTGGGTTCTTCAAGTAGCTCGTAGGCATTCTTCCAACGAGTGCATGGTATGAGGTTGGGGTTCAACATCGAGTTAAGAGGTTTCATGGACGTTGTTCCAATTGGGGGTTGCATCTTAAAGGGTCCTTGGCAATGCTGATCTGGGGATTGCAACAACCTTTGTAACACGTTCCATGGGGCATTCAGCACGAACATGTGGGACGAAGCTTCTATCATGTATTTGTTCCATCTGCTCCTTGTCGTTTTTTTACCTTTTTGTTCTCCCAAGTGGCTTCTCGAGAAGATTGTTGTACCATTAAACTGTGGAATTCATTCGTTCATTTTGTTCGAATGTTCTTGTGAAGACTTATGTTGCAATTTCTAGCCATTGATTCAGCTTATCTATTTTGCATCAATGGCTAATAGCTATCATCTCATTCAGGATGGCTCCTAAGAAGGTTCCCAACCCTAACCAAGAGGGCGAAGAAGAGCGTGTTCCTGAACATCCTCCATCCCCTCCTCCTCCGTCTGAGGCATGGAGAGCAATTATGCAAGCGACCAACCAGAACACCCAGATGCTCATGCAAATGATGCAGAACTTTCAAGCCAACCAAGCAAATCAAGGCAATCATGGGAACCAAGGCCAAGGCAATCTGTTCAATCAACCACACTTTGGGACTCTGAACCAATTCATGGCAAACCAACCGAAGTCATTCAGTTACTGTGTGGACCCGCTAGATGTTGAAGACTGGATCACAGACATCAAAAAGCACTTTGAATGCAGTAACGTGAGACCTGAGGATTATGTCAAGTTTGCCACTTTCCAACTCAAAGATCAAGCTGCTGATTGGTGGCAACAGTACAAAGATTCCAGAGGTGAACGTCAGATCTCGTGGACTGACTTCTGCAAAGATTTCCGCTCTCACCACATTCCAACCAGTGTCCTTGAAGGCATGCGTGAGAAATTCCGCAACCTAAAGCAAGGCACCATGTCCGTCTATCTATACAATGTCAAGTTCCAGAATCTTGCCTGTTATGCGAAGCAAGACATCCCCGATGCCAAGAGCAAGATTTATCAGTTCCGAGGTGGTCTGAAAGATGAACTCCAACTAGCTCTCAACTTGTTCGAGCCGGATGAATTTGACCAATTCTACAATATGGCTCTCAAGCAAGAGACAGCTCAGCTCAAGAGTGAAGTTTCCAAAAAGAGGATCAGAGATGCTGTCCACTCCTCCTCTTCTTCACAAGTGGTTGCCAAGCAGCAGAAGTTCTGGCTACCGCCTCCTCCAGTGATCCGTCCTCCAAACAACAACAAGCACTCAGGTGGCCGTGGTTTCTCCCACCCACCCAACCCAAGCAACCAGTCCAAGCCTCATTTTCAAGCTTCAAGATCAAGTGGTCCTTATCACCGGCCTCTCTCAGAAGTGACTTGCAACAAGTGTTCTCAGAAGGGTCACTATGCCAACAAGTGTCCCAACCCAAGGCGCCTTCCACCTCCTCCACCTGTCAGCACTGCTATTGTCAAGCACAATCCCAAGCATGCAAGAGTGAATATGATGAATGCAGCCCAAGCAGAGAATTCTTCCGGTGTGATATTGGGTAACCTCTCAGTTAACTCTATTCCTGCAAAAGTATTGTTTGATTCTGGTGCATCACTTTGCTTCATGTCAAGACCATTCTTTACCAAACATAATTTCACTTCGGCATTTCTGGATAAGAAGTTGTCAATTATTTCTCCGGGCAAACACATGACTTCTAATATGGTGGCTCCGGATATATCTATTCATATGGGTGATTACAGTTTTCTGGTTTCTCCGGTTATTCTCGGCAACTCCGACACTGATCTTATTCTTGGGATGGATTGGCTTTCCAAGCATGATGCAAATATTGATTGTGCAAATAAGGAAGTCAAGCTTACTCATCCTAATGAAGACGTGATTATCTTCGCCTCTCGAGATAACTCAATCAGGTTATTCTCTCTCAATGACAAGGGCGAGATTAATGCCATTTCTCAGATTCCGGTGGTCAATGAATATGAAGATGTTTTCCCTGAAGAGCTTCCAGGCATCCCTCCTCATCGTCAAGTTGAATTCATCATTGAACTCGAGCCAGGTACTGAGCAAGCATGTCGGCGTCCGTACAAGCTTTCCCCTGATGAGTTGAAGGAGCTGAAGAAACAACTCGATGAGCAAGAACGTATGGGTCTAATCAGGCCTAGTACTTCTCCTTGGGGCTGTGGTGTTCTATTTGTGAAGAAGAAGGATGGCACGGAACGCCTTTGCGTTGATTACCGGCCATTGAACAAGAAGACAATAAAGAACAAGTATCCGCTCCCCAATATCAATGAATTGTTCGAGAAGCTCAAAGGAGCAAAGGTGTTCTCGAAGCTCGATCTCTGGATGGGTTACCATCAGATTCGTATCCGTGAAGAGGATATTCCTAAGACCGCATTCAGAATGAGTTTTGGCTCTTATGAATACACGGTCATGTCTTTCGGCCTTGCAAATGCTCCACCCACCTTCTCAAGGATGAGGCACTTCATATTCAACCTCTACACCAATGAATTTGTTCTCGTCTATCTAGATGATATCTTGGTATTCTCCAAGAATGAAGAAGACCATGCCAAGCACCTCCGTTTGGTCCTTGACAGGCTCCGTGAACACATGTTCTATGCGAAGTTCTCCAAATGTGAATTTTGGCTGGATAAAGTCTTATATCTTGGCCATATTATCTTGCCAAGGGCATTTCTGTGAACCCCGAGAAAGTTGAAGCTATTGTCCACTGGGAACCCCCGCAGAATGTCAAGCAACTCTGAAGCTTCCTTGGTCTCGCTAGCTATTGCAGAAGGTTCGTTGAGAACTTCTCCAAGATTGCCAAGCCTCTTTCCAACCTGTTGCAGAAGAATGTCAAGTACTCCTGGACTCCTGATTGTGATGTGGCATTCAAAACACTCAAAGAGAAGCTCATTTCTGCTCCGGTTCTTACTCCTACGGATGAGTCCAAGCCTTATGAAGTGTTTTGTGATGCTTCATTGCAAGGTCTTGGTGGTGTTCTCATGCAAGACAAGAAGATTGTGGCATACACTTCTCGTCAGTTCAAACCAAATGAGAAGAATTACCCCACACATGATCTCGAGCTAGCAGCAGTTGTACATGCCTTGATCATGCGGAGACACCTTCTGTTGGGCAGAAAAGTGGACATTTTCACCGATCACAAGAGCTTGAAGTACATCTTCACACAGCGAAACATTAACCTTCGCCAGACTCGTTGGGTTGAGATGATTCAGGAGTACAATCCAAGCATTGAGTACACACCTGGCAAGGCCAATGTCATTGCAGATGCCTTGAGCAGAAAGGCGTATTGCAACAGTCTCCTTATCAAACCGTTCCAGCCTGAACTTTGTGAATCATTCAGGAAGCTCAACCTCCAAGTCATTCCGCAAGGCTTTCTTGCAAACCTTCAAGTTGCTCCTACCTTGGAAGATCAAATCCATGAGGCCCAACTCAGTGATGCTATGGTGCAGAAAGTGAAACATGGTATTGCTAAGGGTACTCCCAAATACAAGTGCTATCGCGTTCATGAGAAAGACACCTTGTTCTTTGAGGACAGAATTGTGGTTCCCAAGGGTGATCTCAAGAAGCTCATAATGAACGAAGCACATGACTCCCTCCTCTCGATTCATCCCGGAAGTTCTAAGATGTACCAAAACCTCAAGCAATCATATTGGTGGACTCGCATGAAAAGGGAGATTGCCCAATTCGTGAATGAATGTGATGTCTGCAGAAGAGTGAAGGCAGAGCATCAACGTCCAGCCGGTCTCCTTCAACCTCTACCTATTCCCGAGTGGAAATTCGATCACATTGAAATGGATTTCGTCACTGGGTTTCCTAAGTCCAAGAAGGGAAATGACGCTATCTTTGTAGTGATTGACAAGCTAACTAAAGTAGCTCATTTTCTTCCCGTCAAAGAATCCATCAACGCAGCTCAGCTGGCAGAGCTGTACACCTCTAGAATTGTTTCTTTGCATGACATTCCTCAAGTGATCTCCTCAGACCGTGGAAGTTTGTTCACCTCCAAGTTCTGGGATTCTTTTCAGACAGCCATGGGCATAAAGATTCGCTTCAGCACTGTGTTTCACCCTCAGACTAGTGGTCAAGTCGAAAGAGTGAACCAGATCCTCGAAGATATGCTAAGAGCTTGTGTCATCTCTTTCGGTATGAAATGGGAAGATTGCCTCCCGTTTGCCGAATTCTCCTACAACAATAGCTTCCAAGCAAGTGCTGGCAAAGCTCCTTTTGAAATCCTCTATGGCAGAAAGTGCCGTACCCCTCTCAACTGGTCCGAGACTGGTGAACGTCAACTTCTTGGAAATGATTTGATATCAGAAGCCGAAGAAATGTGCAAAGTCATACGTGAGAAATCTCAAAGCCGCGCAATCGCGTCAAAAGAGCTACTATGACGGCAAGATCTCCGTGTTTCTCCCATGAAGCACACTCAGAGGTTCGGTATCAAGGGCAAGTTTGCTCCAAGATACGTGGGGCCTTTCAAGATTCTTGGCAAGAGAGGCGATATAGCCTACCAACTCGAGCTTCCCTCCAACTTTGCAAATGTTCATGATGTGTTTCACGTGTCTCAACTCCGCAAGTGCTTCAAGACACCTGAACGCACCATTCCGTTTGAGGAGATTGATCTTCAACAAGACTTGTCTTATCGTGAGCACCATGTTGCTATTCTTGAAGACACCGAGCGCAAGACCCGCAACAAGTCCATCAAGTTCTTGAAAGTAAAGTGGTCACACCATACCGACCGAGAGGCTACCTGGGAATGAGAAGATCACCTTCGTTCCGAGTATCCTTCCTTCTTCCAGTCCTAGATCTCGAGAAGAGATCTTTTCGTAGTGTAGGAGAGTTTGTAACACCCCATATGTGATACTTCCAATTATGGAAATAAAGCAATTCTCATTTTTATCCTTGTCCTTATCCTTGGGCGTTCTTGTATTTTGAGCTTATTTTATTATTTTGCATTGTCATTTATTTTATTTTATTTTTGCATCCATGCATTGCTTCATCATCATGGCATCTTAGTCATCTTAGTTACTTTCTTGTTGTGGTTGTGATGTGAGGCACCTTGTTGATGTTGTGTGAGTGTTGGTGCCTAGTCATGCCCTTGCTAACCCTAGGCCCCCTCCTTCTTGTTTCCCCTCTTCCTTCATACTTTACTTCCTCTCTTTATTTATTTTTGCAAGTCACCTAGCCTAGTCCATTAATGTTCTTTCTTTTCCCAAAAATCTTGCACCATGTCTACACCCTCTCTACCAAATTTCATCCTTTTTGGAGTTGTCTTGGTTGGGTTAAAAAATGGCACAAATTTGAATATTATTCAAACTTGTATTATTTTTCTGCCTCTAAAAATGTCCAAGCCAATTTTATAAATTTGTGCATAAATCCAGGAACTTGGGGGTATTTTTGTTTTTCCCAAACTCCTCTCCTAGCCCCCTGTTTTTTTTCCTTTTATTCAACTGTTTATTTAAATAAACAGAGTTTAAAAGGTTAAGCAGAGGAACTTACCTGGGCCTCCCGCAGCCGCAGCCCGCCTAGCAGCTCGCAGCCGCCGCAGCTCTCGCGGCCCAGCTTGACACCCGCAGACCCAGCGAGCCGGCGCATAGTCACGCCGTCTCCCTCCCTCGCACCCGGGCCCGCATGTCATCCTCCTTCTCCTTCGCGCCTACCTGCCCTGTTTCGTCGCCGTCTCTGCTCCAGAGACAGAGCACTCGCGCTCCTGCCGTGAGCTTCACGGACGCCGAGGTCCCACCGTCTCCTCTCCTCCTTTTAAGCCAGCAGCCGCGCCCAAGGGTTACCCCTCCTTCCTCTTTCTCCTTCGCCACCGCCAGCTCTCCACCCGCTCCATCTCTTCCCTACAGCCGCCATGGCCGCCCCGAGCAAGAGCCCGTCGCCGGCATAGGAGCGTCGCCGGCATAGGAGTGTCGCCGGCTTCTTCTTCGTCGATCACGAGCACCGCGACATCTTCTCCGAGTCCGCTCCGACGCCAAGACGAGGCCAACTACTCCGTCCACGACGTCCTCTTCTTCCTCTTCTTCTCGGGACAGAATCGCGCCAAGTTCAGAGCCGCCCCGTGTCCCCTCCGTAGAGCCCTCGGCCTCTTCTCCGTGTCACAGGTAGCCGAGGTATAACCAGCTTCCACCCCGCTGCTTCTTGTCGCCCTTAGATCCCCGTGCGTGTCGTCCCGTTCATGCCAAGTTCGTGCCCGCCGTGCTCTGGACACATCCGTAGTTACTCGTGTTAGCCCCAGCTCGTGCTTTTCACGCGTACGCTCGCGCTCTCGTGCACGTTCGCGCACTCTCGCAGCCATCCACACCTGTCACGCACGCATCGCCGCGGCCACACGCCCGAGCCGAGCCCCGCTCGCGCTCTCTGTTCTCTGCACCTACACATGCACCGCGCGCACACCCGAGCCATGCTCGCACGCACTCCCGCATGCATTAGTCCCGAGCCGAGCGCCTTTGCTTCCCCCTCTCGTGGCCGAGCCTTGCCGAAGAGCACACACACACCCGCCACCGATTCGCCGTGCCGCCGGTGTCTTCTCTATTGCAGAGGCAAGGGAGTCCCCGTTCGCCATGGGGCTAGTTCAAAAGGAAAAATTCTCTGCTCTTTTCAACAGCAGCAGCAACGCAGTGGTGCGGGCGTCACGCTCCGACCCTGCAGCCCTGGGTTCGATTCCCCGCTAGGCCAATTAGTCGGCCTCTTTTTTTTTCTCAGTGTAGCTGACACACCGACCCCACCTGGCAGTCACTCAACGCCATCCTACCCACTCCCACACCCGCTGGCGCCACCTCAGCTTCACTGGGTCCACCTGTGAGTGCCTCTGGCTAGAGTAGGCCTGGGTCAGCTTGAACTTTTGCGCCTATTTTCTTTTTAGTTTTTCTTTTTCTTTTTCTTTTTCTACATATTCTTTGTATATTTAATATCTGTTGATATATGCATCTGATGGAAATAAGTTGTATATGAATCTTGCTTAGTTTTTTCATGTAGATTATCAACATGTTGTGTGTTGCCCTGTTTAAAACATTTAAAATGCTGTTTGAATAATTCTTGTGTTTAAATATGCTTAAACTTGTAAAAATCATAACTAAATAACAACAACTCCAAATTTAACAAACTTTATATGCATTTGGGGTGGAAAAATATGTAGAATAATGTGGTGCTGTTGTTTTGCATGTTTAACAACTTTAAAACAGTAGTTTCTCAGATCTGTCCCAAATGCATTCAATAATTATGGGAGTTTCTGGAAATTGTTGTATGTTCATTCCAACCCATTTAAATACGCTAGCATGTTGATGTAGTCTTAGTTGCACCCTTGCCATGTTAACCAACTCCTTTAAAATTGTTGGGTGCTTGTTTGAATAACCTACATAACCTTGTTAGTTTTGTTCTTTTGCTTGTTTTTCTTTCATGTGGGTGATCTTGTTTGCTATGTTGTTATTGCACTCTTGTGTCCCTAGGCCATGCATCATATCTATTCATGTCCATATGTTTCATATCCATGCATCATGTGTTTGAGCATTGCATTATGTTTGATTGTGTTTCGGTGTTGCATTGTTGTGTTTGGTTAGAGCCCAGTGACGATTCGGAGTACGAGGTTCCTACCGAGGCTGAGTTTGAGGAGCAAGGTTACGATCCCTCCGTGGAATCAACAGGCAATATGACCATTCCCAGATATCACTACTATCTTTGCCTATGCTAGATGTCTCGCTCTTTAGATATTGCCTCGATGCCTATTCCTGTTTGTCAGCCCTGCTATTGTTGCCATGAAACTCTATAACCACCGTCCTACCAAACTGTTGTTTGGCTAAGTACGCATTGCTCAGCCCCTCTTATAGCGTTGTTAGTTGTAGGTGAAGATTTGAAGATTCTTGCCCCGTGATGAAGTTTTATTCGGATATCACAATATATAATCTGTTCAACTAAATCACCTATATATTGGTAATGGGTGGAAGGCTAAGCCTCTTGCTTGGTGTTTTCTTCCACTCACGCCACCCTAGGAACCGATAAACCGGTGTTATGTTCCTTGATTTTGCGTCCCTAACACGGTTGGGGTTTATGCCCCCCCTGATAACTCGCTGAGTGCTAAAGCTTTTCCAGCAAGGCCCAACATTGGTTTTACATTTGCCTAATAACTAAAACTTGCATAGAGGCGTTGCTAACCCGAGTTCTTAATTAACAACCTGGGCCAGTGCTCCTCATGAGTGTTGGTCCAAACTGGGCAGACTGCGAGGCCACCACGGGGAAACCCGGGTCTGGTATATACCTGTAGGTTGACCTATCCGGTCGTGGCCTGAGACTAGATACGCGCGGCTACTGTCAGGGTGTCGGCACGCCGGGAGGTCTTGCTGGATTAGTTTTACCTTTGTCGGAATATCTTGAGCACGGGATTCCGAGAATACTCGGGTCTTCCCACCTTGGAGTTGCGACTCCGCATATCGTGAGCTTGTGATGGGCTAAGTTGGGACACCCCTACAGGGTTTGATCTTTCGAAAGCCATGCCCGCGGTTATGTGGTAGATGGGAATTTGTTAATATTCGGTTGTAGATAACTTGACACCTTATTCATGAATACACTACCTGCGTGAGTAACAGTGACGGTCTCTTTCCGAAGGGGTTCGGGAAGTGAACACGGTGGGGTTATGTTTGATCGTGAGTAGTTAGGATCACTTCCTGATCAACTTGGCGATCGTTGGCACTTGTTCTCTCCGCGCTCTAAACTCGTAAGCTAGTGCTTAGTGCTGCTGCAACCTTGCTTTAAGCCTTTTCCACACCTAAGGCTTTGATAGTCTTGTTACCCGGGAACGGGATCGCTGAGTCCTCTGTGGCTCACAGATTCAACACACACCAGATGCAGGTACCATTGAGTGTTGGGGAACGTAGAAGAAGTCAAAAAAAATTCTACGCTTCACCAAGATCAATCTAAGGAGTTCATCTAGCAACGAGCATAAAGGAGTGCATCTCCATACCCTTTGTAGATCGCGAGCGGAAGCGTTCGAAGGAACGTGGATGATGGAGTCGTACTCGTCGTGATCCTCGTCACCGATGATCCCAGCGCCGAACGAACGACACCTCCGCGTTCAACACACGTACGGTACAGCGACGTCTCCTCCTTCTTGATCCAGCAAGGGGGGAGGAGAGGTTGATGGAGATCCAGCAGCACGACGGCGTGGTGGTGGATGCAACGGGAAAAGCTGCAGGGCTTCGCGAGACCCCGCGGGAGGAGTAGGAGATGTAACGGGGGGGGGGGAGAGGCGCCAGGGGCTAAGGTGCGGCTGCCCTCTCTCCCTCCACTATATATAGGGGGCCAGGGGGGCGCCGGCCCTAGGAGATCCAATCTCCTAGGGGGCGGCGGCCAAGGGGGTGGCTTGCCCCCCAAGCCTAGGGGGCGCCCCCACCCCTAAGGTTTCAACCCTAGGCGCATGGGGGAGGCCCATGGGGGGTGCGCCAGCCGACTAGGGGCTGGTCCCCCTCCCCCTACGGCCCACGGGGCCCTCCGGGATGGGTGGCCCCACCCGGTGGACCCCCGGGACCCTTCCGGTGGTCCTGGCACACTACCGGTGACCCCTGGAACTCTCCCGATGGCGGAAACTGGACTTCCTATACATCATTCTTTACCTCCGGACCATTCCGGAACTCCTCGTGACGCTCGGGATCTCATCCGGGACTCCGAACAACATTCTGGTTTCCGTGTGCATATATCTCTATAACCCTAGCGTCACCGAACCTTAAGTGTGTAGACCCTACGGGTTCGGGAGACACGTAGACATGACCGAGATGACTCTCCGGTCAATAACCAATAGCGGGATCTGGATACCCATGTTGGTTCCCACGTGTTCCTCGATGATCTCATCGGATGAACCACGATGTCAATGATTCACTTAATCCCGTATGTAATTCCCTTTGTCTATCGGTACGGTACTTGCCCGAGATTCGATCGTCGGTATACCGATACCTTGTTCAATCTCGTCATGGCAAGTCTCTTTACTCGTTCCGTAATCCATCATCCCGTGACTAACTCCTTAGTCACATTGAGCTCATTATGATGACGTCTTACCGAGTGGGCCCAGAGATACCTCTCCGTCATACGGAGTGACAAATCCCAGTCTTGGTTTGTGCCAACCCAACAGACACTTTCGGAGATACCCGTTGCGTACCTTTATAGCCACCCAGTTACGTTGTGACGTTTGGCACACCCAAAGTATTCCTACGGTATTCGGGAGTTGCACAACCTCATGGTCTAAGGAACAGATACTTGACACTGGAAAAGCTTAAGCATTACGAACTACACGATCTCGTGCTAGGCTAAGGTTTGGGTCTTGTCCATCACATCATTCTCCTAATGATGTGATCCCGTTATCAATGACATCCAATGTCCATGGTCAGGAAACCGTGACCATCTGTTGATCAACGAGCTAGTAACTAGAGGCTTACCAGGGACACGTTGTGGTCTATGTATTCACATGTATCGCTGTTTCCGTACAATACAATTCAAGCATGAATAACAGACAATTATCATGAACAAGGAAATATAATAATAATCCTTTTATTATTGCCTCTAGGGCATATTTCCAACATTGAGAACTATACAGGAGATGGAACAGAGCTGTACTGGAAGTTCGATGAAGAGCGTGGACGTTACTATGTGTCTTATCCCGACGATCAGTAGTGGCTCTTACTAGGATGATCCGGGCTTTGTGTTATTTATGGTATCCTTTCGTTTGGATTTCGTCCGTAGTCGGACTCTGATGTTATTTGGATGATGTATGTTATGGTATTACATTGTGTGACGTGGTGAGTGTAAGCCAACTACCATTTTACACTTTCATCCTTGATTTTACATGAGTTGTGCAAAGATACCATACTTGAGATCATTCTAGTATGCGTTTATGTCCTTAAGTCGTGCCTCGACACATGGGGGACATAGCCGCATACTGGGCATTACAATGAACCTGAGAAGATTTCATTTTACACAAATAAGAAAAATTTCACAAATAATTAGACCAACCATGTATTATACAATCATTGTCATTTGGATATCTAGCATGTATGTACCTGCTTAGTGACTTGGTGATGACCATGTGGCTTGGTTGCATTGCTATATCTGCAATTAAATAAGAATACGTGTGAAGGGAGACATTTGATAACTATAAGTAAGGAGCCTTATTCTACACGTACTTTCTGTCTGCACACTTTGCACTAAATTAGATTAAGGTCTTATTACAAAATTATTTAATGTGAAAACTAAGCATGAATGAAGCATGCAAACAAATGAAGTTCACATCATGTAAATTTATACACTAAAAACAGAGTTCACCTAATATTCAAGGGCCAGGTGTTCCTCAACATCTATGCAAGGTTTCCACCCAAAAAAACATGTATAGGTCCTCAGGGGCTGCAACTCAGTCGGAACATTGCACTACCTTTTATTTGAGTCCGGCGCTCTAACACATCAAGTTGGATCATTCACTTTGTCAAGTTCGATCAATTCCTTCGCTCTTCTAGACTCTTGTTGGTTCTAAACCAGCAAGCCCCTTGCACATCCAGCGGGTGTCTATGTGTGTTACTTACACAAATCATTTCTGCACACATAAAATTTCCACGAGAAATTATTACGTTGCCTTGTGCTATTTTTCATACACAAGTCACGCGACCACTCGACGGCCCTATGCACCAACTTCATCGCTACTTAGACTCGGTTACCGTACCGGTCTTAGCACACCACACCACCAACCTTATTGCTCTGTTGACTTCAAACACATCCAGTTGACCCCTCTGAGGAATCCTCTTCATCGTATCAATGACATAGACCTCGTCGAGTATGAGACAAATAAGTCACTTTTATAATCAAACTGCACACTTCGCTCCTTTGCAATTTTGCCTCCTTCGAGCATCACTCAGAATTTCCTCCTCACCTTTACCCGAGTCCGAATCGATGAACTACAATATATCCATTCAAACTATATTAATTGTGTTCCGACAAGACCGCGGTCGAAGCCTATAGTATGCTCGGAGCTGCGCCACACTCGAGGGCTAAAGCTCATTCGAAATTACACTCTCCTGAGTGGTCTAGTACTTCAACACTAGTCAGATCCTTCGCTTCAACGAGTGCACTTGGATCCGCCACTTCGATAAGTTGCATGACCACTCAGACGCTCTGCACGCCATCTTCGTTCCTACTCAGAATTAGGCGGCACACCGGTCTTCTTACACCGCAAACATGATATACCGACCTCGTCACTACATCAGCTTCGAAAGCATCCGACTAACTCCTCTGAGGACCATTTTCGCCGCTCGGTGGCACATGCCTTCTCCTTAGCTGCCTTGCACATCATCACTCGGCCGCCCCACGTGTCGCCACTTAGCCGGACACGACATCTCCTCTGGGCCGCCCTAGCGTCACCTCTCAATGAGACACACAACACCCACTAGTGCAGAAACGGGCTATAGTGCTGGTTCGTGAGGCCCTTTAGTGCCGGTTCTGGAACCGGCACTAAAGGGTGGGGACTAAAGTCCCCTCCCTTTAGTATCGGTTCAACACGAACTGCCACTAATGGTCCACCAGGTGGCACGAGCTCGCGTCAGGGGCTGGGAGACCTTTAGTACCGGTTGGTAACACCAATCAGTACTAAAATGTTTAGGGGTTTTGGTTTTATGATTTATTTTTCTTTTAATTTTGTGTTTTTCATTTAATTTTTTTTCATTTGTTGGTATCTTACGATACTACATATTGTACACGTTATGCATATATATATGGGCTATTATGTTTCGCGTAACAGAATATTATTCTGTTATCCTACTTGAACTGACGGTTTCAGGCGGTTGTACTGATTAATTTCAAGCGGTTGAACTGATGCTTTCATTTTTGTTTAACGGATTGTCTTCTTTAGTTCAATTTTTTTTTATTTTTTTGTCGGAACGGGGCGTGTAATATATCGTTAGAAAGCTCTTGACAACTATATTTCGAGTATATTAAACGTTTTTGCAAAATCATCATGGTTTAAGAGCAGTTTTGAAAAAACCGTTTTTTGAAAATCGAAAACGTGAATCGTAGTTTGGACTCAATTTTCAAATGGTTTGTTGGAATTGAGCACATAAGATGGCATTGGAAAGCTGGTGAAAATCCGCATCTTCCATATATCTATTGTTTTTTCTAATTATACGCCATTTAAAAGTAATTTTAAAAACGGTGAAATTCTGGGCGAAACGTATTTTCGCGTTTTTTTGCAAACAGTTTTTCGGATTGACGCAAACGATACGGCATTGGAAAGATATGGAAAATGCGCAACTTTTTCGTATTGAAATGTTTTTATAATTCTTTACAGTTTAAAAACAAATTCGAATACGGTCAAATTTGATTTTGAACGTGATTTTTTAAAAACGTTTGTCGAAATGAGGCAAATAATATACCGTTGGATAGCTATCGAAAATGCAAAATTTAGTCATGTTGAATGTTTTCTCAAATTCATAACCGTTGAAGAGTAATTTTGAATACGGTGAGACACATCATGTTGCTTTCCCATCATAAAAAAACAGAGTACTTGTACTGATCTATATGTGTGTTTGTACTGATGCATTCATAGAGTAATTTTGAATACGATGAAGCCCGTGTTCTTTTTTCCATTCCAGAAACAGAGTACTCGAACTGATCTCCATATGGGCTTGTGCTGAGCGTGTTTTCACATTTTACTTACTTTTTTGGTTAAGATTTTCCTCATAACTTTTCAACGATCTACGATATCATCGCCCTTGAATTTGCATGGTTTATATCGTTGAACTGAATGATATTTTTTTAAAAGAAAATGTTTTGTGTTTTTTTTTAACTCAACATATTTTTTGCAATGATGTTCTAGACTTATGTCATTTCATGACTTGTAATTTTACCATTTGAATTTCCGTGGGGTTTCTTTTTGTTTGAGCTTTTTTTCTCAAACTATCTTTTTGTTTGAGCATTTTACTCAAACTTATCTGGGACATCATGTTGAACTTGCAACTTTTTGACACTAAACCATTTCAAGTTTGGAAATTGAACTTTAGTTCTTCTTAAGTACCGATAATACAGAACACAAAAATACATTGTTTTAACATAAATAAAATGGCCACAACTATCAGCACACTACAAAATGCACTGCAGGCAGAGACTGCCAGCAATTTTCTGTAGATGATATGTTTTTGTTTGAACTAGCGAACTAACAAGCTCTAGATGAACTAAAGAACCAAACAACCTCCACATGAACTCCAGATCAATTTCTTAGTGGTGAGAATCTTCTGTGCCTATACTTGAACTTGTGCGACATTGTTTTGTCAAATCTCTAAAGTCCAGAATGCATTATATGAAAAGAGAAAGGGAGAGGAGTCACCAAACACACAACACACTCAACGTACACCTCTCTCGTTTCATGGGCAGAAGAACTGAGAGAAATTTGTAGTGGGGCTCTAGTGCCATGCACAGTTGAGCATCGTGATCCAAACCTAACAAAACTTAAATGGAGTTGGCAGTGAAGCATTTACTGAGCACATCAATGGGGTTGGCCGGAGCATGGAGGCGAACTTGAACGTCCCGGAGTGTTAGGGGCTGGCCCATGTAGCAAACTTGTATTTAAACTCTGTTTTTCTGCTAATAGAAAGGGAAATGCCAATGCCAATATTCCAAGAAAAAATTGTCAACAAAATTTGAGAGCATATTAATACAAGGAACAACAATAGTAGCAAATCCCTCTCAGTAATCTATTTTTGTTTTTCTGAACTGATGCAACTATTATTTTTCTTCTGCTACCAATCTATGCATCACATATTGTCAGGGATATGACTAGCAGGTATGAACTGGCTAGTATAAACCGGATTACTATAATATGTTTTGTTGTAATATTTAGTTAAGGCTACGACCCATGAGATCTGAGGGCCCATGTAGAGTTACGATTTGTAAACCGCCCGATGATGTAACTTGAGGAATAAGGAAGAAAGAACAGAGACCGAGGCGGACACAAGTATGAGCCGGCCTCGGGACTCTGTAAACCGGACCAGGCGTCACCTCTATATAAAGGGACGACCCGGCAACGGTTCAGGGACAAGCAAGAATCAACCCGTCGAGACTACAGGCAAGCGATCCGCTCCCTGTAATCCGACGCCCAAGCAATACCAAACCAACTAGACGTAGGCTTTACCTTCATCGAAGGGGCCGAACTAGTATAAACCCTCTGTGTCCTTTGTGTGCTATGAACCCCTTCAAGCTAACCCATGCGATGGTCTCATCATCAAGTCCGTTAAACCGGACATCTGCCGTGTTATTTCCATGACAGTTGGCGCCAGTTGGCGCCCACCGTGGGGCCTTCGCACGATGGTTTCGAGTTCTTGAAGGGCAGCTTTGAAGGGATCAAGGGTTACGCGGTCGGCCGGATGACCAAGAGTCGTCGCGGCCGGATCTACATCGACGACGCAGGTTGGGGACCGGAGGCCGATTCCATCGAATACGGGTACCGGGTTCCCTTCGGCGGCATCCACGTCTTCATCGGCAAGATCGACGAACCGGGACCTGAGCCGGACATCCTCTCCAACATCATCGAGCCGGCTCAGCGTGCGAGATCAAACCGGATTCAGCCCGCCGTAAAGCACGTTTTCGTTGGAGCAGTCCACGGGGTTCGAGCCGAGGACGGATCGGAATCCGATGGTGCAACAGTTGTCTATTCCGATGACGAATCTTCATCCGGAGAAACTGAGTCTTTGTATCAGCTGCAGGATGGCCGGTCTGAGGGTGAGTCCGATGGAAACAGTATTCCGGACCCCTTCGACCCGCCAAACCGGGTGGCTGTCTTTATGGCCGGTTCACAGCCCACGGTGAACGGGCGACAGCAGAAGCTGGTGTAGGGGGGAGCGGCCCGGCCCTCTCATCTACTGACGTTCTATCCACCTTGATCGAGGAGTTCACAGCTAAAGCGGTGGAAATGATAGCTCCAGCAGACAAGGCGCAGCATGATGCAGAGCTCCTTCAGTTAAAAGGCCGGATTGATCAATTAAAGGAGGATCTGAAAGCAGAGAAGGCAATGATAGCAATAAGGCAAGCGGAGCTGAACGATCAGGCTTTTCATCTAAGGATGGAGCAGGCCTCTGTGCAGGGAGTAAGGGGTCGAAAATACCAATCTCGTCTACCGTCGGTTTATGAAGCGACGGATCTGTTCAGGACACCCGGGGCTGGGACCAGCAATGATCCGGCTTTAAACCGGAGGGCACCTCCAGCCAGGGATGAACCGGTTCAGCAACCCACTATGGAGGAAGATCGGAGGATCACGTCTGCACCTCATGTTCCTACCCCTCCAGGTCATTATTCTAATCCTTTGGACAACATCGTGGCTGCTGCTGCACGTTTGGCCGCTTTACCCGTTGAGGGGACATCCCGGGCGGCGTTGGAGGCACGTCGGGCCAAGGAGCTACTTAATACGGCGTTAATACAGCAGCAAGCATATTCTCATAACAGGGAAAGGCTACACTCAACACCACATCCCAGCTGAAGTTACACTAGGCATTGGGAGGAGCCAGAAGTATCTAGCAGTGAGCGCAGGCGACATCGGCACTGACAGGATAATCCGGCAGGCGCGGATGCTCAAGCTCAGGATGCAAATCGGGTTAGATCCATAGCCCGGGAGGAGGTCCGCCAGACGACGCCGGTTCAAACCGCCACAGCAGAAACCGGAGTCACAACAAGTTCCTTTGGAGTACAGTGTCTTATCCCCGCTTTACGGAGCGTGAAGTTGCCCAAAGATTTTAAAGGGCCCCGTAAGGTACCTAACTACACTACGGATTTACCTCCTGAAGCTTGGGTGGAAAGTTATGAGATGGCCATGGAGATGCTGGACGTGGATGAAGCGGCTTGTGCAAAGTACTTTACTATGATGCTTGAGGGTACAGCCCGGACCTGGCTAAAGGGTTTACCCCCTAATTCCATCGGATCATGGGGGGAGTTACGCCGCCAGTTTATCAAAAACTTCAAAGATACATGCAAGCAGCCGATGTCAGTGGTGGATCTAGCAGCCTGTGTGCAAGGAAAGCAGGAGTCTACAAGTGCTTGGGTGCGGCGAGTATCAGAGATCTTGCACTCTTCAAATGGTATTAATCCTAGTACGGCGATAGTGACTTTGGAAAACAATTGCTGGTTTGAATCTTTAAAGTTAAAACTAGGACGGCTTAAAAGGGATTGCAATGATATGGGAACTCTCATGAGTGCTCTGGTAAAGTATGGGGACTCTGATAATACCAAGTATCCAGAAGCTGAAGGAGACAAAGCAGGGAAGGTTAACAAACCTGGTAAACCGGCGCAAGTTAACCAGGCTACTGCAAGTTTCTTGGGCAAGCGAAAGGCGGAAGGAGGCTCTGATTTCGTAGCCAATACCCAAGTTCAAGGGGGTTTTCAGCATAGTATGGGCAACCCACCTCAGCAAACCGGCGGACGGGATTTGAGTTGGGACCAAGAGTTAGATCAGCCTTGTCCGAAACATGGCTCGAGACAACGACCGGCAAAACACACTATAAGAGAGTGCAAGCCCTTTATGGACGCACTGATGGGCCGCTTTAATCCTAATGGCAGGCCTCCAAATGGCGGTTCAGTCCCAGGGTTTTATGGTCCGGGTCATCAGGGGAACAGCTCCGGATCAGGATATAGGGGCAATAACAATGGTTATCAAAACCGGGCCGGTAACCAAAATGATCAAGGAAGTTATAATAACCAGGGCAATCAGCCGCATAATCAGGGTGGTTACAATAACGAAGGCAGCCAACAGCAGGGCCAAGGTAATCACAATAATCCGGGTAATCAGCAGCGTCAGCAACAGCAACCCCAATCCGGATATCAGAATAATCCGAAGGAGTTGAGCAGTGGGCAATACCATGTATTCACGACAAGTCTGTGTAAACGAGATCAGAAGGTTTTAAAGCGGGCAATTAACGCGGTTGAACCGGCAACGCCGCAATTTCTGCGTTGGTCAGAGCAGCCCATTGTATGGAGTAGGGAGGATCACCCGATGCGGGTGGATAATCCGGGCCACTTGGCCTTGGTAGTGGCACCACAAGTGGGTGGTTACAAGTTCACTAAGGTTCTCATGGACGGCGGTAGCAGCATCAATATCTTGTACTATGAGACCTTCCGTCGTATGGGCCTGACGGATAAGAAGCTAAGACAATCAAACACGGTGTTCCATGGGGTGGTTCCAGGTAAGTCAGCTTACCTAGTCGGAAAGATTGACTTGGAAGTTACATTTGGAGATGAGCATGATTCCAGGTCAGAAATGATAACTTTTGAAGTTGTCAAGATCCGGAGCCCCTATCATGCCTTATTCGGGAGAACGGTTTATGCCAAGTTTATGGCTAGGCCATGTTATGTTTATCTGCAACTCAAAATGCCGGGTCACAAAGGCACGATCACAGTTCATGGAAGTCGCAAGATAGCAGTGGAGTGTGAAGAGGGAGATGCAGCCTATGCGGAGGCAGTATGTGCCACCGAAGAGTTAAAGTTTTATAAAGATAATGTTGATCCGGCAGATATGACTCCGCTGAAGAAGCCAACTACGGAGCATGATCCGACATTAAAGTTTAAATCGGCAGAGGAGACCAAGCAAGTTGATTTTGTGCCAGGTGATTCGTCCAAGCAGTTTACTATTAGCGCTAACCTTGATCCCAAATAGGAAAGCACGCTCATCGAGTTCATCCGTGAGAACCGGGATATCTTTGCATGGAAGCCTTCTGACATGCCAGGTATACCGAGGGAACTCGCTGAGCACAGCCTTAACATCGATCCGAAGTATAAACCGGTTAAACAATATTTGTGCCGCTTCAACGAAGAGAGGCGCAAGGCTATAGGAGAAGAAGTGGCTAGGCTTTTGGCCGTAGGATTCATAGTGGAAGTTTTTCACCCGGAGTGGTTGGCTAATCCGGTGCTGGTGTTAAAGAAGAATGGGAAGTGGAGAATGTGTGTGGACTACATAGACCTCAACAAGGCTTGCCCAACTGATCCTTTTGCTCTCCCTCGCATTGATCAGATTATCGATGCTACGGCAGGATGTGAGCGGCTAAGTTTTTTGGATGCATATTCAGGATATCACCAGATCAAGATGGCAGTTAAAGACCAAGAGAAGACAGCTTTCATAACCCCTTTTGGTGCTTTTTGCTATGTATCTATGCCTTTTGGGCTCAAGAGTCCTCAAGCAACTTATCAGCGTTGCGTTCAGAATTGTCTTAAAGGACAGATAGGGAGGAATGTTCATGCCTATGTGGATGACATTGTGGTTAAATCAAGGAAAGAGAAGACAATGATAGAGGATCTTAAGGAGACTTTTGACAATCTTCGAGCTTATAAGATGATGCTTAATCCGGAGAAGTGTGCCTTTGGTGTCCCGGCAGGTAAACTACTGGGATTCTTGGTCTCAAACAGAGGAATAGAGGCTAATCCGGAGAAGATTAAGGCAATCACATCTTTGACTAAACCGGTTTGCATCAACGATGTTCAGCGTATCGCTGGCCGGATCACAACATTAAGCCAGTTCATCAGCCGTTTAGGAGAGAAGGCGATCCCGCTTTGCCAGATGCCGAAGAAAACAGATCGGTTTATATGGAGTGATGAGGCGAACGCGGCGTTCAAGGATCTAAAGCGGCAGCTGGCAAAACCACCGGTCTTGGCTGCCCCTGTTGATAAGGAGCCGTTGCTGTTATACGTCGCTGCCAATGCACGAGCAGTCAGCGTCTCCATTGCGGTTGAGCGCAAGGAAGCAGGAAAGGAATATCCGGTTCAGCGTCCGGTTTACTACGTGAGTGAAGTACTCATTAAGTCCAAGCAAAGGTACCCACATTGGCAGAAGCTGGTGTATGGTGTGTTCATGGCAAACCGGAAGCTGAAGCACTATTTTCAAGGTCATCCAATAACTATGGTTAGTTCAGCACCGTTGGGGGACATAATCCAGAACAGGGAAGCTACTGGAAGAGTGGCAAAGTGGGCCATTGAGCTCAGCCCGCATGAGTTGAAGTATGTGCCACGCACCGCTATAAAATCACAGGCATTGGTGGATTTCATCAATGATTGGACAGAGTTACAGACTCCAGAGGAGAAGCCGGATCTTACGTACTGTATGATTCACTTTGACGGTTCAAGACAGTTGGAAGGCTCGGGGGCTGGAGTTGTCTTAACTTCTCCGCGAGGTGACAAGTTTTGTTACGTCCTCCGTTTATTGTTTCATTGCACTAATAATGCAGCAGAATATGAAGCATTACTTCATGGCTTGCGGATGGCAAAGGAGATGAACTTGAGCCGGGTTAAGTGTTTTGGCGATTCAGATTTGGTGGCACAGCAAGTTTCAGGCAAGTGGGATTCAAGGGATCCCCTCATGGCGGCTTATAGACGGGAAGTAGAAGCAATTGCTGGATATTTTAAAGGATATCAAGTGGAACACATAGACCGGCGAAGGAACGAAGCGGCTGATGCTTTAAGCCGGTTGGGTTCTCAACGTAAACCGGTGCCACCAAATACTTTTTTGGATGAGCTACACAGTCCGTTAGTACAAGTACCATCGGAGGAAGACCTAGCGGTTCCTAATCCGGAGGCGCAGCTAGTGGCGGCACTTCATGTTATTCCGGATTGGACACTGCCTTATTTGGCATATCTGAGCCGAGGAGAGCTACCCGATGATGAAATAGAGGCACGACAGATAGTCCGGCGTTCTAAATCCATGACAATTGCAAACGGAGAGCTTCATCATCGCAGTACTTCTGGAGTATTTCAGCGGTGTGTATCGGCTGAGGAAGGTTGTGAGATTCTTCGCGAGATCCATGAAGGGGATTGTGGTCATCATGCCGGTTCAAAATCATTGGTGGCTAAAGTGTTCCGGCATGGTTTCTATTGGTTAACCGCTCATGCTGATGCGGAAGATTTGGTCCGGAAGTGTGATGTTTGTCAGAAATTTTCGAGACGTGCTCTGGTTCCGGCGCAGGAGCTCCGGATGATACCAATAACTTGGCCGTTTGCGACTTGGGGGCTTGATATGGTTGGACCTTTCAAGCGATCCCAAGATCAGAAAACTCATCTACTAGTAGCAGTGGATAAGTTTACAAAGTGGATTGAGGCAGAACCTATAAGCAAGTGTGATGCGGCAACGTCAGTCAAATTCATCAAAAAGGTAATTTTCCGGTTTGGCTTTCCGCACAGCATCATCACGGACAATGGCACCAATTTATCTCAGGGTGAGATGGAAGAATTCTGTCAACGGGAGCATATTCGCTTAGATGTATCTTCAGTGGCCCACCCCCAATCCAATGGTCAAGCTAAACGAGCAAATCAGGAGATTTTGCGAGGTATCAAGCCCCGGCTTATGACTCCTTTGCAGAGAACCCTAGGATGCTGGGTTGAGGAGTTACCATCTGTTCTCTGGAGTATCAACTACACCAAACCGGTCCACAGGTTATACACCTTTCGTCATGGTATATGATGCTGAAGCGGTCCTTCCAAGTGATATCCGTCATGATTCACCAAGGGTAACGGCTTATGTTGAAGCGGCCAATGAGCAAGCAAGGCAAGACAGTTTGGACCGGCTGGATGAAGAGCGTGATATAGCTGCGGCACGGTCTGCAATTTATTAACAAGACTTGCGCAGATAGCACAGCCGCCGGATCAAGACAAGGACGTTCCAGGAGGGCGACTTGGTACTCCGGCTCATACAAGATCAAACAGATATGCACAAATTATCCCCGCCTTGGGAAGGGCCCTTTGTGGTCAGCAAGAATCTGCACAACGGTTCATATTACCTGCTGGACGTTCGAGAACACAAGGACTCACGGACATCAGAAGAGGAGACGAAGAGGCCATGGAACATCGCCCATTTACGGCCATACTATACTTAAGCTATGAGCTCCACTGTATCCTATGTATATATTATGATCAATGAATAAACCGGCACCCTCGGTAAACCGTGGGCTCAGCTTTTTTCCAATACAAATATCTTGTGAGGACAACCATGTATGTCTTATCATATGTTATATTTCAAATATATCGGCCGGTTTAAAACTGATTTTTTGCAGAATAAATATACTCAGAAGCAATGAAACTCTCTGAAGAGCATGAGGTCACATCCGGTTCAAAAGAGGGCGCTTCAAGGAAACCCTCTGGAAGGTAATCCATCCAGTGATTGATTCAAGATCTACCCATGACTTCATGGAGCCATATGGACAGACGGGTTTACCCGCATCCATCAACCGGCCCTCTGGACAGACGGGTTTACCCGCATCCAGTGATTGGCTAAAATTCTTATGGACAGACGGGTTTACCCGCATCCATCAACCGGCCCTCTGGACAGACGGGTTTACCCGCATCCAGTGATTGGCTAAAATTCTTATGGACAGACGGGATTCCCGCATCCATCAACCGGCCCTCTGGACA
>LR738710.1:104721184-104734369 GCA_902687465.1 Secale cereale
CGCATCCATCAACCAGCTCTCTGGACAGACGGGTTTACCCGCATCCAGTGATTGGCTAAAATTCTTATGGACAGACGGGTTTACCCGCATCCATCAACCGGCCCTTTGGACAGACGGGTTTACCCGCATCCAGTGATTGGCTAAAATTCTTATGGACAGACGGGATTCCCGCATCCATCAACCGGCCCTCTGGACAGACAGGTTTACCCGCATCCAGTGATTGGCTAAATTTTTTCTTATGGTTCCTATGGATGGTACCTGCATCCATCGACCGGCCCTCTGGATGGTACCCGCATCCATTGATTGGCTGAACCTTGCTTTGAGCCTGGCAGCTCTTAAAAAGCATTGACTACATGGTTTTATTTGCAAATTCGCATCTTTGGTGTTTATGTTTTATGACTCTTTAAACCGGAGTGGAACAGCTACGGAAGTTGATCACATATCTATAAAGTTAAAAATCTGGGTCATGAATACCAATATGAATAAACCGGTGTTCATTATAACCCGGATCATCCATCAGGCAACAAGCTACGAACTTCTGGGCAAGGTTTCAGAATGATATAAACCGGTGTCTTTTATCAAGCCCGAGTTTGTTATTGGATCCATGAAGGTCCTCATCAAGAAATTTTAAGTTATACCGGATTAAGAGTATTAAGCATACTTGGTCTCAGGTATAAAATTATTTCTGACATAAGTATATACTTGTTTGATATATTGTGAGAACAATTTAATCTGTCCAGCGGTAAACCGCTAGGACATGTTTTCAGTGTTACTTATGCAGGAACAGATGATATGCAAGATCAGCGACATCAAACAGAATTTAAATTGGCAAACAAGAAATCAGAATATCCGGATCAAAGCGGATAATGTTTCAGCTATCCTATTACAAGGCATAGCAAGCCTGACGGATTAAAATATTGTTCGATAAAACGGGGCTGCAACTACAACAATAAGTTATGAGTTATGCTCCTTCCTGCTGCGACGGCTGGGCATCTGATTGATCCGGATCCTCCTCATCTTCTTGAAGCGGTTGGAAGTCCGGAACACACCAGTCGATCTTTGTTAGGGCCCGGAAATACATCTCTTCACTGATAAGTTCAGAAGGTTCGATATCTGGAGCGAAGGTATGAGGGCGCATTGGTGGGACTAAATTGACGGTGTCATAAACCGGCCGCTCCACCCGCTCATTTTGTAAGTCGTACCCCGGATGATACCTGGATAAATTGGATTCGGCTGCAAGCTTGCTGGCAAGTGGACGCATCTCCTTCGTCAAGACATGGAGGTCCTTTGCAGTAAAAGTTGATCCGTCTTCTTTAGTATCGGGAAATCCGCTCAAGGCTTCTTCTAGATCAAAGTCCGGAACCTAGGCCTGGGCTCTGGTAAGCGCCATGAGGGCACCGGCTCGAGCAGCAGATCTCTTGACTTCCTCCAAACGCACCGGCAAAACAGACAACTTCTCTAATGTACCTTGGATGGTCGTGGGGGCCGGTTTACTGAAAGATGTTGCACTTATGATCCTCTGAGCGCCGGAATAAAGCTGCTCGACCAAAGTGTAACAGGCCTTAAGTTTCTTCCGCAAGTCATCCCCAAGATGGGAGGCACGGCGCCCTGCATATGATTATTACAGTTAAACCGGCACATATGGGGGATTACAAAGATGAAAGCAGGAATACAGATTATATACTTACCGAAGATGGCAGAAGTCATTAACTCAATTTGCCGCTTTAAACCGGTCAACTCTTCAGTCACCGGATTAAGCGCCTCCTTAGCATCATGCGCCCTTTTTTCCAGCTCTTTCTTCTGAACCTCAAAAGCGGTCCGCTCTTCTTCAAAGAATTTTTTCAGCTCTTCAGCAGTCTTTAAACTCACCTTCAGATCTTTCTTGGCTTTCGAAGCAGCAGCCTCCGTTTCAGCAAGACGGCTCCGAAGATCATTGATTTCGTCAGCACTCCGGTTTAAATCAGCCTGCAAGTAAAATCAAGTGATAAGAAGCAAAAATCAGACAAGTCTCAAGCACACAAACAAGTAGTCTGGCTAACACTTGGGGGCTAATGTGCAGTTGAAGCAACAAAAAGCAGCAATTCAAAGTCAAAAGTCTCAAGCACACAAGCAAGTTGTCTACTTGACACTTGGGGGCTAATGGATAATTGAAGTATCAGAAGAAAATTGTTACAAGTATCAAATACATAACCAAGTTATCTACTTGATACTTGGGGGCTAATTCAAGAGCAGTTGTTCAAGTTATAAGTTCCGGTTCACCTTCAAACACGCAGCTAAACCGGAACTTGGGGGCTACTATGAGATAGTTAGAAGCATATCAAAAGCACAAAGTTAGAAGGAAAGGATTACCTCATATTTTTTCTTTCATCAAGTTGACCAAGCCCGCTTCATAATCTCGGCTGGTGTGGAGCCGGTTCAAGTACCCGGAATAGAGCTCCTGGGCACTCACGTCAGCAAGGCTGGATAGCTCAGTACTCCATTTACCTTTTTCTTTTTGCAGCTTCTCCGTTTTAGCCGTGTGCTTGGCTAAAACGGTGGGCTCAGCCGGAGCAGTAAAAGCAGTTCCAGTTACTACAACTTCTGGTGAAGCAGGTGCTGTTGGTGGAGCTGCAGTATGAACCAGACTGGGAGATGCCGGATTGATCAGAGGAGAATTGGCTCGGGCAGGACTTGGCGGATCATGAACATCATCAGCAGTAGGGTTCTCGGGCACTGAAATATGATCCGTAGGCGCAGGATTCTCAAGAGGAATTGTGGGCTCGCCTTCTGGAGGGACGGTTGTTGCCGGATCAACCGCCGGATCATCAACAGTAGTCTCAGCAGTGGGTTGGTTAGCCTTTGGTTTTTTTATAGGCTTTGGCTTGCTGAAAGAAGTTTGGGAAAATGAGTTAAGATTATGAAGCAAAAGGTAATCATAAACCGGAAAAGTTAAAAGACTTACCCTGGAATAGTTTTCAGTGGGGGAAGTTGCGTGGCAGTCGATTCACCAGAGGAAGATAATGGAGTCTCTTGATAATCAGGGTCAGACGGTTTAAGAGGTTTGCGGATAAGTCCGACCTTGGGATGAAGGAGGGTTGGAGAGAGTATAACCTCAGAACGGCGCCTCCGAACCGGAGTGAGAGCGATTCCGAATGATTCCACCGCCAGGCCGCTATGGCGAGTGGTCTGGCGAAGGGCTTCATGTTGTTGTTTCTTCAAAAGAAAATTAGGATCCAGTTGAGCATAAGGGTGAGAAAATTGATATTTCCGGACTGTCCGACGACTTTTTTGTGGAAGTGGTTCTGAATCGGAAGAAAGGATAGTTACCTCAACTTCGGCCGGTTTATCTCCTTTGGCCAACTCCTGTGGAAGGTTATTATTAGATACATATATGAACATAAGTAAGCAAGTTAAAGACGGATTAATTCATACCTCGGAGTCTGGGTCATCATCCTCAGCGTGAGAACCGGAGCCACCAGCTGCTTTTCTCTTCTTGCTAACAAAGGTTTTTCGACGTGTCTGCTTTCCGGTTTTTTCCAGAGGCTTTCTTTTCCAGAAAGGATCATTGGCCTGTTCGGACAGAGAGAGACAGTTAGAAGATGGTTTATATAAACGGATTAAAAATGTATACAAGAAAGTGATGCTTACTGCAGGCAGTCTATCCTTCTTATAATACGGAGCCAACCCGACTTTGCTGCAATCTTCTAAGGAGACGTTGAGCATCTTCTTAGCCGATTCAATAACCTCCGATTCAGAAAGATCATCCTTGGTAAACCGTTGAGGGTCGTCCGGTTTACCAGAATACTTGCACATCAGATTTGGTCACCGGCTCAAGGGAAGGATACTCCAAGAGAGCCAACAGCGCATAAAATCAGTTCCAGTTAGACCGTTGGCCATAAAAGCTTTCAGTTTGGTAAGCTGAGAAGCAAACCGGGGCCGTTCGGCAGAGGTAAGTCGCTGTGGCAAAGGGTGATCCTCTGGAAGGCGGTGCTCATGGTAACCCGGCAGTGGGTTCTCCCCGGCAGGAGAAGTGTCAATACAGTAAAACCAGGACTTATTCCAATCCTTTGGGTGTGTATGAAGAGCGGCGTGGGGAAAGACTACATCTCCCCTTTTCTGGATGCTAACCCCACCCAGTTCTTGATGCGGTCCGCTGGTGAATTCGGTGCGCCGGTTCAGGTGAAAGAAATCCCGGAACAGGTCAACAGACGGTTCCTCTTGCAGATATACCTCTGAAAACACTTGGAAATCACATATATTGGAGACAGAGTTTGGGCCTATGTCTTGAGGATGGAGTTGGAAGGCGGCAAGTACATCCCGGAAATTTTTTGAACCGGGGGGTGTGAAGCCTCGAGCTATATGATCGAAGAAAACAATAACCTCCCCCTCTCTGGGAGTAGGAGGGCATTCACCTTTTGAAGCCCGCCACTTTAAAACAGATCGAGGGCCTAAAGTGCCTATTGACACAGCTTTGGCTAAATCTTCTTCTGTGACAATGGAAGGAGCCCAATCGCAAGACACAAACTGTTTGGCCATAATAGCAGAAGAGCAAATGCTGAAAAGATAAAGTGCAAAACCGGATTATGCGGGTACAGCAGTATAAACCGGAAGATATATACGAAGATCACGCAACGGTTTAGACAAGGGACTAATGATATGGTTAACCCGGCAATAACAGGGAGATATGTTACTGCCGACTCATGACAGCAAAAGAGGAACAGCTAAACCGTCACGTTCAAACTTGAATTTTTTTACAGGAACAGGGCATGACAGTATAAACCGGAGTATACCTAATAGATCTACAAAGGAGAAGAAACAGGTTTTTGTAAACAGCTAAGGCAGAACAGATCTGAGTATGCAAGAAAAAGAAAAATAAGTACAAGGAGATACGGGAAGAACTACAAGGGAGAATGATAGACGGAGCAGATGAATCTACAGATTATGTAAAATGACGAGATCTAAAGCATGGAAGCAGCAGAATAAAGACAGGATCTAAGGGCAGGACGTAAAGGTCAAAGCTTCTACGAACAAGGTGAAGTTCTCGTTAAGGCTCTAATGGCGGAGGCGCAAGGAAGAACTCTAGAAGATACAGATCTGCAATGAAGAAGAAGGACGTACCTGGAGCAGCAGGGATCAGCGGTGGAGGATCTCTGGTGAAAAATCAGGTTGATGCAGCGGCCAGTGAGGTTTCGGACTCCGCGGTCGACGGTGGTGGTTCGAGCTCGGGCGTCAATGGCGTCTTGAAGCTCGGGCGACGGACGAAGGAAGAAGATGCGAGAAGGGAATAACGGAGGGGGACAGCGGTATTTATAAGGAAAACTCAGATACGAGGCAACAGGTACAAGATTCGAGGGAGCAAAAGATCGGATAAAGATCCTTTGACGCCTCGATTTTCGGGATAACCATTAAACAAAGCTACAGTACAGCTCGCAGCGTTAAATGTGGAAGTGATGTCACGGTCAGATTCCGTGATTCTCGAGGATGACGTCAGGGCCGGTTTACAAAAAATGAGAAGACGCAGAAGAAAGTTATACAAGGCAAGGGAGATTGATATGAACAAGTTCAAATCATTCTGGGGCCTAATGTCAGGGATATGACTAGCAGGTATGAACCGGCTAGTATAAACCAGATTACTATAATATGTTTTGTTGTAATATTTAGTTAAGTCTACGGCCCATGAGATCTGAGGGCCCATGTAGAGTTACGATTTGTAAACCGCCTGATGATGTAACTTGAGGAATAAGGAAGAAAGAACAGAGACCGAGGCGGACACAAGTATGAGCCGGCCTCGGGACTCTGTAAACCGGACCAGGAGTCACCTCTATATAAAGGGACGACCCGGCAACGGTTCAGGGACAAGCAAGAATCAACCCGTCGAGACTACAGGCAAGCGATCCGCTCCCTGTAATCCGACGCCCAAGCAATACCAAACCAACTAGACGTAGGCTTTACCTTCATCGAAGGGGCCGAACTAGTATAAACCCTCTGTGTCCTTTGTGTGCTATGAACCCCTTCAAGCTAACCCGTGCGATGGTCTCATCATCAAGTCCGTTAAACCGGACATCTGCCGTGTTATTTCCACGACAGTTGGCGCCAGTTGGCGCCCACTGTGGGGCCTCCGCACGATGGTTTCGAGTTCTTGAAGGGCGTCTTTGAAGGGATCAAGGGTTACGCGGTCGGCCGGATGACAAAGAGTCGCCGCGGCCGGATCTACATCGACGACGCAGGTTGGGGACCGGAGGCCGATTCCATCGAATACGGGTAACGGGTTCCCTTCGGCGGCATCCACGTCTTCATCGGCAAGATCAGCGAACCGGGACCTGAGACGGACATCCTCTCCAACATCATCGAGCCGGCTCAGCGTGCGAGATCAAACCGGATTCAGCCCGCCGTAAAGCACGTTTTTGTTGGAGCAGTCCACGGGGTTCGAGCCGAGGACGGATCGGAATCCGATGGTGCAACAGTTGTCTATTCCGATGACGAATCTTCATCTGGAGAAACTGAGTCTTTGTATCAGCTGTAGGACGGCCGGTCTGAGGGTGAGTCCGATGGAAACAGTATTCCGGACCCCTTCTACCCGCCAAACCGGGTGGCTGTCTTTATGGCCGGTTCACAGCCCACGGTGAACGGGGCGACAGCAGAAGCTGGTGTAGGGGGGAGCGGCCCGGCCCCCTCATCTACTGACGTTCTATCCACCTTGATCGAGGAGTTCACAGCTAAAGCAGTGGCAGTGATAGCTCCAGCAGACAAGGCACAACATGATGCAGAGCTCCTTCAGTTAAAAGGCCGGATTGATCAATTAAAGGAGGATCTGAAAGCAGAGAAGGCAATGATAGCAATAAGGCAAGCGGAGCTGAACGATCAGGCTTTTCATCTAAGGATGGAGCAGGCCTCTGTGCAGGGAGTAAGGAGTCGAAAATACCAATCTCGTCTACCGTCGGTTTATGAAGCGACGGATCTGTTCAGGACACCCGGGGCTGGGACTAGCAATGATCCGACTTTAAACCGGAGGGCACCTCCAGCCAGGGATGAACCGGTTCAGCAACCCACTGCGGAGCAAGATCGGAGGATCACGTCTGCACCTCATGTTCCTACCCCTCCAGGTCATTATTCTAATCCTTTGGACAACATCGTTGCTGCTGCTTCACGTTTGGCCGCTTTACCCGTTGAGGGGCATCCCGGGCGGCGTTGGAGGCACGCCGGGCCAAGGAGCTACTTAATACGGCGTTAATACAGCAGCAAGCATATTCTCATAGCAGGGAAAGGCTACACTCAACACCACGTCCTAGCCGAAGTTACACTAGGCATTGGGAGGAGCTAGAAGTATCTAGCAGTGAGCGCAAGCGATATCGGCACAGACAGGATAATCCGGCAGGCGCGGATGCTCAAGCTCAGGATGCAAACCGGGTTAGATCCATAGCCCGGGAGGAGGTCCGTCAGACGACGCCGGTTCAAACCGCCACAGCAGAAACCGGAGTCACAACAAGTTCCTTTAGAGTACAGTGTCTTATCCCCGCTTTACGGAGCGTGAAGTTGCCCAAAGATTTTAAAGGGCCCCGTAAGGTACCTAACTACACTGCGGATTTTCCTCCTGAAGCTTGGGTGGAAAGTTATGAGATGGCCATGGAGATGCTGGACGTGGATGAAGCGGCTTGTGCAAAGTACTTTACTATGATGCTTGAGGGTACAGCCCGGACCTGGCTAAAGGGTTTACCCCCTAATTCCATCGGATCATGGGGGGAGTTACGCCGCCAGTTTATCAAAAACTTCAAAGATACATGCAAGCAGCCGATGTCAGTGGTGGATCTAGCAGCCTGTGTGCATGGAAAGCAGGAGTCTACAAGTGCTTGGGTGCGGCGAGTATCAGAGATCTTGCACTCTTCAAATGGTATTAATCCTAGTACGGCGATAGTGACTTTGGAAAACAATTGCCGGTTTGAATCTTTAAAGTTAAAACTAGGACGGCTTAAAAGGGATTGCAATGATATGGGAACTCTCATGAGTGCTCTGGTAAAGTATGGGGACTCTGATAATACCAAGTATCCAGAAGCTGAAGGAGACAAAGCAGGGAAGGTTAACAAACCTGGTAAACCGGCGCAAGTTAACCCGACTACTGCAAGTTTCTTGGGCAAGCGAAAGGCGGAAGGAGGCTCTGATTTCGTAGCCAATACCCAAGTTCAATGGGGTTTTCAGCATAGTATGGGCAACCCACGTCAGCAAACCAGCGGAGGGGATTTGAGTTGGGAGCAAGAGTTAGATCAGCCTTGTCCGAAGCATGGCTCGATACAACGACCGGCAAAACACACTGTAAGAGAGTGCAAGCCCTTTATGGACGCACTGATGGGCCGCTTTAATCCTAATGGCAGGCCTCCAAATGGCGGTTCAGGCCCAGGGTTTTATGGTCCGGGTCATCAGGGGAACAGCTCCGGATCAGGATATAGGGGCAATAACAATGGTTATCAAAACCGGGCCGGTAATCAAAATGATCAAGGAAGTTATAATAACCAGGGAAATCAGCCGCATAATCAGGGTGGTTACAATAACCAAGGCAGCCAACAGCAGGGCCAAGGTAATCACAATAATCCGGGTAATCAGCAGCGTCAGCAACAGCAACCCCAATCCGGATATCAGAATAATCCGAAGGAGTTGAGCAGTGGGCAATACCATGTATTCACCACAAGTCTGTGTAAACGAGATCAGAAGGTTTTAAAGCGGGCAGTTAACGCGGTTGAACCGGCAACGCCACAATTTCTGCGTTGGTCAGAGCAGCCCATTGTATGGAGTAGGGAGGATCACCCGATGCGGGTGGATAATCCGGGCCACTTGGCCTTGGTAGTGGCACCACAAGTGGGTGGTTACATGTTCACTAAGGTTCTCATGGACGGCGGTAGCAGCATCAATATCTTGTACTATGAGACCTTCCGTCGTATGGGCCTGACGGATAAGAAGCTAAGACAATCAAACACGGTGTTCCATGGGGTGGTTCCAGGTAAGTCAGCTTACCCAGTCGGAAAGATTGACTTGGAAGTTACATTTGGAGATGAGCATGATTCCAGGTCAGAAATGATAACTTTTGAAGTTGTCAAGATCCGGAGCCCCTATCATGCCTTATTCGGGAGAACGGTTTATGCCAAGTTTATGGCTAGGCCATGTTATGTTTATCTGCAACTCAAAATGCCGGGTCACAAAGGCACGATCACAGTTCATGGAAGTCACAAGATAGCAGTGGAGTGTGAAGAGGGAGATGCAGCCTATGCGGAGGCAGTATGTGCACCGAAGAGTTAAAGTTTTATAAACATAATGTTGATCCGGCAGATATGACTCCGCTGAAGAAGCCAACTACGGAGCATGATCCGGCATTAAAGTTTAAATCGGCAGAGGAGACCAAGCAAGTTGATTTTGTGCCAGGTGATTCGTCCAAGCAGTTTACTATTAGCGCTAACCTTGATCCCAAATAGGAAAGCACGCTCATCGAGTTCATCCGTGAGAACCGGGATATATTTGCGTGGAAGCCTTCTGACATGCCAGGTATACCGAGGGAACTCGCTGAGCACAGCCTTAACATCGATCCGAAGTATAAACCGGTTAAACAATATTTGCGCCGCTTCAACGAAGAGAGGCGCAAGGCTATAGGAGAAGAAGTGGCTAGGCTTTTGGCCGTAATATTCATAGTGGAAGTTTTTCACCCGGAGTGGTTGGCTAATCCGGTGCTGGTGTTAAAGAAGAATGGGAAGTGGAGAATGTGTGTGGACTACACAGACCTCAACAAGGCTTGCCCAACTGATCCTTTTGCTCTCCCTCGCATTGATCAGATTATCGATGCTACGGCAGGATGCGAGCGGCTAAGTTTTTTGGATGCATATTCAGGATATCACCAGATCAAGATGGCAGTTAAAGACCAAGAGAAGACAGCTTTCATAACCCCTTTTGGTGCTTTTTGCTATGTACTTATGCCTTTTGGGCGCAAGAGTGATCAAGCAAGTTATCAGCGTTGCGTTCAGAATTGTATTAAAGGACAAATAGGGAGGAATGTTCATGCCTATGTGGATGACATTGTGGTTAAATCAAGGAAAGAGAAGACAATGATAGAGGATCTTAAGGAGACTTTTGACAATCTTCGAGCTTATAAGATGATGCTTAATCCGGAGAAGTGTGCCTTTGGTGTCCCGGCAGGTAAACTACTGGGATTCTTGGTCTCAAACAGAGGAATAGAGGCTAATCCGGAGAAGATTAAGGCAATCACATCTTTGACTAAACCGGTTTGCATCAACGATGTTCAGCGTATCGCTGGCCGGATCACAGCATTAAGCCGGTTCATCAGCCGTTTAGGAGAGAAGGCGATCCCGCTTTACCAGATGCTGAAGAAAACAGATCGGTTTATACAGAGTGATGAGGCGAACACGGCTTTCGAGGATCTAAAGCGGCAGCTGGCAAAACCACCGGTCCTGGCTGCCCTGTTGATAAGGAGCCGTTGCTGTTATACATCGCTGCCAATGCACGAGCAGTCAGCGTCGCCATTGTGGTTGAGCGCAAGGAAGCAGGAAAGGAATATCCGGTTCAGCGTCTAGTTTACTACGTGAGTGAAGTTCTCATTGAGTCCAAGCAAAGGTACCCACATTGGCAGAAGCTGGTGTATGGTGTGTTCATGGCAAACCGGAAGCTGAAGCACTATTTTCAAGGTCATCCAATAACTGTGGTTAGTTCAGCACCGTTGGGGGACATAATCCAGAACAGGGAAGCTACAGGAAGAGTGGCAAAGTGGGCCATTGAGCTCAGCCCGCATGAGTTGAAGTATGTGCCACGCACCGCTATAAAATCACAGGCATTGGTGGATTTCATCAATGATTGGACAAAGTTACAGACTCCAGAGGAGAAGCCGGATCTTACGTACTGGACGATTCACTTTGACGGTTCAAGACAGTTGGAAGGCTCGGGGGCTGGAGTTGTCTTAACTTCTCCGCGAGGTGACAAGTTTTGTTACGTCCTCCGTTTATTGTTTCCTTGCACTAATAATGCAGCAGAATATGAAGCATTACTTCATGGCTTGCGGATGGCAAAGGAGATGAACTTGAGCCGGGTTAAGTGTTTTGGCGATTCAGATTTGGTGGCACAGCAAGTTTCAGGCAAGTGGGATTCAAGGGATCCCCTCATGGCGGCTTATAGACGGGAAGTAGAAGCAATTGCTGGATATTTTAAAGGATATCAAGTGGAACACATAGACCAGCGAAGGAACGAAGCGACTGATGCTTTAAACCGGTTGGGTTCTCAACGTAAACCGGTTCCACCAAATACTTTTTTGGATGAGCTAAACAGTCCGTCAGTACAAGTACCATCGGAGGAAGACCTAGCGGTTCCTAATCCGGAGGCGCAGCTAGTGGCGGCACTTCATGTTATTCCGGATTGGACACTGCCTTATTTGGCATATCTGAGCCGAGGAGAGCTACCGGATGATGAAATAGAGGCACGACAGATAGTCCGGCGTTCTAAATCCATGACAATTGCAAACGGAGAGCTTCATCATCGCAGTACTTCTGGAGTATTTCAGCGGTGTGTATCGGCTGAGGAAGGTTGTGAGATTCTTCGCGAGATCCATGAAGGGGATTTTGGTCATCATGCCGGTTCAAAATCATTGGTGGCTAAAGCGTTCCGGCATGGTTTCTATTGGTTAACCGCTCATGCTAATGCGACAGATTTGGTCCGGAAGTGTGATGCTTGTCAGAAATTTTCGAGACGTGCTCTGGTTCCGGCGCAGGAGCTCCGGATGATACCAATAACTTGGCCATTTGCGACTTGGGGGCTTGATATGGCTGGACCTTTCAAGCGATCCCAAGATCAGAAAACTCATCTACTAGTAGCAGTGGATAAGTTTACAAAGTGGATTGAGGCAGAACCTATAAGCAAGTGTGATGCGACAACGGCAGTCAAATTCATCAAAAAGGTAATTTTCCGGTTTGGCTTTCCGCACAGCATCATCACGGACAATGGCACCAATTTATCTCAGGGTGAGATGGAAGAATTCTGTCAACGGGAGCATATTCGCTTAGATGTATCTTCAGTGGCCCACCCCCAATCCAATGGTCAAGCTGAAAGAGCAAATCAGGAGATTTTGCGAGGTATCAAGCCCCGGCTTATGACTCCTTTGCAGAGAACCCCAGGATGCTGGGTTGAGGAGTTACCATCTGTTCTTTGGAGTATCAACACTACACCAAACCGGTCCACAGGTTATACACCTTTCTGCATGGTATATGGTGCTGAAGCGGTCCTTCCAAGTGATATCCGTCATGATTCACCAAGGGTAACGACTTATGTTGAAGCGGCCAATGAGCAAGCAAGGAAAGACAGTTTGGACCGGCTGGATGAAGACCGTGATATAGCTGCGGCACGGTCTGCAATTTATCAACAAGACTTGCGCAGATATCACAGCCGCCGGATCAAGACAAGGACGTTCCAGGAGGGCGACTTGGTACTCCGGCTCATCCAAGATCAAACAGATATGCACAAATTATCCCCGCCTTGGGAAGGGCCCTTTGTGGTCAGCAAGAATCTGCACAACGGTTCATATTACCTGCTGGACGTTCGAGAACACAACGACTCATGGACATCAGAAGAGGAGGCGAAGAGGCCATGGAACATCGCCCATTTACGGCCATACTATACTTAAGCTATGAGCTCCACTGTATCCTATGTATATATTATGATCAATGAATAAACCGGCACCCTCGGTAAACCGGGGGCTCAGCTTTTTTCCAATACAAATATCTTGTGAGGACAACCATGTATGTCTTATCATATGTTATATTTCAAATATATCGGCCGGTTTAAAACTGATTTTTTGCAGAATATATATACTCAGAAGCAATGAAACTCTCTGAAGAGCATGAGGTCACATCCGTTTCAAAAGAGGGCGCTTCAAGGAAACCCTCTGGATGGTAATCCATCCAGTGATTGATTCAAGGTCTACCCATGACTTCATGGAGCCATATGGACAGACGGGTTTACCCGCATCCATCAACCGGCCCTCTGGACAGACGGGTTTACCCGCATCCAGTGATTGGCTAAAATTCTTATGGACAGACGGGTTTACCCGCATCCATCAACCGGCCCTCTGGACAGACGGGTTTACCCGCATCCAGTGATTGGCTAAAATTCTTATGGACAGACGGGATTCCCGCATCCATCAACCGACCCTCTGGACAGACGGGTTTA
>LR738710.1:104734817-104758416 GCA_902687465.1 Secale cereale
TACCCGCATCCAGTGATTGGCTAAAATTCTTATGGACAGACGGGTTTACCCGCATCCATCAACCGGCCCTTTGGACAGACGGGTTTACCTGCATCCAGTGATTGGCTAAAATTCTTATGGACAGACGGGATTCCCGCATCCATCAACCGGCCCTCTGGACAGACGGGTTTACCCGCATCCAGTGATTGGCTAAATTTTTTCTTATGGTTCCTATGGATGGTACCCGCATCCATCGACCGACCCTCTGGATGGTACCCGCATCCATTGATTGGCTGAACCTTGCTTTGAGCCTGGCAGCTCTTAAAAAGCCTTGACTACATGGTTTTATTTGCAAATTCGCATCTTTGGTGTTTATGTTTTATGACTCTTTAAACCGGAGTGGAACAGCTACGGAAGTTGATCACATATCTATAAAGTTAAAAATCTGGGTCATGAATACCAGTATGAATAAACCGGTGTTCATTATAACCCGGATCATCCATCAGGCAACAAGCTACGAACTTCTGGGCAAGGTTTCAGAATGATATAAACTGGTGTCTTTTATCAAGCCCGGGTTTGTTATTGGATCCATGAAGGTCCTCATCAAGAAATTTTAAGTTATACCGGATTAAGAGTATTAAGCATACTTGGTCTCAGGTATAAAATTATTTCTGACATAAGTATATACTTGTTTGATATATTGTGAGAACAATTTAATCTGTCCAGCGGTAAACCGCTAGGACATGTTTTCAGTGTTACTTATGCAGGAACAGATGATACGCAAGATCAGCGACATCAAACATAATTTAAATTGGCAAACAAGAAATCAGAATATCCGGATCAAAGCGGATAATGTTGTAGCTATCCCATTACAAGGCATAGCAAGCCTGACGGATTAAAATATTGTTCGATAAAACGGGGCTGCAACTACAACAATAAGTTATGAGTTATGCTCCTTCCTGCTGCGACGGCTGGGCATCTGATTGATCCGGATCCTCCTCATCTTCTTGAAGCGGTTGGAAGTCCGAAACACACCAGTCGATCTTTGTTAGGGCTCGGAAATACATCTCTTCACTGATAAGTTCAGAAGGTTCGATATCTGGAGCGAAGGTATGAGGGCGCACTGGTGGGACTAAATTGACGGTGTCATAAACCGGCCGCTCCACCCGCTCATTTTGTAAGTCGTACCCCGGATGATACCTGGATAAATCGGATTCGGCTGCAAGCTTGCTGGCAAGTGGACGCATCTCCTTCGTCAAGACATGGAGGTCCTTTGCAGTAAAAGTTGATCCATCTTCTTTAGTATCGGGAAATCCGCTCAAGGCTTCTTCCAGATCAAAGTCCGGAACCCAGGCCTTGGCTCTGGTAAGCGCCATGAGGGCACCGGCTCGAGCAGCAGATCTCTTGACTTCCTCCAAACGCACCAGCAAAACAAACAACTTCTCTAATGTACCTTGGATGGTCGTGGGGGCCGGTTTACTGAAAGATGTTGCACATATGATCCTCTGAGCGCCGGAATAAAGCTGCTCGACCAAAGTGTAACAGGCCTTAAGTTTCTTCCGCAAGTCATCCCCAAGATGGGAGGCACGGCGCCCTGCATATGATTATTATAGTTAAACCAGCACATATGGGGGATTACAAAGATGAAAGCAGGAATACAGATTATATACTTACCGAAGATGGCAGAAGTCATTAACTCAATTTGCCGCTTTAAACCGGTTAACTCTTTAGTCACCGGATTAAGCGCCTCCTCAGCATCATGCGCCCTTTTTTCCAGCTCTTTCTTCTGAACCTCAAAAGCGGTCCGCTCTTCTTCAAAGAATTTTTTCAGCTCTTCAGCAGTCTTTAAACTCACCTTCAAATCTTTCTTGGCTTTCGAAGCAGCAGCCTCCGTTTCAGCAAGACGACTCCGAAGTTCATTGATTTCGTCAGCACTCCGGTTTAAATCAGCTTGCAAGTAAAATCAAGTGATAAGAAGCAAAAATCTGACAAGTCTCAAGCACACAAACAAGTTGTCTGCCTGACACTTGGGGGCTAATGTGCAGTTGAAGCAACAAAAAGCAGCAATTCAAAGTCAAAAGTCTCAAGCACACAAGCAAGTTGTCTAGTTGACACTTGGGGGCTAATGGATAATTGAAGTATCAGAAGAAAATTGTTACAAGTATCAAATACATAACCAAGTTATCTACTTGATACTTGGGGGCTAATGCAAGAGCAGTTGTTCAAGTTATAAGTTCCGGTTCACCTTCAAACACGCAGCTAAACCGGAACTTGGGGGCTACTATGAGATAGTTAGAAGCATATCAAAAGCACAAAGTTAGAAGGAAATGATTACCTCATATTTTTCTTTCATCAAGTTGACCAAGCCCGCTTCATAATCTCGGCTGGTGTGGAGCCGGTTCAAGTACCCGGAATAGAGCTCCTGGGCACTCATGTCAGCAAGGTTGGATAGCTCAGTACTCCATTTACCTTTTTATTTTTGCAGCTTCTCCGTTTTAGCCGTGTGCTTGGCTAAAACGGTGGGCTCAGCCGGAGCAGTAAAAGCAGTTCCAGTTACTACAACTTCTGGAGAAGCAGGTGCTGTTGGTGGAGCTGCAGTATGAACCGGACTGGGAGATGCCGGATTGATCAGAGGAGAATTGGCCCGGGCAGGACTTGGCGGATCATGAACATCATCAGCAGTAGGGTTCTCGGGCACTGAAATATGATCCGTAGGCGCAGGATTCTCAAGAGGAATTGTGGGCTCGCCTTCTGGAGGGACGGTTGTTGCCGGATCAACCGCCGGATCATCAACAGTAGTCTCAGCAGTGGCTTGGTTAGCCTTTGGTTTTTTGATAGGCTTCGGCTTGCTGAAAGAAGTTTGGGAAAATGAGTTAAGATTATGAAGCAAAAGGTAATCATAAACCGGAAAAGTTAAAAGACTTACCCTGGAACAGTTTTCAGTGGGGGAAGCTGCGTGGCAGTCGATTCACCAGAGGAAGATAATGGAGTCTCCTGATAATCAGGGTCAGACGGTTTAAGAGGTTTGCGGATAAGTCAGAACTTGGGATGAAGGAGGGTTGGAGAGAGTATAACCTCAGAACGGCGCCTCCGAACCGGAGTGAGAGCGATTCCGGATGATTCCACCGCCAGGCCGCTATGGCGAGTGGTACGGCGAAGGGCTTCATGTTGTTGTTTCTTCAAAAGAAAATTAGGATCCAGTTGAGCATAAGGGTGAGAAAATTGATATTTCCGGACTGTCCGACGACTTTTTTGTGGAAGTGGTTCTGAATCGGAAGAACGGATAGTTACCTCAACTTCGGTCGGTTTATCTCCTTCGGCCAACTCCTGTGGAAGGTTATTATTAGATACATATATGAACATAAGTAAGCAAGTTAAAGACGGATTAGTTCATACCTCGGAATCCGGGTCATCGTCCTCAGCGTGAGAACCGGAGCCACCAGCTGCTTTTCTCTTCTTGCTAACAAAGGTTTTTCGACGTGTCTGCTTTCCGGTTTTCTCCTGAGGCTTTCTTTTCCAGAAAGGATCATCGGCCTGTTCGGACAGAGAGAGACAGTTAGAAGACGGTTTATATAAACGGATTAAAAATGTATACAAGAAAGCGATGCTTACTGCAGGCAGTCTATTCTTCTTATAATACGGAGCCAACCCGACTTTGCTGCAATCTTCTAAGGAGACGTTGAGCATCTTCTTAGCCGATTCAATAACCTCCGATTCAGAAAGATCATCCTTGGTAAACCGTTGAGGGTCGTCCGGTTTACCAGAATACTTGCACATCAGATTTGGTCGCCGACTCAAGGGAAGGATACTCCAAGAGAGCCAACAGCGCATAAAATCAGTTCCAGTTAGACCGTTGGCCATAAAAGCTTTCACTTTCGTAAGCTGAGAAGCAAACCGGGGCCGTTCGGCAAAGGTAAGTCGCTGTGGCAAAGGGTGATCCTCTGGAAGGCGGTGCTCACGGTAACCCGGCAGTGGGTTCTCCCCGGCAGGAGAAGTGTCAATACAGTAAAACCAGGACTTATTCCAATCCTTTGGGTGTGTATGAAGAGCGGCGTGGGGAAAGACTACATCTCCCCTTTTCTGGATGCTAACCCCACCCAGTTCTTGATGCGGTCCGCTGGTGAATTCGGTGCGCCGGTTCAGGTGAAAGAAATCCCGGAACAGGTCAACAGACGGTTCCTCTTGCAGATATACCTCTAAAAACACTTGGAAATCACAGATATTGGAGACAGAGTTTGGGCCTATGTCTTGAGGATGGAGTTGGAAGGCGGCAAGTACAGCCCGGAAATTTTTTGAACCGGGGGGGTGTGAAGCCTCGAGCTATATGATCGAAGAAAACAATAACCTCCCCCTCTCTGGGAGTAGGAGGGCATTCACCTTTTGAAGCCCGCCACTTTAAAACAGATCGAGGGCCTAAAGTGCCTATTGACACAGCTTTGGCTAAATCTTCTTCTGTGACAATGGAAGGAGCCCAATCGCAAGACACAAACTGTTTGGCCATAATAGCAGAAGAGCAAATGCTGAAAAGATAAAGTGCAAAACCGGATTATGCGGGTACAGCAGTATAAACCGGAAGATATATACGAAGATTACGCAACGGTTTAGAGAAGGGACTAATGATATGGTTAACCCGGCAATAACAGGGAGATATGTTACTGCCGACTCATGACAGCAAAAGAGGAACAGCTAAACCGTCACGTTCAAACTTGAATTTTTTTACAGGAACAGGGCATGACAGTATAAACCGGAGTATACCTAATAGATCTACAAAGGAGAAGAAACAGGTTTTTGTAAACAGCTAAGGCAGAACAGATCTGAGTATGCAAGAAAAAGAAAAATAAGTACAAGGAGATACGGGAAGAACTACAAGGGAGAATGATAAACGGAGCAGATGAATCTACAGATTATGTAAAATGACGAGATCTAAAGCATGGAAGCAGCAGAATAAAGGCAGGATCTAAGGGCAGGACGTAAAGGTCAAAGCTTCTACGAACAAGGTGAAGTTCTCGTTAAGGCTCTAATGGCGGAGGCGCAAGGAAGAACTCTAGAAGATACAGATCTGCAATGAAGAAGAAGGACGTACCTGGAGCAGCAGGGATCAGCGGCGGAGGATCTCTGGTGAAAAATCAGGTTGATGCAGCGGCCAGTGAGGTTTCGGACTCCGCGGTCGACGGCGGTGGTTCGAGCTCGGGCGTCAATGGCGTCTTGAAGCTCGGGCGACGGACGAAGGAAGAAGATGCGAGAAGGGAATAACGGAGGGGGACAGCGGTATTTATAAGGAAAAGTCAGATACGAGGCAACAGGTACAGGATTCGAGGGAGCAAAAGATCGGATAAAGATCCTTTGACGCCTCGATTTTCAGGATAACCATTAAACAAAGCTACAGTACAGCTCGCAGCGTTAAATGCGGAAGTGATGTCACGGTCAGATTTCGTGATTCTCGAGGATGACGTCAGGGCCGGTTTACAAAAAATGAGAAGACGCAGAAGAAAATTATACAAGGCAATGGAGATTGATATGAACAAGTTCAAATCATTCTGGGGCCTAATGTCAGGGATATGACTAGCAGGTATGAACCGGATTACTATAATATGTTTTGTTGTAATATTTAGTTAAGGCTACGGCCCATGAGATCTGAGGGCCCATGTAGAGTTACGATTTGTAAACCGCCCGATGATGTAACTTGAGGAATAAGGAATAAAGAACATAGACCGAGGCGGACACAAGTATGAGCCGGCCTCGGGACTCTGTAAACCGGACCAGGCGTCACCTCTATATAAAGGGACGACCCGGCAACGGTTCAGGGACAAGCAAGAATCAACCCGTCGAGACTACAGGCAAGCGATCCGCTCCCTGTAATCCGACGCCCAAGCAATACCAAACCAACTAGACGTAGGCTTTACCTTCATCGAAGGGGCCGAACTAGTATAAACCCTCTGTGTCCTTTGTGTGCTATGAACCCCTTCAAGCTAACCCGTGCGATGGTCTCATCATCAAGTCCGTTAAACCGGACATCTGTCGTGTTATTTCCACGACACATATGGTAAAAAATATTTGAGAGGAAATACTAGTGAACTTGAACTTATGGTCTCTCGCGATCTAAACTGATTGTGTTACAAGAACACGCACAAAATGTAATGAAGCTGATATAAGTACATGTTAAAAGGATAATCAAGTTCATGTATATTAACCAAGAGAAGTTCAAAAAGAAACTTTAAAATGTTTGTATTAAAAAGATCTATTCTTCATAACATCTGGTGAGGAGGACCATACATGGAAAATTGAGAATTTAGTTGCAGCCTGCAGGACTTACCGCATACAGGGCACACTAGTACTGATGAATTTTTCCTTGCAGTACAGATCTTGGAAACCATTTAGTTTAGCTATCAACATCAGCACACATGCTCGCATGCCACAGGAGGCACCCATGCATGCACCAGCGGACGCACGCACACACACGCCAATTGGCACATCAGAAGTGACCTGCACTTCATTACATGTAGCTATATGAAAAACCACTCAGATCACAATTTCTAATCAAAAATTTACTATAGACAAAACCAAGTTGTATGTAAGACATATGTACAAAATATAATCATCATGTATGTTGTATGGATCAACTACCAACATATATCAACAAAAAAGATCGACAGATATACTGCATTGCGTGCTCACAGACAGACACACCGTATTGTTATATGTATTTTTTCACGAACTGATGATAGTTTATGTACTGAACTGGTAAAACCAGACGTGAATTTTTGCTTCAAACATGGTTGCTATTTTCAATTTGATGCATGTTGCATTTATAGAACTACTACTGGTTTGCAAGTTGAACTTTTTGGTACTTTTAATTTATTTTTTGCATAGTTTACGGGCAAAATCTTCACGATAAAACAACAAATCTGCATTGATTATGCACTACAACAATTAACAAATAGACATGAAAGTGGTGAGAGATTTCGTTTCAACAAAAGAGTAGTCCAAATATATCACCCGAACAAGTTCTACAAAATTTGCACAATCAAGCAGCATAACAAAGAGAAAAGTCGTGTATGGCTATCATGCACAACTTCTATATGTAGAAGGACTAGTAAGGGTCTCAAGAATCAAGACTATTTTTCAATCAACTCGATATTCATCAATACTAGTATGACTTCACAAAGAAGTTCAAAATTGTAGTCGCACATGCACCAAACTTACAGATTTTTTTTCTGAACCTATTTACCTATTTAGTGATATATCTAAACTTACATGATTTTTGAAACGTGAACAGATGATTTTTCTACACAGGGACCCAGGAATTATGTAGCATCACACGTGTTGTGCATGTTTGGGTAAACGGAGATGCCAACTTTCTCCATAGAGTTACTTCTAGCTCCCAGCAAAATTTGTAAAATGGAATGCAGATAGGTCTAGCTACTCTATTATGAAGCTCACCTTCATACTTGAGAGACCAATGAACCACTGAAGAAGGGGCTCCCAGGGGGCGCTACCTATCTCGAACCAAAAAAAGACTCACGACAGTGGCGCATGAACCAGTACGACTGCCGTGGGGCAGGAACCCTGACGACAACGGCCTGATTATTGAAAAAATCCAGGGCGGAGCACGGGTGGATGATACGTCCAAAACGTATCTATAATTTCTGCTTGCACCATGCCTCGTTTGGGTGATATTGCTATGTTATTTATACACTTCCATACACTTTTGATCATATTTGGACTAACCTATTAACTCAGTGCACCCCAGTGCCAGTTTCTGTTTTCGGCTGTTTTTGTATTTCAGGTTTTCACATTACGAGAACTGCCAGGAAAAATCCAGAAAAATTATATAAAAAATCAGCGTTCCAGAAGCTACCTTGCGCCCGAAGTACAGCCGGGGGGGGGGGGGCACCAAGGCTCCAGGCGCCCTGGCGGCCCCGCCCCGGGCGGCGCCGGCGGGGCGCCTGGGTCCCCCCGAGGCTCCGCTGATGCCCACCTTTGGCATATATTTAAAGCGTCTCCCGAAACCCTCGAGACGAGAACTCTTTTTCGCGATCTCATCTCTGTTCCGCCACCGCCGCCGCTTCCAAGATCGGGAGCACCAGGAGAACTCTTCCCGGCACCCTGCCGGAGGGGAGGATCACCACCGGGAGCTTCTCCACCACCATGGACGCCTCCCGGATGAGTTGTGAGTAGTCTCCCTTGGACCATGAGTCCATGACCAGTAGCTATGTGATGTTCTCCCCCCGTTCTTGTGCTTCACTAATTACTCCTCGTGAGCTGCCCTACATGATCGAGGCACCTATGTAATCCTTATGCTGTTGCTATGATGAGTTTGCTGGGATCTGATGGATTATTAGATTATGTTCAGATTGTGTTTGAGTAATATATTTGATCTACCTCTTTTATATTTATGTTCGTAAGTAATTCTTGCATGTTCTCCGTTGTTATTTATTGCTTTGGCCAAGTAATAGGTAGTGACTCCAAGAGGGAACGTTATGCTTGATTGTGGGTTCATGCCCCTCAATGACTAGCTTGAGTGACAGAAACATGAGTCTAGGGGATGTGCTGTTGCCACAAGGTGGAAAACAACGGTGCTTGTGCCCGCGGGTGCAAGGATTGTTTACTTTACGCAAAGTTCTTTTAATGCAGTTGTCTGTTGCTTTGAGTTTACACTATGGGTGGGACTCGCAACTTAATACCAGTGAGATGTTCTGGATAGATATCTCAAGGTGGATGATTAGTAGTAGATGCAGATGGATTTCGGTCTACTTACCTCGGCGTACCGCCCATGCTTTGAACCTCAACCTTTCTTGCAATGTAGTTAGCATTGGTTTGCGTTCATGGTTCTGTCAATTGCCCAGCTGTAATTCGTTTACCTCACATAGCAGTTTTATCGTCTTTTGGGAGAGAGACATCACTAGTGAACATCATGAGACTCCGGTCCATATTACCATCATTGATCACATCCGCTATTTACTTTCCGCTTTTACTTACTATTGCAGCAATATCTATCACTACTATCACTTGCGTTTAATCCTTTGTAAACTACAAGGCCGAAGGGATTGACAACCTCTCTGTACTCGTTGGGAGCAAAGTTATTTGTATCTGTGTGCAGGTCCACGTTGATTGCTAATATCTGGCGTCGTTAGCAGTTGACACCTTCTTGTTGAAACTGGGAGTCTCAGGGGAAATCGATCCTTGGTATCTTTGCCAAGGGAAAACTTCCGCTACACTGCATCTCACACCTTCCACTTGGGGTAACCAACGAGGGGCGAGAAGCCATCAAGCAAAGTTTTCTTGCGCCGTTGCCGGGGACTCCACTCTTCAGGATAGGGGAGTTGCACGCTATCTTTTACCTTTGCTTTTTAGTCTTGTTAGTTTACCTTTCAGTTTTGCTTTAATATTTTTTATCGAAAATCACAAAAATAGTTATCTTGCTTACTTGCTACTATGGGTTCCACCAAAAACACTAGATGGGAGGAGTACACCCCTTCTTCCATTATGCCAATCACCACTGTCAGGATCTACAAAAGTAATAAACCTTGTGACTATGTTAGTCTTGACGGAGAGTTATGCTCATGGCATGGTCTCCCAGGAAAAGAGTATGAGCCTCAGTTTAAAATTGCTCCTAAGCTTCCCCAAACTTGGGAAGACGTTCAAACTCTTATAATAGAGAGCGATTCAAACAAAGAGGATGACACTACAATTCTGCCCAATAATGATAAAATTGATTTTGATAATTGTAGTATTTCAGAAGTTGTCACCTTTCTACAAAGAATGGCTAAAGATCCCCACACTAGCACGCTTAATCTTGCCTTCACAGAGCATGTCACTACTGCTCTCATCAAAGCTAGGGAGGAGAAACTTAGAGTAGAAGCCTCCATACCTAGAAAGTTAGAAGATGGTTGGGATCCTATGATTAAAATTAAGATAAACAACTTCTCTTGCTATGCTTTATGTGATATTGTAGCTAGTACCTCCATTATGCCCAAAAGACTATTTGATATGCTTAAATTGAAACCTTTTGATTCTTGTTCTTTTGGTGTTCGTCTCATTGATTCTTCCATAAAGAAACCTTTGGGGAGGATCAACGATGTTCTTATTGTTGTCAATGATAATTATGTTCCAATTGATTTCACTATTATGGATATTGAATGTGATCCTTCTTGTCCAATTATTTTGGGACGTCCCTTTTTGCGCACCGTTGGTGCTATCATTGACATGAAAGAGGGGAATATAAAATTTCAGTTTCCTCTCAAGAAAGGGATGGAACACTTCCCTCGAAAGAAGATTAAGTTACCTTTTGAGTCCGTTGTACGGGCTAGCTATTCTTTTACTCTTGATAAAACTTGATCTCTTTGCATTATGCCTAGCTTGAAGGCATAAAAGAAAGCGCTTTTGGGAGGCAGCCCAATGAATAATTTTATTTTGCTTTTGTTGTGTCTTGATGTTGTTTACTACAGTAGCATCATCATTGTATCTTTGCTTTTCAATTTTGTGCCAAGTATAGCCTCTGATTGCTAGAAAGTTCAAAAGTTGTGAGGTGCTGTCCAGGAAACAGATTCTGTCCTTGGATAGAAAAATTCGTATAAAATCACCAGATCATCTTTTTGGTCTGAATTTTTTCGACAGCGTGCTCTATATAATTGTCATTCGTGCGTCTGTTTTGAGTTTTTTTATTAGAGTGGCAGAAGTGCCCCGAACAAATCATTTACTACCTGCTGTTCTGTTTTTCACTGATTCTGTCCTGTTTTGCCTTTCCTTCATTTTGCAAACCTAGAGCTTGCTTTTTCTTTGCAAAAACCTTTGGCAATCTTGAGAAACAGTAGATCTTCAAGAATATCCTTATTTCCAGCAAGGAACAATTATTTTATTATGGGTACTAACCTCGCTAATCAGATTATGATGAGTTATGTATGAAGGGAGTTTTCAAGTGTGCGAGGGAAGATGATAAAAAGATTCAGGAGTGTCAAGCGCTCAAGCTTGGGGATGCCCCCGTGCACCCCAAGAAATATTCAAGGAGACTCAAGCGTCTAAGCTTGGGGATGCCCCCGTGCATCCCCTTCTCCATCAACATTATCAGTTCGTCTTTCGTTCCACTATATTTTTATCACTTCATGTGTTATGTACTATGCTTGGAGCGTCTTGCTTTTAGTTTTCCTTTTTAGTTTTCTTTAGCTTTTCATAACGAGTCGGAACTCAGCATTCTTTATGTGGGAGAGAAACACGCTCCACTTCTACCTAGAACATAACATAGAATTTTCATGTCAATCTTTGCTATGTGTGTTCTTTGTCTTTTAATAGCTACTATCATGCTTAGCTCTTAACTTTCATGCTTATCTTTCTAAAGAGCTTTGTTTAGTTGGTTGCTTGAACTCTCTTTAATTACCATGCTCATCTTATTAAGAGAGTTTGCTTCCGTTGCATTGGTTGATATGTCTATGATAAAGATGCTACGTGCATAATGGCGCTTAGTAGTTCATGTTTTCTTATGGTTAGTCTCAAATAGCTGGGGGATTTCCAATGTGTTATTGGAGTACCAACATGATTTGTTTGCCTATGATGTGGCATGGATTAGTAATATCTTCCTTCGAGAATTTATTTTGATTGACTTGGCGTATGCTCACGCATATTTAAGACTGTAAAGAAAGTCTGTCAAGCCTTGATGATCTTTTATTTCTGAGTAGCGATATAACTTCCATGCCTGATTCATTGTTGCTTTGTCGCTCTGCATGATTATGACCGTCATTGCTCTCTTAGTTGGTCGCTCCCAGTCTTTTGCTAACCTTCACCTGTACTAAGCGGACTGACTGCTTGTGCATCCAAATTCCTTTATACCAGTTATGCCATATGAGTCCACCATACCTTCCTACATGGTATTTACTTGCCATTCCTAACGGAGACTTGCATGTACCATCTCGAAATTATTCAAAAAGAAAAAAAAAGCATTCTTATTTTGTGCCTCTGTTGTAAGTTCATGAGGAAGTAGTAGTTAATTCATGATCTTTTTAAGTTGGACAAGCTTCACCCCGGGATTGCATGTATAATGTGCAAACCCATAACACGAGAAGGAACTGGCATTGAGTGCGCCCGGCTCAAAAAGATAATATAACAAACCAACCCTCCTTCACGCTTTGTTCATGAGAAATCAGAAAACTTTGGCAGTGATAAACAAAGGAGATTAAGAGGATGTGATCGTCCTCATTCGGGAGCCGTTCCTCGAAACTTGTCCATCTCAAAGAGTAATTGAGTTATCTGCTAGCATTCGTTGACGAAACATGCATATTCAAAAAAATAATTATTACCTCTGTTTTTAAAACAAAGAGCTCTGGCACATGTTTTGTCTTTGTTTCCGACTACAGGTTTCAACCTTGCCAACAAAAGCCACGGTTCGAGAGTCTCCACCTTCTTTTAAAAGCACCAACTACTGAGAGCATGATTGTCATTCTGAGTGTAATGTGCATTGTCCCAAAGTAGCATTGTCTTTTGCGTGATTGTGATATCGTTTATTTTGAAATCATTGTATCTAGTCATCACTTAAACCTTGGAGGCGCCCCTGCATTTATGTTTTGCTTCACTAAATGTGGCAAGCGAGATATCACTTTATCATATTTGCACATCATGTTCATTACAAATCTTTTTGATGTTTCAGTATCATATTGTAAAACTTTCAGTCCTTTGTGATTTTCTCATGAGGCAACTTAATTACTATAGATTCATTGTCTCAGTAAGCTTTTGTCATATGACTATGAAAAAGTCCTATATGGTTAATAGCATGTCACCACAGAAATTATTCTTGTTATCATTTACCTACTCGAGGACGAGCAGGAATTAAGCTTGGGGATGTTGATACGTCCAAAACGTATCTATAATTTCTGCTTGCTCCATGCCTCTTTTGGGTGATATTGCTATGTTATTTATACACTTCCATACACTTTTGATCATATTTGGACTAACCTATTAACTCAGTGCACCCCAGTGCTAGTTTCTGTTTTCGGCTGTTTTTGTATTTCAGGTTTTCACATTACGAGAACTGCCAGGAAAAATCCAGAAAAATTATATAAAAAATCAGCGTTCCAGAAGCTACCTTGCGCCCGAAGTACAGTCGGGGGGGGGGGGGGCACCAGGGCTCCAGGCGCCCTGGCGGCGCGCCCCCCCTGGGCCGCGCCGGGGGGGCGCCTAGGCCCCCCGAGGCTCCGCTGATGCCCCCCTTTGGCATATATTTAAAGCGTCTCCCGAAACCCTCGAGACGAGAACTCTTTTTCGCGATCTCATCTCTGTTCCGCCGCCGCCGCCGCTTCCAAGATCGGGAGCACCAGGAGAACTCTTCCCGGCACCCTGCCGGAGGGGAGGAACACCACCGGGAGCTTCTCCACCACCATGGACGCCTCCCGGATGAGTTGTGAGTAGTCTCCCTTGGACCATGAGTCCATGACCAGTAGCTATGTGATGTTCTCCTCCCGTTCTTGTGCTTCACTAATTACTCCTCGTGAGCTGCCCTACATGATCGAGGCACCTATGTAATCCTTATGCTGTTGCTATGATGAGTTTGCTGGGATCCGATGGATTATGAGATTATGTTCAGATTGTGTTTGAGTAATATATTTGATCTACCTCTTTTATATTTATGTTCGTAAGTAATTCTTGCATGATCTCCGTTGTTATTTATTGCTTTGGCCAAGTAATAGGTATTGACTCCAAGAGGGAACGTTATGCTTGATTGTGGGTTCATGCCCCTCGATGATTAGCTTGAGTGACAGAAACATGAGTCTAGGGGATGTGCTGTTGCCACAAGGGGGAAAACAACGGTGCTTGTGCCCGCGGGTGTAAGGATTGTTTACTTTACGCAAAGTTCTTTTATTGCAGATGTCTGTTGCTTTGAGTTTACACTATGGGTGGGACTCGCAACTTAATACCAGCGAGATGTTCTGGATAGATATCTCAAGGTGGATGATTAGTAGTAGATGCAGATGGATTTCGGTCTACTTACCTCGGCGTACCGCCCATGCTTTGAACCTCAACCTTTCTTGCAATGTAGTTAGCATTGGTTTGCGTTCATGGTTCTGTCAATTGCCCAGCTGTAATTCGTTTACCTCACATAGCAGTTTTATCGTCTTTTGGGAGAGAGACATCACTAGTGAACATCATGAGACTCCGGTCCATATTACCATCATTGATCACATCCGCTATTTACTTTCCGCTTTTACTTACTATTGCAGCAATATCTATCACTACTATCACTTGCGTTTAATTCTTTGTAAACTACAAGGCCGGAGGGATTGACAACCTCTCTGTACTCGTTGGGAGCAAAGTTATTTGTATCTGTGTGCAGGTCCACGTTGATTGCTAATATCTGGCACCGTTAGCAGTTGACACCTTCTTGTTGAAACTGGGAGTCTCAAGGGAAATCGATCCTGGGTATCTTTGTCAAGGGAAAACTTCCGCTACACTGCATCTCACACCTTCCACTTGGGGTAACCAACGAGGGGCGAGAAGCCATTAGTGGCCTGCACGCAGCTCTTCTCGTGAACGGTGCCGGAGGGTGCAGTTGTACTGGCGAGATGAAGAGATCCTTGCCCTCCTGCCGATGAGCGCAACATCACAGAATACCAACTACCATCAGTTGTAGTCAAAGCACTTACTAAAAAGGTCCCATGGTCATGTCGAAGTTGCTTAGTTACTTGATATTCTGAAAAGATCAATGCCAAGACTAACATCATAACTTGATTTTTTTCTAATGGATACGTACCGATGAACTACTACAGGTATTGTTTGTTGAACTGTCCTTGCTATTTAGTATGTTATTTCTTTTTGCAAAATTTAACTGAAGAATACCCCAAATGTGGTGGTTTTATAAAAAATACATGAACTTCGGAAAAGAACGCCTGAACGCTTGAGTTGGTAGTGTGTTAACTTCTCATTGAAACATTTTATTTTTAATGTTTGTGGGATCAAAAATAGAAAAGAGTGGGAAATAGGATGTGCACTTTTGTGTAAAGAAAGTTTGAACTCCGTGTCAAATAATTGGTTTCAGTAGTAGAAAAAATTTATTTGAACTTCTATATTGAACACTTTTTATAGTGTCCCCGTGAGCTTCCCAACTTTTTTATTTTATGAATGAATCAATGAGGCAAACGAACCTCTGTCCGGCGCGTCGTTGAACGGCCTCGGTTGGCGGTGGTGATCAGACTGGGTGGCGGCTGTGAATGGCCTGGGCGCTGTCGTTCCTCCAAATTGCATTATGTTGAAACCATTTTTTCTAACTTATCTTGGTGCCATATTTGACCCTCCATTTTTTGTTTTATTGAACTAAACAAAAACAATAAGTGAGCTTAATTGAAGTGAACTAAAATTTAGAAACTGAACTTAACAATATAAAAAAGTGAACCTTCTTTTAATTACAGGCTATGTGATAAAACATTTCTACGCAGAGTGACAAAAAGTTCTCGCTCATTTTCCTATAGCCATCTTGAACTTACAAAGTTTCTCTCGATGAACTTTCATGTGGTTTGTTTACAAGGAACTTTCATAAGGGAACTTCTCGCACAATTGCACATGTACTGGTTATATTTTCTCCGACGCCAGAATGGTTTCCATATGTCTCGTACACTATAGTGATGAATATAAACAGTGCGTGAGCACTAAGAGGAAGCAATAGAATTAGAAAATAAGCAAGTGCAAGTACGAGGAGAGTAGCAAGAGTTGTACTTTTGGTGTAAGCATACATGAGCAGGGCTTCCGCGGAGGCCGCGTGAGGAACTGGTTGAGGACAACCACACTCGTGTTCGTGCTGCTGCCGTTGTGGCAAAAGGGGCAACGACCTTTGATGGTTGCAGGTGCTGGACTAACCACCTAGGCATCACATCAAAGTAATTAGCAAGATTAACCACTACTTTTTACAAGAATTAGCCAGCAATTAAAAGGATGAGAAATAAGAGTTCTAGTAATTATAATTTACAAACACTACTTCAAACCAGGCTTGCTATTTTTGAATTTGATGCATGTTGCACTATAGGACTACTACGGGTTTGCAAGTTGGACTTGAGTACTTTTAAATTGTTTGCCAAAATCTTCACCACAAAAGAACACATCTACAAACCAATCACATATAGCAAAATTGAAATTTCTGTGTCTACTGTTGTTTTTTACAGAGTGGACTTATGTTTTTCTTATGTACTTGAACTGTTAAAAGCTTTTGAAAATTGCCATTGTCACACTTGTTATACTTGAAAACTTAGCCAGACTAGGCACCCCCCAAATCTTGCACAACTTAGCCAGACTAGACTTGAACTGAGAGCACCTAGTTTGTCATATAATTCAACAGTAGACGTCCTGAGTACCTCGTTTAAGAAAATGTTTGCCCTATAATTCAATAGTAGAGAATTTAGATAAGCAAACACCTATTTTTTATGGACAATATACCATTTTTTACGGCGTTCACGTGACCAGCGGCGCCGGAGGTGACCTCGTGTCTCCTGGTGCTGCAGGTCACGAGGAATAGGTGCTGGATCCATGGGGAAAAAACTTGTGCACAACATTTTCAAAACCATCTAAGTGCCACAAACCAAAACAACAAAGTTAGCTCTGAATATCCCATCTTCTACCTGTGAACCACCATGAGATACATAACTAGGAGAAATCGAAACCCGTGTCGTCAGTAGTTTCAACCAACAGCAATCAAAACCCCATTCTGGACACAAATTCCCTCAAGGCCGAAATGAACTACATGATAACAATTGAAGACTGGTCCATGGATTATGGTCTTACCAATCTCATAGCCTAAATTCAACATTTAACCAATGATATGAACACCCGAATGGGTAGCCTCACACCTTGACAAATGCCAAATTGAGAAAAAAATGGTCAGGCATACATCTCCAAGTGATGGAACGAACAATAGAGTGACCAACATTAACTTAGGGTATCTTTCACTGTTGTTTTGTTCTAGTTTGCTATCTCTTTTGTTTACAAAGTTACTACAAAATACATTAGCAGGGGCAGAGAATGATCATACCTGCAAGATGAAGTGAAAATGCACACTACGATGAACTGAAGAAGCACCAGATGTTGAATTGAATATACTGAAGAGAAGGAGCATCAACGTCCAGGGGAGGTTGGGAAAAGCTGAGACGGGCACCTCTCGAGCTGCGACGTCGAACGGCTTGCCGCTGGGTCATTGAACGACCCAGGGTAGCAAATGTGAACGGACGGGGCCGTGCGGCCACGAAGCAACGGCGGTGTGCCAGCGGAAGCCAGCGTAGGTTGGGGTGGGGCAGCGGCAGAAGCTAGGTTAGAAAAGGGGGCATGTGAGGAAGGTGGAGGGGTGAGGCCGCCTTCCATGCCGGCGGTGATGCGTGTGGTCGTGCTAGCGTGTGATAGGTGGGAGGTGGGTTGGCCAGCGCAGGTATGCGGCCAGCGCGAGATGGGGTGGGGAAAGCCGGTGTGAGCTGGGGCGGGGGCGGTCCAAGGCCGTGGAACGTGTGGTGGCAGCGGGCATGCCAACGCCGGAGGCCGGGGCGGCCAGCGGTGGCCACAGGTGCCTGATCCGCGTTGGCGGCGCAGAGGGAAGGCGGCGGCCTCTTCGAAGCGCTAGGGCAGTGGGTGGGTGCGGCGGCGCGCTGCGGCTAGGAGAGACCGGGGCGGCGCGCTGTGGGAAGGGGGAGGCAACGGTGGCGCGCTGGAGGAGGGGGAGGTCGCGGCGGCGCGCGGGGAGAGGGGCCCCGCAGCGGCGCGCTGTGGGAAGGAGGAGGCAACGGCGGCGTGCTGGAGGAGGGGAAGGCCACGACGGCGCGCGGGGAGAGGGGAAGGCCGCGGCGGCGTGCTGGGGGTGGGGGAGGCCGCGGCGGCGGGGCGGTGTCGAGATCAGGTTGGGGAGACAGGGGTCGGGGCTTTTTTTAGTTTGTAGATTCCTCCGATCGCTCCTTATAGGGCCCACGGGTAACAAAATAATATTCGGTTACTGGTAAGATAATAGCCCTGTCCTATATATATGAGCTGCCCCCAGGTCCAGGACTTGGTTCTATGCGCATGGGGGGCATTGATCTTGTTTATTCTCGGCCATTCCTTAGCTAATTCTGATTCCTTGAATTTCACGAAAGCGGGCCAGTGATCTCTTTGCTCCTCAAGTGATCCCGTGAATTCTGGAGTCTTCTTTCCTCCTTCGACGTACTTGGACCATATACTTTTCTTGTGGTTGCTGAATGCAATCGCCATCTTCCTAAGAGCAGCATCCTTAACTTTCTGCACATATGTCTTTGTGAAATGATCTGGTAGGGTGAAATGTGACATGAGAGATTCCCAAATTCGATTTTTTGCTATTTCGTCATAAAAAGTAAGATATGGACGTTCCTTTGCTGGCTTTTTCCATTCTTGAATGGAGATCGGGATTTGGTCCTTCACAAGAACTCTGCACTGACGAACGAACTTGCCCGCATTCATCTTAGGCTCGATTTTTTTGCCATTAGGTTTGATGGCATCGATGTTGTACTTTACGCTATCCTTCAACTTTTTGGCCGGGCCTCGCACTGTCCTGCTGCCTGTAGAAGATTTGCTCGATCCTGAGGGCTGAAAGAATAAAGATCAATTCATGTTAAATATACAAATCATTAAAACATGTGATGATCACCAGATGCCTGCTTATAAAAATATACCTCGCCGGTCTTTGTTATTTCTAGGTCAACATTTCCTTCGTCATCATAGTTCCAGACTTCATTTATTCGTTCGTCTTCATCAAATATCACAACGTCACCGGTAGGGTTCATATATTGTGAGTCGTCATCTGCTTCAAACTCATTTGGGGTAGTGGATGAGCGTATGATGTTGAACCGGGCCTGCTCTCCTTCTCTGCCGGTATTGTCCATAGCTTTTTTAACTAATCCAGAAGAAATATAAAACAATTTAGTATTCAAATTAGAATGCATGCATCTGCATGCAATTAATAAGGAAAAACTGAATCATAGTACATAATATGCATCATCCAATATAATCTCGAACATCGTCTCGAATATTATCGAATAATATATATAATCTCGAATACATCGTCTCGAATATTAGCGAATACATCACTAGCTAGCTAGTTAATATAGATCGAATACTATCGAATAATCTAGTTCACTCGCGGTTCCTGAGGCACGGGCGATGGACACCCAAAGAGAAGGAATCATCACTATCATAACTCGGGTGAGATCCCCGAAGAACCTACCAGTTATTGGAGAACCAGACGTCCAACGCAGCCATGTAGCGACGGACATGCTCATCCTCCTCCCTGACACGACGACGTACCACCTCCGGTGGGGCCGGCTCCCTCCGCACCTAAAGTGGTCCACGTGAACGCCACCAAAGGAGCATCGGGTCGACGACGGTACCCGAGGCCAGGTTCCTCACCAAGCGGCGCACTCCTGAAATTAGCACCTCCCAGTGCGAGCCTGGCGGAGCCCAGTCCCGGACATGGCTCCTCTGAAGCAGGATGTCATCCCGAATGGGTCGACGGTGAGGATGCGGGTTGGGCATCATTGACGTTGAGAACAAAATCTATATGCAATATGTAACATTTTTTAAATGATTGGATTGTGATTTCTTATGATCAAACTTTAACATTTGATCAAACTTTGACATATGATCAAAATTCAAACTTTTCCATATGATCAAATGTTGCATATATCAAAATTCAAACTTTGACATATGATCGAACTTTGCATATGTCAAAATTCAAACTTTGACATTTGATAAAACTTTGACATATATGATCAAAATTAAACATTAAACATTTATATATGATCAAGAATGCCCCCATTATGGATGTGCACAAGTTGATCCAATTTTTGTCTGACCTTATATATATATTCTTTTCTATTTCACGTTGTCTGTCAAAGTATTGAAGAAATCAATGAATTCATAATTAGCGGGAAGTAACATGTGCATGATGGTAAGCTCTTCAAAATTATTTTGGAACGGAGCTCTGGATAGAATAATTGGTTTTTTGGTACGAAGTTCAGCAAAAGACTTCCGAATATCGCTATTTGGAAGGCCTTCGCTGAAGTTCGTACCAAAAAACTATTTATCCTATCAGGAACTCCTTTACAAAACAATTTTGAAAAGCTTAGCATCATACGTCTGTTACTTCCGGCGAATTATGATGCCATGGATTTCTTCAATACTTTGACAGACAATGTGAAATATAAAATTATATGTAGATGAGATCACGAAAAAATTGGATCCACTTTGTGCACATCCATAATGGGGGCATTATTCTTGATAATTCTCTTATTAAATGTTGCATATTTGATCATAATTCACTAGATGAAACTTAGACATATAATCACACTTTGACATTTGACAAAAGTATAAAAAACTAATTCATCTATATAACTACAAGTATAAAAACTATTTCATCTAACATTTCTATCTAGCTAATTCATCTAATTCATCTAACATTTGACATTAATCTAACATTTCTATCTAATTCATTTAACATTTGACATTAATATATCTAATTCGATCATCTAACAGTTTGACATTAATCTAATTCATCTAGCTAAAACTTTGACATTACACTACAAGAAATATGTCAACTTATGACCTTTTGTTAGTGACCCTGGAAAAATTGGTCATAGATCTATGACCATTTCAGACCAATTGGTCAAAAGCTGTTCGGGGGGCTCCAAACCCTAAACTATAACGACCATTTTGGTCAGAAAGGTCATAATTTCCTTACACGAAATGGTCACAAAGCAGATAGCACTGGTTCGCTGCCTTATTTCTAGCTGATCATGACCAATATAGATGGTCATAACCTTGAAAATTGTGGTGGGTTGCTACGACTAGGCGCCACCTCATCAGTTTTTCCTATGTGTCATGTCCATGTGGCAGTTTTTGCCCTAGGTTGTGAAGCAACCTATATTTCTGTCATTCCCAAAATTCCCCAAAAAATCTCATAAATTCTTTGGGTCCTATCTTCGTCAAATATGTAAAAAACCTTCCTTGCCTAGTTAAAAAATAATTCAAAAATATTCATTTTCCTATTCTGTTCAAAAAAACACTTTGTGAAGGAAGTACCACTTTGGCATGTCCAAATGGTATCCATTTTCAACAATGCTTTCCTATGCCCAAATAACTATCCTCCACCAAATGCTAGCTCAATCCATTCATTATTTTGAGCCCATCTTCAACATTCGTATTTATGTCCAGTGTGGTACTTTGCAAAGCAAGTACCACCTAGACTCCTCCTTTTGAGATGAAAATTTGTGAAGACGGTCTTCTTAGTAACTGATCATCCTCAACCAAAACTCACGCCCATTAGCCATGTGCATTTTCCGTACCGCTAATCAAACACTTGGCTGCTAATTCATGTTTGAGCATCGATCGGTCTCCTCGTGAGAATCTTATGTTGTAATTTTCTTCCTAGCACCTACCTGGGGAGTGGCCAACCCACTAGACATGCCTAGGCCGCCCAGAACACATGGCAATGCCACAGTCACGCGGTGACCACGCAGCGGGCATGCGAGTGTACGCGCTCTAGGAGAGGAAGAATTGCCGTATTACAAGTTTATTATTTTTCCTGGTAACTTGGTCATATTTAATGACACATTGCGAAGGTTTTCCAACTTTTTGATTTCTTTTGAATTTTTTATGCCCGTTTCAAAATGCGGTCAAAACGACGAGAATGACCGTTCCTAGCTAGTGGTTGAATCTTGTAATTTTTTTTGGTGTTTCTCTGATTAAATAGATACTTATGTACCTAGAAATGATTTTTGTAAAAAATAAAGAGCAAACTACAAGGCAGCTACAGTTCAAATTTGACCCACTTCCAGCTGAATCGGCCGAAATTTGTATTTTTCACGAGAGGTGGATCAGAACTTTTTACACCCAACCATTTAGTCAATTTTGCATTAAATATGACCTATTATTTCATAAAAATGATTTGGTCCAATTTTGCAACAATTATTTGGGAGGTCCTTCACAAAAAAACCTCCTTTTGGGCACTCGAAAAATGGAAAATGAATTTTTCGTCCAAAGAAAATGAAAACTTCCTTAGGCAACATTGTTTGCCATTCCAATATGCACCTTTGTGCAAAATATGAGATCATTTGAACAAACTATGCTATGAATGTGGCCATATGATTGATCATTTGGCTTGAAAGCCGTGAATCTTCACGCATGATAGCTCATTTCTGAGAACACCTTTTTAAAAGAATTGCCGTATTACAAGTTTATTATTTTTCCTGGTAACTTGTTCATATTTAGTGACACATTGCGAAGGTTTTCCAACTTTTTGATTTCTTTTGAATTTTTTATGCCCGTTTCAAAATGCGGTCAAAACGGTGGGAATGACCGTTCCTAGCTAGTGGTTGAATCTTGGAATTTTTTTGGTGTTTCTCTGATTAAATAGATATTTATGTACCTAGAAATGATTTTTGTAAAAAATAAAGAGCAAACTACAAGGCAGCTACAGTTCAAATTTGACCCACTTCCAGCTGAATCGGCCGAAATTTGTCTTTTTCACGAGAGGTGGATCAGAACTTTTTACACCCAACCATTTTGTAAATTGTGCATTAAATATGACCTATTATTTTATAAAAATGATTTGGTCCAATTTTGCAACAATTATTTGGGAGGTCCTTCACAAAAAAACCTCCTTTTGGGCACTCGAAAAATGGAAAATGAATTTTTCGTCCAAAGAAAATGAAAACTTCCTTAGGCAACATTGTTTGCCATTCCAATATGCACCTTTGTGCACAATATGAGATCATTTGAACAAACTATGCCATGAAAGTGGCCATAAGATTGATCATTTGGCTTGAAAGCCATGAATCTTCACGCTTGATAGCTCGTTTCTGAGAACACTTTTTAAAAATAATTACCGTATTACAAGTTTGTTATTTTTCCTGGTAACTTGGTCATATATAATAACACAATGCGAAGGTTTTCAAACTTTTTGATTTTTTTTTGAATTTTTTATGCCCGTTTCAAAATGCGATCAAAACGGCGGGAATGATCGTTCCTAGCTAGTGGTTGAATCTTGGATTTTTTTTTGATGTTTCTCTGATTAAATAGATACTTATGTACCTAGAAATGATTTTTGGAAAAAATAAATAGCAAACTATGAGGCAGCCGCAGTTCAAATTTGACCCGCTTCCAGCTGAATCGGCGGAAATTTGTCTTTTTCACGAGAGGTGGATCAAAACTTTTTACACCCAACCATTTTGTCAATTGTGCATTAAATATGTCCTAGTATTTTAGAAAATTGATTTGGTCAAATTTTGCAACAATTATTTGGGAGGTCCTTCACAAAAAAACCTCCTTTTGGGCACTCGAAAAATGGAAAATGATTTTTTCGTCCAAAACAACAGTGCACTATATTGATTTATTTTAACAAACTACAAGTTGTTAATATGTTGAATGTTTGCCATGAATAAGAGAATAAAAACTATAAGAAAAACAACAGTTTTTTTACAGAACCTTAATTTTGATTGGTGGATACAACTATGGCATGGATCGATGACATGGCGAAGATCCGTCCATCCATACATCCATCCACCGGTCCATCCAACCCCCCGAACCCATGACCAGATCCGCAACCACCCCCCGACCCCACGACCTAACCTAACCTACCCATTCCTCCCCCCACGACCTCTCC
>LR738710.1:104766195-104837909 GCA_902687465.1 Secale cereale
GGCGTGCGGCGGGGGCGGGGCCGGGCCAGATCTGATGTGGGCGGCGTGTGGCGGATGGGCGAGATGTCGCGGGCGGGCAGGCGAGAAAGGAAAAGAACTGGTGGTTGGGCGTTCGCAGGCGGCGGCTGGTTTTGGAACATATGCACCTCATGATGTGAATTTGCACCGCAAGGTGTTGTATTTTACATCACGAGGAGGCCGCTGTCCAATTGTTTTTACATATGAACCGTCTGTTGGAGCTGTGTTAGTGGCCTTAGACGGTCCAAAAGTTAGTTACTTTTACATTTGGACCATCTATTGGAGATGCTCTAAAGAGGGTGCGCAGCAACCCGCGGTGCACAGAGTTTAGTACCACCTCGCCCAACGAAGGGCAGCTGCACTGGTTTATGAGCCCCGACGCGGCTGCTCCTTCGAGCTCCTCTCTAATGCAGGCCTTCTAGGCCTACCTCTCCTACGCTACCTTGTTGGGCCTACTGGGCCTGCATCCTGGCCCAACTATAGGTTGGGTTTCGAGTCATATGAAGTTGTAGGCGGGCTTTTTTTATTTAGTTTTTTCTTTTTTCTTTTCTGCTTTATTTTTTCTTTTATTTATTTCTGAGTAGTTTTTTTTGCTGTATTTAGAGTTTCTTTGTGAATATTTTTGCTTTAGGATCCGAGCTGAAAAATAGCAAATGAAGTCAGAAAGGTACTCGTTTTTCCAAAGCACAAAAGTACACGTTTCAAATTCCCTAACTATTATAAAGATTACCTACGGTTTGTCCAAAGTGGGACTTTCCAGATATATAAGTCTGGAAACTCACTAGAGAAGAAAGTGATGACAGTGAAGCCGGTCACATCCTAGAGTGGGATCTTTGGGTGTGAAACTTTTTCTTCGCGTGTGTCCCTTTGCGCCGTAACCATGGACAATCTTCATCATTTAAATGTATGCTCGGGTCAATAATCACTGTGAAGGGAGTAATTTCATGGAACTTTTCATAATCTTCTAACATGTCTGTCTTGCCATCCACTCCCACGATGTTTCTTTTCCCTGAAAGAACTATGCGACGTTTTGGCTCATCATATGATGTATTCGCTTCCTTATATTTTCTTTTTCTTGGTTTGGTAGACATGTCCTTCACATAGAAAACATGCGCCACATCATTGGCTAGGACGAATGGTTCATCTACTGTTGTCATTTCGTACTCCGGGTCTTCCGTTACCCCGCCTCCTCTCAAATTGACCCATTTGCACCGAAAAAGGGACCTTCAAACCACTTCCATAGTCAATTTTCCACATCTCCTCTATGTAACCATAATATGTGTCGACCTTTCCCCTCTTGGTTGCTGTATCAAAGTGGACACCACTGTTTTTGTTCGTGCTCTTTTTATCTTAGGCGATCGTGTAAAATGTATTCCCATTTATCTCGTACCCTTTAAAGTCATTATATTCAAAGATGGTAACTGGGACAACAAGTACATGTCATCTTCAACATCATCGTCATGCATGGCACGTGTCTCCAACCAACCGGCGAAAGTCCCCGTTTGTTCACGAGTAATCCAATCGCCGCACTGCTCTGGGTGTTTGGAGCGTAGAATATTCTGTTGGGGATCGTAGCAGAAAATCAAAAAATTTCCTACGCATCACCAAGATCTATCTATGGAGTAATCTAGCAACGAGGGAGAGGGGAGTGCATCTACATACCCTTGTAGATCGCGATGCGAAAGCGTTGCAAGAACGCGGATGAAGGAGTCGTACTCGTAGCGATTCAGATCACGGTTGATTCCGATCTAAGCGCTGAACAACGGCGCCTCCGCGTTCAACACATGTGCAGCCTGATGACGTCTCCCACGCCTTGATCCAGCAAGGAGAGAGGGAGAGGTTGGGGAAGACTCCATCCAACAGCAACACGACGGCGTGGTGGTGGTGGAGGAGCGCGGGACTCCAGCAGGACTTCGCCAAGCACTGCGAGAGACGAGGAGGGAGAGAGGTAGGGTTGCGCCAAGCGAGAGAGGTCAAAACCGTGTTGTGGGCAGCCCCAAACCTCACATATATATAGGGGGAAGGGAGGGGCTGCGCCCCCTTTAGGGTTTCCCACCCCTAGGGGGGCGGCCACCCGAGATCCCATCTAAGGATCGCGGCCAAAGGGGGAGAGGGAGAGGGGGCGCACCAGATTGGGCCCTAGGGCCCATCTGCCCTAGGGTTTGCCCCCTTCCCCTCTATGATGCGCCTTGGGCCCTGGTGGGGGGCGCACCAGCCCACCTGGGGCTGGTCCCCTCCCACACTTGGCCCACACATCCCTCTGGGGCCAGTGGCCCCACCCGGTGGACCCCCGGGACCCTCCCGGTGGTCCCGTTACACTACCGATAGCCCCCGAAACTTTTCCGGTGACCAAAACGGGACTTCCCATATATGAATCTGTACCTCCGGAACATTCGAGAACTCCTCGCCATGTCTGGGATCTCATCCGGGACTCCGAACAACATTTGGTAGCCGCGTACATACTATCCCTATAACCCTAGCGTCATCGAACCTTAAGTGTGTAGACCCTACGGGTTCGGGAACCATGCAGACATGACCGAGACAACTCTCCGGTCAATAACCAACAGCGGGATCTGGATACCCATGTTGGCTCCCACATTCTCCACGATGATCTCATCGGATGAACCACGATGTCAAGGATTCAATCAATCCCGTATACAATTCCATTTGTCTACGGGTATAGTACTTGCCCGAGATTCGATCGTCGGTATCCCGATACCTTGTTCAATCTCGTCACCAGCAAGTCTCTTTACTCGTTCCGTAACACATCATCCCATGATCAACTCCTTGATCATACTGTGCACATTATGATGATGTCCTACCGAGTGGGCCCAGAGATACCTCTCCGTCACACAGAGTGAAAAATCCCAGTCTTGATTCGTGCCAATCCAACAGACACTTTCAGAGATACCTGTAGTGCACCTTTATAGCCACCCAGTTACGTTGTGACGTTTGGTACACCCAAAGCATTCCTACGGTATCCGGGAGTTGCACAATCTCATGGTCTAAGGAAAAAAATACTTGACATTTATAAAAGCTTTAGCATACGAACTACACGATCTGTGCTAGGCTTAGGATTGGGTCTGGTCCATCACATCATTCTCCTAATGATGTGATCCCGTTATCAGCGACATCCAATGTCCATGGTCAGGAAACCGTGACCATCTGTTGATCAACGAGCTAGTCAACTAGAGGCTTACTAGGGACATGGTGTTTGTCTATGTATCCACACATGTATCTGAGTTTCCTATCAATACAATTCTAGCATGGATAATAAACAATTATCATGAACAAGAAAATATAATAATAACCAATTTATTATTGCCTCTAGGGCTTATTTCCAACAGTCTCCTACTTGCACTAGAGTCAATAATCTAGTTCACATCGCCATGTGATTAACACTCACAGGTCACATCGCCATGTGACTAACATCTAAAGAGTTTACTAGAGTCAATAATCTAATTCACATCACTATGTGATTAACACTCAATGAGTTATGGGTTTGATCATGTTATGTTTGTGAGAGAGGTTGTAGTCGACGGGTCTGCAACATTCAGACCCCTATGTTCTTCGCAAAACTTGATGTCATATCGTAGATGCTACTACCACGTTCCACTTGGAGCTATTCCAAACTGTTGCTCCATTATACGTATCTGGTATCTCCACTCAGAGTTATCCAGATAGGTGTTAAGCTTGCATCGACGTAACTCTTTACGTCAAACTCTTTATCACCTCCATAACCGAGAAACATTTCCTTATTCCTATAAGGATAATTTTGACCACTATGCAGTGATCCACTCCTGGATCACCTTTGTACCCTCTTGCCAGACATGTGGCAAGGCACACATTAGGTGCGGTACTTAGCATGTCATACTGTATAGAGCCTATGACAAAAGCATAGGGGACGACCTTCGTCCTTCCTCTATCTTCTGCCATGGTCAAGCTTTGAGTCTTACTCAACTTCACACCTTACAACTCAGGTAAGAACTCCTTCTTCGACTAATCCATTTCGAACTCCTTCAAAATCATGTCAAAGGTGTGTGTCCTTTTGAAAGTATCATCAGGCATCTTGATCCATCTCTATAGATCTTGATGCCCAATTATGTAAGCAATTTTATCCAGGTCTTCCTTTGAAAAACTCCTTTCAAACAACCCTTTATGCTTTCCAGAAATTCTACATCATTTCGGTTCAACAATATGTCATTCACATATACTTATCAGAAATGTTGTAGTGCTCCCACTCACTTTATTGTAAATACAAGTTTCTAACAAACTTAGTATAAACCCAAAAACTTTGAGCACTTCATCAAAACGTATATTCTAACTCCAAGATGCTTGCTCTAGTCCATGGAAGGATCACTGGAGCTAGCATATCTTTTAGCATCCTTAGGATCGACAAAATCTTTCTGATTGTATCACATACAACCTTTCCTTACAAAAACTAGTAAGGAAACTTGTTTTGACATCCATCAGCCAGACTTCCTAAATGCAGCTAATGCTAACTTGTTTCCGACGGACTTAAGCATCGCTACGGGTGAGAAAATCTCATCGTAGTCAACTCCTTGAACTTGTGAAAAACTCTTTGCCACAAGTCGAGCTTCATAGACGGTGACATTACCGTCCACGTCGTCTTCTTCTTAAAGATCCATTTATCTCAATGGCTTCCCGATCATTGGGGAAGTCCACCAAAGTCCATACTTTGTTTTGATACATGGATCCTATCTCGGATTTCTTGGCTTCTAACCATTTGTCGGAATATGGGCCCACCATCGCTTCTCCACAGTTCGTAGGTTCATTGTTGTCCAACAACATGACATGTTAAGACAGGATCACCGTACCACTCAGGAATAGTACATATCCTTGTCGACCTACGAGGTTCGATAGCAACTTGATCCGAAACTTCATGATCACTATCAATAGTTTCCTCTTCAACAGTCGTAGGTTCCACGGAAACATCTTTCTGTGTTGCACTACTTTCCGGTTGAAGTGAGGGTTCAACAACCTCATTAAGTTCTATCTTCCTCCCACTCAATTCTTTCGAGAGAAACTCCTTCTCGAGAAAGGACCCGTTCTTAGTGACAAACATTCTTGCCCTTGGATCAGAGATAGAAGGTATACCCAAACGTTACCTTTGGGTATCCTATGAAGATGTATTTGTCCGCTTTGGGTTCGAGCTTTTCCGGTTGAAGCCATAAGCATCGCAATCCCAAACATCAAGAAATGACAACTTTGGTTTCTTGCCAAACCATAGTTCATACGGCGTCGTCTCAACGGACTTAGATGGTGCCCTATCTAAAGTGAGTGTAGCTGTCTCTAATGCATAACCTCAAAATAATAGCGGTAGATCGGTAAGAGACATCATAGATCGTACCATATCTCATAAGGTTTGACTACGACGTCCGGACTCACCATTACGCTGTGGTGTTCCAGGTGGCTTCAACTGCGAAACAATTCCACAATGTCTTAAGTGATTGCCAAACTCACAACTCAGAAAATCTCCCCTTGATCAGATCGTAGGAACATGATCTTCTTGTTATGATGATTCTTAACTTCACTCTAAAATTGCTCGAACTTTTCAAACGCTTCAGACTTTTGCTTCATTGAGTAAATATACCCATATCTACTCAAATCGTCAGTGAAGATGAGAAAATAACGATATCCACCACACGCCTTAATTCTCATTGGATCACACACATCAGCATGTATGATTTCCAATAAGTCACTTGCCCGTTTCAACCTGAAAGCGGGATCTTAGTCATTTTGCCCATGAGGCATGGCTTGCATGTGTCAAGCGATTCAAAATCAAGTGACTCCAAACATCCATCGGCATGGAGTTTCTTCATGCATTTTATGCCAAAATGACCTAAGCAGCAGTGCCACAAGAAAGTGGTAATATTATTATTAACTCTACATCTTTTGGCGTTAATATTATTATCATGTGTATTACTATGATCAAGATTCAATAAACCATTGGGTGCATGACCATAAAGGTACTATTCATGTAAAAAGAATAACCATTATTCTCTAACTTAAATGAATAACCGTATTGCTATGAACATTATCTAATCATATTCATGCTCAACGTAGACACCTGATAACATTTATCTAGGTTCAACACTAATCCCGAAGGTAGAGGGAGCGTGCGATTGTGATCTTATCAACCTTGGAAACACTTCCAACACACATCGTCACCTCACCCTTAGCTAGTCTCAGTTCAGTCCGTAGCTTTTGCTTCAAGTCACTAATAATAGCAACTGAACCGATATCCAATACCCAGATACTACTAGGAGTACTAGTAAGGTACACATCAATAATACGTATATCAAATATACTTTGTTGAAGTTGCCAGCTTTCTTATCTACCATATATTTGGGGTAGTTCAGCTACCATGTGACCGTTCCCCTTACAATAGAAGCACTTAGTCTCAAGGTTTGGGTTCAACCTTGGGTTCCTTCATTAGAGCGACAACTACTTTGCAATTCATGAAGTTTCCCTTCTTGCCCTTGCCCTTTTGAAACTAGTGGTCTTGTTAAACCATCAACACTTGATGCTCCTTCTTGATTTCTACTTTTGCAGTCTTAAGCACCGCTAATAGCTCCGGGATCATCTCCATCCTTTGCATGTCATAGTTCATCACTAAGTTCTAGTAGCTTGGTGATAGTGTCTAGAGAATTCCGTCAACCACTATCTCATCTGGAAGATTAACTCCCACTTGGTTCAAGTGATTTTAGCACCCAGACATTCTGAGTACATGCTCACTAGTTGAGCTATTCTCCTCCATCTTTTTGGCAAAAGAACTTGTCAGAGGTCTCATACATCTCAACACGGGCATGAGCCTGAAATCCAAATTTCAGCTCTTAGAACATCTCATATGTTCTATGGCGTTCAAAACGTCATTGGAATCCCGATTCTAAGGCGTAAAGTATGGTGCACTAAACTATCAAGTATTCATCAGGACGTGTCTGTCTGGTGTTCACAACATCCACAAACAACGTTGTAGGGGTTTGAACATCGAGCGGTGCATCAAAGACGTAAGCTTTCTGTGTAGCAGTGAGGACACTCCTCGGACTACGGACCCAGTCCGCATCATTGCTTACAATATCTTTTAACTTAGTCTTTCTCTAGGATCGTATTTGAACAGGGAGCTACAACGCAAGCTTTTGGTCTACAACATAATTTGCGAAGACAACTTAGACTATTGTTCATGACAACTTAGTTCATCTAATGAACTCCCACTCAGATAGACATCTCTCTAGTCATCTAAGTGATACATGATCCGAATCGACTAGGCCGTGTCCGATCATCATGTGAGACAGACTAGTCATCAACGGTGAACATCTTCATGTTGATCGTATCTTCTATACGACTCATGTTCGACCTTTCGGTCTTTCGTGTTCCGAGGCCATGTCTGTACATGCTAGGCTCGTCAAGTCAACCCTAAATGTATCGCGTGTGTAAGTCTGGCTTACACCCATTGTATGCGAACGTTAGAACCTATCACACCCGATCATCACGTGGTGCTTCGGAACAACGAACCTTAGCAATGGTGTACAGTTAGGGGGAACACAATTCTTGAAATTTTAGTGAGAGATCATCTTATTTACTACCGTCGTTCTAAGCAAAGAAGATGTAAAACATGATAAACATCACATGCAATCAAATAGTGAGATGATATGGCCAATATCATTTTGCTCCTTTTGATCTTCATCTTTGGGGCTCCATGATCATCATCGTCACCGGCATGACACCATGATCTCCATCATCATGATCTCCATCATCGTGTCTTCATGAAGTCGTCTCGCCAAACATTACTTCTACTACTATGGCCAACGGTTAGCAATAAAGTAAAGTAATTACATGGCGTTTTCAGTGACACGCAGGTCATACAATAAAATAAGACAACTCCTATGGCTCCTGCCGGTTGTCATACTCAATGACATGCAAGTCGTGAGTCCTATTACATGAACATGATCAATCTCATACATCACATATATATCATTCATCACATCCTTTTGGCCATATCACATCACACGTCACATGCTGCAAGAACAAGTTAGACGTCCTCTAATTGTTGTTGCAAGTTTTTACGTGGCTGCTATAGGTTTCTAGCAAGAACGTTTCTTACCTACGCCAAAACCACAACGTGATATGCCAATTTCTATTTACCCTTCATAAGGACCCTTTTCATCGAATCCGATCCGACTAAAGTGGGAGAGACAGACACCCGCTAGCCACCTTATGCAACTAGTGCATGTCAGTCGGTGGAACCAGTCTCACGTAAGAGTACGTGTAAGGTCGATCCGGGCCGCTTCATCCCATGATGCCGCCGAATCAAGATAAGACTAGTAACTGCAAGAGAATTGACATGATCTACGCCCACAACTACTTTGTGTTCTACTCGTGCAAGATACTACGCATAGACCTAGCTCATGATGCCACTGTTGGGGATTGTAGCAAAAATCAAAAAATGTCATACGCATCACCAAGATCTATCTATGGAATAATCTAGCAACGAGGGAGAGGGGAGTGCATCTACATACCCTTGTAGATCGCGATGCGGAAGCGTTGCAAGAACGCGGATGAAGGAGTCGTACTCATAGCGATTTAGATCGCGGTTGATTCTGATCTAAGCGCCGAACAACGGCGCCTCCGCGTTCAACACATGTGCAGCCCGATGACGTCTCCCACGCCTTGATCCAGCAAGGAGAGAGGGATCAGGTTGGGGAAGACTCCATCCAACAACAACACGATGGCGTGGTGGTGGTGGAGGAGCGCGGGACTCCAGTAGGGCTTCACCAAGCACTGCGAGAGACGGGGAGGGAGAGAGGTAGGGCTACGCCAAGCGAGAGAGGTCAAAACCGTGTTGTGGGCAGCCCCTAACCTCACATATATATATGGGGAAGGGAGGGGCTGCACCCCCTTTAGGGTTTCCCACCCCTAGGGGTGCGGCCACCCCAGATCCCATCTAAGGGTGGCGGCCAGAGGGGGAGAGGGAGAGGGGGCGCACCAGATTAGGCCCTAGGGCCCATCTGCCCTAGGGTTTTCCCCTTTCCCCTCTATGATACGCCTTGGGCCCTGGTGGGGGGGCGCACCAGCCCACCTGGGGCTGGTCCCCTCCCACACTTGGCCCGCGCAGCCCTCTGGGGCCAGTGGCCCCACCCGGTGGACCCCCGGGACCCTCCCGGTGGTCCCGGTACGCTACTGATAGCGCCCGAAACTTTTACGGTGACCAAAACGGGACTTCCCATATATGAATCTTTAACTCCGGACCATTACGGAACTCCTCGTGATGTCCGGGATCTCATCCGGGACTCCGAACAACATTCGGCAACCGCGTACATACTTTCCCTATAACCCTAGCGTCATCAAACCTTAAGTGTGTAGACCCTACGGGTTCGGGAACCATGCAGACATGACCGAGACAACTCTCCGGTCAATAACCAACAGCGGGATCTGGATACCCATGTTGGCTCCCACATTCTCCACGACGATCTCATCGGATGAACCACGATGTCAAGGATTCAATCAATCACGTATACAATTCCCTTTGTCTACCGGTATAGTACTTGCCCGAGATTCGATCGTCGGTATCCCGATACCTTGTTCAATCTCGTCACCGGCAAGTCTCTTTACTCGTTCCGTAACACATCATCCCATGATGAACTCCTTGATCAAACTGTGCACATTATGATGATGTTCTACCGAGTGGGCCCGGAGATACCTCTCCGTCACACGAAGTGACAAATCCCAGTCTTGATTCGTGCCAACCCAACAGACACTTTCGGAGATACCTGTAGTACACCCAAAGCATTCCTACGGTATCCGGGAGTTGCACAATCTCATGGTCTAAGGAAAAAATACTTGACATTTAGAAAAGCTTTAGCATACGAACTACACGATCTGTGCTAGGCTTAGGATTGGGTCTGGTCCATCACATCATTCTCCTAATGATGTGATCCCGTTATCAGCAACATCCAATGTCCATGGTCAGGAAACCGTGACCATCTATTGATCAACGAGCTAGTCAACTAGAGGCTTACTAGGGACATGGTGTTTGTCTATGTATCCACACATGTATCTGAGTTTCCTATCAATACAATTCTAGCATGGATAATAAACAATTATCATGAACAAGGAAATATAATAATAACCAATTTATTATTGCCTCTAGGGCATATTTCCAACATATTCTTGTGTTCCTCGATATACGGAGCCACCAAGGCGGAACTTTGTAGAACCGTGTAGTGTGCTTGAGTGAGAGAATGCCCGTCGATACATATTATTTGTTTCGGTTCAAGCGTGCCATTTCCACCCAGTCTGCCCTCATGCCGCGATTTAGGAACACCAATCGGCTTAAGGTCGGGAATAAAGTCAACACAAAACTCAATGACCTCTTCATTTTCATGGCCCTTGGAGGTGCTTCCTTTTGGCCTAGCACGGTTATGAACATATTTCTTTAAGACTCCCATGAACCTCTCAAAGGGGAACATATTATGTAGAAATACAACACCTAGAATGGCAATCTCGTCGACTAGGTGAACTAGGATGTGCATCATGATATTGAAGAAGCATGGTGGGAACACCAACTCAAAACTGACAAGACATTGCACCAAATCTTTCTCTAACCTTGGTATGATTTCTGGATCGATTACCTTCTAAGATATTGCATTGAGGAATGTACATAGATTCACAATGGCCAATCGAACGTTTTCCGATAGAAGCCCCCTCAATGCAACCGGAAGCAGTTGCGTCATAATCACGTGGCAGTCAAGAGACTTTAGGTTCTGGAATTTTTTTCTCGGCCATATTTATTATTCCCTTTATATTCGACGAGAAACCAGACGGGACCTTCATACTGAGCAGGCATTCAAAGAAGATTTCCTTCTCTTCTTTGGTAAGAGCGTAGCTGGCATGACCCTGATGTATGTCGTATTTTCCGTGCATAAGTTGCTGGTCGTTCCGTACCTCCGGTGTATCTTTTGTCTTCCCATACATGCCCAAGAAACCTAGCAGGTTCACGCAAAGATTCGTCGTCACGTGCATCACGTCGATTGCAGAGCAGACCTCTAGGTCTTTCCAATAGGGTTGGTCGCAAAATATAGATTTCTTCTTGCACATGGGTGCGTGTCCGTCAGCGTCATTCGGAACAGATTGTCCGCCAGGACCCTTCCCAAAGATTAATTTTAAGTCCTTGACCATATCAAATATATCAACACTAGTAGAGTGGCGAGGCTTGTTCCGGTGATCTGCCTCACCATTGAAATGCTTGCCTTTCTTTCTTATGGGATGCTTGATCGAAAGAAATCGATGATGTCCCACGTACACATTCTTCTTACAATTATTCAAATATATATTGTCGGTATCATCTAAATAGTGTGTGCATGTGCGGTATCCCTTGTTTGTCTGTCCTGAAAGGGTACTGAGAGCAGGCCAATCATTGATGGTCACAAACAGCAACGCATGTAGGTCAAATTTCTCCTGATCGAGCTCATCCCACACACGTACACCATTTTCATTCCACAGCTGTAAGAGTTCTTCAACTGATGGCCTTAGGTACACATCAATGTCATTGCCGGATTGCTTAGGGCCTCGGATGAGCACTGTCATCATAATGAACTTCCGCTTCATGCACAACCAAGGAGGAAGGTTATACATACATAGAGTCACATGCCAGGTGCTATGATTGCTGCTCTGCTCCCCAAAAGGATTAATGCCATCTATGCTTTGAGCAAACCATACGTTCCTTGCATCACCTGCAAACTCCTCCCAGTACTTTCTCTCATTTTTTCTCCACTGAGACCCGTCTGCGGGACTCTCAACTTCCTGTCTTTCTTACGGTGTTTTCTGTGCCATCGCATCAACTCGGCATGCTCTTTGTTTTGGAACAAACGTTTCAACCGTGGTATTATAGGAGCATACCACATCACCTTGGTAGGAATCTTCTTCCTGGGCCGCTCGCCCTCGACATCACCAGGGTCATCGCGTCTGATCTTATAGCGCAATGCACCGCATACCGGGCACGCGTTCAAATCCTCATACTCACCGCGGTACAGGATGCAGTCATTAGGGCATGCATGTATCTTCTGCACCTCTAATCCTAAAGGGAAGACAGCCTTCTTTTTGCTTCATACGTACTCTCGGGCAATTCGTTATCCTTTGGAAGCATCTTCCTTAACATTATCAGCAACTTTACAAATCCCTTGTCAGACACACCATTCTCCGCCTTCCATTGCAGCAATTTCAGTGTGGTGCCCAGCTTTTTCTTGTCAGCTTTGCAATTTTGGTACAACAATTTCTTGTGATCCTCTAACATGCGCTGCAACTTAGCCTCTCCTTTTCAGTTGCGCAGTTTCTCTTTGCATCGGCAATGGCCCGACCTAGATCATCGGCGGGCTCATCTCATGCCTCTACTTTAGCTTCTTCCCGCATTGCTGGCTCAGCTTCTTCCCCCATTGTTGTACCATCGTATTCAAGGAATCCATGGCGAGGATAGCTGTCGTCGTCCTCTTTCCCTTCATTGTCTTCCATCATAACCCCTCTTTCTTCGTGCTTGGTCCAAACATTATAGTGGGGCATGAAACCGGACTCAAACAGGTGCCAGTGAATGGTTCTTGACTTAGAGTAATTCCGATCATTCTTACAGCAAGCACATGGACGACATAAAACCATCCGCCCGCTTGTTTGCCTCAGCCGCAAGCAGAATAGTATGGACGCCATTAACGAGTTGGGGAGAGCATCGGTCATCATACATCCATTGCCAGCTCATCTTCATTACACAACACAGAAAAGACTAAATTAATACAAGTTCATACACACTATCAATGGCAGACTTTCCTACATAAAGTTCATACATAAAACAACATACAAACTCTCTAGCTAAAGCATTTAAATGCAACAACAAATGCGATCAAGATCGCAACTAAGGTAACAATTGATCCAACAGCATAATGATACCAAGCCTCACTATCAATGGCATATTTTCTAATCTTTCTAATCTTTAAGCGCATTTTCTCCATCTCAATCTTGTGATCGTCTACGACATCAGCAACATGCAACTCCAATTCCATCTTCTCCTCCTCAATTCTTTTCAATTTCTCTTTCAAATACTCATTTTCTCTTTCAACTAAATTTAACCTCTCGACAATAGGGTCGGTTGGAATTTCCGGTTCACATACCTCCTAGATGAAAATATCTACGTCAACTTAATGGGCATAATTTGTCATAAACACGAAATGCAACAAATAGTTATAAAATAGAATATACCACATCCGAATCATACACTGGACCAGGGCCGACGGGGACGGATATCAAAACCATGACACTATGTATAAGAAACAACGTACGGCCCGGGTAAGATAATTATACAAGTAACTATATATATAAATCATACAAACATGATTATATATATATATATATATATATATATAAGATAAGAACAAGAGGCTCCCCACAAGGTGGTGCTGGCGACGGGATGGTGAGGATGATCGACGGTGGTTAGGACGGAGACGGGAAGGCACTAAGTAAACCACACCTAACTAAGAGTTATTTTGACCTCAAATTGCATATAAATCAAATAAACTACCACATATAATTCCTCCCAAACTAAAAACCCATAAATAACTATACTTATAGAGCATTGCAAGAGCTAATCTAGCAAGGAGAGATAAAAGGACAAAGTTGCTAACCTTTGTGATCACTTGGATGGATGGGGTGCTTTCAAGTTTTCACAAAATTTGGCAAAAATGGACGTGAGCTCGAGCAAGAGGGGAAGAACAACAGAGAGGAGGGGAAAAACAGAGCGCTTCGGCTCGGGCTCGACGAAGCACTGTATATAGTGATATCTTTACTCCCGGTTGGTTATACGAACCAGTACTAATGGTGTATCTCTAGTCCCGGTTCGTGACATGAACCGGTACTAAAGGTGCTGGTGGGGCCCGAGCCTGACAACAGCCTGCCACAACATCTTTAGTACCGGTTCATGGCACGACCGGTACTAAAGACTCGCCACAAACCGGTACTAATGAAGGCTGCCCGCCTAGCCGTTGGAACCGGCACTAATGGTCACATTAGTGCCGGTTCAATTACAAACCAGGACCAATGAGCTTCACATTAGGCCCTTTTTCTGCTAGTGACCAATCGGCCGCCTCGCACGTCGCCACCCGGTTGTGCACATTCTCACCACTTGGCTGCCCCGCGCATCGCCATTCGGTTGGTCACCTCCTCATCACTCGGTTGTCCTACGCGCCGCCACTCGGTTGCGCATGTTCTCACCACTCAGCCACCTCGCATGCTGCCACTCAGTTGTGCATGCCCTCTCCACTCGGTCGCGCACGTCCTAACCACTCAGCCGCCCCGCGCGTCGCCACTCGGTTGGTCACCTCTCCACCACTTGTCCTGTCATGTGTCACCACTCGGTGGGACACACCTTCACTTTTATCACCCCGCGCGTCGTCACTTAGCCACACACGTCCTCACCACTCAGGGGGATACGCCCTCACTTTAGCCGCCCTGCACGTCACCACTCGGTTGTGGACGTCCTCACCACTCAGCCACCCCGCGCGTCGCCATTCGGTTGATCACCTCCTTTATACGTCTCCGTCATGTCTATAATTTTTGATTGTTCCATGCCAATATTCTACAACTTTTACATGCTTTTGGCAACTGTTTATACTATTTTTGGGACTGACATATTGATCCAGTGCCAGTTCCTGTTTGTTGCATGTTTTTTTGTTTCGCAGAAAATCCATATCAAACAGAGTCAAACAGGGTAAAAACTTATGGACATTTTTTTGGAATATATGCAATTTTTGGGAAGATGAATCAACACGAGACGATGCCCGAGGGGGCCACAATGTAGGGGGCTGGCCCTAGGGGGTAGGGCGCTCCATGGACCCTTGTGGCCACCTTGTAAGGCGATTGGTGCCCTTGTTTCGCCGCAAGAAAGCCAATATCCGGATAAAAACTGTGTTAAAATTTCATCCCAATTGGAGTTAGAGATCTCTGGGAATTTAAGAAACGATGAAGGTCCAGAATCTGAGAGCGCAGAAATAGAGAGAGAGATCCAATCTCGGAGGGGCTCCCACCCCTCCACCGCCATGGAGGCCATCGACCAGGGGGTAGGGCGCGCCCTGGACCCTTGTGGCCATCCTGTAAGGCGGTTGGTGCCCTTGTTTCGCCGCAAGAAAGCCAATATTTGGATAAAAATCGTGTTAAAATTTCAGCCTAATCGGAGTTATGGATCTCCGGGAATTTAAGAAACGGTGAAAGGCCAGAATTTGGGAGCGCAGAAACAGAAGGAAAAAGAGAGAGAGGCCCAATCTCGGAGGGGCTCCCGCCCCTCCGCCACCATGGAGGCCATGTACCAGAGGGGAAACCCTTCTCCCATCTAGGGGGAAGGTCAAGGAAGAAGAAGAAGGAGGGGGGCTCTCTTCCCCTCTCCCGGTGGCGCCGGAACGCCGCTAGGGCCATCATCATGACAGCTATCTACACCAACAACTTTGCCACCCTTATCACCAACTCTCTCCCCCTCTATGCAGTGGTTCAACACCTCTTCTCCCCGCTGCAATCTCTACTTAAACATGGTGCTCAACATTATATATTATTTCCCAATGATGTATGGCTATCCTATTGTGACGCCCCAAGACCGACGCTCCAGAAGACTTCCAGTTATTCCGGGTTTCACCGTGTGTTTCTTTTGTGCTTGCTCTATTTATTTTCCATTGCATCATGTCATCATGCCATCATGTCATTTGTTAAAAACTCAACAAAATTAATTGCATATATCGAGGGATATTCACAATGGTGATTTCTCTTTAGAACATATACTCCCAATATTTTTAGAGAGCTGTAATAAAAATATTCCATTAGTTTGGAATCACCGAAACACACTTGCAATTATTCCCCATGTGTTTTCTACTTCAAGTTTGACCTCAAAACCTTATCTATAATTCTTATCTCTTTTATCGAGGCTCCTCCCAAAGTCTCAACATTTTTGGACTCTTCTAAAATGTTGTCCTAGTTCAAATCATTCCAATTATATTCAAATGAATTTGAATTTATATCTTTCGATCATGCCACTTCTATTTTCCTTGGATCAAACATATTTTTGTGAGTCTGGGAAAATAATCCCCATGCCTAAATTCCACTCCTAACCTCTCTTTCTTTTCTTTCTCTTTTCATGTTTTGTTTTTATCCTTTTTTAGAAAAGAGAGAGAGAGAGAGAGAGAGAGAGAGAGCAGTGAGCCCAGTAGGCCAGAGGTCCTCCGCGGCCACCCTAGGCCATCCATCCCCGCAAGCCCACCTAGGCCCAGCCGCCTCTTCAACCCTAGCCCGATCCCCCCGCTGCCTCTCGCTCGCTCCCTCGTCCTCCCACTCCGCCGCCACACACACGCTCGACCCTGCTCTTCTCCACCCCGCAGCGTCCGCCTCGTGCCCCGCAGCAGGCCCCGATGTAGATCGAGGTGAGCTCGTCCCCGAGCCCTAGGGAGCCGCCATCCCCGTCTGTCGCCGGCGACCTCCACTAGGGCGTCGCCCTCATCCACCAGCCCAGGCGTCCCACTCCTTCTCCCTGTCCTCCTCTTCTTCTCGTTTCTCCCCTCCCCTGACCTCTCTTTCTCTCCTGGAACAGCAGCCGCCGGAGCTCCATCCCGCCAGCGACCATCACCAGGACCTCCTCGCCGCACCTCCTCAAGCCCAGCGCCACCAAGCAGTTTCCCCGTCGCCTTTCGTTCCTCGCCACCAACCTGAGCTCCAGCTCGGGCGAGCTCTCGTTGGACGTCGACCAGGGCCCCGCCCTCGGCGACTAGAAGGTCGACATTGCCGCTAGATCCGTCGGCGCCCATGCCTCGTCTCACCAGATCAGGTCATCTCCGCCCGGTTCCCATCGCCCTGGCCTCCCATGCCCACTGCCTTGGCCTCGTCCTCGTCCTGGAGCGAGCACCGCCAGCCCATGCATCGCGCCAAGTCCCTGCATCGCGCCCCTGTGGCTATTGAAGCCAAGTCTAGCAACCACCGAGCGTGGAGTTCGCCAAGTACACCACCGGCAAGACCACACGGATGCTCGAACAAGTGTTGAACAAAAAGCCAAGTTCCTCTTCTAGATGTGTGTACGACCTTTGTAATGATGTGCCAAGTACCTCTACGGGCGCACTGGACGTCTACAAACCATGCACCACTACAACGCGAGCGGGTAGCCGATTACCCCGAAGAACTCGGATTCGTCAAGTCCCTCTCTGAGACGTGTACCACTACTTCCACTACCGCCGCGAGAACGTCTACTTCCTTCTACACCACATCGAACTCGTACCCCCGAAAATGCATGCTTCAAAGGTATAATCGTCGAGCCGATGACCCCATGAACGAATGCATGTTGTGTTGTATGAGATGCCCGTGGTTGCCTCGAGTCTGAATTGACGTTTGATACGTCTCCAACGTATCTACTTTTCCAAACGATTTTGCCCTTGTTTTGGACTCTAACTTGCATGATTTGAATGGAACTAACCCGGACTGACGTTGTTTTCAGCAGAACTGCCATGGTGTTGTTTTTGTGCAGAAATAATAAGTTCTCGGAATCGCCTGAAAATCAACGGAGATTTATTTCAGAAAATACAAAAAATACTGGCAAGAAGATCCACACCTGGGGGCCCACGGGCCGTCCTCGAGGGTGGAGGGCGCGCCCCCCCTACCTCGAGGGCAGCCCGGTGCCCCACCGACATATTCCCAGGTACTATATATTCCGTTTCGTGGAGAGAAAAATCAAAGAGAAAGAATTATCACGTTTTATGAGACAGAGCCGCCGCCAAGCCCTAATCTCTCTCGGGAGGGCTGATCTGGAGTCCGTTCGGGGCTCCGGAGAGTGGAGATCGTCGCCATAGTCATCATCAACCTTCCTCCATCACCAATTCCATGATGCTCACCGCCGTGTGTGAGTAATTCCATCGTAGGCTTACTGGACGGTGATGGGTTGGATGAGATCTATCATGTAATCGAGTTAGTTTTGTTAGGGTTTGATCCCTAGTATCCATTATGTTCTGAGATTGATGATGCTATGACTTTGCTATGCTTAATGCTTGTCACTAGGGCCCGAGTGCCATGATTTCAGATCTGAACCTATTATGTTTTCAAGAATATATGTGTGTTCTTGATCCTATCTTGCAAGTCTATAGTCACCTACTATGTGTTATGATCCGGCAACCCCGAAGTGACAATAATCGGGACCACTCCCAATGATGACCATAGTTTGAGGAGTTCATGTATTCACTATGTGTTAATGCTTTGGTCCGGTACTCTATTAAAAGGAGGCCTTAATATCCCTTAGTTTCCAATAGGACCCTGCTGCCACGGGAGGGTAGGACAAAAGATGGCATGCAAGTTCTTTTCCATAAGCACGTATGACTATATTCGGAATACATGCCTACATTGCATTGATGAACTGGAGCTAGTTCTGTGTCACCCTAGGTTATAACTTCTACATGATGAATTGCATCCGACGTAATTTCCCATCACTGATCCAATGCCTACGAGCTTCACCTATATTGCTTGCCGCTTATTTACTTTTCCGTTGCTATTATCACAAAAACACTAACTTTACTTCTGTTGCTGCTACCACCACTATCATATTACTGTGCTACTAAACTATCTTGCTGCAGATACTAAGTTTCCAAGTGTGGTTGAATTGACAACTCAGTTGCTAATACTTAAGAGTATTCTTTGGCTCCCCTTGTGTCGAATCAACAAATTTGGGTTAAATACTTTACCCTCAAAAACTGTTGCGACCCCCTACACTTGTGGGTTATCAACGTTGCACGTTTCTCTGCGTTGCCATGTCGTCGACCCATGGGAACCCGGTAACGGGATCACCCCACCTTCTTTCGCATGACATGCTCATGCCACCTTTCTTTTGCACCGACATCTCGACGAGTTGTCGGACCATCAGAATGTTGTCGTGGCACCGTTTCCTTTTTCGCCACCATGACACCTCTTTTCCTTCCGTCGTGGTGACCAAATGCTTCTTATCTTGTTCATGTCAACTCTTTCACAAAATTGCACATAACTTGAATAATGTCATCCGCATCATGCTAACAACATTTAAAATGTTTAGAATTGTTGTTTGCTTTAAGAATTGCTTAATGCACATGGGGATTTTCCGTAATTGTTGTTGTTATTTCCGGTCTCATTTAAAATGCCTAGGTAGTTAGTTTACTTTTGCTCCACCTCTTGCCATGTTAACCAACATTTAATCTTGTCTTCTAAATAAACGAGAGTTAACTAGATAAATAGAATGTGGTGTTTTGTTAATATGCAACTCGTTGCATATTGAGCTCCGCTTAATTTGTAGTGTTGTTTGTGCACTTTGCCAAGCCATGCATATTTAAACCGGAAATGCATCATACTTGGTTGTGCATCATATGCCATGTTTATGCTTGTGTATTTACCATGTTGTTTTGCTTCTTTCCGGTTTGCTTCTCTCGTTAGCTTCGGTTTCGTCCTGGAGTTGTGAGGATCCATTCGACTACGTCCGTTTGTCTTCTTCATGGACTCATTCTTCTTCCTTCGGCATTCCAGGCAAGATGACCATTCCTTGATATCACCTCTATTGTTGCTATGCTAGATGCCTCGCGCTTTTGCTTATCGCGATACCTATCATTTTGTATGTTAGCCCCACTTTGCCATGAAACCTTTAACTAGCTACCTAGGAAACCGTTGTTTGGCTAAGTTACGCTTTTGCTCAAGCCCCCCCCCCCTCTTATAGCGTTGCTAGTTGCAGGTGAAGATGAAGTTTACTCCATGTGGATTGGGTTTTGGGAATAACACAATATCTATTATTTACATTAATGCACCTTATATACTTGGCAATGGGTGGAAGGCTTGGCCTTTTGGTCGGTGTTTTGTTCCACTCATGCCGCCTTAAGAACTGATAAACCGGTGTTATGTTCCTTGATTTTGCGTTCCTCACGCGGTTGGGTATATTGGGACCCCTTGATAGTTCGCTTTGAATAAAACTCCTCTAGCAAGGCCCAACCTTGGTTTTACCATTTGCCTAATAACAACTAAAAAAATTATAGGGACTAGCTACCCCGTGGATTCTTAATCTACAACCCGGGCCAGTGCTCCTCATGAGTGTTGGTCCAAACTAGAGCACTTTGCGGGGCCGCCCCTTGGCAACTTGGGGGTATTTTGGCTCTAGTACGCGTCGCTCATCCGACCGTGGCCTGAGACGAGATACGCGCGGCTCCTATCAGGGTGTCGACACGTCGGGAGGTCTTGCTGGACTTGTTTTACCATTGTTGAAATATCTTGTACACAGGGATTCCGAGTCTGATCGGGTAATCCCTAAGATAAGGGGTTTTAACCTCTGTTGATCGTGAGAGCTTGTGATGGGCTAAGTAGGAACACCGCTGCAGGGTTATGATCTTTTGAAAGCCGTGCTCGCGGTTATGTGGCGGATGGGAATTTGTTAATATCCGGTTATAGACAACTTGACACAAAACCTCAAACATAATACACTACCGGGTGAGTAGTCGTGATGGTCTCTTTTCGAGGGAGTTTGGGAAGAGGACACGGCTGGGTTATGCATGACTCGTAGGTAGACATGATCATTTAGTGATCATGATTTAGTTCACGACCGATGGCTTTCACTTCTCATCTCGCACTGATGAACGTAAGCTAGCCACCTCATCTATGCTTAGTGCTTGCAGCAGCCACTTATACACATTCTCCTTTCCCAAAAGCTTTGATAGTTTTGATACTCGGGAATGGGATTGCTGAGTCCTCGTGACTAACAGATTACTACAAACATAGGTGCACGTACAACCGAGTACAATTTAGTTCATGGCCAGAAACTCAAGTGGGAGTTCGATGAGGAATGTGGGCGTATGTACGTGACGTATCCCGACGATTAGTAGTGGTTCCTACTAGGGCCGATCGGGTATAGTGGGTGGTTATCTTCTTTTCATGTGGATTTGTCCGTAGTCGGACCATGATTGTACTTGGATGAATGTATGACTTATTTATGCATTGTGTGAAGTGGCGATTGTAAGCCGACTATGTATTTATTTTATTCCCCTTTGTTTTTGTACATGGGAATGTGTGAAGGTAACCTTCTTACGATCATACCAACATGCGATTATGCCTCTAAGTCGTGCCTCGACACGTGGGAGATATAGTCGCATCTTGGGCGTTACAAGTTGGTAATCATAGCCTTCCCTGACCTAGGAGCCACTGTTTGATCGAACTGCTGCCGATGTTGAGTCTAGATTTTTAAAAAAAATTGAGTCTTTTTTCTCCTTATCCCCTTCGTCGCTCTGGTGAGGACTCCTGACGTAGAAGTTTTGTCTTCCTACCCTGTTTTCACTAAAAAATTAGGATCACGCAGGTATTGTTGGGATCGTTCCGATATTTTTGTAACGAGAACATTGTTCTTGGTGCCTCCTGCCATTTAGGGGTTGTGGCAGTGTGCCGAGGAGTTGAGCTCCGAGGTGTTGTCCTCACAATTGTATCGTTGTGGTTCTGGAATACCAGAGGTGGCCGACATCGAAAACTCTTCTATGCGTGTCTGGTGGTGAGATAACCCCGACGTCACCCAGTACTGGGGGGATAGTTCAGGAGTATTGCCACAGCTAGTATAGCAGATGCTTTTTGAAGGTCTAAGGTAAACGTTTTCCGAAGGTGCCTGGTTATGTGTTGACGGATGGATACAGCTGGATGTAGGATTTATTAGTTGAGTGATATGCGGTGCTTCCCCTGTATCCCCAACACCAGATTGCATAACCGGAAAGGTTCGGGAATTAATAGGTGGGATTCAAATAGCTCTTAGGTAATCTTCCAACGGGTGCATGATATGAGGTTGGGGTTCAACATCTAGTGGAGAGGTTATCATGGTCGTTGTTACACTGGGGGTTGCATCTTAAAGGGTCCTTGGCTATGCTGACTCGGGGATTGCAAGGCCCTTTGTAAAGTCGTGCCAAGGGGCCTCAGCACGAACATGTGGGACGAAACCTCTATTATGTATTTGTTCCATCTGTTACCTTGTTGTTTTATTCTATCATTTAGTTCTCCCAAGTGACTTCTCAACAAGTTCATGTGTCATTTAAGCTTACAGAATTCATTCGTTCAATTCTCTGTTCGAATGATATTGTGAAGATTATGTTGCAACATATCAATCCTTTGTTTTGTTTTGAGTTGTGGTATTCGAGGTCCTTCATTGTCAAATGTTGATTCCATACCTTTCCTAATCGATGTTCTCATATTTTTATGGGAGTGCTAGTCCTTCTTGATCATCGAGATTGTCATGTAAATTCTTTTAAACCGGTGTGTTTCTCTTCAAGTTAACTTGATCCTTGCAATATGTGCAAGACCAAGTCTCAGTTTTCTCAATGGTGTATGTTTCATTCATCCCAAGTTGTCTTTGTTTTTCACCACCCTCCCACCCCTTTTCTTTATGGAGCTAGAGTCCTTAGTCAAGTATCCATTTTATTCACGTGAAGTCCTGATAACCCACAAGTGTAGGGGATTGCAACAGTTTTTGAGGGTAAAGTATTCAACCCAAATTTATTGATCGACACAAGGGGAGCCAAAGAATACTCTTAAGTATTAGCAGCTGAGTTGTCAATTCGACCACACATGGAAACTTAGTATCTACAGCAAGATAGTTTAGTAGCAAAGTAATATGATAGTGGCGGTAGCAGCAATAAAAGTAACGATAGTGTTTTTGTAGTTTTTATAATAGTAGCAATGGAAAAGTAAATAAGCAACAAGCAATATAATAGTAGGCATTGGATCATTGATGGGAAATTATGTCAGAATCAATTCATCATGTAGAAGTTATAACCTAGGGTGACACAGAACTAGCTCCAGTTCATCAATGCAATGTAGGCATGTATTCCGAATATAGTCATACATGCTTATGGAAAAGAACTTGCATGACATCTTTTGTCCTACCGTCCCGTGGCAGCGGGGTCCTATTGGAAACTAAGGGGTATTAAGGCCTCCTTTTAATAGAGTACCGGACCAAAGCATTAACACATAGTGAATACATGAACTCCTCAAACTATGGTCATCATCGAGAGTGGTCCCGATTATTGTCACTTCGGGGTTGCCGGATCATAACACATAGTAGGTGACTATAGACTTGCAAGATAGGATCAAGAACACACATATATTTATGAAAACATAATAGTTTCAGATCTGAAATCATGGCACTCGGGCCCTAGTGACAAGCAATAGGCATAGCAAATTCATAGCAACATCAATCTCAGAACATAGTGGATACTAGGGATCAAACCCTAACAAAACTAACTCGATTACATGATAGATCCCATCCAACCCATCACCGTCCAGCAAGCCTGTGATGGAATTACTCACGCAGGGCGGTGAGCATCATGGAATTGGTGATGGAGGAAGGTTGATGATGACGATGGCGATGATCTCCACTCTTCGGAGCCCCGAAAGGACTCCAGATCAGCCCTCCTGAGAGAGATTAGGGCTTGGCGGCGGCTCCGTCTCGTGAAACGCGATAATTCTTTCTCCCTGATTTTTTCCACCAGACCAGAATGAACAGTATCTCTTACTCACCAATATTTTCACACAAAGTCTTCATTTTCATGCTAAGAAAACACCACCTACGGTGGAGTTTCGTTTATATGATGTGATTAAGGAGATGCCACTCTTAGATTTTTGTGAAATATGCAAAGTACCCTTTGGAGGTAGACTTGATGAACCACGTCGTGAATACGTTGAAGGGTTTATTGACATGATAGTTGTAGGGGAAAGTAGACAAGTTTCAGGGGCAAGAATCACTAGTATACACTTCCCTCTTCTGTGCTACTTTGCTTTATTTGTTAGTAGATGTTTAATTGGTCGTGGGAACAACGGGAATCTTAGAGCCCCTGATATTTTCATTCTACGCCATGCTTTGTTTCAAGACACAACTTTTAGCTTGGGTGCCGTCGTTGCTAAACGACTAAGTCTGAACCGCTCAAAGGGGCCCGTCTTTGGAGGCATCTTTGCTTCTCGCCTTGCTGAACATTTTAGAATACCTATTAGGCATCATGAGAAGGAAGAAAAATTGCTTGCCCCTGTTTATCTAGACTACAAGAGCATGGTAGCTCATGACTTTATTGTTAAAGACAAGAATAGGCAGCATAATTATAAATTAAGATTTGATGAAATATACTGTGAAATTGTTACCTTGCCTGCACCATCTTTGTTTGATCTATCCAGAGACAAGTATCTCATTACATCATATGCCTTCTACAAGTACCAGGGCCAGACACAAGCTTCAGAGCCTGAGCCGGAGCCACCCCTCGATCCTTACCGTCAGTCTGTTTATGGGTGGGATCTGGATGAGCTCGCCAAGCAATGGCACCCAGAGGACACATCTCAGTACACTGGAGGGAGTAGCTTCGATCTCTGGCCATAGACCAACTTAGGACAAAAGCCTAAGCTTGGGGGAGTACATGTTTCTCACCGACTTTGCATTCATGTTCACACTTATTCTAGTTGTCGGTGCTCACACTCTTTCACTGTACCATCCATGCTTAGTTTTAATTTCTTTTTCTTAGTCTTTTTCTTGTGTGCTAGAAAAACCCAGAAAAAAAATTAGTTGTAGCTTCTAGCTAGTTTACTTTCTTTGCTTGTAGTAGTAGATAAAATGAAAACCCAAAAAGATTTTCCGTTCTTCTTTTGCTTGTTGGGAGCTTTCATGTGTAAATAGTTTCTTTTCTTTTCTTTTGGGGGTCAAGAGTAGAAGACCATGATTGAAATTGCTTAGTGGCTCTCATATGCTTTGTTTGTTGATTTAACCTTGAGCCATATTACCTTGTCTTCTCTCTTGTATTAAATGTCTGCAGATTCCAGCTTAGTCCAATGCACGTGCACTATTATTATTATCCACACCGTTCGGTCGTGCGAGCGAAAGGCAATAAGGATGATATATGATGAACTAATTGAGATGAGAAAAGCTGGTATGAACTCGGCCTCTCTTGTTTTTGTAAATATGATGGCTCATCGTTCCTGATTCAGCTTGTTATGAATGAAACATGCTTGCAATGACAATTAGAGATCATAGTTTCTTATGACATGCTTAATTAGCTGAGAGTTTATAATGGTCTATCTTGCGTGCCAACATGATATTAAAATGGTTATGATGTGGTATGATGGGGTGGTATCCTCCTTTGAACGATTTAAGTGATCTGACTTGGCACATGTTCACGCATATAGTTGAAAAAAATCAACATAGCCTCCACGATATTTATGTTCATGGTGATTTATATCCTACTCATGCTTGCATTCATTGTTGATTAATTTTAATGCATGTTCATGGCCGTTGTTGCTCTCTAGCTGGTCGCTTCCCAGTCTATTTCTAGCCTTCACCTGTACTAAGCGGGAATACTGCTTGTGCATCCACTTCCATAAACCCCAAAGTTATTACACATGAGTCCACCATACCTTCCTATATGCGGTATTTACCTGCCATTCCAAGTAAATTTGTATGTGCCAAACTCTAAACCTTCAACTGAAATTCTATTTTGTATGCTCGAACAGCTCATGTATCAACTAGGGTTGTCTATATCTTCCATGCTAGGTGGGTTATTCTCACGATGAGTGGACTTCGCTCATCATTCATGAGAAAATGGCTGGTAACCGGGATGCCCAGTCCCATGCTCAAAATCCTAATAATTAAACAAAACTCCCCCAGGGCCGTTGCTTGTTTGGACGGTACCCCGTGGATTCGGATGGCCGTGGAGTGTGCTTGTTGGTGATTGGGGGAGTATAAACTTTACCATTCTGTTTGGGAACCGCCTATAATGTGCATAGCATGGGAGATATAGAGATTCTTGGTTGTTATGTTGACAATGAAAGTATACCGCTCAAAATGTTATTAATATATATTTAAAAATCGAGCTCTCGCACCTCTACAAATCCCTGCTTCCCTCTACGAAGGGCCTATCTATTTACTTTTATGCAGGGTCATCATCCTCTTATCAAGGAGCACCAGTAGGAGAGCACCTCTGTCGTTTCATGTACTACTATTAATTTGCATTGAGTATGATCATGACTGGATCTCTTTTACCATGAATTACAATGTCTAGTCAGTCCTTGATCTTTAAAGGTGCTCTACATTTATGTTTTGCGGTCTCAGAAAGGGCTAGCGAGATACCATCTTGTTATATCATATCATGATTGTTTTGAGAAAGTGTTGTCATCCGAGGTTTATTATTATTGCTCACTAGTTGATTATGCCATTGATGTGAGTAGTCTTGAGACCTGAAAGTTATTGTGAATGTGGTTTGTTCATGATCTTGTTGAAAACCTGAATGCTAGCTTACATATTTACAACAACAAGAGCAAACAGACTTTGTCAAAGTTTTTTCTTTATCACTTTCAGTTTATCAACTGAATTGCTTGAGGACAAGCAAAGGTTTAAGCTTGGGGGAGTTGATACGTCTCCAACGTACCTACTTTTCCAAACACTTTTGCCCTTGTTTTGGACTCTAACTTGCATGATTTGTATGGAACTAACCCGGACTGACGCTGTTTTCAGTAGAACTGCCATGGTGTTATTTTTGTGCAGAAATAAAAAGTTCTCGGAATCGCCTGAAAATCAATGGAGAATTATTTTGGAAAATATAAAAAACACCTGCAAGAAGAACCAGACCAGGGGCCCACGCCCTGTCCACTGTGTAGGGGATCGCAACAGTTTTCGAGGGTAAATTATTCAACCCAAATTTATTGATTCGACGCAAGGGGAGCCAAAGAATACTCTTAAGTATTAGCAGCTGAGTTGTCAATTCAACCACACCTGGAAACTTAGTATCTGCAGCAAGAGAGTTTAGTAGCAAAGTAATATGATAGTGGCGGTAGCAGCAATAAAAGTAACGATAGTGTTTTTGTAGTTTTTATAATAGTAGCAACGAAAAAGTAAATAAACAACAAGTAATATAGGAAAAGCTCGTAGGCATTGGATCGGTGATGGGAAATTACGTCGGATGCAATTCATCATGTAGAAGTTATAACCTAGGGTGACACAGAACTAGCTCCAGTTCATCAATGCAATGTAGGCATGTATTAGTCATACGTGCTTATGGAAAAGAACTTGCATGACATCTTTTGTCCTACCCTCCCATGGCAGTGGGGTCCTATTGGAAACTAAGGGATATAAAGGCCTCCTTTTAATAGACTACCGAACCAAAGCATTGTGAATACATGAAGTCCTCAAACTATGGTCATCACCGGGAGTGGTCCCGATTATTGTCACTTCGGGGTTACCGGATCATAACACATAGTAGGTGATTATAGACTTGCAAGATAGGATCAAGAATACACATATATTCATGAAAACATAATAGGTTCAGATCTGAAATCATGGCACTCGGGCCCTAGTGACAAGCATTAAGCATAGCAAAGTCATAGCAACATCAATCTCAGAACATAGTGGATACTAGGGATCAAACCCTAACAAAACTAACTCGATTACATGATAGATCCCATCCAACCCATCACCGTCCAGAAAGCCTACGATGGAATTACTCACGCACGGCAGTGAGCATCATGGAATTGGTGATGGAGGAAGGTTGATGATGACGATGGCGACGATCTCCACTCTCCGGAGCCCCGAATGGACTCCAGATGAGCCTTCCCGAGAGAGATTAGGGCTTGGCGGCGGCTCCGTGTAATGCCCCAGATGTAACACTTTCCAAATATGGCAATATATGAAACTTTGGCTTCATCAATTCCTTTCTGGGTTCTTCTTTCATTTCGAGTTTCTTCGTTTTGTCGTGTGCGTGTGTGCATTTCATCCACGTCATGTTGTCATGTGCATTGCATTGCATTTGTGTTGTCACTTGCATCCGGTCCCACTCGTCTCTTCCCGTTGTCCGTTTCGAGATCCGACGCTCACACACGTGCCCGTGGCATCCCCGAGTCGGACACGTCCGTAACGGACCGGACACGTCCGCCCGGACGCGCCGGACCAATCGGTGACTGCCACGTGTCCTTCCGTCCGCCGCCTCGCCACCACCGCAGGCCGGCCTCGCCCCGCCGCCGTGGCTCCCTCACCGCCGGCGCCGAAGGCCGCCGCCTCGAGCTCGCCGGAGGGCCGCGCCGCCGATCCGCCTCGATCCCGTCGGACGCCTCAGATCCATCCGGGCCGAACCCTAGCGGGTCGGGTCCGACCCGACCCGATCCGCTTGTCTGACCTGGATCCACGAGGTTGTTCTCTTTATTTTCACTAAGTCCTAGATTTTTTCTTATTTTGTTGCTTACTTCTAGTGGCTGCAACTTTGTGCATACTTGTCTGTTTTGAGTGTATGATATGTCAAAATGACCGTGGTGATATGCTCTACACTTTGTTCCATTGTGCCATGCTTGTTTGACTTCATCTTGATGTCTTAATCTTCGTTACAAGAGTGCTACTTGATATAAACTGATGTAACTTGTTATTTCATGCCATGTTTGAGATGTGATAACTTGGTGCATGTTTATCCAAATGAAGCAAATGATATGTCAAAATGTTCTTTATGAAATGCTCTACATGATGGTTGCTGTAGCATTCATGTTAGGGTTCATATTGCCATGTTAATCTCTGTTGCAAAAGTGCATGTGGCTGTTAAGTTTCGTAACATGTTATGAGATGTTGATTTGAAGTGCTCGTTGCTATTGATGTGTTTGTCCCCATGTCACATGTTAATATGTTTTAGAATCTCCATCATGTGGTCTTTGCTGTGGTGCAAACCATTTTCCATGATATGCCTTGAGGTGACTTAAACATGCTTGTAAACATGCCATGCCAACATAACTATTTTTATACTTAGTGAAATTTCTACTAAGTCTGGAATCTGTCATATCCTGATGCTATGTTTGCTTGATGCCCTAGACAAATCCATGCTAGTTTTGGGGTGGCCATTGATCATTCCTTGTTGTACATGTTTTTGTCTATCCATCCATGCCCTCACTTGCTCATATGGGTTGTTGTAGCTTATTTATTTATTGCTCTCAAGTTGCTATAAATTATATCTGCCAGGTTTTTAATGTCATGATCAAAATGTTGTAGCTTGTTGCTATTGATCCATGCCTCCAATGGAGTTGCTCCGATGGAGTTGTTTGTTGTAGGATATGTCTACTTCATGTCCATGCTTATTGTCATCATGTTTGGGTGCTGTAGAGTATATATTTCTTACTCCAAAGTTGCTATGTGGCTGTTAATTTCAGCTTTGCATTGAATCTTGTTTCGTGTGTATGTGTTGAACCGTTGCTCCGTTTTGAGCGTGCCCTGTATGAAACTTGTGTGATTTTGCATGAAGAATCATAATATAATCTTGTTTACATGTTTGGAGTGTGTTTGCTTGATGTTTGGGTGCATCTTGCACCGTTGCCATGTTTGACTTGTTTTGCTCATATCTTCTAGACCGTAGCTCCGAATTAAACAAACTTTATATGTAACTTGACTAGAATTTCGTGTAGATCATCATGGTGCATGTTAACTTTCTGTTTAACTACTTTAACTTAAGGTTTGTTCAGATCTGGACCAATTTCATAAAATGCATATGAGGGCTTACCGGATTCGCTATATGTGGATTCCGGCCTCATTTAACTTGTTGTGTGGTGTTGTTCTTGTGTGCTTCAACCCTTGACATGTATTGCATCATATATGCATCATACGTGCATCATGTTGATTGTGCATTGCACCTTGTTTGATTCTCATGCCACGTTGTGTTCTTGTGTTGAGTAGAGCCGGAAGCCGAGACCGAGAACGAGAACGAGGTTACTACCGAGGTTGAGTACGAGGAGCCGTCTTACGATCCCATCGACGACTCGACAGGCAAGATGACCTGACCCAGATATCATTACTATCTTTGCCTATTGTTAGATGTCTCGCTCTTTAGCTTATTGCCTCGATGCCCATGTTTGTTTGTCAGCCTCCTATTGTAACCATGAATCTGTCTAACCACCCAACCTAGCAAACCTTTGTTTGGCTATGTAAGCTTCGCTCAGCCCCTCTTATAGCATTGCTAGTTGCAGGAGAAGATTTGAAGATTCTTGCTACATGTTGAAGATATTGTTGGGATATCACACTATATAAACCCTTAAACTAAATCATCTATATACTTGGCAATGGGTGGAAGGCTAAGCCTCTTGCTTGGTGATTTGTTCCACTCATGCCGCCCTAGGAACCATTTAAACCGGTGTTATGTTCCTTGATTATGCGTTCCTAACACGGTTGGGGTTATGGGACCCCCTCGATAACCCGCTTAGCACTAAACCTTTTCCAGCAAGGCCCAACATTGGTACTCCATTTGCCTAACAACTAAAACTTGCATAGGGCTTTGCAAACCCGAGTTCTTAATCAAAAACCCGGGCCAGTACTCCACATGAGTGTTGGTCCAAACTGGGGGTTATGCGGGGCCACCATGAGGAAACTCGAGGATTGGTTTTACCTGTAGGATCGCCCATCCGGTCGTGGCCTGAGACTAGATACGCGCGGCTACTGTCAGGGTGTCGGCACGCCGGGAGGTCTTGCTGGATTAGTTTTACCTATGTCGGAATATCTTGAGCACGGGATTCCGAGAATACTCGGGCCTTCCCACCTTGGAGTTGCGACTCCGCAGATCGTGAGCTTGTAATGTGCTAAGTTGGGACACCCCTGCAGGGTTTTGAACTTTCGAAAGCCATGCCCGCGGTTATGTGGCAGATGGGAATTTGTTAATATCCGGTTGTAGAAAACTTGACACCATGTTCAGAACACACTACCAGCGTGCGTAACCGTGACGGTCATTTTCCGAAAGGGGTTCGGGAAGTGAACACGGTGGGGTTATGATTGACGTGCTTAGATAGGATCACTTCGTGATCACGTTGACGCTCGTGGCACTTCTCTTCTCGCTCTAAACACGTAAGCTAGTGCTAGTGCAGCTGCAACCTTTTATTTCTTCAGCCTTGTTCCACACCCAAGGCTTAGATAGTTTTGCTACCCGGGAACGGGATTGCTGAGTCCTCCATGGCTCATAGATTCTACACAACACCAGATGCAGGTACTATGGTGAACTACTCAGGTGACGGCACGGAGCTGTACTGGGAGTTCAATGAAGAACGTAGTCGATACTATGTGCACTATCCCGATGTTCAGTAGTGGTTTCTACTAGGGGCGATTCGGACCTTGTGGCTTTATGTATTTGGTATCTTTCATTTGGATCTTCGTCCGTAGTCGGACTGTGATGTTATTTGGATGATGATTTGCTTATGTAATGTATTGTGTGACGTGGCGAGTGTAAGCCAACTATCCTTTTGCAATTTCATCCCTATTTTACATGAGTCATGCAAAGATACCAAACTTGAGATCATTCTAGAATGGGCTTATACCTTTAAGTCGTGCCTCGACACGTAGGAGGTAAAATCCCATCCTGGGCATTACACTCCGTGTCGTGAGACGCGATAATTCTTTCTCCCTGATTTTTTCTCCTTGAAAGTGAAGATATAGGATCTGGGGATACGTCGGTGGAGCACCAGGGGGCCCATGAGGCAGGGGCGCACCCTGGGTAGGGGGGCGCGCCCCCCACCCTCATGGACAGGGTGTGAGCCCCCTCGTCTGGTTCTTCTTGCAGGTATTTTTTATATTTTCCAAAATAATTCTCCGTTGATTTTCAGGCGATACCGAGAACTTTTTATTTCTGCACAAAACAACACGATGACAGTTCTGCTGAAAACAGCGTCAGTCCGGGTTAGTTCCATACAAATCATGCAAGTTAGAGTCCAAAACAAGGGAAAAAGTGTTTGGAAAAGTAGATACGTTGGAGACGTATCAAGTCCCTTCCTTCATTTCCTTCAATGTTTTATTCGATGATTCTCATGAAGATGCTAAGGAAGCTTCATGTTCATCATTCTTCGTTCTCTTTTTCTTCTTCTGTGGACTAAATTCAAGCTTCGGTGCTGATCTTATCTCTTCCTATTGTTTCACATGTTTTCCCAAGTTGGAATTCTTATCCAAGCCGCTCTTATTATTGAACTCCCTCTAATTATTCTCCGGAGTGCTGAAGATATCTCAGAAGATTCGCGTTTCCATTCTTAATCCGTTCAAGCTATTTCGAGGTTGTTATCTTGTTCAAGTCATTTAATTCAACCGATGCAATATCTCTCAAGCAATCTTTTCCGACGGTGTTTCTTTTGAGTGGGCCCACAACCCATAGGTCTTTTCCTTGGATCTTACCAGACTCTTCTAATTTTGCGGAGCAATTCCCAAATTCTTTTCAAAGTGTGACATAAGTATGGATTCCATCAGTCATATGCCTTCTCCGAGATCGCTTTCAAATTCTTTCATGCTTGGTTAAACCTTCCATCTTTTCATTCTTCCGGAGTATCTCGCAAATTCTTTATGGTATTCTCGTCATCATTCTCAACATTTGAAGACCGAAGTAGAGTTTTCCTCTGAATCTTTTCTTGCCCATCTAGACAATTTCATGAATTCTTTCCATTGTGATCCTCCGAAGGCCATCATTTCAGGAGATTTCTTCGTTCTCAGTTTTCAACTTTGTTCCCCCGCTATTCTAAATTGATGCCTCTTCGTTCGTCTCCATATTCTTCCAGTGCATCATTCAAGTATTCTCTAGTTAGCTCGGGATCTCTTCGTTCTCTTGTATCTAAATTGACTCAAGTATTTTTGTTCATTTTCTAATTCTTCTCGGCGATTCGTTCTCTTTTCTTCGTTCGTTTTCAATTCATACGGTTGTCCTCTCAAGTTTCCTCTTCCGTTATTATCATATTATTTCAGTCGTTCTTCCCAAATCTTACCGGTGGTCCATCAAGTTTGTGCGAGATCTCTCTTTAATTCTTTGCAACAAGAATAAGTAGTATGTTAAATCCATTGCTTCTCATCGATTTAAGTTGGCGAATGATAAGCATAACATAATCTATTATTCTTGTTTTCCTCAATGTTATTAATTCCTTCTTTTGAAGTTTGTTCATGATGAATAAACTCTTGGTTCGAAATGATCCATCTTTCTTATCTGAAGGTCCAAGCTATATTAATTATCTCATCGCGAAGCTCCATCTAATTATTGCAAGGCTTCAATCTTAATATTTTCATCCTTCACTTCTCATCCTTTTGTTACTGGATTTCTTCTTGGTGGTTCATCATGATTTAATTCATCCTCGAAGTGTTCATCAAGATTCTTGTTGGAGGAACTCAAGTATTCTTCATCTTGCATTTTGAAGTGCAATTCTTTCAACCTTATCTTTTGAGGTGGTGCTTGATACGTCTCCAACGTATCTATAATTTTTTATTATTCCATGCTATTATATATTCTGTTTTGGATGTTTAATGGGCTTTATTATACACTTTTATATGATTTTTGGGACTAACCTATTAACCCAGAGCCCAGTACCAGTTTATGTTTTTTCCTTGTTTTTAAGTTTTACAGAAAAGGAATATCAAACAGATTCCAATTGATGTGCCAATTTTTGATGATTTTTTATGGACCAAAAGAAGCCCCCAGAGTAAAAGAGTTGGGCCAGGAGAGTCACGGGCTGCCCACGAGGGTGGGGGGCGCGCCCACCCCCACTGGTGGCGCCCCCTATCTCGTGGACAGCCCAGAGACCCCCTGACTTGTACCCTACACCAAAAAATCATATAAATACAGAAACCTCCGGAAAATAACCTAGATCAGGAGTTCCGCCGCTGAAAGCCTCTGTTGCCACCGAAAACCAATCTAGACCCGTTCTGGCACCCTGCCGGAGGGGGAGATCCCTCTTCGGTGGCCATCTTCATCATCCCGGCGCTCTCCATGACGAGGAGGGAGTAGTCCACCCTCGGGGCTGAGGGTATGTACCAGTAGCTATGTGTTTGATCTCTCTCTCTCTCTCTCTCTCTCTCTCTCTCTCTCTCTCTCTCGTGTTCTTGAGATGGCATGATCTTGATGTATCGCAAGCTTTGCTATTATAGTTGGATCTTATGATGTTTCTCCCCCTCTACTCTCTTGTAATGGATTGAGTCTTCCCTTTGAAGTTATCTTATCGGATTGAGTCCATAAGGATTTGAGAACACTTGATGTATGTCTTGCGTGGGATACCTGTGGTGACAATGGGGTATTCTGTTGATTCACTTGATGTATGTTTTGGTGATCAACTTGCGGGTTCCGTGACCTTGGGAAACTATGCATAGGGGTTGGCACACGTTTTCGTCTTGACTCCCCGATAGAAACTTTGGGGCACTCTTTGAAGTACTTTGTGTTGGTTGAATAAATGAATCTGAGATTGTGTGATGCATATCGTATAATCATACCCCACGGATAGTTGAGGTGGCAATGGAGTATCTAGACAACATTAGGGTTTTGGTTAATTTGTGTCTTAATGTGTTATTCTAGTACAAACTCTATGATAGATCGAACGGAAAGAATAGCTTCGTGTTATTTTACTACGGACTCTTGAATAGATCGATCAGAAAGAATAACTTTGAAGTGGTTTCGTACCTTACCATAATCTCTTCGTTTGTTCTCCGCTATTAGTGACTTTGGAGTGACTCTTTGTTGCATGTTGAGGGATAGTTATATGATCCAGTTATGTTATTATTGTTGAGAGAACATGCACTAGTGAAAGTATGAACCCTAGGCCTTGTTTCCTATCATTGCAATACCGTTTATGCTCACTTTTACCTTTAGTTACCTTGTTGTTTTATATTTTTAGATTACAAAAACCTATATCTACCATCCATATTGCACGTGTATCACCATCTCTTCGATGAACTAGTGCACCTGTACAACTTACCATTGTATTGGGTGTGTTGGGGCTACAAGAGACTCTTCGTTATTTGGTTGCAGGGTTGTTTGAGAGAGACCATCTTCATCCTACGCCTCCCACAGATTGATAAACCTTATGTCATCCACTTGAGGGAAATTTACTACTGTCCTACAAACCTCTGCACTTGGAGGCCCAACAACGTCTACAAGAAGAAGGTTGTGTAGTAGATATCAGTGTTATGTCATTCTTGACAATTTCCTTCATGATTCAGGATTAACAAGTTATCAAGAACGAGATATTTAAACCCATCATTTTCTTCATTCATGAGATCTTTCAACCCTTCAATTTAATTGTTGGAGTTATCTTGGGTTGTATTTCACCTAAAGCTTTCCCTAAAGATTGTTGCTATTTATGGTGCTTATAAATAACCCAAGTTTTTCATTTATCCTCTCGGTGAAAGAAGTTTTCATCTCTTTGTTGATCTCTAGCAACAATTGGTTTCCGTTAGTGGCCGGTTGTCACCTCATAATTTTGAGATGTTTTTCATAAGGCTACAACAAGCTTATTCTTTTCGTTGTTGATTTTCCAACAACTTCGTTCAACCCTTCTTTGTAAGGATGCTCTTCAAACTCAATTGTGGTAGAAGTTGCCATTTTCTTCCTCGTTCTTTTCCTTCCAACGATCTATATTCTATTCTTTCATTCCTGTGGCATTGTGATATTGCTCTCTTTGACCATCATCTCATTTTGTCAAGATCATGTTCTTTTCCTTTCTGGTCCAATTTAACAGAGTGTTGTGTCCTCCATTCAAGTTCTCTCATCTTATCAAGTTTTGCCTCTCTTTTCAACCAGAGTGATGTCTAAATCTTTCTTACCCCTTGTGCCTTTCTTTCAATTGTTCCAGAGGCAGTGTGTTGTTGATTTCATCAAGTATCATCCCTTCTTCTCAAGTTCATGTTCAATTCCTTCCATTTTTCGTTGGAGTGTTCTCTGAATTATTTCATTCTTGTTCCTTCTCTATCTTGTTTTAACCGGAGTGGTTTCAATATATATTTTGTCACCTAAGCTCTTCATTCTCGTCGTATTCCTTGTTCTTCTTGTCCAACGGAGTGTTTTCAATCTTGTTCATCTCCGTTGAATTATTTCTTTCAATTTGTTCAACCTCTCAAGGTTCGTGGTTTCACTCGTTTGTCGAAGAAGCAACTTTGTTTTACCTCTTCCTTATACTCTTCTATCTGGTGCCATCTCCAAGATCTCGGGTCAGGATCCTCTGTAAGTGTGGGAGAGTTGTGATGCCCCAAGACCGACGCTCCAGATGACTTCCAGTTATTCCGGATTTCACTGTGTGTTTCTTTTGTGCTTGCTCTATTTATTTTCCATTGCATCATATCATCATGCCATCATGTCATTTTTTTTTTGAAAACTCAACTAAATTAATTGAATAGATCTTTTGATCTATTTAAATCGAGGGATATTCACAATGGTGATTTCTCTTTAGAACATATACTCCCAATATTTTTAGGGAGTTATAATAAAAATATTCCATTAGTTTGGAATCACCAAAACACACTTGCAAATATTCCCATGTCTTTTCTACTTCAAGTTTGACTTCAAAACCTTATCTATAATTCTTATCTCTTTTATCGAGGCTCCTCCTAAAGTCTCAACATTTTTGGACTCTTCTAAAATGTTGTCCTAGTTCAAATCATTCCAATTATATTCAAATGAATTTGAATTTATATCTTTCGATCATGCCACTTCTATTTTCCTTGGATCATGCATATTTTTGTGAGTCCGGGGAAATAATCCCCATGCCTAAATTCCACTCTAACCTCTCTTTCTTTTCTTTCTCTTTTCCTGTTTTGTTTTTATCTTTTTTTAGAAGAGAGAGAGAGAGAGAGAGAGAGAGAGAGAGAGAGAGAGAGAGAGAGAGAGAGAGAGAGAGAGAGAGCAGTGAGCCCAGCAGGCCAGAGGTCCTCCGCGGCCTCCTTAGGCCATCCATCCCCGCAAACCCACCTAGGCCCAGCCGCCTCTACAACCCTAGCCCGATCCCCCCGATGCCTCTCGCTCGCTCCCTCGTCGTCCCACTCTGCCGCCACACACAAGCTCAACACCGCTCTTCTCCTTCCCGCAGCGTCCACCTCGTGCCCCGCAGCTGGCCCCGATGCAGATCGAGGTGAGCTCATCCCCAAGCCCCAGGGAGCCGCCATCCCCGTCTGCCGCCGGCGACCTCCACTAGGGCGTCGCCCTCATCCACCAGGCCAGGCCACCCACTCCTTCTCCCTGTCCTCCTCTTCTTCTCGTTTCTCCCCTCCCCTGACCTCTCTTTCTCTCCTGGAACAATAGCCGCCGGAGCTCCATCCCGCCGGCGACCATCACCAGGACCTCCTCATCGCACCTCCTCAATCCCAGCGCCACCAAGAAGTTTCCCCGTCGCCTTTCGTTCCTCGCCACCAACCTGAGCTCCGGCTCGGGCGAGCTCTCGTTGGACGTCGACCAGGGCCCTGTCCTCAGCGACTAGAAGGTCGACATTGCCGCCAGATCCGTCGGCGCCCATGCCTCGTCTCGCCAGATTGGGTCGTCTCCGACCAGTTCCCCTCGCCATGGCTCCTGTGCCCACTCCCTTGGCCTCGTCCTCGTCCTGGAGCGAGCGCCGCCATCCCATGCATTGCGCCAAGTCCCTGCATCGTGCCCCTGTGGCTGTTGAAGCCAAGTCCAACAACCAACGAGCATGGATTTCGCCAAGTACACCACCAGCAAGACCACACGGATGCTCGAACTATTGGGGAACGCAGTATTTCAAAAAAAATCCTACGATCACGCAAGATCTATCTACTAGATGCATAGCAACGAGAGGGGAGAGTGTGTCTACGTACCCTCGTAGACCGAAAGCGGATGCGTCTAGTGACGCGGTTGATGTAGTCGAACGTCTTCGCGATTCAACCGATCAAGCACCGAACGTACGGCACCTCCGCGTTGAGCACACGTTCAGCTTGATGACGTCCCACGAGCTCTTGATACAGTTGAGCTTCACAGGAGAGTTTTGTCAGCACGACGGCGTGGTGACGGAGATGATGAAGCTACCGACGCAGGGCTTTGCATAAGCACTGCAACAGTATGACCGAGGTGTGTTTCTGTGGAGGAGGGCACCGCACACGGCTAGAACAATGTTTCTTGTGTGTCATTGGGTGCCCCCTGCCCCCGTATATAAAGGAGCAAGGGGGAGGTGCGGCCGGCCCAAGGGGCGCACCATAGGAGTAGGATTCCTACTCCTAGTAGGAATAGGAACCCCCTTTTCCTATTCCTACTAGGAGTAGGAAAGAAAAGGAGAGGAGGCGCCTCCCCCCTTTTCCTAGTTCAACTAGGAACCCTAGGGGGTGTGGCCAGCCCTATGGTTTGCCCCTCTCTCTCCCTCATTGGCCCACTATGGCCCATACTCCCTCGGGGGGGGGGGGGGTCCGGTAACCCCCTCCGGCACTCCGGTTATACCCGATAACACCCGGAACACTTCCGGTGTCCGAATATAGTCGTCCAATATATTATTATTTATGTCTCGGACATTCCGAGACTCCTTGTCATGTCCATGATCTCATCCGGGACTCCGAACTACCTTCGGTACATCAAAACTCATAATACCAATTGTCATCAAACGTTAAGCGTGCGGACCCTACGGGTTCGAGAACTATGTAGACATGACCGAGAATCATCTCCAGTCAATAACCAATAGCGGAACCTGGATGCTCATATTGGCTGCTACATATTCTACGAAGATCTTTATCGATTAAACCGCATAACAACATACGTTGTTCCCTTTGTCATCGGTATGTTACTTGCCCGAGATTCGATCGTCGGTATCTCAATACCTAGTTCAATCTCGTTACCGGCAAGTCTCTTTACTCGTTCCGTGATACATCATCTCATGACTAACTCATTAGTCATTTGCTTGCAAGGATTATTATGATGTATATTACCGAGAGGGCCCAGAGATACCACTCCGACACTCGGAGTGACAAATCCTATTCTTGATCTATGCCAACAGCACGAACACCTTCGGAGACACCTGTAGAGCATCTTTATAATCACCCGGTTACGTTGTGACGTTTGATAGCACACAAGGTGTTCCTGCGGTACTTCGGAGTTGCATAATCTCATAGTCATAGGAACATGTATAAGTCATGAAGAAAGCAATAGCAGTAAAACTAGACGATCATAGTGCTAAACTAACGGATGGGTCTTGTCCGTCACATCATTCTTCTAATGATGTGATCTCGTTAATCAAATGACAACTCATGTCTATGGCTAGGAAACATAACCATCTTTGATCAATGAGCTAGTCTAGTAGAGGCATACTAGGGACATATTGTTTTGTCTATGTACCCACACATGTACTAAGTTTCCGGTTAATACAATTATAGCATGAATAAAAGACATTTATCATGATATAAGGAAATACAAATAACATCTTTATTATTGCCTCTAGGGCATATTTCCTTCAGTCTCCCACTTGGACTAGAGTCAATAATCTAGATTACATAGTAATGATTCTAACACCCATGGAGTCTTGGTGCTAATCATGTTTTGCCCGTGGAAGAGGCTTAGTCAACGGGTCTGCGACATTCAGATCCGTATGTATCTTGCAAATTTCTATGTCTCCTTCCTTGACTTGATCGCGGATGGAATTGAAGCTCTTTTGATGTGCTTTGTTCTCTTGCGAAACCTGGATTCCTTCGCCAAGGATATTTATCAAGTGTTGTCACAAGAGATTTTCATTGGACCCAATGCACTAGGTATTACACCTAGATCAGATATGAACTCCTTCATCCAGACTCCTTCATTTGCTGCTTCCAAAGCAGCTATGGATTCCGCTTCACACGTAGATCCCACCACGACACTCTGCTTGGAACTGCACCAACTGACAGCTCCACCGTTCAATAAAAATACATATCTGGTTTGTGACTTAGAGTCATCCGGATTAGTGTCAAAGCTTGAATCGACATAACCGTTTACGATGAGCTCTTCGTCACCTCCATAAACGAGAAACATATCCTTTGTCCTTTTCAGGTACTTTAGGATGTTCTTGACCGCTGTCCAGTGATCCACTCCTAGATTACTTTGGTACCTCCCTGCTAAACTTATAGCAAGGCACACATCAGGTCTGGTGCACAGCATTGCATACATGATAGATCCTATGGCTGAGGCATAGGGAATGACTTTCATTTTCTCTCTATGTTCTACAGTGGTCGGGCATTGAATCTTACTGAACTTCACACCTTGTAATACAGGCAAGAACCCTTTCTTTGACTGATCCATTTTGAACTTCTTCAAAACTTTATCAAGGTATGTGCTTTGTGAAAGTCCAATTAAGCGTCTTGATCTATCTCTATAGATCTTGATGCCTAATATGTAAGCTGCTTCACCGAGGTCTTTCATTGAAAAATTCTTACACAGGTATCCTTTTATGCTATCCAAAAATTCTATATCATTTCCAATCAACAATATGCCATCGACATATAATATCAGAAATGCTACAGAGCTCCCACTCACTTTCTTGTAAATACAGGCTTCTCCAAAAGTCTGTATAAAACCATATGCTTTGATCACCTCATGAAAGCGTATATTCCAACGCCGAGATGCTTGCACCAGTCCATAGATGGATCGCTGGAGGTTGCACACTTTGTTAGCACCTTTAGGATCGACAAAACCTTCTGGTTGCATCATATACAACTCCTCTTTGAGATATCCATTCAGGAATGAAGTTTTGACATCCATTTGCCAGATTTCATAATCATAAAATGCGGCAATTGCTAACATGATTCGGACAGACTTAAGCATCGCTACTGGTGAGAAAGTCTCATCGTAGTCAACTCCTTGAACTTGTCGAAAACCTTTTGCAACAAGTCGAGCTTTGTAAATAGTAACATTACTGTCAGCATCGGTCTTCCTCTTGAAGATCCATTTATTTTCGATGGCTTGCCGATCATCGGGCAAGTCATCCAAAGTCCAAACTTTGTTCTCATACATGGATCCCATCTTGGATTTCATGGCCTCAAGCCATTTTGCGGAATCTGGGCTCATCATCGCTTCCTCATAGTTCGTAGGTTCATCATGGTCTATTAACATGACTTCCAGAACCGGGTTGCCGTACCACTCTGGTGCGGAATGTACTATGGTTGATATACGAAGTTCAGCAGTAACTTGATCCGAAGTTTCATGATCATCATCATTAGCTTCCTCACTAATTGATGTAGGAATCACTAGAACTAGTTTCTGTGATGTACAACTTTCCAATTCAGGAGAAGGTATAATTACCTCATCAAGTTCTACTTTCCTCCCACTCACTTCTTTCGAGAGAAACTCCTTCTCTAGAAAGGATCCATTCTTAGCAACGAATATCTTGTCTTCGGATCTGTGATACAAGGTGTACCCATCAGTTTCCTTGGGGTATCCTATGAAGACACATTTCTCCGACTTGGGTTCTAGCTTATTAGGTTGAAGCTTTTTCACATAAGCATCGCAGCCCTAAACTTTAAGAAACGACAACTTTGGTTTCTTGCCAAACCACAGTTCATAAGGTGTCGTCTCAACGGATTTAGATGGTGCCCTATTTAACGTGAATGTAGCTGTCTCTAAAGCATAACCCCAAATTGATAGTGGTAAATCGGTAAGAGACATCATAGACCGCACCATATCTAATAAAGTACGGTTACGAAGTTCAGACACACCTTTACGCTGTGGTGTTTCGGGTGGCGTGAGTTGTGAAACTATTCCACATTGTTTCAAATGAAGACAAAACTGGTAACTCAAATATTCGCCTCCACGATCACATCATAGAAACTTTATTTTCTTGTTACGATGATTCTCTACTTCACTCTGAAATTCTTTGAACTTTTGAAATGTTTCAGACTTGTGCTTCATCAAGTAGATATACCCATATCTGCTCAAATCATCAGTGAAGGTCAGAAAATAACGATACCCGCTGCGAGCCTCAACACTCATCGGTCCACATAAATCAGTATGTATGATTTCCAACAAATCTGTTGCTCGCTCCATTGTTCCGGAGAACGGAGTTTTAGTCATCTTTCCCATGAGGCATGGTTCGCAAGCACCAAGTGATTCATAATCAAGTGATTCCAAAAGTCCATCACTATGGAGTTTCTTCATGTGCTTTACACCAATATGACCTAAACGGCAGTGACACAAATAAGTTGCACTATCATTATTAACCTTGCATCTTTTGTCTTCAATATCATGAATATGTGTATCACTACGATCGAGATCCAACAAGAATAGACCACTCCTCAAGGGTGCATGACCATAAAAGATATTACTCATATAAATGGAACAACCATTATTCTCAGATTTAAATGAATAAACGTCTTGCAATAAACAAGATCCAGATATAATGTTCATGCTTAACGCTGGCACCAAATAACAATTATTCAGGTCTAAAACTAATCCCGAAGGTAGATGTAGAGGTAGCGTGCCGACGGCGATCACATCGACTTTGGAACCATTTCCCACGCGCATCGTCACCTCATCCTTAGTCAATCTTCGTTTAATACGTAGCCCCTATTTCGAGTTATAAATATTAGCAACCGAATCGGTATCAAATACCCAGGTGCTACTACGAGCATTAGTAAGGTACACATCAATAACATGTACTCCCTCCGTCCCAAAATTCTTGTCTTAGAATTGTCTCTATAGGGAAGTATCCAACACTAAAACATGACTAGATACATCCGTATTTAGACAAATCGAAGACAAGAATTTTGGGACGGAGGGAGTATATCACATATACCTTTGTTCACCTTGCCATCCTTCTTACCCGCCAAATACTTGGGGCAGTTCCGCTTCCAGTGTCCAGTCCCTTTGCAGTAGAAGCACTCAGTTTTAGGCTTGGCTCCAGACTTGGGTTTCTTCATGGGAGTAGAAACTACCTTGCTATTCTTCTTGAAGTTCCCCTTCTTTCCCTTGCCCTTTTTCTTGAAACTAGTGGTCTTGTTAACCATCAACACTTGATGCTCCTTTTTTATTTCTACCTCCGCAGCCTTGAGCATAGCGAAGAGCTCGGGAATTGTCTTTTGCATCCCTTGCATATTATAGTTCATCATGAAGCCTTTATAGCTTGGTGGCAGTGATTGAAGAACTCTATCAATAACACTATCTTCATCAACTTTGCAACCAAGTTGAGTCATATGATTGTAGTACCCAGACATTCTGAGCAAGTGTTCACTGATATAACTATTCTCCTCCATCTTGCAGCTATAGAACTTATTGGAAATCTCATATTTGTCAATCCGGGCATTTGCTTGAAATATTAACTTCAACTCCTGGAACATCTCATATGCTCCATGACGTTCAAAACGTCGTTGAAGTCCCGGTTCTAAGCCGTAAAGCATGGCACACTGAACTATCGTGTAGTCATCAGACCGCGTCTGCTAGACGTTCAAAGCGTCTACATTAGCGGGAGGGGGCTTGTCACCTAGCGGTGCTTCATGGACATAATTCTTCTATGCAGCAATGAGAATAATCATCAAGTTACGGACCCAGTCCGTGTAATTGCTACCATCATCTTTCAACTTATATTTCTCTAGGAATGCATTAAAATTGAAAGGAACGGTAGCACGGGCCATTGATCTACAACAACATAGATATGCAAAAACTATCAGGACTAAGTTCATGATAAATTAAAGTTCAATTAATCATATTCCTAAAGAACTCCCATTTAGATAGACATCCCTCTAGTCATCTAAATGATCACGTGATCCAAATCAACTAAACCATGTCCGATCATCACGTAAGATGGAGTAGTTTTCAATGGTGGACATCTTATGTTGATCATATCTACTATATGATTCACGCTCGACCTTTCGGTCTCTAGTGTTCCGATGCCATGTCTGTACATGCTAGGCTTGTCAAGTTTAACCCGAGTATTCTGCGTGTGCAAAACTGGCTTGCGCCCGTTGTATGTGAATGTAGAGCTTATCACACCCGATCATCATGTGGTGTCTCGGCACGACGAACTTTCGCAATGGTGCATACTCAGGGAGAACACTTGTACCTTGAAATTTTGTAAGGGATCATTTTCTAATCCTACGGTCGTACTAAGCAAAATAAGAAGCATAATAAGATAAACATCCCATGCAGTCAAAATATGTGATATGATATGGCCATCATCATCTTGTGCTTTTGATCTCCATCTCCAAGGCACCGTCATGATCACCATCATCACCGGTGCGACACCTTGATCTCCATCGTAGCATCATTGTCGTCTCGCCAACTATTGCTTCCACGACTATCGCTACCACTTAGTGATAAAGTAAAGCAATTACATGGCAATTGTATTTCATACAATAAAGCGACAACCATATGGCTCCTGCCAGTTACCAATAACTTTACAAAACATGATCATCTCATACAACAATGTATAACTCATCATGTCTTGGCCATATCACATCACAATATGCCTTGGAAAAACAAGTTAGACGTCCTCTACTTTGTTGTTGCAAGTTTTACGTGGCTGCTACGGGCTTAGCAAGAACTGTTATTACCTACGCATAGAAAACCACAACGATTTTTCGTCAAGTATGTGATGTTTTAACCTTCACAAGGACCGGGCGTAGCCACACTCGATTCAGATAAAATTAGAGAGACAGACACCCGCCAGTCACCTTTAAACAACGAGTGTTCATAACGGTGAAACCAGTCTCGTGTAAGCGTACGCGAAATATCAGACCGGGCCGCTTCATCTCACAATACAACCGAATCAAAGTATGACATGCTGGTAAGCAGTATGACTATTATCGCCCACAACTCATTGTGTTCTACTCGTGCTTATCATCTACGCGTAGACCTGGCTCATGATGCCACTGTTGGGGAACATAGTATTTCAAAAAAATTCCTACGATCACGCAAGATCTATCTACTAGATGCATAGCAACGAGAGGGGAGAGTGTGTCTATGTACCCTCGTAGACCGAAAGCGGAAGCGTCTAGTGACGCGGTTGATGTAGTCGAACGTCTTCGCGATTCAACCGATCAAGCACCGAATGTATGGCACCTCCGCGTTCAGCACACGTTCAGCTTGATGACGTCCCATGAGCTCTTGATCCAGTTGAGCTTCACGGGAGAGTTTCGTCAGCATGACGGCGTGGTGATGGAGATGATGAAGCTACCGGCGCAGGGCTTCGCATAAGCACTACAACAGCATGACCGAGGTGTGTTTCTGTGGAGGAGGGCACCGCACACGGCTAGAACAATGTTTCTTGTGTGTCATTGGGTGCCCCCATGCCCCCGTATATAAAGGAGCAAGGGGGAGGTGCAGCCGGCCCAAGGGGCGCGCCATAGGAGTAGGATTACTACTCCTAGTAGGAATAGGAACCCCCTTTTCCTATTCCTACTAGGAGTAGGAAAGGAAAGGGGAGAGGAGAAGGAAAGGAGAGGGGGCGCCTCCCCCTTTTTCCTAGTCCAACTAGCAACCCTAGGGGGGTGCGGCCAGCCCTATGGGCTGCCCCTCCCTTTCCCTCATTGGCCCACTATGGCCCATACTCCCTCGTGGGGGTTCCGGTAACCCCCTCCGGCACTCCGGTTATACTCGATAACACCCGGAACACTTCCGGTGTCCGAATATAGTCGTCCAATATATTAATCTTTATGTCTCAGACATTCCGAGACTCCTCGTCAAGTACGTGATCTCATCCAGGACTCCGAACTACCTTCGGTACATCAAAACTCATAATATCGATCGTCATCAAACGTTAAGCATGCGGACCCTATGGGTTCGAGAACTATGTAGACATGACCGAGACTCATCTCCGGTCAATAACCAATAGCGGAACCTAGATGCTCATATTGGCTCCTACATATTCTATGAAGATCTTTATCGGTCAAACCGCATCACAACATACGTTGTTCACTTTGTCATATGTATGTTACTTGCCCGAGATTCGATCGTCGGTATCTCAATACCTAGTTCAATCTCGTTACCGGCAAGTCTCTTTACTCGTCCCATAATACATCATCTCGTGACTAACTCATTAGTCATTTGCTTGCAAGGCATATTATGATGTGTATTACCAAGAGGGCCCAGAGATACCTCTCCGACACTCGGAGTGACAAATCCTATTCTTGATCTATGCCAACACCACGAACACCTTCGGAGACACCTGTAGAGCATATTTATAATCACCCAGTTACGTTGTGACATTTGATAGCACACAAGGTGTTCCTCCGGTATTCGGGAGTTGCATAATCTCATAGTCATAGGAACATGTATAAGTCATGAAGAAAGCAATAGCAGTAAAACTAAACGATCATAGTGCTAAGCTAACGGATGGGTCTTGTCCATCACATCATTCTCCTAATGATGTGATCTCGTAGATCAAATGACAACTCATGTCTATGGCTAGGAAACATAACCATCTTTGATCAATGAGCTAGTAGTAGAGGCATACTGGGGACATACTATTTTGTCTATGTATTCACACATGTACTAAGTTTCCGGCTAATACAATTCTAGCATGAATAAAAGACATTTATCATGATATAAGGAAATACAAATCACATCTTTATTATTGCTTCTAGGGCATATTTCCTTCACGAACAAGTGCTGAACGAAACGCCAAGTTCCTCTTCTTGATATGTGTACGACCTTTGTAACGATGTGCCAAGTACCTCTACGGGCGAACTGGACGTCTACGAACCATGCACCACTACAACGCGAGCGGGTACCTGATTACCCTGAAGAACTCTGATTCGTCAAGTCCCTCTCCGAGACGTGTACCACTACTTCCACTACCGCCGCGAGAACGTCTACTTCCTTCTACACCGCATCGAACTCGTAAACCCCCGAAAATGCACGCTTCAAAGGTATAATCATCGAGCCGATGACTCCGTGAACGAATGCATGTTGTGTTGTATGAGATGCCCGTGGTTGCCTCGAGTCTGAATTGACGTTGCATGCTTCTCGGCATTGCCATGCCGTCGACACGCTCACGCCACCTTTCTTTTGCACCGGCATCTTGACGAGTTGTCGGACAATCGGAACGTTGCCATGGCACCGTTTCCTTTTTCGCCGCCATGACTCCTCTTTTCCTTTCGTCGTGGCGACCAAATGCTTCTTAACATGTTCATGACAACTTTTTCACAAAATTGCACATAACTTAAATAATGTCATCTGCATCATGTTAACAATATTTAAAATGTTTAGAATTGTTGTTTGCTTTAAGAGTTGCTATATGCACATGGGGATTTTCCGAAATTGTTATTGTTATTTCCGGCCTCATTTAAAATGCCTAGGTAGTTAGTTTACTTTTGCTCCACCTCTTGCCATGGTAACCAACATTTAATCTTGTGTTCTAAATAAACGAGAGTTAACTAAATAAATAGAATGTGGTGTTTTGTCAATATGCAACTCGTTGCATATTGAGCTCCGCTTAATTTGTAGTGTTGTTTGTGCACTTTGCCATGCCATGCATATTCAAACCGGACATGCATCATACTTGGTTGTGCATCATATGCCATGTTTATGCTTGTGTGTTTACCATGTTGTTTGCTTCTTTCCTGTTTGCTTCTCTCGTTAGCTTCGGTTTCGTCCCGGAGTTGTGAGGATCCCTTCGACTACGTCTGTTTTTCTTCTTCATGGACTCGTTCTTCTTCCTTTGGCTTTCCAGGCAAGATGACTATTTCTTGGTATCACCTCTATTGTTGTTATGCTAGATGCCTCGCTATTTTGCTTATCGCGATACCTGTCTTTTGTATGTCAGCCCCACTTTGCCATGAAACCTCTAACTACCTACCTAGCAAACCGTTGTTTGGCTAAGTTACGCTTTTGCTCAAGCCCCCCCTCTTATAGCGTTGCTAGTTGCAGGTGAAGATGAAGTTTGCTCCATGTGGATTGGGTTTTGGGAATACCACAATATCTATTATTTAAATTAATGCACCTTATATACTTGGCAATGAGTGGAAGGCTTGGCCCTTTGCTCGGTGTTTTGTTCCACTCATGCCGCCTTAAGAACTGATAAACCGGTGTTATGTTCCTTGATTTTGCATTCCTCACGCGGTTGGGTATATGGGGACCCCTTGATAGTTCGCTTTGAATAAAACTCCTCCAGCAAGGCCCAACCTTGGTTTTACCATTTGCCTAATAACAACTAAAATTTGCATAGGAACTAGCTACCCCGTGGATTCTTAATCTACAACTCGGGCCAGTGCTTCTCATGAGTGTTGGTCCAAACTAGAGCACTTTGCGGGGCCGCCCCTAGGCATCTTGGGGTATTTTGGCTCCCGTACGCGTTGCTCATCCGACCGTGGCCTGAGACGAGATACGCGCAGCTCCTATCAAGTTGTCGGCATGTCGGGAGGTCTTGCTGGACTTGTTTTACCATTGTCAAAATATCTTGTACACCGGGATTCCGAGTCTGATCGGGTAATCCCTAAGATAAGGGGTTTTAACGTCTATTGATCGTGAGAGCTTGTGATGGGCTAAGTAGGAACACCCCTGTAGGGTTATGATCTTTCGAAATCCGTGCCCACGGTTATGTGGCGGGTGAGAATTTGTTAATATCCGGTTGTAGACAACTTGACACAAAACCTCAAACATAATACACTATCGTGTGAGTAGTCGTGATGGTCTCTTTTCGAGGGAGTTCGAGAAGAGGACACAACTGTGTTATGGATGACTCGTAGGTAGACCGGATCATCTAGTGATCATGATTTAGTTCACGACCGATGGCTTTCACTTCTCATCTCGCTCTGATGAACGTAAGCTAGCCACCTCATCTATGCTTAGTGCTTGCAGCAACCACTTATACACTTTCTCCTTACCCAAAAGCTTTGATAGTTTTGATACCCGGGAATGGGATTGTTGAGTCCTCGTGACTCACATATTACTACAAACACAGGTGTAGGTACAACCGAGTACGATTAAGTTCATGGCCAGGAACTCAAGTGGGAGTTCGATGAGGAACATGGGCATATGTACGTGACGTATCCTGACGATTAGTAGTGGTTCCTACAAGGGCCGATCGGGCATAGTGGGTGGTTATCTTCTTTTCATTTGGATTTGTCCGTAGTCAGACCATGATTGTACTTGGATGAATGTATGAATTATTTATGCATTGTGTGAAGCGGCGATTGTAAGCCAAATATGTATTTATTTTATTCCCCTTTGTTTTTGTATATGGGAATGTGTGAAGATAACCTTCTTGGGATCATACCAACATGCGATTATGCCTCTAAGTCGTGCCTTGACACGTGGGAGATATAGTCGCATCTTGGGCGTTACACCTATGATGTTTGAGTAGATCCATTTTGTCCTATGGGTTGATTGATGACCGTGATTGGTTTGAGTTGCATGTTTTATTATTATTGGTGTTGTCCTATGATACATCTCCAACGTATCTACTTTTCCAAACCCTTTTGCCCTTGTTATGAACTCTAACTTGCATGATTTGAATGGAACTAACCCGGACTGACGCTGTTTTCAACAGAACTGTCATGGTGTTGTCTTTGTGCAGAAATAAAAAGTTCTCAGAATCGCCTGAAAATCAACGGAGAATTATTTTGGAAATTATAAAAAATATCTGCAAGAAGATCCAGACCAGGGGGCCCACACCCTGTCCACGAGGGTGGGGGGCACGCCCCCTGCACAGGGCGCGCCCCCTGCCTCGTGGCCCCCCTGGTGCTCTACCGACGTATCCCCAGATCCTATAAGTTCACTTTCGGGGAGAAAAAAATCAAGGAGAAAGAATTATCGCGTTTCACGAGACAGAGCCGCCGCCAGGCCCTGATCTCTCTCGGGAGGGCTGATCTGGAGTCCGTTCGGGGATCAGGAGAATGGAGATCGTTGCCATCGTCATCATCAACCTTTCCCCATCACCAATTCCATGATTCTCACTGCCGTGCGTGAGTAATCCCATTGTAGGCATGCTGGACGGTGATGGGTTGGATGGGATCTATCATGTAATCGAGTTAGTTTTGTTAGGGTTTGATCCCTTGTATCCACTATGTTCTGAGATTGATGTTGGTATGACTTTGCTATGCTTAATGCTTGTCACTAGGGCCCGAGTTCCATGATTTCAGATCTGAACCTATTATGTTTTCATTAATATATGTGTGTTCTTGATCCTATCTTGCAAGTCTATAGTCACCTACTATGTGTTATGATCCGGCAACCCCGAAGTGACAATAATTGGGACCACTCCCGGTGATGACCATAGTTTGAGGAGTTCATGTATTCACTATGTATTAATGCTTTAGTTCGGTACTCTAAGGAGGCCTTAATACCCCTTAGATTCCAATAGGACCCCACTGCCACGGGAGGGTAGGACAAAAGATGTGAGGCAAGTTCTTTTCCATAAGCACGTATGACTATATTCGGAATACATGCCTACATTGCATTGATGTACTGGAGCTAGTTCTGTGTCACCCTAGGTTATAACTTCTACATGATGAATTGCATCCGACGTAATTTCCCATCACCGATCCAATGCCTACGAGCTTTTCCTATATTGCTTGTTGTTTATTTACATTTCCGTTGCTACTATTACAAAAACTACAAAAACACCATCGTTACTTTTATTGCCGCTACCACCACTATCATATTACTTTGCTACTAAACTATCTTGCTGCAGATACTAAGTTTCCAGGTGTGGTTGAATTGACAACTCAGTTGCTAATACTTAAGGGTATTCTTTGGCTCCCCTTGTGTCGAATCAACAAATTTGGGTTGAACACTTTACCCTCAAAAACTGTTGCGATCCCCTACACTTGTGGGTTATCAAGACTATTTTCTGGCGCCTTTGCCAGGGAGCATAGCTCTATTCTTTAAGTCACTTGGGATTTATATCTGTTGATCACTATGAAGAATTCGAAGGACTCAAAAACCAAGATCTTACCCTCAACTACGAGGGGAGGTAAGGAACTGCCATCTAGGTCTGCACTTGATTCTCCTTCTGTTATGAGTAAACTTGCGACACCTACTCCTGCTATTGAATCTGATATGTCGTATGTTCTTGATGATGCCACTTCTGCTATGTACGATGAAACTACTTTTATGCCTGATACTGTGCCACTAGGTGAATTTCTAGATGAACAAATTGCTAAGGTTAGGGAGAATGTAAATGTTGAAACTGATGATATTTATGAAAGTGATGATGAGGCTACTCCCAATAGATATGAATTGCCTGTTGTTCCTGAGGGTTATGTTATGGATGAAGAAACTGCTAGAGACTTTCTTGCTTGCAATGATAGATATGATCTTAAGAAGTTATTAGCTAAGCTGGAATAAAAGTCCTTGAATTCTAGAATGAAACATGACCCTGCTTTTGCTACTTCACCTATATGTGTTACTCATAAGGATTATGAATTCTCTGTTGATCCTGAGTTAATTACTTTGGTTGAATCTGATCCTTTCCATGGCTATGAATCCGAAATTGTTGTGGCACATCTTACTAAGTTGAATGATATAGCCACCCTATTTACCAACGATGAAAAGATTCGTTACTACTATATCCTTAAGCTATTTCCATTCTCGTTAAAGGGTGATGTTTAATTCTCTTGATCCTGGTTGTGTGCGTAGTCCCTAGGATATGATGTATTACTTCTCTGCTAAATATTTTCCCGCTCATAAGAAACAAGCTACCTTACGGGAAATATATAACTTTGCTCAAACTTAAGAAGAGAGTCTCCCACAAGCTTGGGGGAGGCTTCTCCAATTACTTAATGATTTTCCTGATCATCCTCTTGAGATGCATGATATACTTGATGTCTTTTATAATGGACTAACCGATGCTTCCAGAGACCACCTGGATAGTTGTGCTGGTTGTGTTTTCAGGGAAAGAACAGTTGAACAAGCTGAACTACTATTGAATAATATGCTGGCCAATGAAAATAATTGGACACTTCCTGAACCAGCCCCTAAGCCAACTCCGAAGAAAAGAGGTGTTCTATTTCTCAGTCCCGAAGATATGCAAGAGGCAAAGAAATCTATGAAAGAAAAAGGTATTAAAGCTGAAGATGTTAAGAATTTACCACATATTGAAGAAATACATGGTCTTGATAACCCGACACAGGTAGTAAAGGTAAATTCTCTTTATAGATTTGATGAAGGTGATATTCCTCGTCGTAAGTCTGCTAGCCAATGCTTAGATGAGTTTGACAATTTTATTGTGAAACAAGAAAACTTTAATGCTTATGTTGGTAGACAATTACAACACAATGCTTATATGATTGAACGCTTGAGTGATTATCTGTCTAGAGCTAAAGGTGAACTGAAACTCATTAGTATACATGCTTCTATGGTCACCACTCATGTAGAACAAGTACTTAAGGCTCAGAATGATTTGCTTAATGAATTAAATAGTAAGAATAATGACTATCCTGTTAGAGTTGCAACTAGAGGTGGTAAAATGACTCAGGAACCTCTGTATCCTGAAGGCCACCCTAAGAGAATTGAGCAAGATTCCCAGAGAGCTAATTTAGATGCACCTAGTTCTTCTAAGAAGAAGAAAAAGAAAAATGACAGGACTGTGCATACTTCTAGTGAACCTGTAGCTGACACAGCTGAGAATCCTAATGACATATCTGTTTCTGGTGTTGAGACACAATCTGGTAATGAACATGAACCTAGTGATAATATTAATGATGATGTTCATGATGATGCTCAACCTGGCAATGATAATGATGTAGGGATTGAACCTGTTGTTGATCTTGATAACCCACAATCGAAGAATCAACGTTATGATAAGAGAGACTTTGTTGCTAGGAAGCATGGTAGGGAAAGAGAACCATGGGTTCAAAAACCCATGCATTTCCCTCTGAGACCATCCAAGAAAAAGTATGATGAGGATTTTGAGCACTTTGCTAAAATGATTAGACCTATCTTTTTGCGTATGCGTGTGACTGATGTGCTTAAAACAAATCCTTATGCCAAGTATATGAAAGATATTATTACCAACAAAAGAAAGATACCTGAAGTAGAAATTTACACCATGCTTGCCAATTAAAATTTTAAGGGTGGAATGCCTAAGAAATTAGGAGATCCAGGAGTACCTTCTATACCTTGCTGCATTAAGAAAAACTATGTTAAATCTGCTTTATGTGATCTTGGAGCCGGTGTTAGTGTTATGCCTCTCTCTTTATATCGTAGACTTGACTTGAGTAAGTTGACACCTACTGAAATATCTTTGCAAATGGCTGATAAATCAACAGCTATACCTGTCGGTATTTGTGAGGATGTGCCTGTTGTAGTTGCAAATGTTACTATTCTAACGGACTTTGTTATACTTGATATTCCAGAGGACGATAGTATGTCTATTATTCTTGGAAGACCCTTTTTGAATACTGCAGGGGATGATATTGATTGCAACAAAGGCAATGTCACTTTTCATGTCAATGGTAATGAGCATACGGTACACTTTCCGAGGAAACAACCTCAGGTCCACAGTATCAATTATATTGGAAAAATTTGAACTATTACTATTGGAGGGTTTGAATTTCCTCCTCCCACGGTCAAGAAGACATATGACATCCTTATTGTTGGGGACATACATATCCCCATTGAGGTAACCTAATGTTATTCGAAAATTCTCCGGTTTCATGTTACTCGAGAAGAGTTTATTAACAAGACCTGATCAACCTTGTTAATGGATTCCTTTTGATGAGCATGGGATAGGTGAACCTAGATAGCACAAACCTTCTGTACCCTCTTTTTACTTTCTGTTAATTAGGATAAATAAAAAAATAACATTTTCTGTCTATTTCCATACTTATCCATGCAATAAAAAAATATCCCGAAAATAAAAATACTCCAAATGCCATGAAATTGAAATATGATTTTTTCTAGAATATTTGAGAAAATATGGCACAGAACACACAGCGAGGGGAGCCAGCACCTGGCCACGAGGGTCTAGGGCGCGCCCCTGCCTCGTGGGCCCCACGTGCCCCCCCTCCACTTATTCCTGCACCCATGCTCTTCTTCTTCCTCCCAAAAAAATCACCAACCAACTCAAACCCGAGTTCTAGCTCGTCTTGCTGCCATTTTCGATCTCCTTGCTCAAAGCACCATTTACCAAACTGTTTGGGGAGATTGTTCCTTGGTATGTGACTCCTCCATTGGTCCAATTAGTTTTTGTTCTAGTGCTCTATTTATTGCAAATTTTTGCTGCTGTGGTAACCTTGTTCTTGAGCTTGCATGTCAAATTTTCTTGGTCCAAGTAGTTCTAATGCATGATATAGTCTCTAGGCACTAGTAGGAGTTGTTACTATCAAACTTGTTGAGTTTGGTTAACTTTTATTTTGAGTTACTAAAAATTTCATAAAATTTCAGAAAAATGCCTAGAAAAAACTTCCAAGGTGCTTCTTCAAGGAAGCAAGAACCGAGGCTCGCGTTCCGTGAGCCAGACGATGAACTACCGAGGGATGCTGATGTGCAGCCTTGTGAATGGCCGTCCGATGACTTCATGGATCAGGCTGGCATCAAGGATGAATTTTACGCATATGTGCGCAACGCTGACCTCGAGGGCTTCATACAAGATAAGTGCCCTCAATACCGTGGCTTAACTGATAGCTTTGTGAGAAGGTTTAAATTTTCATCTTCACGTAATTCTCACACTGTACTATTTGACCTGTATGATAAATCTTACACCATGGACTTAGAGGATTTTAATGATGCTTGTAAGCTCCCACAGTGGTGCGGTATGGATGATCCTCGCAAATCTGAATTTAGAGAATTCCTTGCTAGTATTATAGTGGGGGAATCCAGGGAAATCACACAGGCTACCATAGGGAGCATTCATTTTCATGCTATTCATTACTTTGCTCTCTTTATAGGTAGATGCATAAATGGTAAGGATGAGGCTTGCCACATGTGTGTCCCTGATCTTAGTGTTCTCAGGAGTGCTCTACTAGGTAATAGACAATATAACTTGGGAGCCATTGTTGCACGTAGGCTACACCATAATGGTTTGCATGGAGATTTATTTGGTGGGATTTATGCCACTCGCATAGCCCGCCGTCTTGGTGTGCCTGTGCATGAGAATGATGAACCTTTACCTCCTGCGTATTTAGATTGCCATGCTATGACTAGTCACCGGTTTATAGAGTGGGATGATCAAACCCTCAAATATCGACTAATCTTTAACAAGCAGCATGCCATCCCTATTGTTCTTCCTGCCCCCACTTTGTTTAACTTTCAGGTAAAAGGGAGATACACTATAACTATGGAGGAGGCAAATGCTTATTATAACATGACGGAGGCAGACCGCCTTCGAGCTGCAGCTCAGCATGCAGTATCTGCTGCATCCCAGTACAACCCCAACTACGACTTTGGATATCCGTCAGGCCAATACTAGCCATAGACCAACTTAGGCCAAAAGCCTAAGATTGGTTGAGTACGTGTTTCTCACCGACTTTACATTCATGTTCACACACTTATTCTAGTTGTCGGTGCTCACACTCTTTCACTGTACCATCCATGCTTAGTTTCAATTTCTTTTTCTTAGTCTTTTTCTTGTGTGCTAGAAAAACCCACAAAAACAAACAAAAATAGTTGTAGCTTCTAGCTAGTTTACTTTCTTTGCTTGTAGTAGTAGTTAAAAATGAAACCCCAAAAAGATTTCCCGTTCCTCTTTTGCTTGTTGGGAGCTTTCCCGTGTAAATAGTTTCTTTTCTTTTCTTTGGGGGTTAAGAGTAGAAGACCATGATTGAAATTGCTTAGTGGCTCTCATATGCTTTGTTGTTGATTTAACCTTGAGTCATATTACCTTGTCTTCTCTCTTGTATTAAATGTCTGCAGATTCCAGCTTAGTCCAATGCACGTACACTAGTACTATTATCCACACTATTCGGTCGTGCGAGTGAAAGGCAATAAGGATTTTATATGATGAACTAATTGAGATGAGAAAAGATGGTATGAACTCGACCTCTCTTGTTTTTTTAAATATGATGGCTCATCGTTCCTGATTCAGCTTTTTATGAATGAAACATGCTTGCAATGACAATTAGAGATCATATCTGCTTATGCCATGCTTAATTAGCTGAGAGTTTATAATGGTCTATCTTGCGTGCCAACGTGATATTAAAATGGTTGTGATGTGGTATGATGGGGTGGTATCCTCCTTTGAACGATTCAAGTGGTCTGACTTGGCACATGTCCACGCATGTAGTTGAAACAAATCAACATAGCCTCCACAATATTTATGTTCATGGGGATTTATATCCTACTCATGCTTGCATTCATTGTTGATTAATTTTAATGCATGTTCATGACCGTTGTTGCTCTCTAGCTTATCGCTTCCCAGTCTCTTTCTAGCCTTCACATGTACTAAGCGGGAATATTGCTTGTGCATCCACTTCCATAAACCCCAAAGTTGTTCCAGATGAGTCCACCATACCTTCCTATACGCGGTATTTACCTGCCGTTCCAAGTAAATTTGTATGTGCCAAACTCCAAACCTTCAAATGAAATTTTGTTTTGTATGCTCGAACAGCTCCTGTATCAACTAGGGTTGTCTATATCTTCCAAGCTAGGTGGATTATTCTCACGTTGAGTGGACTCCGCTCATCATTCATGAGAAAATGGCTGGTAACCGGGATGCGCAGTCCCATGCTCAATATCACAATAATTAAACAAAACTCCCCCATGGCTGTTGCTTGTTTGGCCGGTACCCCGTGGATTCGGATGGCCGTGAAGTGTGCTTTTGGGTGGTTGGGGGAGTATAAACTTTACCATTCTGTTTGGGAACCGCCTATAATGTGCGTAGCATGGGAGATAACGAGATTCTTGGTTGTTATGTTAACAATGAAAGTATACCGCTCAAAATGTTCTTCATCTCTATTTAAAAATCGAGCTCTGGCACCTCTAAAAATCCCCGCTTCCCTCTGCGAAGGGCCTATCCATTTACTTTTATGCAGAGTCATCACACTCTTATCAAAGAGCACCAGTAGGAGAGCACCTCTATCGTTGCATGTATTACTATTAATTTGCATTAAGTATGTTCATGACTGGATCTCTTTTACCATGAATTACAATGTCTAGTCAGTCCTTGATCTTTAAAGGTGCTCTGCATTTATGTTTTGCGGTCTCACAAAGGGCTAGCGAGATACCATCTTGTTATATCCTATCATGATTGTTTTGAGAAAGTGTTGTCATCCGAGGTTTATTATTATTGCTTGCTAGTTGATTATGCCATTGATGTGAGTAGTCTTGAGACCTGAAAGTTATTGTGAATGTGGTTAGTTCATGATCTTGTTGAAAACTTGAATGCTGGCTTACATACAACAAGAGCAAATAGAGTTTCTCAAAGTTTTTCTTTATCACTTTCAGTTTACTAACTGAATTGCTTGAGGACAAGCAAAGGTTTAAGCTTGGGGGAGTTGATACGTCTGCAACGTATCTACTTTTTCAAACCCTTTTGCCCTTGTCATGGACTCTAACTTGCATGATTTGAATGGCACTAACCCAAACTGACACTGTTTTCAACAGAACTGCCATGGTGTTGTTTTGGTGCAGAAATAAAAAGTTCTCTGAATCGCCTGAAAATCAACGGAGAATTATTTTGGAAAATATAAAAATATATCTGCAAGAAGATCCAGACCAGGGGGCCCACACCCTGTCCATGAGGGTGGGGGGCGCCCCCCTGCCCAGGGCGTGCCCCCCTGCCTCGTGGCCCCCTTGGTGCTCCACCGACGTATCCCTAGATCCTATAAGTTCACTTTCGAGGAGAAAAAAATCAAGGAGAAAGAATTATCGCGTTTCACGAGACGGAGCCGCCGCCAAGCCCTAATCTCTCTCGGGAGGGCTGATCTGGAGTCCGTTCAGGGCTCCAGAGAGTGGAGATTGTCGCCATCGTCATCATCGACCTTCCCCCATCACCAATTCCATGATGCTCACCGCCGTGCGTGAGTAATTCCATCGTAGGCTTGCTGGACGGTGATGGGCTGGATGGGATCTATCATGTAATCGAGTTAGTTTTGTTAGGGTTTGATCCTTAGTATCCACTATGTTCTGAGATTGATGTTGCTATGACTTTGCTATGCTTAATGCTTGTCATTAGGGCCCGAGTGCCATGATTTCAGATCCGAACCTATTATGTTTTCATGAATATATGTGTGTTCTTGATCCTATCTTGCAAGTCTATAGTCACCTACTATGTGTTATGATCCGACAACCCCGAAGTGACTATAATCGGGACCACTCCCGATGATGACCATAGTTTGAGGAGTTCATGTATACACTATGTATTAATGCTTTGGTCCGGTACTCTATTAAAAGGAGGCCTTAATATCCCTTAGTTTCCAATAGGACCACGCTGCCACGGGAGGGTAGGACAAAATATGTCATGCAAGTTCTTTTCCATAAGCACGTACGACTATATTTGGAATACATGCCTACATTGCATTGATGAACTGGAGCTAGTTCTGTGTCATCCTAGGTTATAACTTCTACATGATGAATTGCATCCGACATAATTTCCCATCACCGATCCAATGCCAACAAGCTTTTCCTATATTGCTTGTTGCTTATTTACTTTTCCATTGCTACTATTACAAAAACTACAAAAACACTATCGTTACTTTTATTGCCGCTACCACCACTATCATATTACTTTGCTACTAAACTATCTTGCTGCAGATACTAAGTTTCCAGGTGTGGTTGAATTGACAACTCGGCTTTTAATACTTAAGGGTATTCTTTGGCTCCCCTTGTGTTGAATCAACAAATTTGGGTTGAATACTTTACCCTCGAAAACTGTTGCGATCCCCCACACTTTTGGGTTATCATCCTACGGTGCTATGGCATGCAAGCGTGAGGGATCCCCGCTGTAGGGTTTGCAATATGTTTATGATTTTCTTATGGTGGGTTGCTAGAGTGACAAAAGCTTAAACCCGAGTAAGTAGGTTGTTTGCGTATGGGAGTAAAGACGACTTAATACCTTATAATGCTATGGTTGGGTTTTACCTTACTAATCTTTAGTAGTTACGGATGTTTGCTAGAGTTCCAATCATAAGTGCATATGAGCCAAGAAGATAAAGTATGTTAGCTTATGCCTCTCCCTCATATAAAATTGCAACAAGGATTACCAGTCTAGTTATCGATTGCCTAGGGACAAATAACTTTCTTGTGACAAAAGGCTCTTTACTAAAACTAACTTAGTTGTGTATTTATCTAACAACCCCTAGTTTATATTTACATGCTCTTTATTATCTTGCAAACCTATCCCGTTACACCTACAAAGTACTTCTAGTTTCATACTTGTTCTAGGTAAAGCGAACGTCAAGCGTGCATAGAGTTGTATCGGTCATTGATAGAACTTGACAGAATATTTGTTCTACCATTAGCTCCTCATTGGATTCGACACTATTACTTATGAAAGAGGCTACAATTGATCCCCTATACTTGTGGGTTATCAATACCTTTTTTTGGCGCCGTTGCTGGGGAGCAATAGCGTGGGGTGAATATTCTCGTGTGTGCTTGTTTCCTTTATCATTAAGTAGATTTTATTTGCCGTTCTAAGTTGTTCTCTATCTTTAGTTATGGATATGGAACACAAAATCTCAAAAAACAAATAGGTGTACTTGCTGCGCATTGAGATGGGGAACCTCCTAAAACCCTCGATGCTCATTATGTGAAAAATATTATGTACTACTTTGATAATCCTGAGAAAACCCCATTCAACTATATAATGGTAGTAATGTTGGATCAACGTGAATACTTTAGGGATTATCGCTTGACTCAAAAAGGGAAACTATTATGGGATCAAATTTATATGTTGCGTTGGTATGCTCAGCAACTATGCTTGAGATATGATTATACTTGTTGCTCTAGGATGAAGGCTCCACACCTTCCCTTTTCATGCAAATTTAATGATAATGAAACCTTATCTTCTTATTCTAATGGTATATATGATTACTATGATCTGGAATGAATAGAAGAATTCGTTGCTTTTAAGGGTGCTTATGAAATTGAATCTTTGTTTGAAAAGTATGAAGCTTTTGATGATGATGTTTATAGGCCTAAATTTTTTGCTATATTGAAATATTGCTATGAGCGGTTCAAAAAAAAGAAATATTGCTATGAGAATTGTGAATATAATTCTGGTATTGATGCGTTTATTGAGAAAGTCTCCGCTGTCCAAGAAGAGACTAATATTTTGTAGGGATCGATGGAAGAAGAAATTGATGACACTATGAGCTCATTAGATGAAAAAGATGAGGAGGAGAACGAAGAACAAAAGGAGGAAGAGCGGATTAGCTACCCGTGCCCACCTTCTAATGAGTGTAACTCTTTATCCCATACATTGTTTAATTTCCCTTCGTGCTTACCGAAGGATGAATGCTATGATTATTACTATGATCCTTTTGATTCATTTGAAATATCCCTTTTTGATGAAATTGAAGCTTGCTATGATTGTGGCCAAGATGCCAATATGAATTATGCTTATTGAGATGAACTTGCTATAGTTCCTTATGTTAAGAATGAAATTGTTGCTATTGCACCCACACATGATAGTCCTATTATCTTTTTCAATTCTCCAAACTACACTATATCAGAGAAGTTTGCTCTTATTAAGGATTATATTGATGGGTTGTGTCTTACTATTACACATGATGGTTTTGATAAATATAATATGCATGTGCTTGTTGCTCCTACTTGCAATTATTATGAGAGAGGAACTACATCTCCGCCTCTCTATGTTTCCAATACGATAAAATTCCAATAAACTATTTATGCTATGTATTGGCCTTTACTATGTGTGCATGAATTGTTCTTTTATGACATGGGATGCAAAGAGAGTTAGACTTCGTCATTACATGGTATATATGAAGGAATTATGCCCTAAAGGCAATAATAAAGATGTTATTTGTATTTCCTTATATCATGATAAATGTCTTTTATTCATGCTAGAATTGTATTAACAGGAAAGTTAGTACCTGTGTGAATACATAGACAAAACAATATGTCCCTAGTATGCCTCTACTAGACTAGCTCATTGATCAAAGATGGTTATGTTTCCTAACCATAGACATGAGTTCTCATTTGATCAACGAGATCACATCATTAGGAGAATGATGTGATGGACAAGACCCATCCGTTAGCTTAGCACTATGATCGTTTAGTTTTACTGCTATTGGTTTCTTCATGACTTATACATGTTCCTATGACTATGAGATTATGCAACTCCCGAATACTGGAGGAACACCTTGTGTGCTATCAAACGTCATAACGTAACTGGGTGATTATAAAGATGCTCTACAGGTGTCTCCGAAGGTGTTCGTGGTGTTGGCATAGATCAAGAATAGGATTTGTCACTCCGAGTGTCGGAGAGGTATCTCTGGGCCCTCTCGGTAATGCACATCATAATAAGCCTTGCAAGCAAATGACTAATGAGTTAGTCACGATATGATGTATTACGGAACGAGTAAAGACACTTGCCGGTAACGAGATTGAACTAGATATCGAGATACCGACGATCGAATCTCGGGCAAGTAACATACCGATAACAAAAGGAACAACGCATGTTGTTATGCGGTTTGACCGATAAAGATCTTCGTAGAATATGTAGGAGCCAATATGAGCATCCAGGTTCCGCTATTGGTTATTAACCGGAGATGAGTCTCGGTCATGTCTACATAGTTCTCGAACCCGTAGGGTCCGCACGCTTAACGTTTGATGACGATCAGTATTATGATTTTATGAGTTTTGATGTACCGAAGGTAGTTCAGAGTCCTGGATGAGATCAAGGACATAACGAGGAGTCTCGGAATGTCCGAGACGTAAAGATTGATATATTGGACGACTATATTCGGACACCGGAAGTGTTCCGGAAAAGTTTTGATTAAACCGGAGTGCCGGGGGGTTACCGGAACCCCGCGGGGAAGTATTGGGCCCTAGTGGGCTTTAGGGGAGAGAGAGGGTAGCAGCCCAGGAAGTGGCGCGCCCCCTCCCAAGGGGAGACCGAATTGGACTAGGGAAGGGGGCGTCGCCCCCTCTTTCCCTCTCCCTCTCCCTCTCTTTCCTCCCCCCTCTCTCCTTCTTGGTGGACTCCTACTAGGAATAAGATTGGAATCCTATTCCTAGTAGGAGTGGCCCTCTAGGGCGCGCCATAGGGGCTGGCCGCACCTACCCCCTTGCTCCTTTATATACGGGGGCAGGGGCACCCAAAGACACACAAGTTGATCAGTTGATCAGTTGATCTCTCCCAACCGTGTGCGGTGCCCCCCTCCACAGAAACACACCTCGGTCACATCGTTGCAGCGCTTAGGCAAAGCCCTGCGATGATAGCTTCATCATCTTCGTCACCACGCCGTCATGCTGATGAAACGCTCCCGTGAGGTTCTACTGTATCAAGAGCTCGTGGGATGTCATCAAGCTGAACGTGTGTTGAACGCGGAGGCTCTGTACGTTCGGTGCTTGATCGGTTGGATCACGAAGAAGTTCGACTACATCAACCGCGTCACTAGACGCTTCCGCTTTCGGTCTGCGAGGGTACGTAGACACACTCTCCCCTCTCGTTGCTATGCATCTGGTAGATAGATCTTGCGTGATGGTAGGAATTTTTTTGAAATACTACATACCCCAACAGTGGCATCATGAGCCAGGTCTATGCGTAGATGTTTTGCACGAGTAGAACACAATGAGTTGTGGGCGATAATAGTCATACTACTTACCAGCATGTCATACTTTGGTTCGGCGGTATTGTGAGGTGAAGCGGCCCGGACCGACATTACGCGTACGCTTACGCAAGACTGGTTTCACCGTTATGAGCACTCGTTGCTTAAAGGTGACTGGCGGGTGTCTGTCTCTCTCACTTTAGCTGAATCGAGTGTGGCTACGCCCGGTCCTTGTGAAGGTTAAAACATCGCATACTTGACAAAAAATCGTTGTGGTTTTTGTATGCGTAGGTAAGAACGGTTCTTGCTAAGCCCGTAGCAGCCACATAAAACATGCAACAACAAAGTAGAGAACGTCTAACTTGTTTTTGCAGGGCATGTTGTGATGTGATATGGTAAAGACATGGTAAGTTATATGTTATTGTATGAGATGATCATGTTTTGTAAAGTTATCGACAACTGGCAGGAGCCATATGGTTGTCGCTTTGTTGTATGAAATACAGTCGCCATGTAATTGTTTTACTTTATCACTAAGCGGTAGCGATAGTCGTGGAAGCAATAGTTGGCGAGACGACAACGATGCTATGATGGAGATCAAGGTGTCGCGCCGATGACGATGGTGATCGTGATCGTGATGGTGCCTTGGAGATGGAGATCAAAAGCACAAGATGATGATGGCCATATCATGTCACATATTTTTGATTGCATGAGATGCTTATCTTATTATGCTTCTTATTTTGCTTAGTACGGCGGTAGCATTATAAGATGATCCCTTACAAAATTTCAAGGTATAAGTGTTCTCCCCGAGTATGCACCGTTGCGAAAGTTCGTCGTGCCGAGACACCACGTGATGATCGGGTGTGATAAGCTCTACGTTCACATACAACGGGTGTAAGCCAGTTTTGCACACGCAGAATACTCGGGTTAAACTTGACGAGCCTAGCATATGCAGATATGGCCTCGGAACACTGGAGACCGAAAGGTCGAGCGTGAATCATATAGTAGATATGATCAACATAAGATGTTCACCATTGAAAACTAGTCCATCTCACATGATGATCGGACATGGTTTAGTTGATTTGGATCACGTGATCATTTAGATGACGAGACGGATGTCTACCAAAGTGGGAGTTCTTTAAGTAGTATGATGGATGTCTACCAAAGTGGGAGTTCTTTAAGTAGTATGATTAATTGAACTTTAATTTATCATGAACTTAGTCCTGATAGTTTTTGCATATCTATGTTGTTGTAGATCAATGGCCCATGCTACCCTTCCTTTCAATTTTAATGCATTCCTAGAGAAAGCTAAGTTGAAAGATGATGGTAGCAATTACACGGACTAGGTCCGTAACTTGACGATTATTCTCATTGCTGCATAGAAGAATTATGTCCTTGAAGCACCGCTAGGTGACAAGCCCCCTCCCGCTAATGTAGACACTTTGAACGTCTAGCAGACGTGATCTGATGACTACACGATAGTTCAGTGTGCCATGCTTTACGGCTTAGAACCGGGACTTCAACGACGTTTTGAACGTCATGGAGCATATGAGATGTTCCAGGAGTTGAAGTTAATATTTCAAGCAAATGCCCGGATTGAGAAATATGAGATTTCCAATAAGTTCTATAGCTGCAAGATGGAGGAGAATAGTTCTATCAGTGAACATTTGCTCAGAATTTCTGGGTACTACAATCATATGACTCAACTTGGTTGCAAGGTTGATGAAGATAGTGTTATTGATAGAGTTCTTCAATCACTGCCACCAAGCTATAAAGGCTTCGTGATGAACTATAATATGCAAGGGATGCAAGAGACAATTCCCGAGCTCTTCGCTATGCTCAAGGCTGCGGAGGTAGAAATCAAAAAGGAGCATCAAGTGTTGATGGTTAACAAGACCACTAGTTTCAAGGAAAAGGGCAAGGGAAAGAAGGGGAACTTCAAGAAGAATGGCAAGGTAGTTGCTACTCCCACGAAGAAACCCAAGTCTGGAGCCAAGCCTGAAACTGAGTGCTTCTACTACAAAGGGACTGGACACTGGAAGCGGAACTGCCCCAAGTATTTGGCGGATAAGAAGGATGGCAAGGTGAACAAAGGTATATGTGATATACATGTTATTGATGTGTACCTTACTAATGCTCGTAGTAGTACCTGGGTATTTGATACCGGTTCGGTTGCTAATATTTGTAACTCAAAACAGGGACTATGGATTAAACGAAGATTGGCTAAGGACGAGGTGACGATGCGCGTGGGAAATGGTTCCAAAGTTGATGTGATCGTCGTGGGCACGCTACCTCTACATCTACCTTCGGGATTAGTTTTAGACCTGAATAATTGTTATTTGGTGCCAGCGTTAAGCATGAACATTATATCTGGATCTTGTTTATTGCGAGACGGTTATTCATTTAAATCTGAGAATAATGGTTGTTCTATTTATATGAGTAATATCTTTTATGGTCATGCACCCTTGAAGAGTGGTCTATTCTTGTTGGATCTCGATCGTAGTGATACACATATTCATAATATTGAAGCCAAAAGATGCAAGGTTAATAATGATAGTGCAACTTATTTGTGGCACTGACGTTTAGGTCATATTGGTGTAAAGCGCATGAAGAAACTCCATAGAGATGGACTTTTGGAATCACTTGATTATGAATCACTTGGTTCTTGCGAACCATGCCTCATGGGCAAGATGACTAAAACTTCGTTCTCCGGAACAATGGAGCGAGTAACAGATTTATTGGAAATCATACATACTGATGTATGTGGACCAATGAGTGTTGAAACTCGCGACGGGTATCGTTATTTTCTGACCTTCACTGATGATTTGATCAGATATGGGTATATCTACTTGATGAAGCACAAGTCTGAAACATTTGAAAAGTTCAAAGAATTTCAGAGTGAAGTAGAGAATCATCGTAACAAGAAAATAAAGTTTCTATGATCTGATCGTGGAGGAGAATATTTGAGTTACGAGTTTGGTCTTCGTGAAATAGTTTCACAACTCACGCCACCTGGAATACCATAGCGTAATGGAGTGTCCAAACATCGTAACAGTACGTTATTAGATATGGTGCGGTCTATGATGTCGCTTACCGATTTACCTCTATCGTTTTGGGGTTATGCTTTAGATACAGTTGCATTCACGTTAAATAGGGCACCATCTAAATCCATTGAGATGATGCCTTATGAACTGTGGTTTGGCAAGAAACCAAAGTTGTCGTTTCTTAAAGTTTGGGGCTGCGATGCTTATGTGAAAAAGCTTCAACCTGATAAGCTCGAACCCAAGTCGGAGAAATGTGTCTTCATAGGATACCCAAAGGAGACTGTTGGGTACACCTTCTATCACAGATCCGAAGCCAAGATATTCGTTGCTAAGAATGGATCCTTTCTAGAGAAGGAGTTTCTCTCGAAAGAAGTGAGTGGGAGGAAAGTGGAACTTGATGAGGTAATTGTACCTTCTCTTGAATTGCAAAGTAGTACATCACAGAAAATAGTTCCAGTGATTCCTACACCAATTAGCGAGGAAGCTAATGATGATGATCATGAAACTTCAGATCAAGTTTCTGCTGAACTTCATAGATCAACCAGAGTATGTTACGCACCAGAGTGGTACGGCAACCCAGTTCTGGAAGTCATGTTACTAGACCATGATGAACCTACGAACTATGAGGAAGCGATGATGAGCCCAGATTCCGCAAAATGGCTTGTGGCCATGAAATCTGAGATGGGATTCATGTATGAGAACAAAGTATGGACTTTGGTTGACTTGCCCGATGATCGGCAAGCCATCGAAAATAAATGGATCTTCAAGAGGAAGACCGACGCTGACGGTAATGTTATTGTTTACAAAGCTCGACTTGTTGCGAAAGATTTTCGACAAGTTTAAGGAGTTGACTATGATGAGACTTTCTCACCTGTAGCAATGCTTAAGTCTGTCCGAATCATGTTAGCAATTGCCGCATTTTATTATTATGAAATCTGGCAAATGGATGTCAAAACTGCATTCCTGAATGGATATCTTAAAGAAGATTTGTATATGATACAACCAGAAGGTTTTGTCGATCCAAAAGGTGCTAAAAAAGTATGCAAGCTCCAAAGATCCATCTATGGACTGGTGCAAGCATCTCGGAGTTGGAATATACGCTTTGATGAGGTGATCAAAGCATATGGTTTTATACAGACTTTTGGAGAAGCCTGTATTTACAAGAAAGTGAGTGGGAGCTCTGTAGCATTTTTGATATTATATGTGGATGACATATAGTTGATTGGAAATGATATAGAATTTCTGGATAGCATAAAAGGATACTTGAATAAGAATTTTTCAATGAAAGACCTCAGTGAAGCTGCTTACATATTAGGCATCAAGATCTATAGAGATAGATGAAGCGCTTAATTGGACGTTCACAAAGCACATACCTTGATAAAGTTTTGAAGAAGTTCAAAATGGACCAGTCAAGGAAAGGGTTATTGCCTGTGTTACAAGGTGTGAAGTTGAGTAAGACTCAATGCCCAACCACTACAGAAGATAGAGAGAAAATGAAAGGCATTCCCTATGCCTCAGCCATAGGATCTATCATGTATGCAATGTTGTGTACCAGACCTGATGTGTGCCTTGCTATAAGTTTAGCAGGGAGGTACCAAAGTAATCCAGGAGTGGATCACTAGACAGCGGTCAAGAACATCCTGAAGTACCTGAAAAGGATAAAGGATATGTTTCTCGTTTATGGAGGTGACAAAGAGCTCGTCGTAAACGGTTACGTCAATTCAATCTTTGACACTGACCTGGATGACTCTAAGTCACAAACCAGATATGTATTTTTATTGAACGGTGGAGCTGTCATTTGGTGCAGTTCCAAACAGAGCGTCGTGGCGGGATCTACGTGTGAAGCGGAATGCATAGCTGCTTCGGAAGCAGCAAATGAAGGAGTCTGGATGAAGGAGTTCATATCCGATCTACGTGTGATACCTAGTGCATCGGGTCCAATGAAAATCTTTTGTGACAATACTGGAGCAATAGCCCTGGCGAAGGAATCCAGGTTTCACAAGAGAACAAAGCACATCAAAAGACGCTTCAATTCCATCCGCGATCAAGTCAGGGAGGGAGACATAGAAATTTGCAAGATACAAACGGATCTGAATGTCGCAGACCCGTTGACTAAGCCTCTTCCATGGGCAAAACATGATCAGCACCAAGACTCCATGGGTGTTAGAATCATTACTTTGTAATCTTGATTATTGACTCTTGTTCAAGTGGGAGACTCAAGGAATATGCCCTAGAGGCAATAATAAAGATGTTATTTGTATTTCCTTATATCATGATAAATGTCTTTTATTCATGCTAGAATTGTATTAACAGGAAACTTAGTACATGTGTGAATACATAGACAAAATAGTATGTCCCTAGTATGCCTCTACTAGACTAGCTCACTGATCAAAGATGGTTATGTTTCCTAACCATAGACATGAGTTCTCATTTGATCAACGATATCACATCATTAGGAGAATTATGTGATGGATATGACCCATCCGTTTGCTTAGCACTATGATCGTTTAGTTTTACTGCTATTGATTTCTTCATGACTTATCCATGTTCCTATGACTATGAGATTATTCAACTCCCGAATACCGAAGGAACATCTTGTGTGCTATCAAACGTCACAACCTAACTGGGTGATTATAAAGATGCTCTACAGGTGTCTCCGAAGGTGTTCGTGGTGTTGGCGTAGATGAAGAATAGGATTTGTCACTCCAAGTGTCAGAGAGGTATCTCTGGGCCCTCTCGGTTATGCACATCATCATAAGACTTGCAAGCAAATGACTAATGAGATAGTCACGAGATGATGTATTACAGAACGAGTAAAGAGACTTGCCGGTAATGAGATTGAACTAGGTATCGAGATACCGATGATCAAATCTCGGGCAAGTAACATACCCATGACAAAAGGAACAATGTATGTTGTTATGCGGTTTGACCGATAAAGATCTTCGTAGTATATGTATGAGCCAATATGAGCATCCAGGTTCCGCTATTGGTTATTGACCGGAGATGAGTCTCGGTCATGTCTACATAGTTCTAGAACCCGTAGGGTCCGCATGCTTAACGTTTGATGACGATCGGTATTATGAGTTTATGCGTTTTGATGTACCTAAGGTAGTTCGGAGTCTTAGATGAGATCACCGACATGACGAGGAGTCTCGGAATGTCCGAGACGTAAAGATTGATATATTGGATGACTATATTCGGACACCGGAAGTGTTCCGGAAAAGTTTCGGATTAAACCGGAGTGCCGGGGGGGTTATCGGAACCCCTCGGGGAAGTATTGGGCCCTAATGGGTTTTAGGGGAGAGAGAGGACAGCAGCCGAGGAGGTGACACGCCCCCTCCCAAGGGGAGTCCGAATTGTACTAGGGAAGGGGGGCGTGGCCCCCTCTTTCCCTCTCCCTCTCCCTCTCCCTCTCTTTCCTTCCCCCTCTCTCCTTCTTGGTGGACTCCTACTAGGAATAGGATTGGAATCCTATTCCTAGTAGGAGTGGCCCTCTAGGGCGCACCATAGGGGCTGGCCGCACCTCCCCCTTGCTCGTTTTTATACGGGGGCAGGGGGCACTCAAAGACACACAAGTTGATCAGTTGATCTCTCCCAACCGTGTGCGGTGCCCCCCTCCACAGAAACACACCTCGGTCATATCGTTGCAGCGCTTAGGCGAAGCCCTACGGCGATAGCTTCATCATCTCCGTCACCACGCCGTCGTGCTGATGAAACTCTCCCGCGAGGTTCTACTGGATCAAGAGCTCGTGGGACGTCATCAAGCTGAACGTGTGCTGAACACAGAGGCTCTGTATGTTCGATGCTTGATCGGTTGGATCGCGAAGAAGTTTGACTACATCAACCGCGTCACTAGACGCTTCCGCTCTCGGTCTATGAGGGTACGTAGACACACTCTCCCCTCTCGTTGCTATGCATCTAGTAGATAGATCTTGCGTGATCGTAGGAATTTTTTTGAAATACTACGTTCCCCAAAAATATAATACTTTGTGCTCACTACTAAATCACAAATCAGTGTTAATTAAAATTGGCTTTGATATACCTTGGGATCCGGGTGGATCCATTACTTGAGCACTATATGCCTAACTTAATCGCTTTAAAGAAAGCACCGCCAGGGAGACAACCCGGGAGTTTTAGAGATTCATTTATTTCTGTTGTGTGCTTTTATATAGTTTGAAAACAAAATAAATAAAGAGGGGAGCCTAAAACTTTTTCAAAAAGAAAAGCGAAAGTGAGAGAGACGAGCATTGTTAAAGTGGGAGCTAGCCTTGAACTTTGTTCATGCCCATGGATACTTTGTGAATCTCGATTACAGAAACTTTCCAACAAAAATAATTATCCCCTTGTATAAATCCATTGTATTATAAAAATAATGTGCCAAGATTTTTCCTTTAGGATAATTAGATTGCTTGTTTGGTTTGTGCGGTCGAAAAACAGAAACTTTGGCTGTAGTGTATGATTTTACATTTTTTGCTGGAAAGTCAAACTCTTCTGAAACTTTTTGGACACTACTTCTATACAATTGTTTTATTTTTTTCCTAATTTTTAAGAATTTTTAGAGTTAGAGAAGTATGGTAGATGTTCAGATTGCAACAGACTGTTCTGTTTTTGACAGATTCTATTTTTGATGCATTGTTTTGCTCGTTTTTATGAAACTATCGATTTTATCGGTGGTATAAGCCATGGAGAAGTTATAATACAGTAGCTACAATGCAAAAATAAAATATTAATGGGTTTGCAACATCACTTAAAGTGGTGATTTGCTTTATTATACTAACGGATCTCACGAGGGTTTTGTAAAGTTTTGTGTGATTGAAGTTTTCAAGTTTTGGGTGAGATCACGATGGATGAAGGAATAAGGAGTGGCAAGAGCCTAAGCTTGGGGATGCCCGAGGCACCCCAAGGTACGCATATCATATGACGAATAAAAATATAGCTCCAAGTAAAATTACTGATGATCGTTAGAAGAGTACAAAGTTGAGTCACTTTTGAGTCACTTATTTTGGGACGAAGTGAGTAATATTCAAGGACTCCCAAGCAACTAAGCTTGGGGATGCCCCGGAAGGTATCCCCTCTTTCTTCTAACGATCATCAGTAATTTTACTTGGAGCTATATTTTTATTCGTCATATGATATGCGTAAATCTTCGAGAGACGTGTGCTTTTTATTTTTCTTTTAATAATGCACCATGCTGGTATGAGATAGTCCTTGGTTGGTTTATAGAATGCTCTTCGCACTTCACTTATATCTTTTGAGTATGGCTTTATAGAATGATGTGCTTCACTTATATCATTTGAAGTTTGGATTGCCTGTTTCTCTACACATAAAAAACCGCCATCTGAAGAATGTTATTTTGCTTCACTTATATTTGTTAGAGCGGGGCATATATTTTATAGAAATAATTAAACTCTATTGCTTCACTTATATCTATTTAGAGAGTTGACATGAATTGGTCATTCACATGGTTAGTCATAAAATCCTACATAAAACTTGTAGATCGCTGAATATGAGATGTTAATTCCTTTCAATAGTTTTGCGATATAGAGATGCTAATATGTGGGAAGTACTTAAATGATTGGTGTTTAGTAAGAATATTGGTGTTAAGGTTTGTGATTCCCGAAGCATGCACGTATAGTCTCTCATTAAGCCGGGAGTTGGAGCACAATTTATCATTGATTGTCTATCTTTGTGTGAAGGTCGGAGGCGCGCGATGGTTAACTCTTACCAACTTCCGCCCTAGGAGCATGCGTAGTAGTACTTTGCTTCGAGGGCTAATATTTTTTTTGCAATAAGTATGTGAGTTCTTTATGACTAATGTTGAGTCCATGGATTATACACACTCTCACCCTTCCACCTTGCTAGCCACTCTAGTACCGCGCAACATTCGGCGGTGCATCAAACCCACCATATATCCTTCCTCAAAACAGCCACCATACCTACCTATTATGGCATTTCCATAGCCATTTCGAGATATATTGCCATGAAACTTCCATCATCATCATATACATGACTTGAGCATTCTTCTTCATATTGCTTTGCATGACCGTAAGATAGCTAGCATGTTGTTTTCATGGCTTGTCTGTTTTTGATGTCATTGCTACGCTAGATCATTGCACATCCCGGTACACCGCCGGAGGCATTCATATAGAGTCATACTTTGTTCTAGATATCAAGTTGTAATATTGAGTTATAAGTAAATAAAAGTGTGATGATCATCATTATTAGAGCATTGCCCCAGTGAGGAAAGGATGATGGAAGCTATGATTCCCTCACAAGTTGGGATGAGCCTCCAGACTTTAAAAATAATAAAAGAGGCCAAAGAA
>LR738710.1:104838000-104885938 GCA_902687465.1 Secale cereale
AAAAGAGAGGCCAAAGAAGCCCACCAAAAATAGAGAAAACATAAAAAATGAGAGAAAAATGGAGAAGGGTCAATGTTACTATCCTTTTACCACACTTGTGCTTCAGAGCGGCACCATGTTCTTCATATAGAGAGTCTCTTGAGTTGTCACTTTCATATACTAGTGGCAATTTTTCATTATAGAACTTGGCTTGTATATTCCGATGATGGGCTTCCTCAAATGCCCGAGGTCTTCATGAGCAAGCAAGTTGGATGCACACCCACTCAGTTTTCAGTTTGAGCTTTCATACACTTATAGCTCTTAGTGCATCCGTTGCATGGCAATCCCTACTCACTCACATTGATATCAACTGATGGACATCTCCATAGGTCATTGATTTGCCTAGTTGATGTGAGACTTTCTCCCTACTCTTGTCTACTGCCACCTTCTATTCCACCCATAGTGCTATATCCATGGCTCATGCTCATGTAGCTCTTTGAGAAATCAAAGGGCAGATCAAGAAGACCAAGACAAGGTAAAGGAACAAGATATCACCAAAGAGTAACACCCCTTGCCGGGCAGGCGAGTCCGACCAGGTCAAGGCCTTGCCAAGTCTAATCTCATGACTCCCTTGGTAGGCTTGTCGGGACGCCAAGGGCGGGTCACCCCGCCAAAGCACCATCGATCCATCGCACGGAGACTCGGGTCACCTATTATTGCGGTGTCGAGCCCTTAGATGATTAAGTGGCATCCACCGAGAACGTGTCAGCCACCCAGAAGGAATTTTTCCTCCAAATGGCACATGTCTAGCAACGTGTCAAGCAGACAAGACAAGATACAGATAGAGTAGCACGACAAGGCTTGCCGGGCTACTCCACGACGTGACACTAAGCGGTGCATTTAATACACCATTTCCTGTCTATAGAGTTACGTATGATAGCACTGTTGGCCATCTAATCAACCAACAGTGATCAATTCGCCACTATGGATTCCCCTTAGACTATAAATGGAGGACCGAGGCAAGCTTAGAGAGGATTCAGACCCTTCTATACTCATACGCGCGTAGTCGCTCTCCCCGAGGCCACCTTGTCGGGCTTGACCGCTACATGCTCCTCCCACTCCCTCATCCAATCCACCAAAGCAGGAGTAGGGTTTTAGGCTTCGCAGCGGCCCGAACCTGGGTAAAAACCACCATGTCACCATCGTCGTTCTGCCCCTGCGGCCTCCGGTCTTTGTGCAATGTTCCCTCCCCCTCACCGAACCACAAAGGGGCCGATGCCCGATGGCCCCATAGGTAATCATGTTTTCCCATGACACCAGCCCATCGCTCCACGCCACCAGCCGCTGATGGCTGGACCTGCGCCCCCTGTCCATCCCCTCCCTGCCACCGCAACCCACCAAAGCAGCACGCCGCACAGGCCAGCACGCCGACTCGCCGCTCCAGTCGTTGACCAGCGGGCCCCGCACCCGCGCCCCAGTTCTCCTTCCTCCAGTCGGACCCACGCGCGCCGCATGGTGCGCCCACCCAAAGCCGAGCCGGATCGAGCCCGACGCCTTGGTCTATTCCGTGTCCTCCAGGGACACCGCACGCGGGGAAAACTCCTCGAGAAAACCTACCCATCCCCTTCCTCGATTTTCGTCGTCTGTTCTCATTGGTTTGGCAAAACGGATCTGGCCGGGAGCTCCACCGACCGCCACCATTCTCCAGTCGTTTCCGTCGCTGTAAGAACACCCGCAGCTGCCCCGCTTGCTCCCTTCGACCCTCCGTCCGACGCCGCACTCCCCTGACTTAATATTGTGGCCGAAATCGCAGCCGAGCAAGCCGTTCGAGAAAACTCGACATCGTCGGAGCAACCGCGTTTCATGTCGCCACCGTCGCTCGTCGAGGAAGCCCTCGTCGTTGTAAACACCACCATCGCCACAACCGACGAACTCCACCTCCGTATGTCACTTCGCATTCGCCGGAGCAGCGCCAGAGGAGCGACACCGCCCATGCCCGAAGCCACCACCATTTTCCTTTGTACACGGTGAGCGCGCACGCACGAAAATCTTTCCAGCCAACCACACGATGACACGTGGTGCTACAAGACCCGCCGCAGCTCAAACTCTGTTTATGGCAGATTTTCAACCCAATTTCCTTTAGCTATATCTTTTGATATGTTTAGTCAAATTGGATGATTTTTTTCCTATGCTGTCACATCGACCAGAATAATATGGCAGGACCAAATTTCACATGTTGGCACTTTACAATTTTGAACTCGTTCAAATTCGAATCAAACCTTTCGAAGGCCATAACTCTCAACCCGTATGTCAGAATCGAGCGATTCTTTTTGCGTTGTGATCGTAGTGCATTGTTGATGTTTTGTACTTGTTGTTATGCTACTTTTCTTGAATTTTTAAAATGATTTTCTTGCTATTGGTTTTATTCGAGTTTCGGTGATTGATTTGTTGATTGTGTGAAATGTGTAGGTTATCCGGAGTGCGACACGAGCTATTGTCAGGAGTGTGACTTTTTGAACCTGAACCAAGGCAAGTTACATGTTGATCATCCTTTACCTATTGTTTTTATGCATGTAGTATAGATCACACTATGAATTTATGCATGTATAGGAATACTATATTGTTGAGCTAGATTGTTGAGCTATCTCCCGTGAATGCACATCGTGATACTTATAGTTTTGCTATGCTTGTAGACGGGGTCGGTTCGTGTATACATTGAGCTTATATGAGGATTATAAATATAATCAAATTGAGTAGTAATTAAGGACTTAATTCACCTCTAGGCGGAATTGGTATTGATGGGTGGTTTCAAGAACATCATGGTTTATACCCTCTGTATGTAAGTGGACGGCCGCCCAGGTTTAAAAAGATCAGACAAACTTAGTGACTAGTAGCTTCCATGCGCAACCACTAGCTAAATGGGCTCTGGCTTAGTTGAGTAGGTTGTGGGATCCTCACCCAGGTAAGCTAGCAGATGTAGATATGAGTAGGCGTACCGGCTGCCGATGGGTCGAGGTGAGTACTTCTGAAAGACTTCGTCACAATCTTTGGGTTGAGTCTAGTGGGTAAAGTGTGCAAAACTCTGCAGAGTATTAAAAACTAATCATGATTAGCCATGTCCCCGGTTATGGACACATTTGAGCAACAATGCCATTACAATTGTTGGATGATCTTGATAGATGTGACACTTAATAAATTTGTTGGGGAAACTTAATAATGGGTAGGTTGGAGTTGGATTTTCCAACTCAACCTTGTGCATTTAATTGTAGTAATAAAAGAACTAAATGAAATTTTTGAATATTAGGTAGTTATGTGGACAAAATCAGCTTTCTACAAAATAAACCCCAAGCCTTCCTTTTGTTGTACTATGCATATACATGTAGGTCTCCTTTATTATTACTCATGTGTAACTTGCCAATACATTCAATGTATTGACCTATACGGTTGCAATGTCTCATGTTGCTGGATTTTCAGACGAAGAGTAAGATACTGTTAGGGTCACGAGTCTGCACTCAGCATCGCCAGTGGGCTATGATGGGAATCATCTTTATTTTCTGCTACTTTCCGCTGTTTGGTTGAATAAGAGCTAGCCATATGCTATGCAGATTGTTTTATTTTATGAATTCTGGATTATACGTTGTAATAAATGATGCACTTGTTATTCTAGTATTCATCTATACTGTGTGTGCTAGCAAGTCGATTCAGGGACTAGCACAGTAAGCATAGAGACTCATATCCTTTGAGGTTTGGTCGTTAAAATAAAGGTGCTCTACAGGTATTTCTGAAGGTGTCTGTTGAGTTGCATGGATCGAGACTGGGATTTGTCACTCCGTATGACTGAGAGATATCTCTAGGCCCTCTCGGTAATACAACATCGTAAAGAGCTTGCAAGCAATGTGCCTAATGATTTAGTCACGAGATCTTGTATTATAGAACGAGTAAAGAGACTTGCCGGTAATGAGATTGAACTAGGTATGGAGATACCGACGATCGAATCTCAGGCAAGTAACATATCGTCGGACAAAGGGAATTGCATACGAGATTAATCGAATCCTTGACATCGTGGTTCAATCGATAAAAGATCTTCGTGGAATATGTAGGAACCAATATGGTCATCCAGGTCATGCTGTTGGTTATTGACCGGAGAGGTGTCTCGGTCATGACTATATGATTCTCGAACCCGTAGGGCCGCACGCTTAACGTTCGATGACGCTAGTGTGGTATTGGGATATTTGATGATTGGTAACCGAATGTTGTTTGGACTCCCGTATGAGATCTCGGACGTCACGATGAGTCTCGAAATGGTCAAGAGATAAAGATTTATATATAGGAAGTCATATTTTGGGTTCCGGGAAAAGGTGAAGTTTTTTCGATACTGTACCGAAGCTTCTAGTGGATTCCGGAGGGGTCTAGAAGTCCACAAGTGGGTTCAGCACGTCTCAAGGGCTGGCATGGGCTGAGGGGAGGTGACCTAGCCTTATTGGGCTAGGCACACCAAGTCCTCAAAAGCCCATGTGGCTAGAGAAGGAAAAAAGGGAAGTCCTAGTAGGAATAAGATTGTACTTGTAGTCCAAGTGGCTTCATACTTATAGCACACAATTTTTTTTCCATAATCGGATGCCCCGTCTGCAAATCATCAAATCCATAAAATCTCTCGCGCCCGCTGCCTCACACAGAGGGTTACCATGGCCTCCCACGCCCGCTGCCTCACACGACGGGCACGCCACATCATATTTGCTTCCGTCTGGTAGTGGTTGCGCATCTCCAATTCGGTGCACCAATGGAGGGGTTGCGCATACGCCACGTCGTTCGGACGCTAGAAAGACCGCACAGCCTCCAGCGAGGCAACGCAACCTACCCCGGGGCCGGATCTATGTGCCATTTGGGAGGACGCAATGGATTCCCGCCGGATGAAGTCCATGCGTTTGCCGTCAGGCGGACTCATCTCGGAAGCGGCGAAGCACAAGGAGGTCGACCATCTCATCCTCGGGGACGTGTGGGATGAGCTCCGGGGCAACGGATCGGGAGCTGTAGGACTCGGATCCGTTGCCCGCCATGCTGGAGAAGGTCAGAGGTCGTCGGGTGGGAGCTTATGGGCGGAAGGAAGTGAACTAGAGTGGAGTGGAATGCGGCTAGTATTTCATCCGGAATGATAGGGCCCAATTTATATGAGGTCGGATGGGCCATGGGCCAGATATGGGATGGATATAGGAAAGCCTGTCAATCCAGGCATTTGGACCGGATTTGCGAGCCGTGGTTGGGTGCGGTTTTTGCGTCTAATAGGGCAGCACACCCGGACGTTTGAGGCGGGTATGGGGGTTCCGTTGTAGATGCTCTAGGCATGCCTGAAGGAAATATGCCCTAGAGGCAATAATAAAGATTTTATTTGTATTTCCTTATATCATGATAAATTTCTTTTATCCATGCTAGAATTGTATTGACCAGAAACTTAGTACATGTGTGAATACATAGACAAAACAATATGTCCCTAGTATGCCTCTACTAGACTAGCTTATTGATCAAATATGGTTATGTTTCCTAGCCATAGACATGAGTTGTCATTTGATCAACAAGATCACATCATTAGGAGAATGATGTGATGGACAAGACCCATCCGTTAGCTTAGCACTATGATTGTTTAGTTTTACTGCTATTGCTTTCTTCATGACTTATACATGTTCCTATGACTATGAGATTATGCAACTCCCGTATACCGGAGGGACACCTTGTGTGCTATCAAACGTCACAACGTAACTGGGTGATTATAAAGATGCTCTACAAGTGTCTCCGAAGGTGTTCGTGGTGTTGGCATAGATCAAGAATAGGATTTGTCACTCCGAGTGTCGGAGAGGTATCTCTGGGCCCTCTCGGTAATACACATCATAATAAGCCTTGCAACCAAGTTACTAATGAGTTAGTAACGGGATGATGTATTATGGAACGAGTAAAGAGACTTGCTAGTAATGAGATTGAACTAGGTATTGAGATACCGACGATCGAATCTCGGGCAAGTAACATACCGATGACAAAGGGAACAACGTATGTTGTTATGCGGTTTGACCGATAAAGATCTTCGTAGAATATGTAGGAGCCAATATGAGCATCCAGTTTCCGCTATTGGTTATTTACCAGAGATGAGTCTCGGTCATGTATACATAGTTCTCGAACCCGTAGGGTCCGCACGCTTAACGTTTGATGACGATCAGTATTATGAGTTTATGAGTTTTGATGTACCGAAGGTAGTTCAAAGTCCTGGATGAGATCACGGACATGACGAGGACTCTCGGAATGTCCGAGAAGTAAAGATTGATATATTGGACGACTATATTCAAACACCGGAAGTGTTCCGGAAAAGTTTCGGCTTTAACTGGAGTGTCGGAGGGGGTTACCGGACCCCCCCCCCCCCGAGGGAGTATGGCCATAGTGGGCCAATGAGGGAAAGATAGGGGCAGCCCATAGGGCTGGCCGCACCCCCTAGGGTTCCTAGTTGGACTAGGAAAAGGGGGGAGGCGCCCCCCCTCCTTTCTTCTCCTCTTCCCTTTCCTTTCCTACTCCTAGTAGGAATAGGAAAAAGGGGTTCCTATTCCTACTAGGAGTAGTAATCCTACTCCTAGGCGCACCATACATGGCTGCCCGGCCCTCCCCCCTTGCTTCTTTATATACGGGGGCAGGGGGCACCCAAACACGCAGAAGAAACATTGTTCTAGCCGTGTGCGGTGCCCCCTCCACAGAAACACACCTCGATCATACCGTTGTAGTGCTTAGGCGAAGCCCTGCGCCGGTAGCTTCATCATATCCATCACCACGCCGTCGTGCTGACGAAACTCTTGCGTGAAGCTCAACTGGATCAAGAGCTCGTGGGACGTCATCAAGCTGAACGTGTGCTGAACGCGGAGGTGTCGTACGTTCGGTGCTTGATCGGTTGGATCGCGAAGAAGTTCGACTACATCAACCGCGTCACTAGACGCTTCCGCTTTTGGTCTATGAGGGTACGTAGACATACTCTCCCCTCTCATTGTTGTGCATCTGGTAGATAGATCTTGCGTGATCGTAGGAATTTTCTTGAAATACTACGTTCCCCAACAATGCCTAGGTGAGGTGTTTGGTTGTTGCTAGTGCCTAAGCATGCCTAAGAGCATGCCCCATATTAATAACATGTTATTTTACCCAACATAATTTTTTTAGTCATGGTTCCTTTTTTATTTGGGTGATGCTAGGTGTCGGTCGACTGGCGCGAGCTCTGGCCGGTCACCTCCTATGCCGTCCAATTGGGGAGCTGTGAACCGTACGATCTATTCCTCTTTGCCTCTCCTCTCTAACACAACACCACGCAACAACATTTTGCCATGCGTCTCCGTAGAACCGCCACACTTGCGGATCGCGCGCGTTCCTCACAGTCGGCTGGTTCTAACCTCGCGATCTCATAGATCAATGGCAATTTGGACGCCAAGGACCAAAGACAACATCATACCGGGATGCAGTCAAGCAAATGTTGGCTCGTTTCGATGGCCTGGAGTTTCACCACGTCCAGCACAATAGCAACCAAGCGGACGATGTATTGGCCAAGATAGGCGGACGGTATGACCGCGTGCCCACAAATACATTCCACGAGTGTCTCTTCATACCCTCCATGAAGCTACAGATCAGGCAGACACTGTCACACCGGCCTCTGAGGACGGGGGCCTCCAACCTCGGCCTCGAGATGCCCATGGGCCTAGATCCTAGCGTCGTTGGGATCAGGGGCTGGGACGTAAAATTAACTTCCTCGGTCAACGAAATGATGGCAGTTATCCCGGCATGGAATGATCATGTCCTGGCTTACCTGCTCTGGAAGGAGTTACCCAAGGGCGCGATGAAAGCCCGACGTATAGTTCGTCGAGCTACCGTTTATGCCAAGCATGAAGGAGAGTTGTACAAGCGCAGCGCTATTGGAGTTTTCCAGCGTTGACAACTCATTCACGAGATTCACTCTTGCACTAGCCGTTACCGTGTGGTCCCTCGGACCCTGGTGAGCAAGGCCTAACCCGTTGGCTTCTATTGGCCTACTGCAAGAGCAGACACCACGAACCTTGTTCGAAAGTGCTTGGAGTGCTAGCTATTTGCTAAACCGGCCACTTACAGCCACATCCCTTAAAACGATTCCCATAACCTGGCCGTTCACAGTCTAGGGGCTGGACATGGTTGGACCTCTTCGCACGGGTGAAGGTAATAATAAATACCTCCTCGTCATGGCAGGGGCAGACCTACATTGAGGTGAGTGGGCGCCCATGCCCCAGCCAAAATTTGAAACTGACTAATATTTGCTTGTGTTTTTCGAAAAATATGCTTAAAATTTTGACTTTTTAAAGAACATGCCCCCACTCAAATAGTTTGTCCCTAGTCAAAATACTCTCTAGGTCTGCCACTGCGTCATGGTCGACAAGTTCACCAAGCGGATTGAAGCGAACCCGGTCACCAGCCAAGCTGCCGAGCCGGTCATTAAATTCATGTCCGGTGAATCAGGAACAACGGGAAAACCTTTACATCAGAAAAAGTCCAGAATTACTGCGAAGAGCGCAACATCAAACTGGACGGACTAAGTCTCCGTGTATCACTCGTAGACCGATGTTTTCCGGTGATTGTTCTCATATAGTAAATGGAACATACGACTATCTAAAAGGGTAAAATGAGCCTAGTTTCTAACTTCCTAAATCAGTATTGCCCTTTTTTTCTAGGTTTCTATTGCACTCTGCGGAAACAGAGTTTTTTCAGAGTAATCCATGTACTCCACTGTACTTTCAGCCAATCGGATGCTTGTGAAAGATTCTGCATTGTAGCTGTAGAGACCTTGAACATCATGATTAGAGACCTTTTTTCCGCTGTGTCCAGTAAGTCTATTACTCCTTTTATTAAATCCGATCAATAGATAAATTCAGATTTCCTGTGATTGTCTTCGTATGATTTGGAACACAACTCTCGCAAAAAAAAAAGATTTGGAACACAACAAACAAAATATAGGAATATGTAAAAGCGATTCAATGGAATAATCACAATCCACCGCAATGCTAAAAGAGTAAAAGGATCCTAGTTTCCAGCTTTTTAAAATCAGTTTGCTGGGTTTCCATGAATATATGAGTTTTTTTTTTTTTTGCCGAGTAATGGATGCACTCCACTTACATGGATTAGCTACAATTGAGGTATATCTAGTTCGTCATTTCCTTCTAATTAATTACCTTTTTTTGGGAACTAATGAGAAGTGTTTTCTTCAGGTTATGCTCAAGCATTCAGGATCCCTATTCATATATGCTGGTCACTACGGTGATGGCTTTGGAAATATGTACACCTGTAGCTTCACTGCTGTAGGCGTTTTTGTCCTGGGTCGCTTGTTTCGTGAAGCTTGGGCCAGCAAAGCTCCTAAAATGCAAGCCCAATTCAATACTATTGTCATGTAAATATTATTATTTATATGTATTTTTGCACTTCTATTTTTTTTTCAGCACAATTCGACATCTTTCCTAATTTGTACAATCTCACGCTCTCAAGGAATAAAAGCAACTGCACATCAGAGTTCAGAATGGTTTCACTGAAATGTAGATAAACAATGGACTATTGGAAAACTTTTACAGAGGATATGTCGGGAGAGTGAGTTGACGATCTAAATTGGTTTGCCATGTAACATACCATCAGCTGCTGATTCGACATGTAGTACCTTTTTTGCAGCAGGTCTCTCTCTCATCATATTCTCAGAAAGTACAGAGAGAATTTTGAGCAACCTTAAAATTGTACAACCAGATTCAGCGCTGAATGAGTTGATGTGGGAAGGACTTCTCAAGAAAGATATGAGGAGACCGATGGAAGGAAACTGGAACGGCACTCCGGATACTTGGAGCGACGAACATGCCAGTTCTCACTCCTGGTTGTGCAGGGAGTCTGAACTGAATATGTAAGGCTGTTGTTGCACATAATTCGAATGATGGTAGGAACAAGTAGCCTACCGGGTCTAGGGCGCAGATTATATGGAGTGTGTCGGGCTTGGGGAGGAAGGGGGCGAGGCCGGCGGCGATGCGGCGCCGTCGCGAGCGAGGGAGAGGAGGCCGGCGGCCAAGGGTGCGGCGGCGGCTAGGGTTTAGCCCGACTCCCTTGAGGAGTCGGCAACAAAGAGTTTTCTTATTGCCTGATTATTCTAGTCGATTACAACTTGTTTATATAAGCGAAATCTGCTAATTGGGCTAAGCCCCTAACTAGGCCTGTCTAATGGGCCTCCTCCGGGAGTAGACCGTACCGGTCATAACATCTCTCCCCGCCTGCGCAAACAGCTCGTCCTCGAGCTGATAGTCTGGATAATGTTGCTGGAATTCCTCACGCTGCTCCCAAGTGGCCTCCTCCTCGGGTAGGCCCTCCCACTGCACCAACAAGTGCCAAACATCACGGCGGAGCTGGGCGCGTAACACCTTGGCCGGCCTTGGAAGCAGGCGGCCATCTGCTGTAGGAGGTAGAGCTGGAGTGGCGGCTGGTGTAGTGCCGCGGTAGGGCTTGAGCAGTCCCACGTGGACGTCGTGGAGACGAGCACCCGCCGGTAGCTGAAGCCAACTGCCCAATGCGCTCCAAAATGATGAACGGTCCGGCATAGCGCGGTCCTAGCTTGCGCTTCGCCCGCGGGTCCAAGGACTGAGTGGAGCGGTGCAGGAGACGCAACCACACCCAGTCACCCACCACGTACTCCACCTCGCGATGCTGGCCGTCGTAGTAGTGCTTGGCCAGCTGCTGGGCCTGGACGAGACGCTGCCGCACCTCGGCGAGCATCTCATCACGGCTACGGATGAGCTCACCCGCAGCCTCCGTCCGTGCCGTCGCCGGGTCTACCGGCAGAATAGGCGGAGGGGGTCGCCCATAAACCACCTCGAATGGCGTCGCGCGCAGGGCGGAGTGGAAGGACGTGTTGTAGCAGTATTCCGCCCAAGCCAGCCAATCAACCCATGCACGCGGGCGATCGCCTGTGACACACCGCAAGTACATGGCGATCACCTTGTTAACCACCTCCGACTGGCCGTCTGTCTGGGGGTGGAACGCCGTGCTGAACCGGAGTTTCACGCCCGCCATCCTGAAGAGATCACGCCACACATGGCCTGTGAACACCGGGTCCCGGTCGCTGACAATAGATGTGGGAAACCCGTGAAGGCGCACGATGCCGTCGAAGAACGCCCGGGCCACTGACGCAGCTGTGTAGGGGTGGCCAAGCGCGATGAAGTGTGCGTACTTTGAGAAGCGATCGACGACCGTGAGGATGACCGACTTGCCGCCCACCTTAGGTAGCCCTTCGATGAAATCCATGGAGATGTCCGCCCACACCTGAGACGGCACCTCCAAGGGCTGCAATACCCCTGCAGGCCGCAGTGTCTCCGTCTTGTTGCGCTGGCAAGTGTCACAAGAGCGCACCCAATCACGGACCAAGGCCCGATCACCCGGAATATAGAAATCAGCACGCAGCCGGTGGAGTGTCTTCTGGACACCCTCGTGCCCGACGGAGTGGGCCATCAGCAGCACCTGGTGGCGGAGGTCGTCATGCGCGGGTACGAATATCCGGCGCCCGTGAAGTAGCAAGCCGTCGGCCAGGCGCCATGGCTCGTCCAGCTCGCCCGCCTCGAGCTGCTGGCGCAGGAGCTGGGCGTCAGGAGCCGCTGCGGTGGCGCGGCGAATGTGGCCGAATAGTGCGAACGTCGGTCCCGAGCGGATGCAAAGCACCAGCCCCTCGGCGTCGTCCTCGGTGGCTTCGACTGGAGTGTTGCGGCGAGACAAGGCATCGGCGGCGGTGTTGAGGCGCCCCGGCCGATACTCCACCGTAAAGTCGAAGCCAAAAAGCTTGCTGATCCATTGGTGCTGCGGTACCGTCGACAACCGTTGGTCCAGGAGAAACTTGAGGCTGTAGTGATCGGTGCGGACCCGGAACGACCGCCCCCATAGATAAGGACGCCAATGGCGCACGGCCTGCACCAAGCCGATGAGCTCCTGCTCATATGCCGCCAGCTTGAGGTGGCGGGCAGCGAAGGGGCGGCTGAAGTACGCGAGTGGGCCAGCGCCCTGGTGTAGGACGGCGCCGAATCCTGCGCCCGAGGCGTCGCAGTCGACGATGAAGGGCATGTCGAAGTCGGGCATCTGAAGGACGGGGCCCGTCGTGAGGGCCCCTTTGAGGGCCTCAAATGCGGCGGTAGCCTCGTCGTCCCATGCGAAGGCATCCCGCCTGAGGAGGCGCGTGAGTGGTGTGGCGATGAGGCCGAAGTCGCGGATGAACTTCCTGTAATATCCCGCGAGACCGAGGAAACCACGTAGGGCACGCGGCGAGTGCGGTGTCGGCCACGCCGAGACGGCCGCCACCTTGTCGGCGTCCATGGCCACCCCCTCCGCGGAGATGACGTGGCCCAGGTAGGCGACCGACGTCGTCCCGAACGAGCACTTCGAGCGCTTAAGGTGAAGATGATGCGCTCGAAGCTCGTTGAAGACGAGGGCGATGTGCTGCAGGTGCTCCGCCCATGACGCGCTGAAGATCAGTATATCATCAAAGAAAACAAGCACAAACCGGCGTAAATATGGGCGTAGGATGTCGTTCATGAGGGCCTGAAAAGTCGCCGGTGCATTGGTGAGGCCGAACGGCATCACCACGAACTCGAAGTGGCTGTGGTGGGTCCGAAACGCCGTCTTGGCGATGTCGTCTGGGTGCATGCGCACCTGATGATAGCCCGAGCGGAGGTCGAGCTTGGTGAAGAAGCGCGCCCCATGGAGCTCGTCGAAGAGCTCATCAACCACCGGGATCGGGAACTTGTCCTTGAGCGTGAGTGTGTTGAGGGCGCGGTAGTCGATGCAGAAGCGCCAAGTGCCATCCGACTTGCGGACGAGGAGCACGGGCGCCGAGAAGGGGGATGTCGAAATACGGATGATCCCCGAGGCGAGCATGATCTCGCACTGTCGCTCCAACTCGTCCTTCTGCAGCTGCGGGTAGCGATACGGCCGGACAGCGACCGGTGGCGTGCCCTCCGGGAGGTGGATGCGATGGTCGTACGCCCGGGCGGGGGGCAGGCCCTGTGGCTCGGCGAAGATGTCGGCATGTTGCTGCAGGAGCTCGGTAAGGAGCGGGTGCTCCTTCTCTGCGCTGGTCACGGCGAAGTGCAGGTGAGGCGTCGGGCTGGTGCCACCCAGGCCTTCCCACTGGACGCGCCGTCCTTGGCGGGAGAAGGACATCGTGAGGGTGTCGAAATCCCACAGGATGGGGCCAAGCGTCCGGAGGAAGTCCACGCCGAGGATGAAGTCGAAGCAACCCAAGTCGATGCCGGCGCACGTGATGGTAAAATGCTCGTCGCCGATGGTGAGCGGCACATGCTGGGCCACCCCATGGCATTGAAGGCGGTCGCCGTTGGCCACGGTGACCCGAAGGTTGTCGCCTCCCGACGGCGCTAGGCCAAGGCGACGCATAGTGGCCGCGGGCAGGAAGTTGTGTGTAGAGCCCGAGTCCAGGAGAGCCACCAGCTGCTCGCCGCGAATCGTCACCGGCAAGAGCATGGTGCGCTCGGTCCGGATGCCTGCCAACGCATGCAGGGAGACCACAAAGGCTCCGGCCGGCTCGGGCGGCTCCGGGGGCGGTGCCGCGGCAGGCTCCTCGGCCGCGTCGGCTATCTCCCCGTCAAGTACCGTCTCCAGGTAGAAGAGGCGTGGGCACGCATGCCCCGGTGTGTAGGGCTCATCGCAGTTGAAGCAGAGGCCGAGGCGGCGGCGCTCGAGCTGCTCGGCCGGCGTCAAGCGGCGGAACGTCCGTGTCGGTGCTGGGGCCGGCGGTGCCGCTGGTGGGGGCCGACCCGGGGTCGGGGCGGGCAGCGGTGGCCGGGCGGCCTGTCGGGCCCCGCGAGGCGGAGGGGGCTGCATGGCCTGGGCGCGGCGCTCATAAGCCCGCGCCAGGTGGATCGCCGTCTGGAGGTCGGTGGGGGCCTGGAGCTCCACGTCCACCCGTATGTTGTCCGGGAGGCCGCCCACGAAGAGGTCGGCGCGCTGCTGCCCCGTCACCCCGGGAGCGTGGCAGGCGAGGGCCTGGAAGCGGTCGGCGAAGTCCTGGACCGTGGAGGTGAAGTGAAGGCGGCCGAGTTCCGCCAAACGACTCCCCCGAACTGGCGGTCCGAAGCGTTGGAGGCAGAGCTCGCGAAAACGCTCCCATGACGGCATGCCTCCTTCGTCTTGCTCGAGGGCGTAGTACCAGGTTTGCGCGTTGCCCCGTAGGTGGTAGGACGCAAGCCACGTGCGGTCCGACACGAGGGTACGCTGCCCTCGGAAGAATTGCTCGCACTGGTTGAGCCAGTTCAGCGGGTCCTCCGTCCCGTCGTACGTTGCGAAGTCGAGTTTGGCGAAGCGCGGTGGAGTCGGCCCGCTTAGGGCAGGCTGGCCGACGCGCCCGTCGTAGGGCGCCGCGGTGTACGCTGGTAGGGCGACCGGGAGGGTCGGGCTCGGCCGGTCCCCGGCGGCTGTGTAGACGGGGGCCGAGGAGGAGGTAGAGGCCCATGCAGGTAGTGGAGAGGGCGACGGTGGCCAGGCGATCTGGTGGATGGGCACCCCGCCCTGGGCCGGGGACGGCGCGGCGGAGGTGGCCGGCGGCTGCCAGGGTTGCCACGGCCCGGTTGAAGCTGGCGGCGGCGGGGTTGGCAGGAGCCACGGCTGCCCCTGCTGCGGTGGTGGCGCGGTGAGGCCCGGCGGCGGTGGAGGCGGCGGGGGCCCTCGCGGCCCGAGCAAACAGAGCTGGAGCCCCTGGACCGCGAGCGTCAGATCGTTGAGGATGCCCGTCATCTGCGCCGGAGTGTAGATCGCCGACGAGTTGGGGCCCGTGGGGACGGACGCCGCGGCGCCGGAGGCCGGCGGCGGCTGCGTGAGCGCGGCGGTGGAGGCGGGCGGCGGTGGTGGAGGGGATGCGGTGGTGGGTATGGTGGAGGTAGTCGGAGAAGACGTCATGATCGAACGAGGACAATCTGATACCAAGTTGGTAGGAACAAGTAGCCTACCGGGTCTAGGGCGCAGATTATATGGAGTGTGTCGGGCTTGGGGAGGAAGGGGGCGAGGCCGGCGGCGATGCGGCGCCGTCGCGAGCGAGGGAGAGGAGGCCGGCGGCCAAGGGTGCGGCGGCGGCTAGGGTTTAGCCCGACTCCCTTGAGGAGTCGGCAACAAAGAGTTTTCTTATTGCCTGATTATTCTAGTCGATTACAACTTGTTTATATAAGCGAAATCTGCTAATTGGGCTAAGCCCCTAACTAGGCCTGTCTAATGGGCCTCCTCCGGGAGTAGACCGTACCGGTCATAACAAATGACAAGCTAACAAGATATGAAAAAGCCAAACCTATTTGTCAAATAGCTGCACTATGATACAAGATTTTCACACTCTTGCCAATTTGATTGCAGTATCTCAAACAAAAAAAATCTTCTAACCAGTAACTGTCGCAAACATGGTTATGTGGCTCACCACTCAAAAGAAGCATTGTGAAATCAGAGATGAATCAATTTGATTCGTGCCTCAGTACACACTTTCCCAACAAGAGCAGCAGAATGATTTTACATAGAAGCATACAAGAATAAATCGATACAAAAAGATTACTCAAATGCTCTGCACAAATTCAGGCGAACATTTTTTCATTCATATCTGAATCTGATTACAGTATGACTTGATAGTCGGTACATTGAGGACTTGCTTAGCTCAAAGCTTCACCCACACATACACACAAGAGTTCACTAACCAATGTTACTCGTCGGAAACTGCAACTTCAACCCGCCAAGACGCCAATGCCTTGGAATCCAATTCAGCCAAGATTAATTTTACAAGAAAGTCAGCAGAGTCTCCAAACACTAGGCAGCTCACATGATTACGTGTGCATCGACAAGTTCAATTCTACTCCATTTTCCTGCTACAAGCCGGGTAGCAAATGGGCGTTTTTCATTTTGCGGCGAGGTGCCAGAATTGCAGTACATGAGTTTCCTTTTTAGGCTCATCTGCTTTACTTTTATTGAAAATGCCCTTTTATTTACTTAAACCCTTAACTTAGTACCAGGCGAGGATGTAGTGTAACTATGTCGTACACATCTTAGCATGATTTTTGCTGCCTATATGCATGGAGACTCTGCTGACACCCTTGTAAAATTACTAATGACTGAAAGGGATTGAAAGAACACTAGAAATCTTGGTGATTAAGTGCAGAACCTAGAGATGCAAAGATTAAATGAAACTCATGTGTGAATGGTTTAGGAAGGTAAAAGACTAGCAAGGGCGTAATACCACTGGACGCAGCCAAGGAATTGGTTGCTTCTTTGGTGCTGCAGCGGTGACACGGATTTGCTTCGGAACCTTGCAGCTGAGCTCCCCCTTCCCCCTTCTTGCGCGCAGAGTTGAAACTGCCGGAGTCATCTTCTTCACTACGGGCGCAACAGCAGTGACAGGCAATGGTGTGACAGGACGAGAGACAACTGCCGGAGTCACCTTGGAAGCGACGGGGCGAGAGACCTTCTTCACGGGCGCAGCAGCATTGGCAGCCTTGGAAGCCTTGGAAGCCGGGTGCTTGCGGTGGTGGCAAGCGGACTCCTCGTCTTCAGCCATCTGGCGTCCACGGGCACGGATGGCGCACCGGACACCAACGGGTTCAGTACTAGCAGCGGCCGTCGGCACTGGGAAAGTGATGGACGCCGTCGGCGCTGGGCTAGGTTCGTCGTGGTTGACACCCTTGAGGTGGTGAAGGAGTTGGCACCAGGTACGGACGGGATCAGCACGGGTGGCGGTGGCTGGAGCAGCGACTTCAGATGCGCCCGTGGCGGCGTGGCGACGGGGACGCCCTCCATGGTGGACGCCGTGGCGGCGGAGTTCTTGGGCGGCTGCGCCGGCCTCCTTGGCGAGGCCGTCTTCCTCGAGACGGCGCTGGAAGTCGGCGTCCCAGCGGGCGAGGGACTCCCGGGACTCGCCGGTGGCCTTGGCCAGGCTGTGCTTGGTCCAGTACTGGAGCACCCTCTCGAGGGCGCGCGAGGGCACCCCCATCTCCAGCGGGCGGTCTTGGGCGGCGGCCGGGCGATAGTCCCACGCCGGAGCGACGAGCACCTTGCCGTCGGCGCTGCGGAGCTGGAGCACCTTGGCCGCCATCGATGGCGTGCCTAGGTCTGGAGATCGGGAAGGTGGGGGAGCAGATCGAATTGGAGCCACCGCCGCTGCCCATTTATTCAGGGGAGAGCTCCGGATTCTTGCCGAACTCGGATTGGAACTGTCGCCGGCTGGATTGGAACTGGAATGGGACTCGAGCTCGGCTGCGGCAATCTCACGCGCTGTTAATCCAGCTGTTTTTAACTGAAGAGGAAAGAAGTAGAGTGAATTGCACAGAACATCAACTTCAGGGGCACTTATAACACTTTACCCCACCTTTTGAAGAAGTTTTCACAAAACCACAACTTTTGGGGTAACTATTAACACACAGCCCAAATCCATAACACAACCCAAATCCTGTAACTGATGCCCAGTAACAGACACCTACATCAATCGGGTTGAATCAGACCAGGTTGTACATGTGCGTGCGGTGTCGTGCCGACTCGCTGGTCGACGGCAGCTCGTCGTCCCAGTCGTACGGTATCAGTTTTGTAGCTTTTGGTTGAGTTCTGTAGGTATTTTACAAATTGATATCACAAATTTCATATTTAAAAAAGTGACCGATAAGACTGAAGAAAATCTGTAGCTTTTGTTTCAGTTCCGTAGGTATTTTACAAATTGATATCAAAACTTCATATTTCAAAAATTGACCGATAATTAAAACTGAAGAAAATATGTACCTTTCGGTTCAGTTCAGTTTCATTGGTTCATATTCACAAATACACAGCATGATGCATGGCTGAATTACACTGAAGAAAATCTATAGCTATTTGTTGTTGAACTCAGAGGAAAGAAAGCATAAGGAAACTTTGTGAAAGCACAAACTAAGCAGCCTGAACTCTTCCTTGCACTGAAGAACCCATGCAGCCGATCGCTACAGAAACAAAATACTTCCCGATCCATTCACTGAACGACAAGGTCTCTTGTCAGGCCATCGCGAGGTTCTTTGTGAGCCCAACGTCGTTGGAGAGGAGCTCTGTACAGGACGGCCGACGACTTAAACGACACTGCTGGGCGGACAAGCCGACGCTGAGGCGGAGGTGCTGGTGAAGAAGAAGATGTCAGGGCATCGTCCGGGCGGACAGGCGAGCTGCCGGCGACGAGCGAGCCGGCGGCAGCTTGGCTCGTGAGGAGACCGCAAGCATGTACTGTAGGTTGCTGTTAGTACATGCATCAATTGGAGGATTTGGGCTATGTGTTAATAATTAGCCCAAAAGTTGTGGTTTTGTGAAAATTTCCTCAGAAGGTGGGGTAAAGTGTTATAAGTGCCCCTGTAGTTGATGTTCTGTGCAATTCACTCAAAGTAGTAGAACGTCTTCAGTTTCTCAGTCCACACATAGGATTTCTTCGTGAGTTAAAAACCTGGACGCCTCTTGCATCCTACACTATTGACGAATTTCTATCATAAATAGGAAGAGGATGCTGAAGACAGATAGAAAATTCATTGCTAATTTGGCTTTAGGGAAATTCGATGGTAGAAAAATCAACCTTAGTTTGTATTGGTCTTAAGCACATCCCAAAATAGGTGTATCAATCGCATAATTGTTTTTAGCAAATCACATAAATTTTCGAAGCTACTAAATTTAACCTGTACCGATGTTGTTGTTTTTTCCTTCTCAATATATGGTTCTCCTTCATACACAAATTTTCCCTTCATACTAAATGTGATTTTCGTTAAAAAAAGAATGTGCCTCTGAAAGAGGAGCCCAACAAAAATGGTAGCGGGTTCTGATGTCTTCGCACGCCACAGACCCATCATAGCTCTTCTCGTCGCTGTTTGCAACACTGCCGCACTGACGGGTGCAACTCCCCCGTGGGAGGTTGTAGCATGCTCCGCCGACGAGCGCATCTCCATCTATCATGGCTGCAGCATGTCCGGTTGTTGGTCGTAACACGGTTGGCCGCCGGTTGTAGCACAACCCCTCGGAGCGCCCAATGACCACGACAGATGAAGACTACTCGGGTGGGTGCACACGGTCATGGCGTCTTCATGTGCGAGGGGGGGGGGAGGGCTTGCCATCGCAGCTTGTCGTCCCGGTGACTAGCTAGGGGCGCAACATGTGGTCCCTGCCATCCCCATGTCGATGAACTTGCACGCCACATAATGATAGGGGTGTACGTGTGTGCATTGTCGGGACCCCGATCCTAAGTCACACCGGTCTAGCATGTGACGCATCATATCACTTTGCGGCCTCACGCACGGTATCCCCACGGGTGCCACCTTACCTGGCCCGGACCGTTTGCGTATTTTGGCTCACGTATATGATAGTGTCGGTAGCATCCATATGACAGAGAACTCGGGCCGACATGACTAGTCATAAACCCAAGGTGACACAAACTTACAAGGACAGGAATACATAACCCAACAATGCACGTGTCGGTCAGCAGCGAGTGTTGCCTGGCTGTAGCAAGCTAACAGGACTCCGGTATACACCGCGTGACATTTCCCTGAAAGGGACAGATACAGGAGCAAAGAAGGACACATACCGGGCAATCCATGTGTTCCGGAGCAGTAGCAAGCTATCAAGGCTCAGTGGAAGCACTAGGAGACATTTCCTCATAAGGAAGGCTACCAAGAATAAACAACTAGGTGTCAGACCCCACACATACCAGTACATGTTACACGCACGCATAACATGCAAGTATGTGTGTTGTACAACATGGCATCACAACATAACTCAACATACTAATATAGATAAGGCCCAGAAGAGCCGTCATAGCATTTATTACAAACAGGGGTCACATGACCCAACATACAAAGTCATACAAGCAACGGAAGCATAAACATGTCTGGGTACAAACATCTGAAAAGGTAGAAGACTATCAAGCCTGACTATCTACAAGACCCTCCCAAGGGTACAAGATCGTAGCTGAGGTAACAAGCTAAACGTCGAAGTCCACGCAGAACCACTAGTGAGACTAAAGCCTCTCTGCAAAAACATAAATTAAGCAAACATGAGTACAAAGGTACTCAACAAGACTTACATTAGAACTAGCTACATATGCATCAGTATCAACAAAGGGGTAGTGGAGTTTAACTACAGCAAGCCAGTTTTGACTCAGTGGCTATCCTGTACTACGATGATGGCTTCTCGCCCCTCGTTGGTTACCCCAAGTGGAAGGTGTGAGAAGCAGTGTAGCGGAAGTTTTCCCTTGGCAAAGATACCAAGGATCGATTTCCCCTGAGACTCCCAGTTTCAACAAGAAGGTGTCAACTGCTAACGGCGACAGATATTAGCAATCAACGTGGACCTGCACACAGATACAAATAACTTTGCTCCCAACGAGTACAGAGAGATTGTCAATCCCTCCGGCCTTGTAGTTTACAAAGGATTAAACACAAGTGATAGTAGTGATAGATATTGCTGCAATAGTAAGTAAAAGCAAAAAGTAAATAGCGGATGTGATCAATGATGGTAATATGGACCGGAGTCTCATGATGTTCACTAGTGATGTCTCTCTCCCAAAAGACGATAAAACAGCTATGTGAGGTAAACGAATTACAGCTGGGCAATTGACAGAACCATGAACGCAAACCAATGCTGACTACATTGCAAGAAAGGTTGAGGTTCAAAGCATGGGCGGTACGCCGAGGTAAGTAGACCGAAATCCATCAATATCTACTACTAATCATCAACCTTGAGATATCGATCCAGAACATCTCGCTGGTATTAAGTTGCGAGTCCCACCCATAGTGTAAACTCAAAGCAACAGACAACTGCATTAAAAGAACTTTGCGTAAAGTAAACAATCCTTGCACCCGCGGGCACACGCACCGTTGTTTTCCCCCTTGTGGCAACAGCACATCCCCTAGACTCATGTTTCTGTCACTCAAGCTAGTCATCGAGGGGCATGAACCCACAATCAAGCATAACGTTCCCTCTTGGAGTCACTACCTATTACTTGGCCAAAGCAATAAATAACAACGGAGAACATGCAAGAATTACTTACGAACATAAATATAAAAGAGGTAGATCAAATATATTACTCAAACACAATCTGAACATAATCTCATAATCCATCGGATCCCAGCAAACTCATCATAGCAACATCATAAGGATTACATAGGTGCCTCGATCATGTAGGGCAGTTCACGAGGACTAATTAGTGAAGCACAAGAACGGGAGGAGAACATCACATAGCTACTGGTCATGGACTCATGGCCCAAGGGAGACTACTCACAACTCATCCGGGAGGCGTCCATGGTGGTGGAGAAGCTCCCGGTGGTGATCCTCCCCTCCGGCAGGGTGCCGGGAAGAGTTCTCCTGGTGCTCCCGATCTTGGAAGCGGCGGCGGCGGCGGAACAGAGATGAGATCGCGAAAAAGAGTTCCCGTCTCGAGGGTTTCAGGAGACGCTTTAAATATATGCCAAAGGGGGGCATCAGCGGAGCCTCGGGGGGCCCAGGCGCCCCCCCGGCGCGGCCCAGGGGGGGCGCCGCCAGGGCGCCTGGAGCCCTGGTGCCCCCCCAGTTGTACTTCGGGCGCAAGGTAGCTTCCGGAACGCTGATTTTTTATATATTTTTTCTGGATTTTTCCTGGCAGTTCTCGTAATGTGAAAACCTGAAATACAAAAACAGCCGAAAACAGAAACTGGCACTAGGGTGCACTGAGTTAATAGGTTAGTCCAAATATGATCAAAAGTGTATGGAAGTGTATAAATAACATAGCAATATCACCCAAAAGAGGCATGGAGCAAGCAGAAATTATAGATACGTTTTGGACGTATCAACATCCCCAAGCTTAATTCCTGCTCGTCCTCGAGTAGGTAAATGATAACAAGAATAATTTCTGTGGTGACATGCTATTAACCATATATGACTTTTTCATAGTCATATGACAAAAGCTTACTGAGACAATGAATCTATAGTAATTAAGTTGCCTCATGAGAAAATCACAAATGACTGAAAGTTTTACAATATGATACTAAAACATCAAAAAGATTTGTAATGAACATGATGTGCAAATATGATAAAGTGATATCTAGCTTGCCCCCTTTAGTGAAGCAAAATATAAATGCAGGGGCACCTCCAAGGTTTAAGTGATGACTCGATACAATGATTTCAAAATAAACGATATCACAATCATGCAAAAGACAATGCTACTTTGGGACAATGCACATTACACTCAGAATGACAATCATGCTCTCAGTTGTTGGTGCTTTAAAAGAAGGTGGAGACTCTCGAACCGTGGCTTTTGTTGGCAAGGTTGAAAACCCGTAGTCGGAAACAAAGACAAAACATGTACCAAAGCTCTTGGTTTTAAAAACAGAGGTAACAATTATTTTTTTGAATATGCATGTTTCGTCTACGAATGCTAGCAGATAACTCAATTACTCTTTGAGATGGACAAGTTTCGAGGAACGACTCCCGAATGAGGACGATCACATCCTCTTAATCTCCTTTGTTTATCACTGCCAAAGTTTTCTGATTTCTCATGAACAAAGCATGAAGGAGGGTTTGTTTGTTATATTAATTTTGAGTCGGGCGCACTCAATGCCAGTTCCTTCTCGTATTATGGGTTTGCACATTATACATGCAATCCCGGGGTGAAGCTTGTCCAACTTAAAAAGATCATGAATTAACTACTACTTCCTCATGAACTTACAACAGAGACACAAAATAAGAATGCTTTTTTTATTTTTGAATAATTTCGAGATGGTACATGCAAGTCTCCGTTAGGAATGGCAGGTAAATACCATGTAGGAAGGTATGGTGGACTCATATGGCATAACTGGTATAAAGGAATTTGGATGCACAAGCAGTCAGTCCGCTTAGTACAGGCGAAGGTTAGCAAAAGACTGGGAGCGACCAACTAAGAGAGCAATGACGGTCATAATCATGCAGAGTGACAAAGCAACATCGAATCAGGCATGGAAGTTATATCGCTACTCAGAAATAAAAGATCATCAAGGCTTAACAGACTTTCTTTACAGTCTTAAATATGCGCGAGCATACGCCAAGTCAATCAAAATAAATTCTCGAAGGAAGATATTACTAAACCATACCACATCATAGGCAAACAAATCATGTTGGTACTCCAATAACACATTGGAAATCCCCCAGCTATTTGAGACTAACCATAAGAAAACATGAACTACTAAGCGCCATTATGCACGTAGCATCTTTATCATAGACATGTCAACCAATGCAACGGAAGCAAACTCTCTTAATAAGATGAGCATGGTAATTAAAGAGAGTTCAAGCAACCAACTAAACAAAGCTCTTTAGAAAGATAAGCATGAAAGTTAAGAGCTAAGCATGATAGTAGCTATTAAAAGACAAAGAACACACACAGCAAAGATAGACATGAAAATTCTATGTTATGTTCTAGGTAGACGTGGAGCGTGTTTCTCTCCCACATAAAGAATGCTGAGTTCCGACTCGTTATGAAAAGCTAAAGAAAACTAAAAAGGAAAACTAAAAGCAAGACGCTCCAAGCATAGCACATAACACATGAAGTGATAAAAATATAGTGGAACGAAAGACGAACTGATAATGTTGATGGAGAAGGGGATGCACGGGGGCATCCCCAAGCTTAGACGCTTGAGTCTCCTTGAATATTTCTTGGGGTGCACGGGGGCATCCCCAAGCTTGAGCGCTTGACACTCCTGAATCTTTTTATCATCTTCTCTCGCACACTTGAAAACTCCCTTCATACATAACTCATCATAATCTGATTAGCAAGGTTAGTACCCATAATAGAATAATTGTTCCTTGCTGGAAATAAGGATATTCTTGAAGATCTACTGTTTCTCAAGATTGCCAAAAGGTTTTTGCAAAGAAAAAGCAAGCTCTAGGTTTGCAAAATGAAGGAAAGGCAAAACAGGACAGAATCTGTGAAAAACAGAACAGCAGGTAGTAAATGATTTGTTCGGGGCACTTCTGCAACTCTAATCAAAAAACTCAAAACAGAAGCACGAAAGAAAATTATATAGAGCATGCTGTCGAAAAAATTCAGACCAAAAAGATGATCTGGTGATTTTATAGGAATTTTTCTGTCCAAAGACAGAATCTGTTTCCTGGACAGCACCTCACAACTTTTGAACTTTCTAGCAATCAGAGGCTATACTTGGCACAAAATTGAAAAGCAAAGATACAATGATGATGCTACTGTAGTAAACAACATTAAGACACAACAAAAGCAAAATAAATTTATTCATTGGGCTGCCTCCCAAAAGCGCTTTCTTTTATGCCTTTAAGCTAGGCATAATGCATATAGATTAAGTTGTATCAATTGAACCATCATCAAGATCATCAAAAAGCTCTTCAATAATACAACTAGTCTTAAGAGGACTTTCAAACAAAGGCCTCATAGAGATACTTCTAGGAAGAAGACCAAAAGGATAAAAGTCAAGGGAAGATTCATTTATAAATTCATCACAGAGAGGTGTTTCTTCCAAAGTCTTTACAGTTTCAACCCCTTTGGCAATAGATGGATTACTTTTAGAGCGGGGAGCCTTCGGAACGTGAATGAACTTAGGCTCCTTCCTTGCCGGAGTTTCTACCTTTTTGGTTTTGATTGAGGAAAAAGTAGTTCCTAGAGTATCAAAGATATCCTCAATCTTGTCTATCCTAGAAGAGTCCAAATCATGGAATTTGATGGTCTCCAAAGTTTTGAAAATTTTATGCATGGAGATATCAAGCCTATTCAAATTCCCTTGGATCTTATGATCCAACTCGTTTATCTTATTAATGTTTGGCATCTCTAGCTCTATCTTTTCAAGTTTTTTCATAATGTGAGCTAGGGTGATGTCCTCTTGAATCCTAACAACACGGGGATTCCCAACAAGATTTTCAATAACACTAAGAGACTCCCAAATTGGGGCCTCTAGGAAATTTCCATTGATAGCAGTATCTAGAATAAACCTATTCCAAGAAGTAATTCCAACATAAAAATTTCTAAGCAGGATAGTAGTAGGTTGCTTCTTGGTGGCTCTTTTTTGAGAATCACTAATTCTATACCAAGCATCTTTCAAACTTTCCCCACCTCTTTGTTTAAAGGTGAGAACTTCTGCCTCGTCAAAGACAAAAGGACCCGACATAATGACAACTAAAGAAAGAGATAACTATTTTTGTGATTTTCGATAAAAAATATTAAAGCAAAACTGAAAGGTAAACTAACAAGACTAAAAAGCAAAGGTAAAAGATAGCGTGCAACTCCCCTATCCTGAAGAGTGGAGTCCCCGTCAACGGCGCCAGAAAACTTTGCTTGATGGCTTCTCGCCCCTCGTTGGTTACCCCAAGTGGAAGGTGTGAGATGCAGTGTAGCGGAAGTTTTCCCTTGGCAAAGATACCAAGGATCGATTTCCCCTGAGACTCCCAGTTTCAACAAGAAGGTGTCAACTGCTAACGGCGCCATATATTAGCAATCAACGTGGACCTGCACATAGATACAAATAACATTGCTCCCAACGAGTACAGAGAGGTTGTCAATCCCTCCGGCCTTGTAGTTTACAAAGGATTAAATGCAAGTGATAGTAGTGATAGATATTGCTGCAATAGTAAGTAAAAGCGGAAAGTAAATAGCGGATGTGATCAATGATGGTAATATGGACCGGAGTCTCATGATGTTCACTAGTGATGTCTCTCTCCCAAAAGACGATAAAACAACTATGTGAGGTAAACGAAGTACAGCTGGGCAATTGACAGAACCATGAACGCAAACCAATGCTGACTACATTGCAAGAAAGGTTGAGGTTCAAAGCATGGGCGGTACGCCGAGGTAAGTAGACCGAAATCCATCAATATCTACTACTAATCATCCACCTTGAGATATCTATCCAGAACATCTCGCTGGTATTAAGTTGCGAGTCCCACCCATAGTGTAAACTCAAAGCAACAGACAACTGCATTAAAAGAACTTTGCGTAAAGTAAACAATCCTTGCACCCGCGGGAACAAGCACCGTTGTTTTCCCCCTTGTGGCAACAACACATCCCCTAGACTCATGTTTCTGTCACTCAAGCTAGTCATCGAGGGGCATGAACCCACAATCAAGCATAACGTTCCCTCTTGGAGTCACTACCTATTACTTGGCCAAAGCAATAAATAACAACGGAGAACATGCAAGAATTACTTACGAACATAAATATAAAAGAGGTAGATCAAATATATTACTCAAACACAATCTAAACATAATCTCATAATCCATCGGATCCCAGCAAACTCATCATAGCAACAGCATAAGGATTACATAGGTGCCTCGATCATGTAGGGCAGCTCACGAGGACTAATTAGTGAAGCACAAGAACGGGAGGAGAACATCACATAGCTACTGGTCATGGACTCATGGCCCAAGGGATACTACTCACAACTCATCCGGGAGGCGTCCATGGTGGTGGAGAAGCTCCCGGTGGTGATCCTCCCCTCCGACAGGGTGCTGAGAAGAGTTCTCCTGGTGCTCCCGATCTTGGAAGCGGCGGCGGCGGCGAAACAGAGATGAGATCGCGAAAAAGAGTTCCCGTCTCGAGGGTTTTGGGAGACGCTTTAAATATATGCCAAAGGGGGTCATCAGCGGAGCCTCGGGGGGCCCAAGCGCCCCCCCGGCGCGGCCCAGGGGAGGGCACCGCCAGGGCGCCTGGAGCCCTGGTGCCCCCCCCCCGGCTGTACTTCGGGCGCAAGGTAGCTTCTGGAACGCTGATTTTTTATATAATTATTCTGGATTTTTCCTGGCAGTTCTCGTAATGTGAAAACCTGAAATACAAAAACAGCCGAAAACAGAAACTGGCACTGGGGTGCACTGATTTAATAGGTTAGTCCAAATATGATCAAAAGTGTATGGAAGTGTATAAATAACATAGCAATATCACCCAAAAAAGGCATGGAGCAAGCAGAAATTATAGATACGTTTTGGACGTATCGTACGACTGCTGGTAACTCTTTTGAGATGGCGCACACGAGTCCACATATTCACCATATCAATACACCACTATGGATCCGCTCTCGTCTCCCTACAAGAAGTCCATCCATAGCACTCACGCTTATCTTGCGCATTTTAGAGTATCCACTTTCACTTGTCTATGAACTACATAGGCAACCTAGTAGTCCATTACCGCGGACGCGGATATTTGAATAGATCATAATACCCTCCACGGGTGTACTTCTTCACACACACTCTCACCACTTATCACCGTTTACACGACATGTACTCGGCAACCTTCAAATGGAAGCCCAGCGAGGGTGTCGGCCACGAACCTGACTAACCACACAAGTCTCTAGTCCACGTTTATCGCCTATTCGGGTTACATACGCAAGGAAGTCCGGTCGAGGTTTCTCTCACGGCCCCAAACGATGTGTGCAGGGCTCCCGAGACACCAAACGGGCGACATGGTACACCGGGCCACTGAAGGAAATATGCCCTAGAGGCAATAATAAAGTTGTTATTTGTATTTCCTTATATCATGATAAATGTTTATTATTCATTCTAGAATTGTATTAACCGGAAACTTAGTACTTGTGTGAATACATAGACGAAACAGAGTGTCCCTAGTATGCCTCTACTAGACTAGCTCGTTAATCAAAGATGGTTATGTTTCCTAACCATAGACATGAATTGTCATTTGATCAACCGGATCACAACATTAGGAGAATTATGTGATGGACAAGACCCATCCATTAGCTTAGCAACTTGATCGTTTAGTTTTACTACTATTGCTTTCTTCATGACTTATACATGTTCCTATGACTATGAGATTATACAACTCCAGAATACCGGAGGAACACCTTGTGTGCTATCAAACGTCGCAACGTAACTAGGCGATTGTAAAGATGCTCTACAGGTGTCTCTGAAGGTTTTTGTGGTGTTGGTATTGATCCAGAATAGGATTTGTCACTCCGAGTGTCGGAGAGGTATCTCTAGGCCCTCTCGGTTATACACATCATAATAAGCCTTGCAAGCAAATGACTAATGAGTTAGTCACGAGATGATGTATTACGGAACGAGTAAAGAGACTTGCCGGTAACGAGATTGAACTAGGTATGATGATACCGACGATCGAATCTCGGGCAAGTAACATACCGATGACAAAGGGAACAACGTATGTTGTTATGCGGTTTGAACGATAAAGATCATCAAAGAATATGTAGGAACCAATATAAGCATTAAGTTCCGTTATTGGTTATTGACTGGAGACGAGTCTCGGTCATGTCTACATAGTTCTCGAACCCGTAGGGTCCGCACGCTTAACGTTTGATGATGATCGGTATTATGAGTTTATGTGTTTTGATGTACCGAAGGTAGTTCGGAGTCTCGGATGAGATCACGGACATGACGAGGAGTCTCGAAATGGTCGAGACATAAAGATCCATATATAGGACGTGAAGTAAATATGCCCTATGTAACGCCCCGGACACACCCGCCGGTGGTCGTTACTCCTGGCGGGATCTAGACTGGCCCCACATATCAATACTAGTCTTTTTCTACACACTTTGTCCTCACTCGTGCGCACCCGGGAGCAACTTCTCGGTCGGTCACCCATTCTGAAACTACTCCAAGCTGAGCACGCTTAACTTTGGAGTTCTATCCGGATGGGCTCCCGGAAAAGAAGGAATTCCTTATTGATATGAGTAGTCTATCATCCCTAATAAGCCAGGCTATCACATACACCCCCACTCAGAGGAACCGACGTCCTCGTCGGGCCACAGGAACGTTCCCTCTTGGCACAACCGTCTGTGCATCCAGTCCGATAAATGTGCCATGCCATGTGCCACGATGGGTCACAAACGTCATGAATAACATGATTGAGCACCTGTCCGCAAACAATCGTGTAACCACGAGGGTCGGCTCTGATACCAACTTATAACGCCCCGGACACACCCGCCGGTGGTCATTACTCCTGGCGGGATCTAGACCGGCCCCACATATCAATACTAGTCTTTTCTATGCACTTTGTCCTCACTCGTGCGCACCCGGTAGCAACTTCCCGGTCGGTCACCCATTCTGAAACTACTCCAAGCTGAGCACGCTTAACTTTTGAGTTCTATGCGAATGGGCTCCCGGAAAAGATGGAATTCCTTATTGATATGAGTAGTCTATCATCCCTAATAAGCCAGGCTATCACACCCTAGAGGCAATAATAAAGTTGTTATTTATTACCTTATATCATGATAAATATTTATTATTCATGCTAGAATTGTATTAACCGGAAACTTAGTACATGTGTGAATACATAGACGAAACATAGTGTCCCTAGTATGCCTCTACTAGACTAGCTCATTGATCAAAGATGGTTATGTTTCCTAACCATAGACATGAGTTGTCATTTGATCAACGGGATCACATCATTAGGAGAATGATGTGATGGACAAGACCCATCCGTTAGCTTAGCAACTTGATCGTTTAGTTTTACTGCTATTGCTTTCTTCATGAATTATACATGTTCCTATGACTATGAGATTATGCAACTCCCGAATACCGGAGGAATACCTTGTGTGCTGATGGGCATCTAACCCCTCGTTGGTTACCCCAAGTGGAAGGTGAAAGATGCAGTGTTGTGGAAGTGTTTTCCCTTAGCAAAGATGCCAAGGATCGAATCCCCAGAGACTCCTAGGTTCAACAAGTAGGTGTCAACTGCTAACGGCGCCAGATATTAGCAATCAACGTGGACCTGCACACAGATACAAATAACTTTGCTCCCAAAGAGTACAAAGAGGTTGTCAATCCCTCCGGCCTTGTAGTTCACAAAGGATTAAAAGCAAATGATAGTAGTGATAGATAGTGTTTGCAATAGTAAATAATAGCGAAAAGTAAATAGCGGATGTGATCAATGATGGTAATGTGGACCGGAGTCACATGATGTTCACTAGTGATGTCTCTCTCCCAAAAGACGATAAAACAACTATGTGAGGTAAACGAATTACAGCTGGGCAATTGACAGGACCACGAACGCAAACCAATGCTGACTACATTGCAAGAAAGGTTGATGTTCAAAGCATGGGCGGTACGCCAAAGTAAGTAGACCGAAATCCATCAATATCTACTACTAATCATCCACTTTGAGATATCTATCCAAAACATCTCGCTGGTATTAAGTTGTGAGCCCCACCCATAGTGTAAACTCAAAGCAACAGACAACTGCATTAAAAGAACTTTGCGTAAAGTAAACAATCCTTGCACCCACGGGCACAAGCACCGTTGTTTCCCCCTTGTGGCAACAGCACATCCCATAGACTCATGTTTCTGTCACTCAAGCTAGTCATCGAGGGGCATGAACCCACAATCAAGCATAACGTTCCCTCTTGGAGTCACTACGTATCACTTGGCCAAAGCAATAAATAACAACGGAGAACATGCAAGAATTACTTATGAACATAAATATAAAAGAGGTAGATCAAATATATTACTCAATCACAATCTGAACATAATCTCATAATCCATCGGATCCCAGCAAACTCATCATAGCAACAACATAAGGATTACATATGTGCCTCGATCATGTAGGGCAGCTCACGAGGACTAATTAGTGAAGCACAAGAACGGGAGGAGAACATCACATAGCTACTGGTCATGGACTCATGGTCCAAGGGAGACTACTCACAACTCATCCGGGAGGCGTCCATGGTGGTGGATAAGCTCCCGGTGGTGATCCTCCCCTCCGGCAGGGTGCCGGGAAGAGTTCTCCTGGTGCTCCCGATCTTTGAAGCGGCGGCGGCGGCGGAACAGAGATGAGATCGCGAAAAAGAGTTCCCGTTCCGAGGGTTTCGAGGGACGCTCTAAATATATGCCAAAGGGGGGCACCAGACGGGCTTCGGGGGGCCCAGGCGCCCCCCCGGCGCGGCCCAGGGGGGGCGCGCCCACAGGGCGCCTGGAGCCCTGGTGCCCCCCCCCCGGCTGTACTTCGGGCGTAGGGTAGGTTCCGGAACGCTGATTTTTTATATAATTTTTCTGGATTTTTCCTGACAGTTCTCGTAACGTGAAAACCTGAAATACAAAATCAGCCGAAAATAGAAACTGGCACCGGGGTGCACTGGATTAGTAGGTTAGTCCAAATATGATCAAAAGTGTATGGAAGTGTATGAATATCATAGCAATATCACCCAAAAGTGGCATGGAGCAAGCAGAAATTATAGATACGTTTTGGACGTATCAACATCCCCAAGCTTAATTCCTGCTCGTCCTCGAGTAGGTAAATGATAACAAGAATAATTTCTGTGGTGACATGCTATTAACCATATAGGACTTTTTATAGTCATATGACCAAAGCTTACTGAGACAATGATTCTATAGTAATTAAGTTGCCTCATGAGAAAATCACAAATGACTAAAAGTTTTACAGTATGAAACTGAAACTCAAAAAGATTTACAATGAACATCATGTGCAAATATGATAAAGTGATATCTAGCTTGCCCCCTTTAGTGAAGCAAAACATAAATGCAGGGGCACCTTCAAGGTTTAAGTGATGACTAGATACAATGATTTCAAAATAAACGATATCACAATCATGCAAAAGACAATGCTACTTTGGGACAATGCACATTACACTCAGAATGACAATCATGCTCTCAGTAGTTGGTGCTTTTAAAAGAAGGTGGAGACTCAACATAAAAGTAAAAGAATGGTTATGTGCTAGAGCTTTTTTTGAAAACATAGAATCAATTTTGTCAACGGTAGTAGTACTTCATATGTGTCATGCATAAGACATCCTATAAGTTGCAAGCCTCATGCATCGAATACCAATAGTGCTCGCACCTTGTCCTAATTAGCTCGGATTTCCATGAGTTATCATTGCATTACATATGTTTCAACCAAGTGTCACAAAGGGGTACCTCTATGCCACCTGTACAAAGGTCCAAGGAGATAAATCACATTTGATTTCTCGTTTTTGATAGATCTCAACTTGAGGACATCCATACCGGGACAACATAGAAAATAGATGATGGACTCCTCTTTAATGCATAAACATATTCTCATAAGAGATTGAGGATTAATGTCCAAGCTAAAACTTCCACCATGATACATGGCTTTGGTTGGCGGCCCAATGTTCTTCTCTAACAATATGCATACTCATTCAACCCACGGCAAATCACCCTTACTTCAGACAAGACGAACATGCATAGCAACTCACATGATATTCAACAAAAGTGTAACAGTTGATGGCGTCCCCAGAAACATGGTTACCGCTCAGCAAGCAACTTATAAGAAATAAAATACATAGGCAACATATTATTTATCACAATAGTTTTTAAGCTACTTTCCCATGAGCTATATATTGCAAAGTTAGTCTGCTTAGTACAGGTGGAGGTTAGCAAAAGACTGGGAGCGACCAACTAAGAGAGCAATGACGGTCATAATCATGCAGAGCGACAAAGCAATATTGAATCAGGCATGGTAGTTATATCGCTACTCAGAAATAAAAAGATCGTCAAGGCATCACAGACTTTCTTTACAGTCTTAAATATGCGTGAGCATACGCCAAGTCAATCAAAATAAATTCTCGAAGGAAGATATTATAAACCATACCACATCATAGGCAAACAAATCATGTTGGTACTCCAATAACACATTGGGAATCCCCCAGCTATTTGAGACTAACCATAAGAAAACCTGAATTACGAAGCGCCGTTATGCACGTAGCATCTTTATCATAGACATATTAACCAATGCAACGGAAGCAAACTCTCTTAATAAGGTGAGCATGGCAATTAAAGAGAGTTCAAGCAACCAACTAAACAAAAGCTCTTTGAAAAGATAAGCATGAATACTAAGAGCAGAGCACGATAGTAGCTATTAAAAGACAAAGAACACACACAGCAAAGATAGACATGAAAATTCTATGTTACGTTCTAGGTAGAAGTGGAGCGTGTTTCTCTCCCACATAAAGGAATGCTGAGTTCCGACTCGTTATGAAAAACTAAAAAGAAAACTAAAAGCAAGACGCTCCAAGCATAGCACATAACACATGAAGTGATAAAAATATAGCGGAACGAAAGACGAACTGATAATGTTGATGGAGAAGGGGATGCACGGGGGCATCCCCAAGCTTAGACGCTTGAGTCTCCTTGAATATTTCTTGGGGGTGCACGGGGACATCCCCAAGCTTGAGCGCTTGACACTCCTGAATCTTTTTATCATCTTCCCTCGCACACTTGAAAACTCCCTTCATACATAACTCATCATAATCTGATTAGCGAGGTTAGTACCCTTAATAAAATAATTGTTCCTTGCTGGAAATAAATATATTCTTGAAGTTCTACTGTTTCTCAAGATTGCCAAAAGGTTTTTGCAAAGAAAAAGCAAGCTCTTGGTTTGCGAAATGAAGGAAAGGCAAAACAGGACAGAATCTGTGAAAAACAGAACAGCAGGTAGTAAACGATTTGTTCGGGGTACTTCTGCAACTCAAATAAAAAAACTCAGAACAGAAGCATGAAAGACAATTATATAGAGAACGCTGTCGAAAAAATTCAGACCAAAAAGATGATCTGGTGACTTTATACGAATTTTTCTATCCAAGGACAGAAGCTGTTTCCTGGACAGCACCTCACAACTTTTGAACTTTCTAGCAATCAGAGGCTATACTTGGCACAAATATGAAAATCAAAGATACAATGATGATGCTACTGTAGTAAACAACATCAAGACACAACAAAAGCAAAAAATTTATTCATGTGGGCTGCCTCCCAAAAGCGCTTTCTTTTATGCCTTTAAGCTAGGCATAATGCATAGAGATCAAGTTTTATCAAGAGTAAAAGAATAGCTAGCCCGTACAACGGACTCAAAAGGTAACTTGATCTTCTTTCGAGAGAAGTGTTCCATCCCTTTCTTGAGAGGAAACTGAAATTTTATATTACCCTCTTTCATGCCCATGATAGCACCAACGGTGCGCAAAAAGGGACGTCCCAAAATAATTGGACATGAAGGATCACATTCAATATCCGTAATAGTGAAATCAACGGGAACATAATTATCATTAACAACGATAAGAACATCATCGATCCTCCCCAAAGGTTTCTTTATGGAAGAATCAACGAGACGAACACCAAAAGAACAAGAATCATAAGGTTTCAATTTAAGCATATCATATATTCTTTTGGGCATAACAGAGGTACTAGCTCCAACATCACATAATGCATAGCAAGAGAAGTCATTCAATTTAATTTTTATCATAGGATCCCAACCATCTTCTAGCTTTCTAGGTATGGAGGCTTCTACTCTAAGTTTCTCCTCCCTAGCTTTGATGAGAGAATTAGTGATATGCTCTGTAAAGGCAAGGTTAAGCGTGCTAGTGCGGGGGTCTCTAGACATCTTGTGAAGGAAATCAATAACTTCGGTAAGAGTGCAATTATCAAAATCAAGGTCACAAGCATCAAGGAAGGTGGTAGTGGTGTCCTTTAGGTTCACATGTTTGGTAGTTTCTATAGTCATAGCATCACCATTAATAGGTCCATTGGGACCAGGAGTACATTGGGTGCTAAGAGTTTGAATATCCTCAACAACTTGGATAGTAGCAACAGTGTGGTGGGTAGGAAGGTTCTTAATTCTATCTTCTTCCTCCCTTTCTCTAGCCCATCTCTCTTTAAGTTTAGCCATCATCCTAATGTTTTCATTAATTTGCACTTGAGTAGCATTTATAGGAATGACTTCCCTCTCCTCAAGAGGAGAAGTTTTAATATTTAGCAATTTTACCTCATTGGCTAAATGGTCTACCTTAAAAGAAAGATCATCTAGTTTATGTAGTTTTTCTTCTACACTCTTATTAAAGGCTTTTTGGGTAGTGATGAAATCTTTAAGCATAGTCTCTAGTTCAGTAGTGGAGTTCTTGGTGATAGGATAAGCATTGTTGTTCCCATAAGAATTAGAGGGGAACGGTCTAGGATTGTTACCAAAGTTACTCCTATAAGCATTGTTGTTAAAATTGTTTCTAGAGATAAAGTTCACATCTACTTGTTCTTGAGCAATCAAAGAATTTAAAGGAGCATCACGAGGATCAACAGAAGATTGCTTCGAAAGTAGAGACATGATCAAGTCAACTTTTCATTTAAGGAGGAAATCTCCTCGACAAAGTTTACCTTCCTACCTGTTGGAGCGCGTTCGGTGTGCCATTGGGAATATTTGGTCATCATCTCATCGAGAAGCTTTGTGGCAGCACCAAGTGTAGTTGACATAAAAGTTCCTCCTGCGGCCGAATCTAACAAGTTCCGCGAGGTAAAGTTCAAGCCTGCATAAAAAGTTTGGATAACCATCCAAGTAGTCAATCCATGAGTAGGGCAGTTCTTGAGAAGAGATTTCACACGTTCCCAAGCTTGGGCAACGTGTTCATTATCCAATTGTTTAAAATTCATTATGTTACTTCTAAGTTGGATAATTTTAGCAGGTGGATAGTATTTTCCAATAAAAGCATCTTTGCACTTGTCCCATGAATCTATGCTATTTCTAGGCAAAGACTAAAACCAAATTTTAGCTCCTCCTCTCAAGGAGAAAGGAAAAAGCTTAAGCTTAACAATATTACCATCTATTTCTTGGTACTTTTGCATATCACAAAGTTCAACAAAGTTGTTTAAGTGTAAAGCAGCATCATCTCCAGCACCGGAGAATTGATCTTTCATGACTAAGTTCAGTAAAGCAGGTTTAATTTCATATGAAGGTGCTGAAGTGGTAGGTGTAGTGATAGGTGTGCTGATAAAGTCATCGTTGTTGTGACTAGTGAAGTCACACAACTTGGTGTTCTCGGTGGAACCCATAGTAGCAAGCAAGCAAGATAACTATTTTTGTGATTTTCGATAAAAGGTACTAAAGCAAAAACTGAAAGGTAAACTAACAAGACTAAAAAGCAAAGGTAAAAGATAGCATGCAACTCCCCTATCCTGAAGAGTGGAGTCCCCGGCAACGGCACCAGAAAATACTCCTTGATGGGCCTCTAACCCCTCATTGGTTACCCCAAGTGGAAGGTGAAAGATGCAGTGTTGTGGAAGTGTTTTCCCTTAGCAAAGATGACAAGGATCGAATCCCCAGAGACTCCTAGGTTCAACAAGTAGGTGTCAACTTCTAACGGTGCCAGATATTAGCAATCAACGTGGACCTGCACACAGATACAAATAAATTTGCTCCCAACGAGTACAGAGAGGTTGTCAATCCCTCCGGCCTTGTAGTTCACAAAGGATTAAAAGCAAATGATAGTAGTGATAGATAGTGTTTGCAATAGTAAATAATAGCGAAAAGTAAATAGCGGATGTGATCAATGATGGTAATGTGGACCGGAGTCACATGATGTTCACTAGTGATGTCTCTCTCCCAAAAGACGATAAAACAACTATGTGAGGTAAACGAATTACAGCTGGGCAATTGAAAGGACCATGAACGCAAACCAATGCTGACTACATTGCAAGAAAGGTTGAGGTTCAAAGCATGGGCGGTACGCCAAAGTAAGTAGACCGAAATCCATCAATATCTACTACTAATCATCCACCTTGAGATATCTATCCAGAACATCTCGCTGGTATTAAGTTGCGAGCCCCACCCATAGTGTAAACTCAAAGCAACAGACAACTGCATTAAAAGAACTTTGCGTAAAGTAAACAATCCTTGCACCCGCGGGCACAAGCACCGTTGTTTCCCCCTTGTGGCAACAGCACACCCCCTAGACTCATGTTTCTGTCACTCAAGCTAGTCATCGAGGGGCATGAACCCACAATCAAGCATAACGTTCCCTCTTGGAGTCACTATGTATCACTTGGCCAAAGAAATAAATAACAACGGAGAACATGCAAGAATTACTTATGAACATAAATATAAAAGAGGTAGATCAAATATATTACTCAATCACAATCTGAACATAATCTCATAATCCATCGGATCCCAGCAAACTCGTCATAATAACAGCATAAGGATTACATATGTGCCTCGATCATGTAGGGCAGCTCACGAGGACTAATTAGTGAAGCACAAGAACAGGAGGAGAACATCACATAGCTACTTGTCATGGACTCATGGTCCAAGGGAGACTACTCACAACTCATCCGGGAGGCGTCCATGGTGGTGGAGAAGCTCCCGGTGGTGATCCTCCCCTCCGGCAGGGTGCCGGGAAGAGTTCTCCCGGTGCTCCCGATCTTGGAAGCGGCGGCGGCGGCAGAACAGAGATGAGATCGCGAAAAAGAGTTCCCGTTCCGAGGGTTTCGAGGGACGCTCTAAATATATGCCAAAGGAGGGCACCAGACGGGCTTCGGGGGGCCCAGGCGCACCCCCCGGCGCGGCCCAGGGGGGGCGCCCACAGGGCGCCTGGAGCCCTGGTGGCCCCCCCGGCTGTACTACAGGCGCAGGGTAGGTTCCGGAACGCTGATTTTTTATATAATTTTTCTGGATTTTTCCTGACAGTTCTCGTAACGTGAAAACCTGAAATACAAAATCAGCCGAAAACAGAAACTGGCACCGGGGTGCACTGGATTAGTAGGTTAGTCCAAATATGATCAAAAGTGTATGGAAGTGTATGAATATCATAGCAATATCACCCAAAAGTGGCATGTAGCAAGCAGAAATTATAGATACGTTTTGGACGTATCATGTGCTATCAAATGTCACAATGTAACTGGGTGATTATAAAGATGCTCTACAGGTGTCTCTGAAGGTGTTTGTGTTGTTGGCATAGATCGAGAATAATATTTGTCACTCCGAGTGTCGGAGAGGTATCTCTGGGCTCTCTCGGTAATACACATCATAATAAGCCTTGCAAGCAAATGACTAATGAGTTAGTCACGAGATGATGTATTACGTAACGAGTAAACAGACTTGTTGGTGACGAGATTGAGCTAGGTATGATGATACCGACGATCGAATCTCGGGCAAGTAACATACCAATGACAAAGGGAACAACGTATGTTGTTATGCGGTTTGACCGATAAAGATCTTCATAGAATATGTAGGAACCAATATGAGCATCCAGGTTCCGCTATTGGTTATTGACCGGAGATGAGTCTCGGTCATGTCTACATAGTTCTCGAACCCGTAGGGTCCGCACGCTTAACATTCGATGACGATCGGTATTATGAGGTTATGTGTTTTGATGTATCGAAGGTAGTTCGGTGTCCCGGATGTGAGCACAGACATGACGAGGAGTCTCGAAATGTCTGAGACATAAAGATTTATATATTGGAATGTTATATTCGGACACCGGATGAGTTCCGGGGGTTATCGGATAAATACCGGAGAACCGGGAGGTTACCGGAACCTCCCGGGGGGTTATTGGGCCACATGGGCCCAAGTGGAGGAAGAGGAGGCGCGGCCAGCTTGGGGCGTGTGGCCCTCCTAGCCCAAACCGAATTGTACCAGGGGGCCGCCCCCCCATTCCTTCTTCTTCTCCTCCCCTTCCTTCCCCTCTCCTACTAGGACTAGGAAAGGGGGATCCTACTTGGAGTAGGATTGCCCTCTTCCTTGGCCGCGTCCTCCTCCCCTCCCTCCTTTATATACGCGGGGAGGGGGCACCCCATAGACACACAAGTTGATTTTAGCCATGTGCGTAGAAAATACTACGTTTCCCAACAGTGGCATCATGAGTCAGGTCTATGCGTAGATGATATGCACGAGTAGAACACAATGAGTTGTGGGCGATAATAGTCATACTACTTACCAGCATGTCATACTTTGATTCGGCGGTATTGTGAGACTGGTTTCACCGTTATGAGCACTCGTTGCTTAAAGGTGACCGGCGGGTGTCTATCTCTCTCACTTTAGTTGAATCGAGTGTGGCTACGCCCGGTCCTTGTGAAGGTTAAAGTAGCACACTTGACAAAAAAATCGTTGTGGTTTTTGTATGTGAAGGTAAGAATGGTTCTTGCTAAGCCCGTAGCAGCCACGTAAAACTTGCAACAATAAAGTAGAGGACGTCTAACTTGTTTTCGAAGGGCATGTTGTGATGTGATATGGTCAAAACGTGATGAGTTATACATTATTGTATGAGATGATCATGTTTTGTAAATTAGCGGCAACCACCAGGAGCCTTATGGTTGTCTCTTTATTGTATGAATTGTGAAGGCCATGTAATTGCTTTACTTTATCACTATGAGTTAGCGGTAGTAGTAGTAGCAATAGTTGACGAGACAACCACGATGCTACGATGAAGAGCATGGTGTCTAGCCGGTGACGATGGAGATCATGACGATGATTTGGAGATGGAGATCAAAAGAACAAGATGATGATGGCCATATCATGTCACATATTTTGATTGCATGTGATGTTTATCTTATTATGATTCTTATTTTGCTTAGTACGGCGGTAGCATTATAAGATGATCCCTTACAAAATTACAAGGTGCACGTGTTCTCCCTGAGTATGCACCGTTGCGAAAGTTCATCGTGCCGAGACGCCACGTGATGATCAGGTGTGATAAGCTCTACGTTCAAATACAACGGGTGTAAGACAGTTTTGCACATGCAGAATACTCGGGTTAAACTTGACGAGCCTAGCATGTACAGACATGGCCTCGGAGCACTGGAGACCGAAAGGTTGAGCGTGAATCATATAGTAGATATGATCAACATAAGATGTTCACCATTGAAAACAACTCCATCTCACGTGATGATCGGACATGGTTTAGTTGATTTGGATCACGTGATCATTTAGATGACTAGAGGGATGTCTATCTAAGTGGGAGTTCTTTAGTAATATGATTAATTGAAATTTAATTTATCATGAACTTAGTCTTGATAGTTTTTGCATATCTATGTTGTTGTAGATCAATGGCACGTGGTACCGTTCCCTTGAATTTTAATGCATTCCTAGAGAAAGCTAAGTTGAAAGATAATGGTAGCAACTACATGGACTAGGTCCGTAACTTGAGGATTATCCTCATTGCTGCACAGAAGAATTATGTCCTGGAAGCACCGCTGGGTGATAGGCTTGCTGCAGGAGCAACTCCGGACGTTATGAACTTCTGGTAAGCTCGTTCCGATGACTACTCGATAGTTCAGTGTACCATGCTTTACGGCTTAGAATTGGGACTTCAACGACGTTTTGAACGTCATGGAGCATATGAGATGTTCCAAGAGTTGAAATTAATATTTCAAGCAAATGCCCGAATTGAGAGATATGAAGTCTCCAATAAGTTCTATAGCTGCAAGATGGAGGAGAACAGTTCTATCAGTGAACACTTACTCAGAATGTCTGGGTACTACAATCATATGACTCAACTTGGTTGCAATGTTGACGAAGATATTGTTATTGATAGAGTTCTTCAATCACTGCCACCAAGCTATAAAGGCTTCGTGATGAACTATAATATGCAAGGGATGGAGAAGACAATTCCCGAGCTCTTCGCTATGCTCAAAGCTGCGGAGGTAGAAATCAAAAAGGAGCATCAAGTGTTGATGGTTAACAAGACCACTAGTTTCAAGAAAAAAGGCAAGGGAAAGAAGGGGAACTTCAAGAATAATAGCAAGACAGTTTCTACTCCCGCAAAGAAACCCAAGTCTCGAGCCAAGCCTGAAACTGAGTGCTTCTACTACAAAGGAACTAGACACTAGAAGCGGAACTGCCCCAAGTATTCGGCGGATAAGAAGGATGGCAAGGTGAAAAAAGTTATATTTGATATACATGTTATATATGTGTACCTTACTAATGCTCGTAGTAGCACCTGGGTATTTGATACTGGTTCGGTTGCTAATATTTGTAACTCGAAATAGGGGCTACAGATTAAATAAAGATTAGCTCAGGATGAGGTAACGATGCGCGTGGGAAATGGTTCCAAAGTCGATGTGATCGCCGTCGGCACACTACCTCTGCATCTACCTTCGGGACTAGTTTTAGACCTAAATAATTGTTAATTTGTGACCTTCACTGATGATTTAAGCAGATATGGGTATATCTACTTGATGAAACACAAGTCTGAAACATTTGAAAAGTTTCAAAGAATTTCAGAGTGAAGTAGAGAATCATCGTAACAAGAAAATAAAGTTTCTACGATCTGATCGTGGAGGCGATTATTTTAGTTACGAGTTTGGTCTTCATTTGAAACAATATGGAATAGTTTCACAACTCACGCCACCCGGAACACCACAGCTTAATGGTGTGTATGAACGTCATAACCATACTTTATTACATATGGTGCGATCTATGATGTCTCTTACCGATTTACCACTATCGTTTTGGGGATATGCTTTAGAGACAGCTACATTCACGTTAAATAGGGCACCATCTAAATCCGTTGAGATGACGCCTTATGAATTGTGGTTTGGCAAGAAACCAAAGTTGTCGTTTCTTAAAGTTTGGGGTTGCGATGCTTATGTGACAAAACTTCAACCTGATAAGCTCGAACCCAAGTCGGAGAAATGTGTCTTCATAGGATACCCAAAGGAAACTGTAGGGTACACCTTCCATCACAGATCCGAAGGCAAAATATTCGTTGCTAAGAATGGATCCTTTCTAGAGAAGGAGTTTCTCTCGAAAGAAGTGAGTGGTAGGAAAGTGGAACTTGATGAGGTAATTGTACCTTCTCCCGAATTATGAAATCTGGCAAATGGATGTCAAAACTGCATTCCTTAATGGATACCTCAAAGAGGAATTGTATATGATGCAACCAGAAGGTTTTGTAGATCCTAAAGGTGCTAACAAAGTATGCAAACTCCCGTGATCCATCTATGGACTAGTGCAAGCATCTCGGAGTTGAAAGATATGCTTTGATGAGGTGATCAAAGCATATGGTTTTATACAGACTTTTGGAGAAGCCTGTATTTACAAGAAAGTGAGTGGGAGCTTTGTAGCATTTCTGATATTATATGTGGATGACATATTGTTGATTGAAAATGACATAGAATTTCTGGATGGCATAAAGGGATACTTGAATAAGAATTTTTCAGTGAAAGACCTCGGTGAAGCTACTTATATATTAGGCATCAAGATCTATAGAGATATATCAAGACGCTTAATTGGACTTTCAGAAAGCACATACCTTGATAAAGTTTTGAAGAAGTTTAAAATGGATCAGTCAAAGAAAGGGTTCTTTCCTATGTTACAAGGTGTGAACTTGAGTAAGACTCAATGCCCGACCACTGCAGAAGATAGAGAAAAAATTAAAGTCATTCCCTATGCCTCAGCCATAGGATCTATCATGTATGCAATGCTGTGTGCCAGACCTGATGTGTGCCTTGCTATAAGTTTAGCAGGGAGGTACCAAAGTAATCCAGGAATGGATCACTAGACAGCGGTCAAGAACATCCTGAAGTACTTGAAAAGGACAAAGGATATGTTTCTTGTTTGTGGAGGTGACAAAGAGATCGTTGTAAACGGTCACGTCAATTCAAGATTTGAAACTGATCCGGATGACTCAAAGTCACAAACCGGATTTGTATTTTTATTGAACGGTGGAGCTGTCAGTTGGTGCAGTTCCAAGCAGAGCATCATGGCCGGATCTACGGGTGAAGCGGAGTACATCGCTGCTTCAGAAGCAGCAAATGAAGGAGTCTGGATGAAGGAGTTCATATCCGATATAGGTTTAATACCTAGTTCATCGGGTCCAATGAAAATCTTTTGTGACAACACTAGAGGAATAGCCTTGGCGAAGGAATCCAGGTTTCACAAGAGAACCAAGCACATCAAGAGACGCTTCAATTCCGTCCGCGATCAAGTCAAGGAGGGAGACATAGAAATTTGCAAGATACATACGGATCTGAATGTTGCAGACCCGTTGACTAAGCCTCTTCCACGAGCAAAACATGATCAGCACCAAGACTCCATGGGCGTTAGAATCATTACTATGTAATCTAGATTATTGACTCTAGTTCAAGTGAGAGACTAAAGGAAGTATGCCCTAGAGGCAATAATAAAGTTGTTATTTTTATTTCCTTATACCATGATAAATGTTTATTATTCATTCTAGAATTGTATTAACCGGAAACTTAGTACATGTGTGAATACATAGACGAATCAGAATGTCCCTAGTATGCCTCTACTAGACTAGCTCGTTAATTAAAGATGGTTATGTTTCCTAACCATAGACATGAGTTGTCATTTGATCAACGGGATCACATCATTAGGAGAATGATGTGATGGACAAGACCCATCCATTAGCTTAGCAACTTGATCGTTTAGTTTTACGGCTATTGCTTTCTTCATGACTTATACATGTTCATATGACTATGAGATTATGCAACTCCCGAATACCGGAGGAACACCTTGTGTGCTATCAAATGTCACAACATAACTGGGTGATTATAAAGATGCTCTGAAGGTGTTTGTGGTGTTGGTATAGATCGAGAATATGATTTGTCACTCCAAGTGTCGGAGAGGTATCTCTGGGCCCTCTCGGAAATACACATCATAATAAGCCTTGCAAACAAATGAATAATGAGTTTGTCACGAGCTGATGTATTACGGAACGAGTAAAGAGACTTGCCGGTAACGAGATTGAACTAGGTATGATGATACCGACGATCGAATCTCGGGCAAGTAACATACCGATGACAAAGGGAACAACGTATGTTGTTATGCGGTTTGACTGATAAAGATCTTCGTAGAATATGTAGGAACCAATATGAGCATCCAAGTTCCACTATTGGTTATTGACCGGAGATGAGTCTCGGTCATGTCTACATAGTTCTCGAACCCGTAGGGTCCGCACGCTTAACGTTTGATGACGATCGGTATTATGAGTTTATGTGTTTTGATGTACCGAAGGTAGTTCAGATTCCCGAATGTGATTACGGACATGACGAGGAGTCTCAAAATGGTCGAGACATAAAGATCCATATATAGGACGACTATATTCAGACACCAGAAGTGTTCCGGAGAATTTCGGATAAAACCGGAGTGCCGGAAGGGGTTACCAGATCCGCCGGGAGAACTATTGGGCCTCTATGGGCCTGAGTGGGAAGAGAGAAAGGGCGAGGAGGGGCTGGCTGCGCGCCCGCCCTTGGGTCCGAATAGGACTAGGGGAAGGGGGTGGCGCCCCCCTTTCCTTCCCTTCCCCCTCTCCTTCCTTTCCCCCCTCCTAGTAGGACTAGGAAAGGGGAGTCCTACTCCTACTAGGAGGAGACCTCGTCCCCTCCTTGCGTGCCACAAGGGCCGACCAGCCTCCCCCCTTGCTCCTTTATATACTAGGACTGGGGGCACCCTAGGACACACAAGTAAACATCAATTTTTGCCGTGTGCGGTGCCCCCCTCCACAGATACACACCTCTGTCATATCATTGCAGTGCTTAGGCAAAGCCCTGCGCCGGTAACTTCATCATCACCATCACCATGCCGTCATGCTGACGAAACTCTCCTGTGACGCTCAACTGGATCAAGAGCTCGTGGGACGTCATCGAGCTGAATTTGTTCTGAACGCGGAGGTGCCGTACGTTCGGTGCTTGGATCAGTTGGATCACGAAGACGTTCGACTACATCAACTGCGTCACTAGACGCTTCTGCTTTCGGTCTATAATGGTAAGTAGACACACTCTCCCTACTCGTTGATATGCTTCTCCTAGATATATCTTGTGTGATCGTAGGAAAGTTTTGAAATACTACGATCCCCAACAGCCACGATGTATCTACCGCATCATAGCCCACCCCTAGGGTCAGCGCTACGCACGGCCTCCAACACATATCCTACAAACACCATAAACTAGTTGCAACTCCTGTAGAGAGATCAAGGCAGCTAATAAGTCGAGAGAGTCAATTAAGGATCCCAATATGTGGTAGTAACTGTCTTGGATCACAAATACAGAACTCAGTTCCTGAGGATGGCTTCAATGAGACAACCTACCATGTACTCCTACATGGCCTCTCATCGCTACATTTACCAAACCGTGTTCACACACTTAGCTCTCATCAGAAGGACATGTTCATCACCATCCCAATCCATCCCAGATGAATAAGCCCTGACACAACTCTAAGCATAGCAGGCATAACAAGTAAGCATGAATGAGTAGGCACATCATGGCTCAAACAACTCCTACTCATGCTAGTGGTTTTCAACTATTTACTGTGGAAATGACAAGTCATGCAGAGGAAAGGGGGTTCAGCTACCGCAACAAATAGCAGTTGAATCGTTGTTGTCCAAATGCAGTAAAAGAGAGCAAGAGTGAGAGAGTGGGATTTTATCGGGATGCTCAATGGGGGTTTGCTTGCCTGACACTTCTGAAGATTGCACTTCTTTTCATAATTGTCATTGGTCACATCGTCGGAACAACGTCTACTGAGAGGGGACAAACACCGACAAAAAAGAGAGAACATAATCAATGTAATGCAACAATATGATGCATGACCATGATATGGAAACATGCTGCGATTTGAGCTAATGCAACTAGCAACAATTCAAATGAAGTTGGTTTGAACCAAAGGTTCAAATTCAAACTCCACATGTGATTATTCATATTACATTTAATTGATTTGACCTGATCAGTAGGCATAGGTTGTTCAAACATGCATGAAAATGCCATAAACAGATTCCTCATATTTTTTTGATCATTTTTCATATATAAATTATTTCATTTGGAGTTACGGTTTAATTTCTATGATTTTCAAAGTTAGGAGTATTTTTTGAATTAAACAAATCATTTTCTGATTTATTCAAAATCCAGAAAATAGTTATTGCATCAGCAAACATCATCACTGGGTCAGCAAAGCCAACACAGTCACTGACGTGTGGGTCCGGTCAACTGGTGATGTGGCCAGGTCAAACTGATCAGTGGGGCTAGTGGTGTTAGTTTAAAATAAACAGGGGGTTAACCCCATGCTTAACTAAGGGGTGGGGCCCGTATGTCAGTGTCTGTGGCTTTAACTAAAAGTGATTAAGCCTAATTAAGCGAGCGCCACATCAGCACGCCGGAGTTACTCGCCGGCGACCACATTCCATGGCGGTGTCTTGCCGGAGAGGCTCGGGTTTCACGCACAGGGGGCGGTTTCGGGCGCGGTTAGTCCCGTTGGAAAGCTGGCACTCAACCGTATCCAACGGTGCAAGCAGTGTGACCTGAAGTGGCCAGATACAGCGTCGGCAGTGACGTTTGCGGCGGTCGGAGCTCGAGCACCAGCGGGTTAGGCGCTATGGGGCACGGGCGAGCAAGGAGAGGGGCTCAACGGCACCCTGGGATCACCAGGAGGATGCCAGGAGCACAGGTTTGAGCAGGAGAGCACGGGGGCCGCGCATGCAACAACAATGGCGGAAAACGGCGCGGAAGCTCGGTGAGCAGCATCTACGGGATGGGAACCAAGGGGGAGAGCAGAGGGGAAGGATCAGGAGCTCACATGGATGCGTAAGAGGAGGTCAGTGGGCTCGGGGACGCTTCTGCGACGGCAAATCGACGACGAAGTCAGATGAGCAGATACAGCGGTGAGGAGCCCGATGGCGAGGCAACACGGCTCCCGGCGGTGCGTGGCTTGGCGTACCGAACGAGGAAGACGAGGCGAACCCCGGGGACACGTCGGGGAAAAGAGGCGACGATGGTGGCTACGTAAATGACGACGGTGAGCTTGCAGTGGCTTCGGCCACAGGCGTGAGAGGAAGACAGAGGGGAAGAAGAGGACGATAACGAGAGGGAGAGAGTCGGGGCGGTTTGGGCGTCTCGGTGGCGTCGTCTAGGCGCATCGAGGAGGAGCCAGTCAAGCAGGGAAGGAGGAGGTGGCCGGCGCGCACCGGGCACGCGCCCTCGCGTCCTTCTGGCAGGAGGTAGAAGGAGGTGGCGCTGTGGCTGGTGGGCTGGGCCAGCACAGTGGACTGGCCAGGTGGGTTGGCCCAAGTGAGCCAGGTGGGTTTCTCTCTCTCTTTCCTTTATTTCAGTTTATGTTTCCTAATTTTCTTTTTATGTTTTGAATTAGTAAAAATACTAATTCATTTTTCAAACTCCTGAGACAAATTGTGGACACTATTTGGATTATACCAAAGGCCCACAAATGACCCCAGAATATTTCGAGAATTTCAAATATTTATAGAATTCAAATGCCCCAATTCAAATAAGATAAGGGTTAATTCGAAAATCCATAAATGACGAAGAAATATGCTCATCATTTTTGGCAGAGGTTTTTACCTTTATCAGAAATCATGAGCATTTTCAAAGGCATTTTGGGTTCATTGAAAAAAAATTTATCTGACCCTATTTGAATTCTTTCTGGTGCTAGGGTTTGATCAATCCCCATTTAGAATTTAATGGAATTTAAATATGATGCATGGATGCTACTCACTGATGCAACTAATTACAAAGCAGAATTCTAGGGTTGTGACAACTCACCCCCAGTAAACAAGAATCTCGTCCCGAGATTCAAGATGTGAGGTAAGAAGATAGAGGGGACATGAAACTAACACAATGTTCACGATCCAAGTACCCTCCTCGAAGACGTTGGTTCATTGCATCATTTTGGTCTTGACGTCTTTGCTTTCAAGAACTTCGTACAACACGATGATGGCAGAAAGAAACTGTACATGAATCAACCTTCTCGAAGATCGAGTGACTCAAGATCAATTCATGGAGTGAGATGTAAGTACACCTCTTGAGTTGATACACAAAACATGCATTGTGAGGGATGCAGAATAACAGACGACGAAGGTTCAATTTGGTAGTCAATAATCCCACACTTAAAGAAGATGGTGAACGATGTCACCAGATGGGGCACTGATACGTCAAAAACGTATCTATAATTTCTGCTTGCTCCATGCCTCTTTTGTGTGATATTGCTATGATATTTATGCACTTCCATACACTTCTGATCATATTTGGACTAACCTATTAACTCAGTGCACCCCAGTGCCAGTTTCTGTTTTCTGCTGTTTTTGTATTTTAGGTTTTCCCATTACGTAAACTGCGAGAAAAATTCCGGGAAAAATATATAAAAAATCAGCGTTCCGGAAGCTTCCATGCGGCCAAAGTAGGGCTGGAGGGGGGCCACCAGGGCTCCAGGCGCCCTGGGGGCGCGGCCCCCCTCCTGGCCACGCCGGGGGGGGGG
>LR738710.1:104885963-104943436 GCA_902687465.1 Secale cereale
GCGCCTAGGCCCCCAGGCCTCCGCTAATGCCCCCCTTTGGCATATATTTACACCGCGTCCCGAAACCCTCGAGGACGGAACCCTTTTTCGCGATCTCATCTCTGTTCCACCGCCGCCGCGCTTCCAAGATCGGGAGCACCAGGAGAACTCTTCCCAGCACCCTGCCGGAGGGGAGGATCACCACCGGGAGCCTCTCCACCACCATGGACGCCTCCCGGATGAGTTGTGAGTAGTCTCCCTTGGACCATGGGTCCATGACCAGTAGCTATGTGATGTTCTCGTCCCCTTTTTGTTCTTCACCGATTAGACCTCGTGAGGTGCCCTACATGATCGAGGCACATATGTAATCCTTATGCTGTTGCTATGATGAGTTTGCTGGGATCCGATGGATTATGAGATTATGTTCAGATTGTGTGTGAGTAATATATTTGATTACCTCTTTTATATTTATGTTCTTGAGTAATTCTTGCATGTTCTCCGTTGCTGTTTATTGCTTTGGCCAAGTAGTAGGTAGTAACTCCAAGAGGGAACGTTATGCTTGATTGTGGGTTCATGCCCCTCGATGACTAGCTTAAGTGACAGAAACATGAGTCTAGGGGATGTGCTGTTGCCACAAGGGGAAAAAGAATGGTGCTTGTACTCGCGGGTGCAAGGATTGTTTACTTTACGCAAAGTTCTTTTAATGCAGTTGTCTGTTGCTTTGAGTTTACACTATGGGTGGGACTCGCAACTTAAAGCAGCGAGATGTTCTGGATAGATATCTCAAGGTGGATGATTAGTAGTAGATGCAGATGGATTTCGGTCTACTTGCCTTGGCGTACCGCCCATGCTTTTGAGCCTCTACCTTTCTTTGTAGCATAGTTAGCATTGGTTTGCGCACATAATCCTGTCAATTGCCCAGCTGTAATTTGTTTACCCCGCTTAGCTGTTTTATCGTCTTTTGGGAGAGAGACATCACTAGTGAACATCATGGGACCCCGGTCCATATTACCATCACTGATCACATCCGCTATTTACTTTCAGTTCTTACTTACTAGTTGCAGTTATACCTATCACTATTATCTCTTGCGTTTGATCCTTTGTAAACGACAAGGCCGGAGGGATTGACAACCTCTCTGTACTCGTTGGGAGCAAAGTTATTTGTATTGTGTGCAGGTCCGGTCAATCGCTAGTTGTGCCGCTAGCAGTTGACACCTTCTTGTTGAACCTTGGAGTCTCAGGGGAATTCGATCCTTGGTATCTTTGCCAAGGGAAAACTACCGCTACACTGCATCTCAAACCTTCCACTTGGGGTAACCAACGAGGGGCGAGAAGCCATCAAGCAAAGTTTTCTGGCGCCGTTGCCGGGGACTCCACTCTTCAAGATAGGGGAGTTGCACGCTATCTTTTACCTTTGCTTTTTAGTATGTTAGTTTACCTTTCAGTTTTTGCTTTAGTGTCTTTCATCGAATATCACAAAAATAGTTATCTTGCTTGCTTGCTGCTATGGGTTCCACCGAGAACACCAAGTTGTGTGACTTCACTAGTCATAACAACGATGACTTTATCTGCACGCCTATCACTACACCTGCCACTTCAGCACCTTCTTATTAAATTAAACCTTCTTTACTGAACCTAGTTATGAAAGATCAATTCTCCGGTGCTGGAGATGATGCTGCTTTACACTTAAACAATTTTGTTGAACTCTATGATATGCAAAAGTACCAAGAAATAGATGGTAATATTGTTAAGCTTAAGCTTTTTCCTTTCTCCTTGAGAGGAGGAGCTAAAATCTGGTTTCAATCCTTGCCTAGAAATAGTATAGATTCTTGGGACAAGTGCAAGGATGCCTTTATTGGAAAGTACTATCCACCTGCTAAAATTATCCAACTAAGGAGTAACATAATGAATTTCAAACAATTGGATAATGAACACGTTGCCCAAGCTTGGGAACGCATGAAATCTCTTGTCAAGAACTGCCCTACTCATGGTTTGACTACTTGGATGGTTATCCAAACTTTTTATGCAGGCTTGAACTTTACCTCGCGGAACTTGTTAGATTCGGCCGCGGGAGGAACCTTTATGTAAACTACACTTGGTGCTGCCACAAAGCTTCTCGATGAAATGATGACCAATTATTCCCAATGACACACCGAACGCACTCCAACAGGTAGGAAGGTAAACTCTGTCGAGGAGATTTCCTCCCTAAATGAAAAAGTTGACTTGATCATGTCTCTACTTTCCAAGCAATCTTCTATTGATCCTCGTGATGTTCCTTTAAATTCTTTGATTGCTCAAGAACAAGTAGATGTGAACTTTATCTCTAGAAACAATTTTAATAATAATGCTTATAGGAGTAATTTTGGTAGCAATCCTAGACCGTTCCCCTCTAATTCCTATGGGAACAACAATGCTTATCCTAGCACCAAGAACTCCACTTATGAACTAGAGATTATGGTTAAAGATTTCATCACTACCCAAAAAGCCTTTAATAAGAATGTAGAAGAAAAACTAGCCAAACTAGATAATCTCTCTTCGAAGGTAGACAATTTAGCCCATGAGGCAGAGTTGCTTAAAATTAGAACTTCCCCTCTTGAGGAGAGGAAGACCACTCCTATGAATGCTATTCAAGTGCAAATTAATGAAAACATTAGGATGTTGGCTAAACTTAAAGAGAGATGGGCTAGAGAAAAGGAGGAAGAAGATATAATTAAGAACCTTCCTACCCACCACACTGTTGCTACTATCCAAGTTGTTGAGGATATCCAAACTCTTAGCACCCAATGCACTCCTGGTCCCGTTGGACCTATTAATGGTGATGCTATGACCATAGAAACTACCAAACAAGTGAGCCTAAAGGACACCACTACCACTTTACTTGATAGTAGTGACCTTGATTTTGATAATTGCACCCTTACCGAAGTTATAGATTTTCTTCACAAGATGTCTAGAGATCCCCGCACTAGCACACTTAACCTTGCCTTTACAGAGCATATCACTAATGCTCTCATCAAAGCTAGGGAGGAGAAACTTAGGGTAGAAGCCTCCATACCTAGAAAGCTAGAAGATGGTTGGGATCCTATGATTAAAATTAAGTTAAATAACTTCTCTTGCTATGCTTTATGTGATGTTGGAGCTAGTACCTCCGTTATGCCCAAAAGAATATATGATATGCTTAAATTGAAACCTTTTGATTCTTGTTCTTTTGGTGTTCGTCTTATTGATTCTTCCATAAAGAAACCCTTGGGGAGGATCAACGATGTTCTTATCATTGTCAATGACAATTATGTTCCCGTTGATTTTACTATTATGGATATTGAATGTGAACCTTCTTGTCCAATTATTTTGGGACGTCCTTTTCTTCGCACCGTTGGTGCCATCATTGACATGAAAGAGGGGAATATAAAATTCCAATTTCCTCTCAAGAAAGGGATGGAACACTTCCCTAGAAAGAAGATTAAGTTACCTTTTGAGTCCGTTGTACGGGCTAGCTATTCTTTCACTCTTGATAAAACTTGATCTCTTTGCATTATGCCTAGCTTAAAGGCATAAAAGAAAGCGCTTTTGGGAGGCAGCCCACAATGAATAAAATTTTATTTTGCTTTTGTTGTGTCTTGACGTTGTTACTACAGTACCATCATCATTGTATCTTTACTTTTCAGCTTTGTGCCAAGTGTAGCCTCTGATTGCAAGAAAGTTCAAAAGTTGTGACGTGCTGTCCAGGAAACAGATTCTGTCCTTGGACAGAAAAATTCGTATAAAATCACCAGATCATCTTGTTGGTCTGAATATGTTCGACAGCGTGCTCTATACAATTGTATTTCGGGCGCCTGTTCTGAGTTTTTTTATTTGAGTTGCAGAAGTGCCCCGAAAAAATTATTTACTACCTGCTGTTCTGTTTTTCACAGATTCTGTCCTGTTTTGCCTTTTCTTCGTTTTGCAAACCTTGAGCTTGCTTTTTCTTTGCAAAAACCTTTTGGAAATCTTGAGAAACAGTAGACCTTCAAGAATATCCTTATTTCCAGCAAGGAAAAAATATTTTATTAAGGGTACTAACCTCGCTAATCAGATTATGATGAGTTATGTATGAAGGGAGTTTTCAAGTGTGTGAGGGAAGATGATAAAAAGATTCAGGAGTGTCAAACGCTCAAGGTTGGGGATGCCCCCGTGCACCCCCAAGAAATATTCAAGAAGACTCAAGCGTCTAAGCTTGGGGATGCCCCTGTGCACCCCCTTCTCCATCAATAATTATCAGTTCGTCTTTCGTTCCACTATATTTTTATCACTTCATGTGTTATGTGCTATGCTTGGAGCGTTTCGCTTTTAGTTTCTTTTTTAGTTTTCTTTAGCTTTGCTTGCTTTTCATAACGAGTTGGAACTCAACTTTCTTTGTGTGGGAGAGAAACATGCTTCACTTCAACCTAGAACATAACATAGAATTTTCATGTCTATCTTTGCTGTGTGTGTTCTTTGTCTTTCAATAGCTACTGTCATGCTTAGCTCTTAGTTTTCATGCTTATCTTTTTGAAGAGCTTTTGTTTAGTTGGTCGCTGGAACTCTCTTTAGTTATCATGCTTATCTTGTTAAGAGAGTTGGCTTCTGTTGCACTGGTTGATATGTCTATGATAAAAATGCTATGTGCATAATGGTGCTTAGTAGTTCATGTTTTCTTATGGTTAGTCTCAAATAGCTGGGGGGTTCTCAATGTGTTATTGAAGTACCAACATGATTTGTTTGCCTATGATGTGGTATGGTTTAGTGATATCTTCCTTCAAGAATTTATTTTGATTGACTTGGCATATGCTCACGCATATTTAAGACTGTAAAGAAAGTCTATCAAGCCTTGATGATCTTTAATTTCTGCGTAGCGATATAACTTCCATGCCCGATTCAACGTTGCTTTGTCGCTCTGCATGATTATGACCGTCATTGCTCTTTTAGTTGGTCGCTCCCAGTCTTTTGCTAACCTTCGCCTGTACTAAGCAGACTGACTGCTTGTGCATCCAAAATCCTTTAAACCAGTTATGCCATATGAGTCCACCATACCTTCCTATACATGGTATTTACCTGCCATTCCTAACGAAGACTTTCATGTACCATCTCGAAATTAATCAAAAAAGCATTTCTCTTTTGTGCCTCTGTTTTAGTTCATGAGGAAGTAGTAGTTAAATCATGATCTTTTTAAGTTGGACAAGCTTCACCCCGGGATTGCATGTCTAATGTGCAAACCCATAATATGAGAAGGAACTGGCATAGAGTGCGCCCGGCTCATTAAAAATTATACAACAAACAAACCCTCCTTCACGCTTTGTTCATGAGAAATCAGAAAACTTTGGCAGTTATAAACAAAGGAGATTAAGTGGATGTGATCGTCCTCATTCGGGAGCCGTTCCTCGAAACTTGTCCAGCTCGAGAAGTAATTGAGTTATCTGCTAGCATTCGTTGACGAAACATGCATATTCCAAAATAATAATTATTACCTCTGTTTTTAAAACTAAGAGCTCTGGTACATGTTTAGTTTTTGTTTCCGACCACGGGTTTTCAACCTTGCCATCAAAAGCCACGGTTCGAGAGTCTCCACCTTCTTTCTTTAAAGCACCAACTATTAAAGAGCATGATTGTCATTCTGAGTGTAATGTGCATTGTCCCAAAGTACCATTGTCTTTTGCATGATTATGATATCGTTTATTCTGAAATCATTGTATCTGGTCGTCACTTAAACCTTGGAGGTGCCCCTGCATTTATGTTTTGCTTCACTAAAGGGGGCAAGCGAGATACCACTTTATCATATTTGCACACCATGCTCATTACAAATCTATTGAGTGTTTCAGTATCATATTGTAAAACTTTCAGTTCTTTGTGATTTTCTCATGAGGCAACTTAATTACTACAGATTCATTGTCTCAGTAAGCACTTGTCATGTGACTATGAAAAGTCCTTATATGGTTAATAGCATGTCACCACAGAAATTATGCTTGTTATCATTTACCTACTCGAGGACGAGCAGGAATTAAGCTTGGGGATGTTGATACGTCCAAAATGTATCTATAATTTCTGCTTGCTCCATGCCTCTTTTGTGTGATATTGCTATGATATTTATGCACTTCCATACACTTTTGATCATATTTGGACTAACCTATTAACTCAGTGCACCCCAGTGCCAGTTTCTGTTTTCTGCTGTTTTTGTATTTCAGGTTTTCCCATTACGTAAACTGCCAGAAAAATTCCGGGAAAAATTTATAAAAAATCAGCGTTCCGGAAGCTTCCATGTGGCCGAAGTAGGGCCGGAGGGGGGCCACCAGGGCTCCAGGCGGCCTGGGGGCGTGCCCCCACTCCTGGCCGCGCCGGGGGGGCGCCTGGCCCCCCCAGGCCTCCGCTGATGCCCCCCTTTGGCATATATTTACACCGCGTCCCGAAACCCTCGAGGACGGAACCCTTTTTCGCGATCTCATCTCTGTTCCGCCGCCGCCGCGCTTCCAAGATCGGGAGCACCAGGAGAACTCTTCCGGGCACCCTGCCGGAGGGGAGGATCACCACCGGGAGCCTCTCCACCACCATGGACGCCTCCCGGATGAGTTGTGAGTAGTCTCCCTTGGACCATGGGTCCATGACCAGTAGCTATGTGATGTTCTCCTCCCCTTTTTGTTCTTCACCGATTAGACCTCGTGAGGTGCCCTACTTGATCGAGGCACATATGTAATCCTTATGCTGTTGCTATGATTAGTTTGCTGGGATCCGATGGATTATGAGATTATGTTCATATTGTGTGTGAGTAATATATTTGATTTACCTCTTTTATATTTATGTTCTTGAGTAATTCTTGCATGTTCTCCGTTGCTGTTTATTGCTTTGGCCAAGTAGTAGGTAGTAACTCCAAGAGGGAACGTTATGCTTGATTGTGGGTTCATGCCCCTCGATGACTAGCTTAAGTGACAGAAACATGAGTCTAGGGGATGTGCTGTTGCCACAAGGGGGAAAACAACGGTGCTTGTACTCGCGGGTGCAAGGATTGTTTACTTTACGCAAAGTTCTTTTAATGCAGTTGTCTGTTGCTTTGAGTTTACACTATGGGTGGGACTCGCAACTTAATACCAGCGAGATGTTCTGGATAGATATCTCAAGGTGGATGATTAGTAGTAGATGCAGATGTATTTCGGTCTACTTGCCTTGGCGTACCGCCCATGCTTTTGAGCCTCTACGTTTCTTTGTAGCATAGTTAGCATTGGTTTGCGCACATAATCCTGTCAATTGCCCAGCTGTAATTTGTTACTTCGCTTAGCTGTTTTATCGTCTTTTGGGAGAGAGACATCACTAGTGAACATCATGGTACCCCGGTCCATATTACCATCACTGATCACATCCGCTATTTACTTTCAGTTCTTACTTACTAGTTGCAGTTATACCTATCACTATTATCTCTTGCGTTTGATTCTTTGTAAACGACAAGGCCGGAGGGATTGACAACCTCTCTATACTTGTTGGGAGCAAAGTTATTTGTATTGTGTGCAGGTCCGGTCAATCGCTAGTTGCGCCGCTAGCAGTTGACACCTTCTTGTTGAACCTTGGAGTATCAGGGGAATTCGTTCCTTGGTATCTTTGCCAAGGGAAAACTACCGCTACACTGCATCTCAAACCTTCCACTTGGGGTAACCAACGAGGGGCGAGAAGCCATTAGGCACCTTAGAGAAGGTGACTCGTAGGAGTATTCACTTAAGTGGCAAAAAGAATTACTTTTGATACAAATATCAATTAAACTCTCTATACCAGCCTAAGGCAAATCTCAATCGATCCTTTGAAGGAGTTCGAAAGAATGACATACTTAGACTAGAATGGATGATGTGGACTACCTTATTGAAGACAATGCAAATGATGATTTTCGCTTATCATCGAAAATGGATGGGACCCATGGTAAGTCCACTTTTGAAGATAATCCTGAATAACAATTACTGAGAAGGGCAGCCCGTGGTAAAAAGGCACAATGTCGGGTGCAAGCTGCGACAAAATGCAAATGTTGGGAATGTTCCAACCATCATATCTATCTGAGATTCAGATCTGGTTGGCAACGGGACATTTCAGACAACATGTCTGAAAAAGGGAAGTTAGCATCACAAATCGACAAGATGTCGTTGCGAGATTCTCGGAAAATGAACTACGATAGCAAGGTCCAAAACATGAGCTGGTTCTGCTACATATATGTGAACACGTTGTCCAAGACAAACATGACCACATAGAAGTCTTACAACAAAACACTACCGATTTCTGGTTGGGAACCATCATCTAGGATATCAAAGTCCTTGTATAAGCTCGGGTTAGCTCTTAAGAAGGTGCTCCTTCTCCTTGAACAAATCAATCAGTGGCTTGGTGTGCTAGGGATACATATAGAATGAAGGCTGCAAGTCACCAAACTACCGAATACTTCGCACGTGCATGACTGACTTGGGACGATTTCATAGGAAGCAAAACAAACTTTCTCAAATTCATGGTGGCAATTTACATCAATTACACATTAATTAGGGAAAGTCTCTTCTCTCATCCAAACATATACCTCATGAACGGGACACAAAGGCAACGCTTACAAAGTTCCCAACACTAGCTTGATGTCCAACAAAATCATGGAGAAGATAAGGATGTTGCCGGTGGGGTCAACAACAATTCATCCAGGTTTCCATATAGATGGAATTCCATGACAATGTGAACAAAGTGATAGCATTGGTCAGACAAAAAGGTGTAACAGTGTATGCTTGAGGGATCAACCATGAGTAAGACAACATTACGAACATCGTTGGTTCTGATTTGATTTGAGGATAGCCCACACTCAAATCAAGGTTGGATAAGAAGATAGGTCCAACAACTGAACACAAAGATCAATTGTTGAAAATATCATATTTCTTCAACACACACACGCACACAAAAGATATCCCTTCAAAATGAACTACGTTAGATCAAGCTTTTATCTTCCAACTCCCCAAGTTGTTATTTAGCTTAACCAACTAACTCAGGGTACCCAACACAGATTCTTGGAGAAGGGGTGGTTTATAAGAAAACCAACACGATCACAAGCTCAACATAACAGTCAGGGAGCAACCTGGTGATAATTTTGAGAAGATATTCAGAAAATCACGATCCACCGATATGTTACTAAGCTCAAGAACAATCTTGCTTTTCAGGGCAAGACGATATGATCAAAAGAGCGAGGGATTGACACAATCCTAACTCATTGATCGAAGAGTGCACCAAGAAAATGGACTAGGTAGCGCGATCAATCTTAGAATGATGATTCAGTAACCAACACACTAAGAATGAGATTATTGTCCATTAGTTTCCAAGCAACGGGGTTGCTAGGAGTATTGATATCACACATCACAATTCACTTGTCGGTATTCTGGTTACAGGGACCGAGGAATGAATGATGATGGAGAGAAGTATCACTGTATCAAGAGTTCATAGGAGGTTGTGCAATTCCCATGACACACTTGACATGCAAGAGGGTAAAACTCCAAGGTAGAACTGATTAGAAGCTGGATTGCTATTCTTCATCTGCGGAGTACAATTACTTTGACCCAATCCTGGATATGGATAAGGTACTGGAGTTTGTATCTCCTAGTCATTTCGAGATAGAATGGCTTGACGGACCAAAGAGTAGAATGCATCAGATTGTTTAGAAACATGGGATGACTCGGACAGCATAACGACTGTAAATGCTCAAAAAGATTTTGAGATCCATGCAAAAAGGTAGCATAACCACTCAAAATCATAATGTCAAGGTTCCAAGACCAACTGTTTAACACACTGAAGTAGTAGAAACTAAACTGAGAGTTGAATCCACCATTAACGTGATCGTGATAGATAGATGACAAGCCTAGTTCTTAATCTCCATAGAAAGAAGAGGGTGACTCAGATCAGAAGGACATAAGGTAAAGGAGTAAAACAGCCTTACGTTCCCTTCCACAATCAATTCCCTTATATAACTAAGGAATTTCTAGACTCAACTTCGACCAGTTTGGCTTGGTAATCCTATAGGCAGTCAGGCTCTTATACCAAAGCTGTCGGGACCCCGATCCTAAGTCACACCGATCTAGCATGTGACACATCATATCACACTGCGTCCTCACGCACGGTATCCCCACGGGTGCCACGTTACCTAGCCTGGGACCGTTTGCGCATTTTGGCTCACGTATATGATAGTGTCGCTAGCATCCATATGACAGAGAACCCGGACCGACATGACTAGTCATAAACCCAAGGTGGCACAAACTTACAGGGACAGGCATACATGACCCAGCAATGCACGTGTCGGTCAACATCGAGTGTTGCCGGGCTGTAGCAAGATAACAGTACTCTAGTATACACCGCGTGACATTTCCCTGGAAGGGACCAACACAGGAGCAAAGAAGGACACATGCCGGTCAATCCATGTGTTCCGGAGCAGTAGCAAGCTATCAAGGCTCAGTGGAAGCACTACGAGGCACTTCCCCATAAGGAAGGCTACCAAGAATAAACAAATAGGTGTTGGACCCCACACATACCAGTACATGTTACACGTACGTATAACATGCAAGTATGTGTGTTGTACAACATGGCATCACAACATAACTCAACATACTCATATAGATAAGGCCCATAAGAGCCGTCATAGCATTTATTACAAATAAGGGTCACACGACCCAACATACAAAGTCCTACAAGCAACGGAAGCATAAACATGTATGGGTACAGACATCTAAAAAGGAAGAAGGCTATCAAGCCTGACTATCTACAAGACCCTCCCAAGGGTACAAGATTGTAGCTGAGGTAACAAGCTAAACGTCGAAGTCCACACGGAACCACTAGTGAGACTGAAGTCTCTCTGCAAAAACATAAATTAAGCAAACGTGAGTACAAAGGTACTCAGCAAGACTTACATCAGAACTAGCTACATATGCATCAGTATCAACAAAGGGGTAGTGGAGTTTAACTGCAGCAAGCCAACTTTGACTAAATGGCTATCCTGTACTACGACTGCTGGTAACTCTTTTGAGGTGGCGCACATGAGTCTACATATTAACCATATCAATACACCACTATGGATCCGCTCTTGTCTCCCTACGAGAAGGCCATCCATAGCACTCACGCTTATCTTACGCATTTTAGAGTATCCACTTTCACTTGTCTATGAACTGCATAGGCAACCCAGTAGTCCCTAACCGCGGACGCGGCTATTTGAATATATCATAATACCCTGCAGGGGTGTACTTATTCACACACGCTCTCACCACTTAACGCCATTTACACGACATGTACTCGGCAACCTTCAAGCGGAAGCCGAGCGAGGGTGTCGGCCACGACCTGACTAACCACATAAGTCTCTAGTCCAGGTTTATCGCCTATTCGGGTTCCATCCGTTAGGAAGTCTGACCGAGGTTTCTCTCACGGCCCCAAACGATGAGTGCAGGGTTCCCGAGACAACAAACGGGCGACCCGGTACACCGGGCCACGGTGTATCTACCACATCATAGCCCACCCCTAGGGTCAGTGCTACGCACGGCCTCCAACACATATCCTACAAACACCAAAAACTAGTTGCAACTCCTGGAGAGAGATCAAGGTAGCTAATAAGTCGAGAGAGTGAATTAAGGATCCCAATGTGTGGTAGTAACTATCTTGGATCACAAACACATAACTCAATTCCTGAGGATGGCTTCAATGAGAGAACCCACCATGTACTCCTACATGGCCTCTCATCGCTACCTTTACCAAATCGTGTTCACACACTTAACACTCATCAGAAGGACATGTTCATCACCATCCCAATCCATCCCAGATGAATCAGACCTGACACAACTCTAGGCATAGCAGGCATAACAAGCAAGCATGAATGAGTAGGCACATCATGGCTCAAACAACTCCTACTCTTGCTAGTGGTTTTCAACTATTTACTGTGGCAATGATAGGTCATGCAGAGGAAAGGGGGTTCAGCTACCGCAACAAATAGCAATTGAATCGTTGTTGTCCTAATGCAGTAAAAGAGAGTAAGAGCGTGAGAGTGGGATTTTATCAGGATGCTCAATGGGGGTTTGCTTGCCTGGTACTTCTGAAGATAGCACTGCTCTTCATCGGTGTCATTGGTCACATTGTCGGAACAAGTCTACTGAGAGGGGACAAACACCGGCAAAAAAGAGAGAACACAATCAATGCAATGCAACAATATGATGCATGATCATGATATGGCAACATGCTGCGATTTGAGCTAATGCAACTAGCAAAAATATAAATGAAGTTGGTTTGAACCAAAGGTTCAAATTTAAACTCCACATGTGATTATTCATATGACATTTAATTGATTTGACCTAATAAGCAGGCATAGATTGTTCAGACATGCATGAAAATGCCATGAAAATATTCCTCATATTTGTCTGATCATTTTTCATATATAAATTATTTCATTTGGAGTTACGGTTTAATTTCTATGATTTTTCAAAGGTTGGAGTATTTTTTGAATTAAACAAATCATTTTCTGATTTATTCAAAATCTAGAAAATAGTTATTGCATCGGCAAACGTCATCACAACGTCTGCAAAGCCAACACAGTCACTAACGTGTGGGTCCGATCAACTAGTGATATGGCCAAGTCAAACTGATGAGTGGGGCTAGTGGTGCTAGTTTAAAATAAACAGAGGGTTAACCGTGTACTTAACTAAGGGGTGGTCCCCGTATGTTTTTTTTTTTTTGACTATGTACTGCAAGGCAACAGCCTCACAGTGTGTTATTATCTTAAAATCCCAGAGAGGGAATAGAGTACAAAAGACTTAAGTATATACAGAGGAAAGGGGAAGGGACTTACAGCTAGTCTACTGGAGAGAGGCTATCCAGGAGAGGAGTCTATCTCTATATTTACATTTAATTCTATGTGCAAGTAAGGAGATATCATACACAAAGTTTCTTCTCCAGGATCTGAAGCTAGGTTGTTCATTCCTGAAAACTTTGCCATTTCTCTGGGTCCAGATATTCCAAGCAGCAGTGAAGACTACCTCAGTGAAGAATGGTTGTCCGAAGTCTTGACGTGCTGCTAGAGCCATGGAATACGTGGAGGAGTGTCCTGTAGATGTCCAAGAAATACCAAGGTAGTTCCAAACTCGCTGACTGAAATTGCAGACGAAGAAGAGGTGTGCCCGGTCTTCAAGATGTGGCAAAAGACATATAGAACAATTAGCATCTTCTACATGCCAATGTCTTCGCTGCATCATATCTCTGGTGTTGAGTCGATCCATTAGGTGGTCCCCGTATGTTAGTGTTTGTGGCTTTAACTAAAAGTGATTAAGCCTAATTAAGCGAGCGCCACGTCGGCACGCCGGAGTTACTTGCCGGCAACCACATTCCGCGGCGGTATCTCGCTGGAAAGGCTCGGGTTTCACGCACATGGGCTGGTTTGGGGCGTGGTTAGTCCCGTTGGAAAGCTGACACTCAACCACATCCAACGGTGCAAGCGGTGCGACCTTAAGTGGATGGAAACAACACCGGCTGTGAGGTGTGCGGTGGCCGGAGCTCGGGCACCAGCGGGTTAGGCGCTACGGGGCACGGGCGAGCAAGGAGAGGGGCTCAACGACACCCTGGGATCACCAGGAGGACGCCAGGAGCACGAGTTTTAGCAGGAGAGCACTGGGGCCACGCATGTGACAACAGTGGTGGACGGCGGTGCGGAATCTTGGTGTGAGCAGCAGCTACGGGATGGGAACGGAGGGGGATAGGAAAGGGGAAGGATCATGAGCTCACATGGATGCGGAAAAGGAGGTCAGTGGGCTCGGGGACGCTTTTGTGACGGCGAATTGACAGCGAAGTCCGATGAGAAGATGCAACGGTGACGAGCTTGATGGCGAGGCTACACGGCTCCCGGCGGTGCGTGGCTTGGCGTATCAGACGAGGAAGACGAGGCGAACCCCGGGGACATGTCAGGGAAAAGAGGCGACGACGGTGGCTATGTAAATGATGGCAGCGAGTTTATGGTGGCTTCGGCCACACGAGTGAGAGGGAGACAGAGGGGAAGAAGAGGACGGCAACGAGAGGGAGAGAGTCATGGTGGTTTGGGCGTCTCCGTGGCGTCGTCTAGGCGCGTCGAGGAGGAGCCAAGCAAGCAGTGAGGGTGGAGGTGGCCGGTGCGCTCCGAGCACGCACTACAAAAAACTACACTTCCGTGATGATACGTGTTTGTCACAGTAGGTCACATTTTCTATCATGCATGTACATCCATGACAAATTTATGATAGAATGAAGATAGTCATATCTGTGCTGTCGTAGAAGTGTTCCATGACATTACCAAAATTATCATCACGGAAGTGTCCACTTCCATGAAGATAAATCACGCGTCACAGAATTGCTTTCGTCAAGGGTGACTGACACATGGCATCCACCGTAACGGAACGCCGTTAAGCTATCGGGTCTGGTTTTGGATCCGATAACCCGTTAACAGCCCCGACCAATGGGGATTTTCCACGTGTAAAATCATCATTGGCTGGAGGAAACACGTGTCAGCTCACCGTTGGGACAGATGTCATCCACTCATTGGACCCAAAGCGCCTATGATACGTCGACACGTGGCACGGCCCAACAGAGGCCCATTCCTGTGAAAAGGCCGACCCGTTTGACTTGGTCAAAAGGTGGCGGGCCGGCCCACAGCAAGCCTGTTAATAGCCTGTTCGTATATAGCCCATTTACAGCCCGCTAACCCAGGGCCCGTTTATGGCCTAGCCGAATTAGGCCCAGTAGCGTCATCTCCTCATTGGACCCAAAGCGCCTATGATACGTCGACACATGGCATGGCCCAACAGAGGCCCATTCGTGTGAAAAGGCCGGCCCGTTTTACTTGGTCAAAAGGTGGCGGGCCGGCCCACGGCAAGCCTGTTAACGACATGTTCGCGTATAGCCCATTTACAGCCCGCTAAACCAGGGCCCATTTACGGCCTATCCGAATTAGGCCCAGTAGCGTCATCTGGGCCGTCCAATATAATTCCAACCTGTTTTAACTTCTGGCCCATGTATGGCCGATGATGTCTTCTAGCCCATATGAGGCCCTTAGTAACACTCGCCAATTAACGACATGTGGTAAAACTGGCCCGTAATGAACAGTGTATTACTTTATACCCATTAACAGCCCATTATTCCATTGGGCCGTTTCCAGCCCATGTTATCTTTCAGCCTTCTCAGGGCCCATTTATTCTTGGGCTCATTTCCAGCATTCGTTTACTTTCGGCCCGTTACTGTCATTCTCTGCTTGTGGTCCAAATTCAGCCCGTGGTTACAATCAGCCCGTTTGTGGCCCGTTAATACATTGGGCCATTTTCATAGCGTCATCAAATACGGCCTATTAACGGCCCATTATGGTCAGCCCATAAAGCGTACGATTTCCACTCTAGGCCGTTTACGGCCCCTTATACGGTCCGTACAAGGCCCATAGATGAGACGGCCCGTAGAAGGCCCATGGATCATATGGGACATACAAGGCCCATTGACCCGACGGCCCATAGAAGGCCCATTGATCTGACGGCCCATAGAAGGCCCATGGATCCACTGGCCCATAGAAGCCCCATGGATCCGACAGCCGATAGAAGGCCCACGGATCTGACAGCCCATAAAAGGCCGATGAATCCGACAGCCATAGAAGGCCATGGATCGTCCGTCCCGTAGATGGCCCATGGATCGTACGGCCTGTGGAGGGCCATGGTCACTACAACATTTGGGCGAGTGGGCCCCCGTTTGAACGATATAGCATATTCAAAGAATTATCCTACTCTATACTTGCACCTCTAACAATCATACACTATACAATAAAGAGACTAAGGCATAGAAACGTAGAATAATCCTACACTATTCAATAAAGAAAATACAGCCGATTATACCCACTGGGCATTATGGTTCGGCACCAGTGATAATAAAGCATACACAAAGAGCAAATTCATACACTGCGGAAATACATCTCATACATCATGGACGCGCATCAACAGAACTTACCATTTGAACTATAATCTCTTCAGAAAATAGGATTGGCCGGATTTAGATAGCACAAATTTCAGTCTGCAAAATCTCCAATTCCTTCATTGTTACCTCAGTGTCTTGTTTAATTTTTTGACTCCTGCATCTAATACATGCATGTGCAGTCTCAACTTGTTGATTGTACGTTCAGAATCATGTACACGTTGTCTTGCCACCTCTAGTTGATGCTCGAGAACATCAGCACATTCCAATTCCAATCCATAATCATTCAGTAACTGCCATGCCGCACTACTCGCAGATCTTTGTGTTGATGTCACTTCATCCTGAAATGTTTCTGTAAGTACACATGACTAGGGCAAAAATATAGTTACAACAGTGAAGCGAGCAAGACAGACTATTTTGTACATGGCAAAAAAGGACTAACAATAATGTTACACGTCATGAAGCATAAGCAGGTGATATTTTAAAAATTATAAAAAGGTAGTCTGTGCAGCCTGCGTACAGAAATCTCTCTTAGCTCACCAGAGGAGCATGATGTTGGGGCCCAATCCAAAACACAGACAAGTTACAAATTTAGACATCACGTTGCGTAGAAGTAAGCAAGCAGTTGGCCATTCTATATCTCAATTAAAGTCTTAAGGAGCATAATGAACTACAAAGGATTTCATACAAACATACTACATCAAGCAAAACTATGCAATCATTAGCCTAGTATAAACTAGATTGTGAGGCTCATTCAATAATAGTTGGTTAATAGACTTCCAAGCTTCAGGCACACTTCGGCAGAGTAATTAAATGGTAAGGCCTTTAGTTATGTCAACTAATAGTTATACAAGTACCCAACATCAGGCATCATTCTTTGGGCATCTCATTAACCCAGGACAAATAAATCAATTGAAAAGAGGAAATTAACTATGCCTGAAACAAACAAGGAATTGAACTGTTGAGTTGGATACAGTGACTTACCTTAACAGGTTGAAGAGGCTCAGCGCAGCTCCTACTTCTCTTGCAAGGCTCCTTCCTAACATCTTAGACTTGGAAATCCTCAATCTTATCTTTATTGCACCCCCTCTGCAAGGTGACACAAACTAGTTACTCGTCTCATTGGAAGATAAATATGAATACTTTCTAGTCTGTGAACACAAAAGGATGAGATTATAACAAAACAACACCACATAGTGAAACATGCCACATCTTTTGCACTTGCACACAATGGTGTCGGCGAAGCGGCTCCGGTAGGGTTGAGGAAGGTGTCGGTGAAGAGGATCAGAGGCCGTCGACCGGGGCGTTGGTGGTGCGGCACCGGGGGGTGTGGATGAAGCGTCTTCGGTGGGGAGTACGAATGAGGCGCTGTAGATGCGCTGCGGTTGACAAGAGTATCGGCGAAGCAGATCCGGCGCCATGGACAAGGCCGACACTGAATGGGCTATGGTATAGTGGTGGATGAGGAGTCTACTTGTTTCTAGGGGAGGTGGGAGGGGTAGATGCGGCCGCAGAAGCAGATCTGGCAAGGTGGACGCCGCTGGCAGTGAATGGGCTCTAGTACGTCGGTGGATGAGCAGTCTAGGGTTTCGAGAGGGGAGGGGAGAAAGGCCGATGAAGTACGGACGGCGTGATGTGAGATGCTCTGGTGCTGTGAAGTTATTCGTCTTTGTGGGAGGGGAGAGGAAATGGGGGTGCCGTGTAGTGGGGGGGACCGAAAGTTACCATAGCAGCCCCGACCTATTATATAGATGAGGGCGGTATTGTAACTGTTGATCTCCATGCACCAAGGACAAAAGGGGAATTTCACATTCTAAAGACTAAGGTGGCGGAAATTTTAGAAGGAGGTGGGAGATTTTGCCGCCTGCGGGATCTTTCGTATCCAGTTTCAACTAATTTTGGACCGTGCTAACGGGAAGGTCATGCAAGACTGTGTACACGGGGCACGCATCAGCAGTTAATAATTGGTGTGAAGTCCACCCCAGAAAAAAGACAATGACTCGGGATGATGCGCTGATAACTTGGACGTTCACACGGGCGCGACCAATCGTACGGGTGTAGTGGCGCGTTCACAAAAAGGGATCAAACGCTCAGCCTATGTATTTCTCGTGTAAATAGATAATTTAGTGCAATTGGTTATTTACTTTAAACATAATGCATTGACGTGTTAGTGTAGAGGCGCACAAAAAGAAATGGATATTGTAGTCCGCTACTTAAAAGTGTTACCTCATATGATTACATAGCCTCCATTTCATAAAATGTGTACCCGTTGAATTCATATATGAATATTACATATATTACTTCATAATAGAACCTTAAATCATGTCACATCCCTAGTTTAGTACTTGCATTAGGACTAGCTAGAGTGTGCATCATGTTTACTTATGAAAGAAACTTGAAATGGGAATGACAGAAACCCCAGCACCCCTCTCCTAACAACTAGGGTTTGATAAAATCTTTTCCAATGTACCCAAAATGCCCTTCAAAAATGTTCATCATTTCTGCGTTGGTCTTAAACCTCTGCCAAAAATGGTGCACAATTTTCTAGGACAACCAAGGTCTCTGGATTAAATCATATGGTATTTGCATTTGGGCATTTAAATGCTATTAAATATTTTAAATGCTCAAATAATCATAAACTATAATGTTCCATACTGTTCATATTATATACAGTGGGCATGACAAGTTTTATGAGTTATAAAAATGTTCTGGCATTTTTATTAATTAAACAAAGTTGCAAAAGTAATGAAACAGAAAAGAAATAGAAAAAAAAGAAAGAGAGAGAAAGAACTTACCTGAGCCCAGCACTGTTGCAGGCCGGCCCAGCCCACCAGCTCCGTTTCTGTCGCATTCCTCCTCGCGCCAGAAGGCAGCGCGCGTGGCCACCGCGCGCCGGCACACGCCCGGCCACCTCCACCCTGTTTGCCTGCCTCCCCGATGGCCTGGAAGCCTCCCTACGACGCCACGCAGCTGCCCCGACCCGTCTCTCTTTTCCCCTCGTCCCCATCGCCTTCCCCTGGCTCTCTCCCCTCTCACCACCGAGCCGCCCGTCGCCGCCGCTCGCCGTTGCCGCACCTAGAGCCTCCCCCTCGTCCCGTGACCGTGTCCAGAAGGTTCGCCGCGACGCCCTCTTCCTCCTCGCCGAGCCACGGATCGCCGGGAGCCCTGCAACGCCTTCACGCCGTCGTCCCCAACCTCGGATCGCCGGAGCTCCTCGCCGTCGATTAAGAAGCTGCAGAGCGTCCCCGACCTCTCCGTCGAGCTCGCTAGCACCGCTGTGAGCCCCTACGTCGAATCCCCCTTCCCCCGCTTCGTTTGCGCCGTGTAGTTGCTGCTCCGTTGAACACCGAAACCCACCGCCACCGTGCTTGCCGCCGGTGATGCTCCGGTGACCATTTGGTCACGGACACATGTCCATCTCGCTCGCCGCAGCACGTAGACGAGCTAGGTGCCACGCACGCATCGCCTAGACCACAGTAGCCGCGTCTCCACGCACACCCGAACGCCGGCCGCCGCTGCCGAGCTCGTCGCCGTCGCCTCCGGCCACCATAGGCCCGGCGACCACCACCGTTCGACGCGCAACGGCAAGGGCTCTCCAACGCGCCCAACCGCGGCTCGAACCGTGCCCCGTGGGCGTTTTCCGAAGCTCGCCGCAGCGTTTGGCCTCGCCGGCGTCACTTCGCCGGCGAGTTTGACTCGTTTGACCGGGGGGTTGACCACCCCTGGGTCGCTGACGTGTGGGCCACCCCTCCTCTAATTAACTAGTTTAGTTAAATAAATGTTAATTAAATTAGTTAGTTAGTTTAGTCACTAACCCGTGGGCCCAGACCCCACTAACAGCTAATTAGTTCCTAGATTAACACTAATTAACTTTGCTATTTAGCTATGACACTGACATGCCGGACCCACATGTCATGTTTGACCTGGACTAGCTCCTGTTGACCTGCTGACGTCAGCATGAGGTCATGCTGATGCAGTAAAGAGTTTCTGGAATTTAATTTAAATCTTAAATGATTTATGAATTTCAGAAAATACCCAAAACTTCTAAAAATCATATAAAATCAACCGTAGCTCAGATGGAAATAATTTATATATGAAAAATGATCAGAAAAATCCAATCTTTCCAATGGCACTAGTTTCATGCATGTTTGAGAAAGTTAACCTTGCTGTATACTTTAAAACATGATAAAGCACTTATTTAAATAATAGCTAAAGTTCCAATTTGAATCTTTGATTCAAATAGGCTCAAACCCTTCTAGTTTTAGTTGCATTAGCCAAAACACATGCATCTTGCCATGTCATGAGCATGCATCATATTGTTGCATTTGTTTGTTTAATGATTGTATCGCCGATATTCTCCGTGTTAGGTCCTTCTCATGAGGATACTGTTGCGTATCCAGCTGAAGAGCAGTACCCGACAACCACCTTGTCAGGCAAGCAATCATTGATCATTCCGATACAAACCCAATCTTCTCGCTCCTGCTCTCTTTTATTGCATTAAGGCAACAGCGTGTGAACTGCTACTTGCTGCGGTAGTTGAACCCTATTCCCTTGCATGACCTGTCATTGCCACAGTAAATAGTTGAAACCCACTAGCATGTGTAGGAGTTGATTGAGCCATGTGATGTGTGATCCACCATGCTATATGTTTATGTTGCCTAATATGCTTAGAGTGTGTCAGGTCTGGTTCATCTGGGTGATGGATCAGAGTGAAATGATCATACCGATAAAGAGAAGGAAGTGTGGAATACGCTTGGTAAAGGTATCGATGAAAGGCCATGTAGGAGTACATGGTGGGTTGTTTCATTGGAATCGTCCATAGGACCCGAGATCTGTGTGTGTGATTCAAGTTACAGTTACTACCATGCATTGGGCCCGAAACCAATGGACCCACTCGGCTTATTAATTACCCTCGATCTCTGTCCAGGAGTTGCAACTAGTTTCTGGTGTTTATAGCTTACTGGAGGTCGTGCACAACGCTGACCCTCGGGGTGGGTTGTGATGCGACAGGTACGTGACACGATGTACCGGTTGCCCGTTTGGTGACTCGGGAACCCTGTACACATCGTTTGGGGCCGTGAGCGACACCCCGGCCGGATCTCCCCACGGATGGAACCCAAATAGGCGATAAACCTGGACGAGTGACTTGAGTAGTTAGTCAGGTCGTGGCCGACACCCTCGCTGGGCTTCCGCTTGAAGGTTGCCGAGTACATGTCGAGTAAGCGGCGAAAAGTGGTGGAAGCGTGTGTGAAGAGGTACACCCCTGCAGGGTTATCAATCTATTCGAATAGCCGTTGTTCGCGGTACGGACTACTTGGTTACTCTTACAGTTCATAGACAAGTTGATGGATACTACTAAAAGCCTCAAGATAAGTGTGAGTGCCGTGGATGGCCCTTCCGTAGGATGACGGAAGAGGATCCTCGGTAGTGTATTGTTGTGGTGAGTAGTGGACTCGTGTTCGTAATAACATCTTGCAATCCGTTGAGAGTTGTAGTATAGGTTAGCCAAGAGTCAAAGCTGGCTTTCTGCTATGAACTCCACTACCCCCTTTGATAATGTTGCATGTATGATAGGTTCTGTGGTATGACTTGCTGAGTACCTTTGTACTCATGTTTGCTTAATAACTGTTGCAGAGGAGAACCCTACCCCTGCTGATGGGTTCTACATAGACGTTGACGTCGACGAGTAGCTTGACACCCAGACGGAGATCTGGAGCTTGTGAAGGGCCTTGTAGATAGTCAGGCTACACAAAGCCTATTTTATTTTCTAAGTTGTCTGTACTCAGACATGGAGCTTCCGCTTGTGCTTGTATGATTGTATGACTTGAGTGTTGGGTCATGTGACCCCTACCTGTATGGATATGTTATGTATGGCTCTTGGAGCCTTTTAAATAAAGTACTTTGAGTCATAGAGTTCTGTTGTGATGCAATGTTGTGTTTACACATATTGAGCATATTGTGTGTATGATTGAAATGCTTGGTATGTGTGGGATTCGACACCTAGTTGTTTTCCTTTGGTAGCCTACCTTACAGGGAAATGCCTCCTAGTGATTCCAATGAGCCTTGGTAGCTTGCTACTGCTCGGAACACGTAGGCTGGCCGGCATGTGTCCTTCTTCGTTCCTGTGTCTGTCCCTTAGGGGAAATGTCACGCGTTGTCCCTTTAAGTCCATGTAGCTTGCTACGACTTGGGTTCATACGTTGATGACCGACACGTTCGTTGCTGGGTCATGGATGCCTGTCTCTGTAATTTAGTGCCACTTTTGGTTTATAAGTAGCCATGTCGGCCCGGGTTCTCTGTCATATGGATGCTAGCGACACTGTCATATACGTGGGCCAAAATGCGCAAACGGTCCCGGTCCAGGTAAGGTGGCACCCGTGGGGTTACCGTGCGTGAGGCCGCAAAGTGATATGACGTCTTACAGCTAGATCGGTGTGACTTAGGATCGGGATCCTGACAGCGTTGGCATCAGAGCTGGACTGCCTGTAGGTTTCTCAAGCCAAACTGGTCGATGTTGAGTCTAGAAAAATTCTTAGTTATATGTAGGGGAATTGATTATGGAAGGGAACGTAAGGCTCTTTTTACTCCTGTACCTTATGCCCTTCTGATCGGAGTCAGTCTATTCTTTCTACGTGGATTTAGGACTAGGCCTCTTATCCTTACTAGGTTCACGTGTTACTAATCCGTAGACTCTTAGGATTGTTGGTTTCAAGCCTCAATTCAGTTTCTACCCTTTTAGTATGATGATTTTTGGACCCGGAACCTTGATATGGAATTGTTGAGTGGCTATGCTATCATTTGTATAATGTCTCAAATCTTTGTTTGAGCATTTACAGTTGTTATGCTGCCCGATTTCTTCCAGAAACACTAATGCCTTTGCATTATTTTGTGTTTCAGATGTCTGGCCGCACCCCTCACCAAGTGGTTCGTTTGACTCGGTGCATTAATGTGCCCGGTCACACGGCCATGCTAGTCCGTGTGCTGACTGAGACCGGTTATCGCTGGTATCCTGGGTACACCATGGAGGAACAGTACCGGGATTTCAATCAGAGTCATTATTTCTGCACAGTCCGGATATACCCCTCATATCCCGGAGCTAACGACCCCATCCACTGGTCTTATGGACTCGGGGTTACCATCGAGATGGCAGTGCAGGATGCCGCCTATTCGATGATGACCATTCTTCGGTCTAGGCATGCCCTGTTGCTGAACACTGAGTTCTGTTACATGCCAGCTTCACTTCCCGGAGAGGAAGGCTACTACACTGGTCTGTATACTGATGCTGCTCATGAAGAGCCACTGCTTCAGACTACTGTTCAGATGCTGGAGGATAGGGACCGTGAGGTGTGTGCCCTCCGAATGGAGCTGTATAACACTCGAGCCGCCCATTGGACTACTTTGACACGGCTTGCACCTACTGTGCACGCCGGATATCTGGACATGCGGGATTTGTACCCCGTGCGGACTCGTCTGCCTGATCGCATGGATTGGCGTGATGTTTGGGGTATTACACCTCCACGTGGGCGTCGGTTACCACCAGCATCGGGACCGAGGCCACATCCATGTCCCTATGGTCCACAGCCTTCGAGTGCTCGCGAGTTTCAAGATCCGTTTGTTCCACTTCCAGGCTACGGTGGTAATCTTTACGAAGATTACTACGGGAATGTCTGAGCTAGACCGTGGCAGTAGTAGTATTGTAGTAGTTGTATTCCCACAGTCCTGCGCGTCTTGTGGAATATGACTTAGTGTGTATTGAGTTCCGGAGGTGTAGTTAAATAATGTATAGGAGCTTGGAATGCCTCTGATGGGATGTATCGTCTTTCACTGCAGTTGTACTTTAGCCTTGGCTTGTACTAAACTATGTATGGTGTGTATGACCACTGGTGTATATATAGCAGTTTCTATATTACCATGTCGTACGGATGAACATCTCTGCATTCCGTGTCATCCATTACATTCTGCACTCCTATGTCAAGTTTTTGCCATCCTTGTCTAAACCGTTGTTTTGCTTCTTTAGGATGGTCCACACTCGCAACACTCCTGCTGCTCAGGAGCAGGGTGAGGCTAGCGGAGCTAGAGAAGGGAATCTTCCCCAGCCACCCTCCTTGGCTGAAGTTATGCTCGAGGCAGAACGGAACAAGAGAGAGACCAACCGTCTGCTGGAACGCATAGAGCAGAACACTGGGTTCCCTCAAAGGAATGACGTGGTGTCAATCAATGACTTTATCAAGATGTGCCCACCGAAGTTCCATCACTCCACTGAACCTCTGGATGCGGATGACTGGCTACATAGTATCACCCACAAGCTACACTCTGCCCGTGTGGCCGAAGCTGACAAGGTTACCTACGCCGCCTACCATCTTGAGGGCCCTGCCACTCTTTGGTGGGAAAACTTTGAAGCTATGCGTCCTGCTGGCCAAATCACTACTTGGGTTGAGTTCAGTGAGGCGTTCCGTGAACATCACATTCCGGAAGGTCTCATGGATCGCAAGCGGGAGGAATTCTGCAATTTCACCCAGGGCCGGTTAGCTGTGGATGGCTATAGTCGCGAGTTTGGCAACTTGGCACGCTATGAACCTGAGGAAGTATCCACCGATGCCAAGAAGCAGGCGAGGTTCCGCAAGGGACTCAGCCCTAAACTCCGCCGAGATCTACGTCTGCACGAGTGCACCTCCTTCCATAAGTTGGTAAACAAGGCTATCAGTGCTGAAACGGGCCAGTCCGACTTCGAGGCCACACGCAAGCATACTCGAGACTTTGGTTCCTCATCCGGCTCTGGTTCTCACAAGAGCCGTGTGTGGGTTCCTAACACTGCTCTGCCACCCAAGTACACACCGAGGCCATCCTATGAGGCGCCTCGCCCAACTCAACAGTTTGCACCTGCTAAGACCTATGGAGGACCACCTTCCAACTTTGCTCCACGCACTAGCACTGTGACATGCTTCAAGTGTGGAGAACCGGGGCACTACATGCGTGAGTGTCCTCAGAACCAACCAGGAAAACCCGTTGGCCGTGGTAAGCCAACCGGCAAGGTGAATTATGTCAAGCCAATCCCCACTTCAAGTGGTCATGTCAACTATGTCTCTGCTGAGGAAGCTTATGAGGATCCTAACGTCGTCCTTGGTACGCTTCTCGTTAACTGCCATCCGGCATCTGTTCTTTTCGATACTGGAGCATCCCATTCGTTCATATCTGAGGGCTATGCTCGAATGCACAACATGACTTTTTGTGACATGCCTACTTCCATGGTTATTCAAACTCCTGGTTCAAAGTGGCAAACCTCTAGGGTAAGCCATGGAAATGAAAACCTTGTCGATAGACTTGTTTTCCTAGCATCTCTAATCGCTCTCAAGTCCTCGGACATAAAAATCATTTTGGGTATGGACTGCATGACAACTCATTACGCCAAGATTGATTGCTATACTAGGACCGTCCAACTAACACACCTATCCGGCAAGATAGTAAATGTCTTGACCCGAATGGCTGAGCGTCAGCTCTACTCTCTTAATGCCAGCCCTCTACCAGAACTCGAAGATATCCCGGTAGTCCATGACTTTCCGGATGTTTTTCTAGAAGAACTGCCAGGAATTCCACCTGACAGAGATGTCGAGTTCGTGATAGATCTTATTCCAAGAACTTTCCCAATCTCTAGGAGACCTTATAAGATGGCACCCCTAGAATTAGCTGAGCTTAAGAAACAACTCGATGAGTCCTTGCAAAAAGGTTTCATCCGTCCTAGTTCTTCCCCTTGGGCTTGCCCCGTCCTCTTCGTCAAGAAGAAGGATGGAACGGAGCGGATGGTTGTAGATTACCGACCTGTCAATCTAGTCACCATAACGAATAAGTATCCGCTCCCCAGGATCAACGACCTGTATGATCAGCTCGCTGGATCCTCAGTCTTCTCTAAGATGGATTTGAGGTTGGGTTACCATCAAATCAAAATCAAGAACGGGGACATTCCTAAAACGGCTTTTGTTACTCGCTATGGCCAATATGAGTACACCGTCATGTCCTTCGGGTTAACCAATGCCCCAGCTACCTTTTCTCGGTTAATGAATTCTATATTCATGGAGTACTTGGATAAATTCGTCGTGGTATACCTCGATGATATACTCATTTACTCCAAGAACAAGGAAGATCATGCCGAGCATTTTAGGCTGGTATTGATGAAACTTCGAGAGCACCGTCTTTACGCCAAATTCTCTAAATGTGAATTCTGGTTGCCCGAAGTAACCTATCTAGGTCATGTGATTTCTGGCAAGGGTATTGCTGTCAATCCCGAGCGAGTTCAAGCCGTCCTCGATTGGACTCCCCCTGAATCGGTCAAGCAAGTTAGGAGTTTTCTTGGCTTAGCGAGCTATTGCCGACGCTTCGTAGAAAATTTCTCCAAGGTTGCTAAACCTCTAACTGAACTCCTCAAGAAAGATAAAAAGTTTGAGTGGACCCCATAGTGCGAGTCCAGTTTTCAGGAACTGAAAAGACGCCTGACATCTGCACCTGTACTGGTACCACCAGACTTTTCCAAGGATTTTATAATCTATTGCGACGCCTTGCGACAAGGACTAGGTTGCATACTCATGCAAGATCGTCAAGTGATTGCTTACGCATCTCGACAGTTGCGTTGTCACACCCCGATTTTCATATCACATTGCTTAAGCTTATTCTCATGTTAAAAATGTGGATTTGCAAAAACTTTTGAGTGTTTTTGACTTTGCTTGGTTTGACTTTTGTCTGCTGTTTGCTAGTGCTCTAAAAATCAAATAAATTCTCCAACTCTTATACTTCATCTCCTTGACCCAAAACCTTTTCCCAATGATCATGCCATGTGTGTAGACCAGTATAGAATTTTCTTATAAAAATATTTTGGTCAAATGGTATTTTCTAAAATTAGTTTTCCAAAAACCCCTGAATTGAGGTTTGCACTGCAAGTACCTTATTTAGGGTGTGAAAAAACTTTCAAAAAGTTTATTTGAATCCTATTAGATATAGGACTCCCAGAAACCACAAAAGTATAATTTTAGAAGTTATTTTTATATTTTATTTGAAAGCTTTTTCTTAAGGCCAGAAATGGTCTTTAATAGGGAAAAATTATTTAAACATTTCAAAAATATTTGCCAAAATTCAGGGAGACTCATAGGACATATATTGTCCATATATAAGAGTTTCAACACATGGTCATGTTCAAAATATTGGACAAATCCTTCCAAAACCCTTTCTGGATATTTCAAGCTTTTGAAATATTTACAAAGGAAATATTCTCCAAAAATTCCAGGGAAATTCTATCATGTCATATATGACATATTTGATGATCTTGCAAAGCCTCATGCCTTGAAGATCAAGGAAACATCCTCAAACCCCTTCAAAACCATTCTGTCCATAATTGAAGTTTGAGCAACTCTACATTGCCAAACTTGTCCAAATGCTCTCAAATTTGGTGCACATGCTAGAATGGCCTAATAGGGCATCTAGACCAAATGGCACAAGATTTGGAATAGAGAAACTTGATCAGATCACCCCAAAACCACTTCTGTTCAAATTCAAATTTGAACAACTTTACATTGTCAACTTTTTATCTGGAGCCTCAAACTTTGTGGGCATGTTCATATCCCCAAATGATGATGCTACACCAAGTGGTGCATCAAGGGGAGATGATTTGCTTAACTCCAACATGGTGAAACCATTTCTATTCATTTCTAGGGTTCACCAAAGTTACATTGGCCACTTTACCCAAATGAGCTCAAATTTGGTGTAGGGGCCTAATTATAGGTGACATTTGATCCTGTTAAGTCCCATGTCAAGTGGATGTAATTTGCTTGACCAAACCCTGATCAAACACCTTCTGTTCATTTACCAAAACAAGTGGTTGAACCCTTTTTACTTTTCTCCATGGCCTCAAGTTCTTACCACAGCTTCCCCTAGTCCTATTCTACCTCCAGTAACTCTCCTCTGCCTTATCTCAATTATTGGAGGGCAAAAACCCCATTTTTACTCTTGTGGACAGCCACCTTCTTCTCCTCCTTCACCTCTCTCCTCACTCCAGTGGCTCTTAGAGCATCCAAGTCTGCCTCCCCCTTTCTTTACTACTCCCTATACCCACTAGACACGGTTGGACACAAGAGGACACGGCCAGGACAGCACATGCACGACCATGCCGGCCATAGACGCGCTCTGGAGCACGCTACAGTGCACCAAGGCACTGTAGCTCGGCCCTCCCGAGGCTTCCAGACAGCCTTGGGCAGAGAGAGCGTGTCCCCCGAGGTGCCCTCGACGTCCATGACCTGCAGGACGGTCGGCCCTATCCTCTCCGGCCCTCCTCCTCTCTCTCCTCGAGCTCGCCCGTGCGCGCCCTGGACCATGCTCACGGTGCACCGCGGCTGCCCTATATAAAGCCTTCCCCTCGAGCACCCGTTGCTTCTTCTGGATCCTCCTCTTCTCCGCGCACCTCCCAGACATCCCCAACCTCCCTCCCGTGGCCTCCTACCTCCTCCATGGCCGGAGTGCCGCCGCCGGCCACCGCTCAGATTCGCGTCGTGGGAAGCCCTCCCTTCCCCCTCTTCGCTCCAGTGCAACGCCAGGACCTCCGCCAGTACTCCCCGCACATTCTCCTCTCCTCCCCGAGCCTGTCTTGCCGTGCCCAACCGTCGCCCGAAGCCCCGCCCGCCGGCGTCGAAGCCACTAACGGCTCGGCCATCCCCAGCCAGCGTGAGGCCCCTGGATGGACTCGGCTCGGTCCCCCGGAGCCGATGGTGTGCTGGAAGCCGCCGGGGAGGAACAGGATCGCCGGGGAACGGCGCCGGCGTCGCCCCTGCCTTCTCCTCTGCGTCGGGCGATGGGAGGACGATGAACCCGACAGGCGGGCCCCGCCTGTAAGCGCCACCGGCCCGGTGCAAGCAGCCGACGGGTGGCCCCTCCCCGATAAGTGGAGGCGCATTTCGGTGGCTGCGTTTTCCTGCGGTGGTGGCGCCCCGCCGTAACTACGCCTTCGACGTCACCGCCTCCATCCCGCCGCTGAGCCACTGGGCTGAGCCCAGTGGGCATTGGTTAACTGGGCCTCGCCCAGAGCGCTGTATAAGGTCGAACCCCTGTTCTTTTCCTTTTTATTTATTCTGCCAACTTCAAAAATGCCCCAAATATTCATATGAACTCCAAATTGAATGATTCAAATTTCTGGTAGCTTCTAAAATCGTGCCCTAACACATGGTGCAACATGCACATTATTCCAGAAAGTTTTCCTATTCAAATATTTATCAAATGCCCATTTTCCACTTTCTGTGATTAACTTTAAAAAATCACAGAGAGCTCATTTTTGATCCAAATGCAGTGATTCTAGTTCCTAGATACTTGTCATGTCCAAACTTAGTTTTGGAACATTTTTAATAATAGTTTCTGTACCCCACCAATTATTGAGCCATTTCTTCCTATTTATCAGCTTTGGAAAATCCTAGGAAATTCATTTCAATTCCAAATCCATTGAAACCAACTCCTAAATGCTTCTAAAATCATGACTTGATGATGGGTACCTTTGCCCATCATTCAAGAAATTATTTCTGTATACTTCTTCCAAATCCATAAGCCCTTTGGTTCCATCATATTGGAATGTTCCAAATCATCCATTGATCCAACACCTATGAAACCACCTTGGTCATTTCTAATATGACCAGAGGTATCCTAGAAAAGTCCAACTCCTATTTTTAGAGCACTTTTATTGTTGCTTTGATTGTGTTGCTTATTATGATTGTTTCCATCGTTAGTTGACGTAATAAGCGGAGTATTCGGAGATGGACCAGAAGATTTGAAGACTCTGAAGAATAAGGCAAGCAGCCCTTTGACCATGTTCAAGAACCTTTTTATGCATGTCTCATAGCACCTTATTATTCAATGCATCGGAATCATGTTAAGGTGGAAACCACTTTGGTTGCTACCTTTGTTACTTTACTGTTGAAACTTGCATCAGACATGACCCTACCTTCCTATGAGGGTTATGTGGGTGGGAGTAGTTAGGTTGCTTTAATAGTGGCTACGCAAATGGGACGGGTATATGCATGGTGACGGAGGCAGGATACTTTCAAAAGACTTTTTGAAAACCCCGTCGGGTGCCATTTATGCCCGAGGGAGATGGTGAGATGGGTAACCACTTGATGAAGAAGTGGTGTACCGAGGCAAGTGTGTGTGTTGTTTTGAAAACGGATTGGTTTAAGTTGCGACCGTTATTCCAACCAAACACGCGCAACCACTCTACCCTTATATGGGAAAGGGCATTATTGATTACCTAGGTCGATACTAGCATGGTGCCCGCATTACTAGTGACGGGGGTGACATGAGGTCACTCTCGGGACGGGGTCGTGCTTGGATAGGCGGCCATGACTGTTTTCACAGGGCACCGGACACACCGTTGGTACCCCGTGCTTGTGATATATGATGAATTCGGAGCGAGTCTCCACAAACCTTGAGATGTGAAATGTTTGGCACAGGGGCTGTTACCAATCGAGTGGACTCCATATTAGTGTCGCCTAGGGAAAGATAGTGATCGGGTGCTTACCCCGGGTACTTGAGGTACCGCGGGTCGTGGATGACACGGAAGTTCCCCGGATCTAGTGGGTAAAGTGTGCAACCTCTGCAGAGTGTAAAACTATTCGAATAGCCGTGTCCACGGTCATGGACAGTTGGGTAACCGCTCTTGGGCTACGTCCAATGTTTGCGAAACCTGGTGTGTGTGTGTGAGGAAACAACATGGTTCAGTGATATTGATGAAGTCAACATGGTCCAGTGAGATTGATGATGTGATACCTGAGGAACTTACAATGAGCTTGAACATGAGTTGATTACAACTCTTTCTCGATAATGATGTCTGTGCCCTCCTGATACTTGTTACAGACACATGCATATCCTTGTTATATGTTGATCATACTTGCATATGAAAAACTAGCTTTCCGCAAAACTACCAATTTAGTAGTAGAGCCTTGCATAATTATTCGGTTACCACACTTGGGTTGCTTGCGAGTACATTCAATGTACTCATTGGCTTGCCACTGGTTATTTTATTGGCCAGGCAGGAGAGAACAGGTTATGATGAAGATTTCTCGGTGACGAGCATGCGAGCTAGGACGCTTCCCAGTCAGAATGCCTGTAGGGTTAAAGGCAGATGGCATGGGTCCATGTTGTTGTTGAAGATTTCCGCTGCGATGATATACTCAAGACTTGACCATTATGGTCCTATTTGTGTAACACGGTATGTAAGGATGTAAGACTCTTGTTATTCAGCTTCTGTGTGTTCAGTGAGCATTGATCTCTGGGATCACTGTACACGTGCATTCGGTGATCACGACTTATGAGTCGGGGTCCCCACAGAGCTGGTATCAGAGCCATCCTGACTGTAGGAAGCCTTAGTTAGCATGGTCGTTAGTTAGGGTAAAACTATTTCCAAAACTACTACCAGTTTTTCGAAAACTAGGCTATACTTGATCTCTTCCCCTTCAAAACCTTGGTCGCTAAACCCCCCCTATGCCCCTGACCACTGGATTTTCTGTAAATCCTCGTGGAGTGCACCTTGCCGAACACTCACCCACCACTTTTGCACACAAGATTAATGACACCACAACAAGACGGTACCAACAGAAACTACATCCTCGATGGATGGGGACATGAAGACCCAGAAGATTGTGGTACCCTTGACAAGAGCCCCCAAGATGGAGCAACCCTAGCCTACGATGACCAGGGAATAGGTTATGCAAAATCATGATATACATCGCTAATAGAGTAATCATGTCACTACCGTTGTTGTATCGGCAACCACCGGTGAATGAGAACCTTGCCATTTGGTCCGCCTCACTATAGTGAGCAGGAAAACGGTTCTCTTCATTCTCCGCTCTTGGTGTCGATGTTTTCATCAACGAAATTGACATGTTGGACCTCTAATATGCTTTGTTCTTATAATTACATATGGATTGCCTACCTGGTACCATCGACGCCCCAGAAGGCACAAGGGATCGTCATGGTTGAAGAGACAAGAGGAGACAAGTCAACGCCAGCTACAAGGAGGCACCTTCACCACCTCATCTCATCAGGCGAAAAGATTGTTGAAGATTCTTCAGGCTCAACCCGGATCGTTCATCAAGCAACTACAAGGGACATAGCAACACCTGAGGAAGCTCAGAAGACTGCACGAGGCACAAGTCACGACACTGAGTCTGAGAACCCCTAGGGTAGGATGAGTCGTGTACCCCCTATGCGCACTCGAGTCCATATGATGGTTCGAATAGAACCATGATTGTGTGTTGTTTGCTTTTATTCGTTTGTGTTTTGATATAAGTCGCACTTTTGCCCCAGGCAACAAGTGCATGGCTATATCACCTCCCTTGCCTCGTTTCTTTTGTTTCGGCCTTTTTGCACCTGTTTGTTACACCTACACTATAGAACCCCCTTTAGGCATTCCCCTCCTCTACGCTGCTTCTTCCCTCTATTCTCTCTCTCCCCAATTGAAGACCCGCAGGACAAGATGCACCAAGGATTCTACCTCGGCAACCAACTGGCACCGAAGACTTCTGCTACAACCTCCACGATCTATTGCAACCCCGTAGAGTTACGTTTAACCCTCCAGACTAGTAACCCCTTTTTCCTAGACCCTTTGAGACTTCCCGAGACACTCCAGCACGAATCCTTAACCATGTGCCTAACCCATGGTAAAGCGAGAGAACCTGTTAAGCCTTTGTAACCTTGCACAACACTGGGTTCGTAAAGGAGCTAGTGGACATGATGAGTGAGCACATTTTCATCCAGATATAGCACGAGGTCTGACGATGCCATAGATAGACCAGTTCAAGGATATTGGACAGATGACTTGGTGGTTTATATCAGTGACTTCGAGGAACTATCTGAGGCCCTGGTGGATTATGAGGTTTTCATGTTGGTAGGATCATGACTTTGGGGAAGTATGTAGGAATGCCCGTTGGACATGAGATTTGGATTTATGTAGGTGATTCTGGTTGGTATAATGCTGGTTATGTCTGCAAGATTCGGAGTAAGATTGGATTTAGGCCTATGATCCTGATTATGATATCATGCTTCTTGGTGGACGATAACCTAGGAGATTGGATTATTTGTCGGAGTTGATTTAGGGATCTATATAGTCGTGATCTTGGAGTTTACTTGACCCGGATGATGGGAATTTGGTGGACATACTATTGTGATGCATAGTCCTTCCAAGTATTTGGGGATCATAGGGACTTGAGATCTTGTGGAACATCGTAGACATCGGATTTGTAGGAATTGTCGGATTATGTGGTGATTGATGGTAATTACCGGGCTATCGGAGTTGATCCATAGGAAGGAAACAAATCTTGGAGTGGCATATGACGTGTTTCCTTAGAATAGAGATGCATTACCTTGAGCCTTGCAAGACTAGGTTGAGCACTTGGATTGTGGAGTTTAATTTAAAGCTCAGCAGCATGTATGATCTACCTTTGGATTTTAGAGGTAGACGTACATATGTATTTGGGATTCTTAGACAAGTATGATTTTGTTAGACCATCTCTTGAGAGTCATGAGGAGATGTATGACAATGAGTGGTGATTGGAGTTGGTCTCTGCGAGAAGATGCTTTTCCGTTCGGAGTACTAGATGGAGCTATTGGCATCTCAGAAACTGTGCTTAAGGATAAGAAGATATAAGTTCATTCACTCACTAGAATCCTTGAAACCCTTAAGCCCCACCGAGCCACGACCTGGTCAGATTCTGACCATGGGCCTTGACTCAGAGTCAGGAAGGCCTCTGCAATACTCCTCCGAGACCACCACCAATACCCCAGCTTACCTTGCGTACCCCCTTAGACCTCATGAAGCTATTAGACGAGTTGGGTAACATCATCATTTGATGGCCTACTTGTCTGCCCGAAGACAAGAAGAGACGGACAGCTGGATAGAAGACGTTTGAAGACCGCCCTGTCAAGAAGGAAGATCTACACCGACCACCGTCATCAAGAAGAAGACTTCCGCGTTGAAGACCGGGCGTATCTACAAACCACTCCTCAATGGAACCGAGCTTTTCCGTGTCGAAGGAACGCTCACACCAAGTTGCATCAAGACTTGAAGGCACGATTCTGGTGGTACGAGATGGAAAGAGAGATTTGCAACCCATGTTGCAAGTGTGATGTGTGCCAAAGGGTCAAGTTGAAAATCAGTGACCCGCTAGATTGCTTCAACCACTCAAGGCTTCTGAGTGGAAGTGGGATAAAGACGGAATGAACTTCGTCACTAGATTACCAAGGTCGGATAAGAGGACATGGCTCTATCTGGGTCATAGTCGATCATCTGACCAAGGTGGTCTATTTCATTCCTGTCAAGACCACTTATGATGGCAACCGGCTGGCAGCTCTCTACATCGACCGAATCGTAAGTCTTCACGGCGTTCCCAAGGAGATTGTGTCAGATCGAGGAACCCAGTTCACCTTAAGGTTCTGGAAGAAGTTCCGAGAAGCCTTGGGAACCAAGTATCTTTCAGCACGGCTTTCCACCCCTAGACCGGAGGTCAGACTGAGCGAGTCAATCAGATTCTCGAAGACATACTCCGAGCCTGTGTCTTGGCATATGGAGCCAAGTGGGAGGATTGTCTCCCTTTTGCCAAGTTCTCCTATAACAACAGTTACCAGTCGAGCCTTCAGATGGCACCATTTGAGGTGTTGTACGGACGCAGATGCCGCACACCCCTCAACTGGTCAGAGATTGGAGAAGAGCTAGTCCTTGGACCGGATATTCTCCGCGCAGCGGAAGAGCAAGTCCAACTAGTCAGAGAACGTTTGAAGGCAGCCAAGTCAAGGCAAAAGTGCTATGCTGACACTCACTGTCGGAACATAAGTTTCCATGTCGGGGACCATGTGTACCTGCGGGTAACTCCTCTGGAGGGAACCAAGCGTTTCCACGTCAAGGGGAAGCTCGCACTAAGGTTCGTTGGACCCTTTGAGATCACTATAACTCATGTGGTAGACGGCTCCCCAGCTAGATCTACCACCTGAGATACCTTCCATGCACCAAATCTTCCACGAGCCCCCACTCTGGAAGTGCTTCTTTCCTCCTAGCCAGCCCGATGGCCGCAAGGACATCGATCACCGAGCCTTTGGCAGCTAACCCTACCTAACCTATGCAAGAGACCCCTCAGCAACCTCCATCAAGGACGACATCAAGCAAGAAGCCCTACCATCAAGCACATCAGGATTCCAAGGAGCACCGCTCGGAAGCGGAACCAACAAGAAGAAGTGAAGACTACCCCGTATCCAAGATTCCGCTTTTCTTTCCACGCCTAGTCTGGGAATCTCGGGGACGAGATTCTTGTAAGGGGGGTAGGTCTGTCACACCCCGATTTTCATATCACATTGCTTAAGATTATTCTCATGTTAAAAATGTGGATTTGCAAAAACTTTTGAGTGTTTTTGACTTTGCTTGGTTTGACTTTTGTCTGCTGTTTGCTAGTGCTCTAAAAATCAAATAAATTCTCCAACTCTTATACTTCATCTCCTTGACCCAAAACCTTTTCCCAATGATCATGCCATGTGTGTAGACCAGTATAGAATTTTCTTATAAAAATATTTTGGTCAAATGGTATTTTCTAAAATTAGTTTTCCAAAAACCCCTGAATTGAGGTTTGCACTGCAAGTACCTTATTTAGGGTGTGAAAAATCTTTCAAAAAGTTTATTTGAATCCTATTAGATATAGGACTCCCAGAAACCACAAAAGTATAATTTTAAAAGTTATTTTTATATTTTATTTAAAAGCTTTTTCTTAAGGCCAGAAATGGTCTTTAATAGGGAAAAATTATTTAAACATTTCAAAAATATTTGCCAAAATTCAGGGAGACTCATAGGACATATATTGTCCATATATAAGAGTTTCAACACATGGTCATGTTCAAAATATTGGACAAATCCTTCCAAAACCCTTTCTGGATATTTCAAGCTTTTGAAATATTTACAAAAGAAATATTCTCCAAAAACTCCAAGGAAATTCTATCATGTCATATATGACATATTTGATGATCTTGCAAAGCCTCATGCCTTGAAGATCAAGGAAACATCCTCAAACCCCTTCAAAACCATTCTGTCCATAATTGAAGTTTGAGCAACTCTACATTGCCAAACTTGTCCAAATGCTCTCAAATTTGGTGCACATGCTAGAATGGCCTAATAAGGCATCTAGACCAAATGGCACAAGATTTGGAATAGAGCAACTTGATCAGATCACCCCAAAACCACTTCTGTTCAAATTCAAATTTGAACAACTTTACATTGTCAACTTTTTATCTGGAGCCTCAAACTTTGTGGGCATGTTCATATCCCCAAATGATGATGCTACACCAAGTGGTGCATCAAGGGGAGATGATTTGCTTAACTCCAACATGGTGAAACCATTTCTGTTCATTTCTAGGGTTCACCAAAGTTACATTGGCCACTTTACCCAAATGAGCTCAAATTTGGTGTAGGGGCCTAATTATAGGTGACATTTGATCCTGTTAAGTCCCATGTCAAGTGGATGTAATTTGCTTGACCAAACCCTGATCAAACACCTTCTCTTCATTTACCAAAACAAGTGGTTGAACCCTTTTTACTTTTCTCCATGGCCTCAAGTTCTTACCACAGCTTCCCCTAGTCCTATTCTACCTCCAGTGACTCTCCTCTGCCTTATCTCAATTATTGGAGGGTAAAAACCCCATTTTTACTCTTGTGGACAACCACCTTCTTCTCCTCCTTCACCTCTCTCCTCACTCCAGTGGCTCCTAGAGCATCCAAGTCTGCCTCCCCCTTTCTTTACTACTCCCTATACCCACTAGACACGGTTGGACACAAGAGGACACGGCCAGGACAGCACAGGCACGACCATGCCGGCCATAGACGCGCTCTGGAGCACGCTACAGTGCACCAAGGCACTGTAGCTCGGCCCTCCCGAGGCTTCCAGACAGCCTTGGGCAGAGAGAGCGTGTCCCCCGAGGTGCCCTCGACGTCCACGACCTGCAGGACGGTCGGCCCTATCCTCTCCGGCCCTCCTCCTCTCTCTCCTCGAGCTCGCCCGTGCGCGCCCTGGACCATGCTCACGGTGCACCGCGGCTGCCCTATATAAAGCCTTCCCCTCGAGCGCCCGTTGCTTCTTCTGGATCCTCCTCTTCTCCGCGCACCTCCCAGACATCCCCAACCTCCCTCCCGTGGCCTCCTACCTCCTCCATGGCCGGAGTGCCGCCGCCGGCCACCGCTCAGATTCGCGTCGTGGGAAGCCCTCCCTTCCCCCTCTTCGCTCCAGTGCAACACCAGGACCTCCGCCAGTACTCCCCGCACATTCTCCTCTCCTCCCCGAGCCTGTCTTGCCGTGCCCAACCGTCGCCCGAAGCCCCGCCCACTAGCGTCGAAGCCACTAACGGCTCGGCCATCCCCAGCCAGCGTGAGGCCCCTGGATGGACTCGGCTCGGTCCCCCGGAGCCGATGGTGTGCTGGAAGCCGCCGGGGAGGAACAGGATCGCCGGGGAACGGCGCCGGCGTCGCCCCTGCCTTCTCCTCTGCGTCGGGCGGGGGGAGGACGACGAACCCGACAGGCGGGCCCCGCCTGTAAGCGCCACCGGCCCGGTGCAAGCAGCCGACGGGTGGCCCCTCCCCGATAAGTGGAGGCGCATTTCGGTGGCTGCGTTTTCCTGCGGTGGTGGCGCCCCGCCGTAACTACGCCTTCGACGTCACCGCCTCCATCCCGCCGCTGAGCCACTGGGCTGAGACCAGTGGGCGTTGGTTAACTGGGCCTCGCCCAGAGCGCTGTATAAGGTCGAACCCCTGTTCTTTTCCTTTTTATTTATTCTGCCAACTTCAAAAATGCCCCAAATATTCATATGAACTCCAAATTGCATGATTCAAATTTCTGGTAGCTTCTAAAATCGTGCCCTAACACATGGTGCAACATGCATATTATTCCAGAAACTTTTCCTATTCAAATATTTATCAAATGCCCATTTTCCACTTTCTGTGATTAACTTTAGAAAATCACAGAGAGCTCATTTTTGATCCAAATGCAGTGATTCTAGTTCCTAGATGCTTGTCATGTCCAAACTTAGTTTTGGAACATTTTTAATAATAGTTTCTGTACCCCACCAATTATTGAGCCATTTCTTCCTATTTATCAGCTTTGGAAAATCCTAGGAAATTCATTTCAATTCCAAATCCATTGAAACCAACTCCTAAATGCTTCTAAAATCATGACTTGATGATGGGTACCTTTGCCCATCATTCAAGAAATTATTTCTGTATACTTCTTCCAAATCCATAAGCCCTTTGGTTCCATCATATTGGAATGTTCCAAATCATCCATTGATCCAACACCTATGAAACCACCTTGGTCATTTCTAATATGACCAGAGGTATCCTAGAAAAGTCCAACTCCTATTTTTAGAGCACTTTTATTGTTGCTTTGATTGTGTTGCTTATTATGATTGTTTCCATCGTTAGTTGACGTAATAAGCGGAGTATTCGGAGATGGACCAGAAGATTTGAAGACTCTGAAGAATAAGGCAAGCAGCCCTTTGACCATGTTCAAGAACCTTTTTATGCATGTCTCATAGCACCTTATTATTCAATGCATCGGAATCATGTTAAGGTGGAAACCACTTTGGTTGCTACCTTTGTTACTTTACTGTTGAAACTTGCATCAGACATGACCCTACCTTCCTATGAGGGTTATGTGGGTGGGAGTAGTTAGGTTGCTTTAATAGTGGCTACGCAAATGGGACGGGTATATGCATGGTGACGGAGGCAGGATACTTTCAAAAGACTTTTTGAAAACCCCGTCGGGTGCCATTTATGCCCGAGGGAGATGATAAAAGACTTTTTGGAAATATGCCCTAGAGGCAATAATAAAAGAGTTATTATTATATTTCCTTGTTCATGATAATCGTTTATTATCCATGCTATAACTGTATTGATTGGAAACTCAAATACATGTGTGGATGAATAGACAGACTTTGTGTCCCTAGTGAGCCTCTACAGGACTAGCTCGTTGATCAAAGATGACCGCGGTTTCCAGGTCATAGACATGAGTTGTCATTTGATAACGGGATCACATCATTAGGAGAATGATGTGATGGACGAGACCCAAACGTTAAACATAGCTTTTGATCGTGTCAGTTATCGCTATAGTTTTCTGCATGTCAAGTATAAGTTCCTATGACCATGAGATCATGTAACTCACTGACACCGTAGGAGTGCTTTGTGTGTGCCAAACGTCACAACGTAACTGGGTGACTATAAAGGTACTCTACAGGTATCTATGAGGGTGTCTGTTGAGTTGACATGGATCGAGACTGGGATTTGTCACTCCGTGTGACGGAGAGGTATCTCCGGGCCCACTCGGTAATACGTCATCTCAATGAGCTCAAAGTGACTAAGTAGTTGGTCACGGGATTATGTATTACGGTAACGAGTAAAGAGACTTGCCGGTAACGAGATTGAACTAGGTATAGAGATACCGACGATCGAATCTCGGGCAAGTAACATACCGACGAGACAAAGGGAACTGTATACGGGATTGCCTGAATCCTTGACATCGTGGTTCATCCGATGAGATCATCGAGAAACATGTGGGAACCAATATGGGTATCCAGATCCCGCTATTGGTTATTGACCTGGGAGTGTCTCGGTCATGACTACATGGTTTCCGAACCCGCAGGGTCTACACACTTAAGGTTCGGTGACGCTAGGGTTGTTAGTGAGAATAGTGCATGGTTACCGAAGGTTGTTCGGAGTCCCGGATGAGATCCCGGACATGACGAGGGTCTCCGGAATGGTACGGAGACGAAGATTGATATATAGGATGAAAGGTTTCGGAGTCCGGAAGTGTTCCGGGGAGCATCGGGAAATCGGCGGACGACCGAAAGGGGTTTCGGGGGTTCCGGAAGTGGTTTCGGGCCTAATGGGCCACAAGGGGGGACACAACAGCCCTCATAGGGCTGTGCGCCCCCCCCCTGGGCCCTCTCCTCATGCGCAAGGGGAGGTGGACCCTCCTAGGGCAGCCGCACGCCCCCTGGCTTGGGGGGCAAGGCGCCTAGGGGGGGAAACCCTAGGGCCTGGCCCTTGGCCGCCGCCCCCCCTGCCCTGGCCGCCGGCCCCCCTAGGGGAAACCCTAGGGCGCCCCCCTCTCCTCCTTCCCCCTATATATAGAGAGGTAGAGGGAGGGCAGCCAACACAAGTTCGTGCCTCGGTGCTGCCCTCCCTCTCCCATAACATCTTCCTCTCCCGCGGTGCTTAGGCGAAGCCCTGCTGGAATCCTCCATCACCACCACCACCACGCCGTCGTGCTGCCGGTTCTCCATCAACCTCTCCTCCACCCCTTGCTGGATCAAGAAGGAGGAGACGTCCCCGAGCCATACGTGTGAAGAACGCGGAGGCACCGTTGCTTCGGTGCTAGGATCTTCGGCGATCTGAATCGCGGTGAGTACGACTCCATCAACCGCGTTCTCAACGCTTCCGCTTAGCGATCTACAAGGGTATGTGGATCCTACTCTCCCCTCGTAGTTGCATCTACTAGATTGATCTTGGTGAACGTAGAGAAATTTTTTTGTTTTCCATGCAACGTTCCCCAACAGTGGTATCAGAGCCAGGTTCTTGCGTAGATGCTTTCTCGAGTAGAACACAAAAGGTTTTGTGGGCGTTGATGTTTAAATTGCTGCCCTCCTTAGTCTTTCTTGATTCAGCGGTATTATGGGATGAAGCGGCCCGGACCAACTTTCAAAAGACTTTTTGGAAATATGCCCTAGAGGCAATAATAAAAGAGTTATTATTATATTTCCTTGTTCATGATAATCGTTTATTATCCATGCTATAACTGTATTGATTGGAAACTCAAATACATGTGTGGATGAATAGACAGACTTTGTGTCCCTAGTGAGCCTCTACAGGACTAGCTCGTTGATCAAAGATGACCGCGGTTTCCAGGTCATAGACATGAGTTGTCATTTGATAACGGGATCACATCATTAGGAGAATGATGTGATGGACGAGACCCAAACGTTAAACATAGCTTTTGATCGTGTCAGTTATCGCTATAGTTTTCTGCATGTCAAGTATAAGTTCCTATGACCATGAGATCATGTAACTCACTGACACCGTAGGAGTGCTTTGTGTGTGCCAAACGTCACAACGTAACTGGGTGACTATAAAGGTACTCTACAGGTATCTCTGAGGGTGTCTGTTGAGTTGACATGGATCGAGACTGGGATTTGTCACTCCGTGTGACGGAGAGGTATCTCCGGGCCCACTCGGTAATACGTCATCTCAATGAGCTCAAAGTGACTAAGTAGTTGGTCACGGGATTATGTATTACGGTAACGAGTAAAGAGACTTGCCGGTAACGAGATTGAACTAGGTATAGAGATACCGACGATCGAATCTCGGGCAAGTAACATACCGACGAGACAAAGGGAACTGTATACGGGATTGCCTGAATCCTTGACATCGTGGTTCATCCGATGAGATCATCGAGAAACATGTGGGAACCAATATGGGTATCCAGATCCCGCTATTGGTTATTGACCTGGGAGTGTCTCGGTCATGACTACATGGTTTCCGAACCCGCAGGGTCTACACACTTAAGGTTCGGTGACGCTAGGGTTGTTAGTGAGAATAGTGCATGGTTACCGAAGGTTGTTCGGAGTCCCGGATGAGATCCCGGACATGACGAGGGTCTCCGGAATGGTCCGGAGACGAAGATTGATATATAGGATGAAAGGTTTCGGAGTCCGGAAGTGTTCCGGGGAGCATCGGGAAATCGGCGGACGACCGAAAGGGGTTTCGGGGGTTCCGGAAGTGGTTTCGGGCCTAATGGGCCACAAGGGGGGACACAACAGCCCTCATAGGGCTGTGCGCCCCCCCCCCTGGGCCCTCTCCTCATGCGCAAGGGGAGGTGGACCCTCCTAGGGCAGCCGCACCCCCCTGGCTTGGGGGGCAAGGCGCCTAGGGGGGGAAACCCTAGGGCCTGGCCCTTGGCCGCCGCCCCCCCTGCCCTGGCCGCCGGCCCCCCTAGGGGAAACCCTAGGGAGCCCCCCTCTCCTCCTTTCTCCTATATATAGAGAGGTAGAGGGAGGGCAGCCAACACAAGTTCGTGCCTCGGTGCTGCCCTCCCTCTCCCATAACATCTTCCTCTCCCGCGGTGCTTAGGCGAAGCCCTGCTGGAATCCTCCATCACCACCACCACCACGCCGTCGTGCTGCCAGTTCTCCATCAACCTCTCCTCCACCCCTTGCTGGATCAAGAAGGAGGAGACGTCCCCGAGCCGTACGTGTGAAGAACGCGGAGGCACCGTTGCTTCGGTGCTAGGATCTTCGGCGATCTGAATCGCGGCGAGTACGACTCCATCAACCGCGTTCTCAACGCTTCCGCTTAGCGATCTACAAGGGTATGTGGATCCTACTCTCCCCTCGTAGTTGCATCTACTAGATTGATCTTGGTGAACGTAGAGAAAAAAATTTGTTTTCCATGCAACGTTCCCCAACAGTGGTATCAGAGCCAGGTTCTTGCGTAGATGCTTTCTCGAGTAGAACACAAAAGGGTTTGTGGGCGTTGATGTTTAAATTGCTGCCCTCCTTAGTCTTTCTTGATTCAGCGGTATTATGGGATGAAGCGGCCCGGACCAACTTTACATGTCCACGTACATGAGACTGGTTCCATCGACAGACATGTGACTTTTGTTGCATAAGATGGCTGGCGGGTGTCTGTCTCTCCTATCTTAGTTGAATCGGAATAGAACAAGGCGGTCCTTGTAGAAGGTTAAATAGCAACTTGAATATCACCGTTGTGGCTTTGCGTAGGTAAGAAGCGTTCTTGCTAGATACCCGTAGCAGCCACGTAAAACATGCAACAACAAATTAGAGGACGTCTAACTTGTTTTTGCAGGGTATGTATGTGATATGATATGGCCAATGACATGATGAGATATATTTGATGTATGAGATGATCATGTTGTAATAGTTAATATCGACTTGCATGTCGATGCATACGGCAACCGGCAGGAGCCATAGGGTTGTCTTTATTTTTGTATGACCTGCGTGTCAATCATTTAGCGCTTTGTAATGCTTTACTTTATCGCTAAACGGTAGCAATAGTAGTAAGAGCATGGTGGGCGCGCGACAACCCCGATGGCAACACGATGATGGAGATCATGATGATGGAGATCATGGTGTGGCGCCGGTGACGATGGAGATCATGCCGGTGCTTTGGAGATGGAGATCAAAAGCACGAGTTGATGGCCATATCATGTCACTTATGATTTGCATGTGATGTTAATCCTTTTATGCATCTTATTTTGCTTAGGACGACGGTAGTATTATAAGATGATCCTTCACTAAAATTTCAAGATAAAATTGTGTTCCCCCCGAGTGTGCGCCGTTGCGAAGGTTCGTCGTTTCGAAGCACCACGTGATGATCGGGTGTGATAGACTCTACGTTCGCATACAACGGGTGCAAGCCAGTTTTGCACATGCAGAACACTCGGGTTTGACTTGACGAGCCTAGCATGTACAGACATGGCCTCGGAACACGGAGGACCGAAAGGTCGAGCATGAGTCATATAGTAGATATGATCAACATGTTGATGTTCACCATTGACACCACCTCATCTCACGTGATGATCGGACTTGGGTTGGTGAATTTGGATCATGTCACGCTCGAATGACCAGAGGGATGTCAATTTGAGGGGGAGTTATAATTAATTTGATTAGGTAGTAACTCACTTATCATGAACAATAGTCTAAAATGTCTTTGCAAATTTTGTTGTAGATGGCTCGCGCAGTAGCTCCCCTGAATTTTAATGCGTTCCTAGAGAAAGCTAAACTGAAAGATGATGGGAGCAACTTTGTGGACTGGCTCCGCAATCTGAGGATCATCCTCACAGCTGCCCAAAAGGTTTATGTCCTAAATGCACCGCTAGGTGACCCCCCCGCTCCTACAGCCCCTGCGGACGTTTTGAACGTCTGGCAGACACGTTCGGATGACTATTCGATAGTGCAGTGTGCCATGTTGTACGGCTTGGAAGGAGGACTTCAAAGGCGTTTTGAACGTCATGGTGCATATGAGATGTACACGGAGTTGAAGTTCATCTTTGAAAAGAATGCTAAGATCGAGAGGTATGAGACCACCGATAAATTCTTTGCTTGCAAGATGGAGGAGAATTCGTCTGTCAGTGAGCACTTACTGAAGATGTCTGGGTACTATACCCGCATAGCTGATCTGGGACTTGTGTTCCCGGATGAGGCTATCATTGACAGAATTCTCCAGTCACTCCCTCCAAGCTACAAGAGCTTCGTGCAGCAGTATAACATGCAAGGGATGAACAAGACCATCGCCGAGCTGTTTTCGATGCTGAAAGTCGCTGAGGCAGACATCCAGAAGGAGTATCAAGTGTTGATGGTCAATAAAACCACCAGTTTCAAAAAGAATGGCAAGGGCAAGAAGGGTAACTCTAAGAAGGGTGGCAAAGCAGTTGCTCATCCAGTGAAGAAACCCAAGGCTGGGCCCAAGCCAGAGACTGAGTGTTTCTATTGCAAGGGGAACGGCCACTGGAAGCGGAACTGCCCCAAGTATCTGGCGTACAAGAAGGGGGCCAACAACAACAAAGGTATATGTGATATACATGTTATTGATGTGTACCTTACCAACTCTCGTTGTAGTGCCTGGGTATTTGATACCGGTTCGGTTGCTCACATTTGCAACTCTAAACAGGAACTGCGGAATAAACGGAGGCTGGCAAAGGACGAAGTGACGATGCGCGTGGGAAATGGTTCCAAGGTTGATGTGATCGCCTTCGGCACGCTCGCTCTTCGATTACCATCGGGATTAGTTATGAACCTGAATAATTGTTATTTAGTGCCTGCGTTAAGCATGCACATTATATCTGGATCTTGTTTATTGCGAGACGGTTACTCATTTAAGTCAGAGAATAATGGTTGTTCTATTTATATGAGTAATATCTTTTATGGTCATGCACCCGAAGTTAGGGGTTTATTCTTATTGAATCTCGATAGTGATGATACACATGTTCATAACATTGATGCCAAAAGATGTAGAGTTGATAATGATAATACCACTTTCTTGTGGCACTGCCGTCTGGGTCATATCGGCGTGAAACGCATGAGGAAGCTCCATGCTGATGGACTTTTGGAGTCTCTTGATTTTGAATCACTTGACACGTGCGAGCCGTGCCTCATGGGCAAGATGACAAGGACCCCGTTTTCAGGGACAATGGAACGGGCAAGTGACTTATTGGAAATCATACATACTGATGTGTGCGGTCCGATGAGTGTAACGGCACGCGGTGGATATCGTTATTTTCTCACCTTCACTGACGACTTAAGTAGATATGGGTATATTTACTTGATGAAGCATAAGTCTGAAACTTTTGAAAAGTTCAAACAATTTCAGAGTGAAGTTGAAAATCATCGTAACAAGAAGATCAAGTTCCTACGATCTGATCGAGGGGGAGAATATCTGAGTTATGAGTTTGGTGATCACTTAAGAAAATGTGGAATTGTTTCACAGTTGACGCCACCTGGAACACCACAGCGTAATGGTGTGTCCGAACGTCGTAATCGAACCCTATTAGATATGGTACGTTCTATGATGTCTCTTGCCGATTTGCCACTATCGTTTTGGGGATATGCGTTAGAGACAGCTGCATTCACTTTAAATAGGGCTCCATCTAAGTCCGTTGAGACAACACCGTATGAACTATGGTTTGGTAAGAAACCGAAGTTGTCTTTTCTCAAGGTTTGGGGTTGCGATGCTTATGTCAAAAGGCTTCAGCCAGAAAAGCTCGAACCCAAAGCGGACAAATGTGTCTTCATAGGATACCCAAAAGAAACAGTTGGGTACACCTTCTATCTCAGATCCAAGGGCAAAGTGTTTGTCGCTAAGAACGGGTCCTTTCTCGAGAAAGAGTTTCTCTCGAAAGAATTGAGTGGGAGGAAGGTAGAACTTGATGAGGTTATTGAACCTCTGCTTCAACCAGAGAGTAGCGCAGCGCAAAAAGATGTTTTTGTGGAGCCTGCAGAGGTTGAAGAGGAAGCAAATGATGATGATCAAGGAGCTTCTGATCAAGTTACTACCGAACCTCGTAGGTCGACAAGGGTACGCACTGCACCTGAGTGGTACGGTAACCCTGTCTTGGAGGTCATGTTGTTAGACAACGGTGAACCTACAAGCTATGGAGAAGCGATGGTGGGCCCGGATTCCGACAAATGGTTAGAGGCCATGAAATCCGAGATGGGATCCATGTATGAAAACAAAGTATGGACTTTGGAAGTATTACCTGAAGGGCGGAAGGCCATTCAGAATAAATGGATTTTTAAGAGGAAGACGGACGCTGACGGTAATGTCACCGTGTATAAAGCTCGACTTGTGGCAAAGGGTTTTTCACAAGTTCAAGGGATTGACTACGATGAGACTTTCTCACCCGTAGCGATGCTTAAATCCGTCCGAATCATGTTAGCAATAGCTGCATATTTCGATTATGAAATTTGGCAGATGGATGTCAAAACAGCGTTCCTTAACGGTTTTCTTAAGGAAGAGTTGTATATGATGCAACCGGAGGGTTTTGTCGATCCAGAGAATGCTGACAAAGTATGCAGGCTCCAGCGTTCCATTTATGGGCTGGTGCAGGCATCTCGGAGTTGGAATCTTCGCTTTGATGAGGTGATCAAAGCGTTTGGGTTTGTACAAGTTTACAATGAAGCTTGTATTTACAAGAAAGTGAGTGGGAGCTCTATAGCGTTTCTAATATTATATGTGGATGACATATTGTTGATTGGAAACAATATAGAATTTTTGGATAGCGTGAAGGGGTATTTGAACAAGAGTTTTTCGATGAAAGATCTCGGTGAAGCTGCTTTCATATTGGGCATCAAGATCTATAGAGATAGATCAAGACGCTTGATAGGACTTTCACAAAGCACATACCTTGATAAAGTTTTGAAGAAGTTCAAAATGGATCAATCCAAGAAGGGGTTCTTGCCGATATTGCAAGGTACAAAGTTGAGTAAGACTCAATGCCCAGTGACTGCGGAAGATAGAGAAAAGATGAGTGTCGTCCCCTATGCTTCAGCCATAGGCTCTATCATGTATGCAATGCTGTGCACAAGACCAGATGTCAGCCTTGCCATAAGTATGGCCGGAAGGTTTCAAAGTAATCCTGGTATGGATCACTGGACAGCGGTCAAGAATATCCTAAAGTACCTAAAAAGGACTAAGGAGATGTTTCTCGTTTATGGAGGTGATCAAGAGCTCGTCGTAAAGGGTTACGTCGATGCAAGCTTTGACACTGATCCGGATGACTCTAAGTCTCAAACCGGATACGTATATATTCTTAACGGGGGAGCGGTAAGCTGGTGCAGTTCCAAGCAGAGCGTGGTAGCTGATTCTACATGTGAAGCGGAGTATATAGCTGCCTCGGAGGCGGCAAAGGAAGGTGTCTGGATGAAGGAGTTCATGACAGATCTTGGAGTTGTGCCTAGTGCACTGAACCCAATGACTCTGTTCTGTGACAACACTGGTGCCATTGCTCTAGCCAAGGAACCAAGGTTTCACAAGAGGACCAGACACATAAAGCGACGCTTCAATTCCATCCGCGATTCAGTCAAGGAGGAGGACATAAACATTTGCAAAGTACACACGGATTTGAATGTTGCAGATCCGTTGACTAAGCCTCTTCCACGGGCTAAGCACGATCAACACCAAGACTCTATGGGTGTTAGATTCATTACCTTGTAATGCTAGATTATTGACTCTAGTGCAAGTGGGAGACTGTTGGAAATATGCCCTAGAGGCAATAATAAAAGAGTTATTATTATATTTCCTTGTTCATGATAATCGTTTATTATCCATGCTATAACTGTATTGATTGGAAACTCAAATACATGTGTGGATGAATAGACAGACTTTGTGTCCCTAGTGAGCCTCTACAGGACTAGCTCGTTGATCAAAGATGACCGCGGTTTCCAGGTCATAGAAATGAGTTGTCATTTGATAACGGGATCACATCATTAGGAGAATGATGTGATGGACGAGACCCAAACGTTAAACATAGCTTTTGATCGTGTCAGTTATCGCTATAGTTTTCTGCATGTCAAGTATAAGTTCCTATGACCATGAGATCATGTAACTCACTGACACCGTAGGAGTGCTTTGTGTGTGCCAAACGTCACAACGTAACTGGGTGACTATAAAGGTACTCTACAGGTATCTCCGAGGGTGTCTGTTGAGTTGACATGGATCGAGACTGGGATTTGTCACTCCGTGTGACGGAGAGGTATCTCCGGGCCCACTCGGTAATACGTCATCTCAATGAGCTCAAAGTGACTAAGTAGTTGGTCACGGGATTATGTATTACGGTAACGAGTAAAGAGACTTGCCGGTAACGAGATTGAACTAGGTATAGAGATACCGACGATCGAATCTCGGGCAAGTAACATACCGATGAGACAAAGGGAACTGTATACGGGATTGCCTGAATCCTTGACATCGTGGTTCATCCGATGAGATCATCGAGAAACATGTGGGAACCAATATGGGTATCCAGATCCCGCTATTGGTTATTGACCTGGGAGTGTCTCGGTCATGACTACATGGTTTCCGAACCCGCAGGGTCTACACACTTAAGGTTCGGTGACGCTAGGGTTGTTAGTGAGAATAGTGCATGGTTACCGAAGGTTGTTCGGAGTCCCGGATGAGATCCCGGACATGACGAGGGTCTCCGGAATGGTCCGGAGACGAAGATTGATATATAGGATGAAAGGTTTCGGAGTCCGGAAGTGTTCCGGGGAGCATCGGGAAATCGGCGGACGACCGAAAGGGGTTTCGGGGGTTCCGGAAGTGGTTTCGGGCCTAATGGGCTACAAGGGGGGACACAACAGCCCTCATAGGGCTGTGCGCCCCCCCCCCCTGGGCCCTCTCCTCGTGCGCAAGGGGAGGTGGACCCTCCTAGGGCAGCCGCACCCCCCTGGCTTGGGGGGCAAGGCGCCTAGGGGGGGAAACCCTAGGGCCTGGCCCTTGGCCGCCGCCCCCCCCTGCCCTGGCCGCCGGCCCCCCTAGGGGAAACCCTAGGGCGCCCCCTCTCCTCCTTCCCCCTATATATAGAGAGGTAGAGGGAGGGCAGCCAACACAAGTTCGTGCCTCGGTGCTGCCCTCCCTCTCCCATAACATCTTCCTCTCCCGCGGTGCTTAGGCGAAGCCCTGCTGGAATCCTCCATCACCACCACCACCACGCCGTCGTGCTGCCGGTTCTCCATCAACCTCTCCTCCACCCCTTGCTGGATCAAGAAGGAGGATACGTCCCCGAGCCGTACGTGTGAAGAACGCGGAGGCACCGTTGCTTCGGTGCTAGGATCTTCGGCGATCTGAATCGCGGCGAGTACGACTCCATCAACCGCGTTCTCAACGCTTCCGCTTAGCGATCTACAAGGGTATGTGGATCCTACTCTCCCCTCGTAGTTGCATCTACTAGATTGATCTTGGTGAACGTAGAGAATTTTTTTTGTTTTCCATGCAACGTTCCCCAGCAGGTTATGTGGATGGGAGTAGTTAGGTTGCTTTAATAGTGGCTACGCAAATGGGACGGGTATATGCATGGTGACGGAGGCAGGATACTTTCAAAAGACTTTTTGAAAACCCCGTCGGGTGCCATTTATGCCCGAGGGAGATGGTGAGATGGGTAACCACTTGATGACGAAGTGGTGTACCGAGGCAAGTGTGTGTGTTGTTTTGAAAACGGATTGGTTTAAGTTGCGACCATTATTCCAACCAAACATGCGCAACCACTCTACCCTTATATGGGAAAGGGCATTATTGATTACCTAGGTCGATACTAGCATGGTGCCCGCATTACTAGTGACGGGGGTGACATGAGGTCACTCTCGGGACGGGGTCATGCTTGGATAGGCGGCCATGACTGTTTTCACAGGGCACCGGACACACCGTTGGTACCCCGTGCTTGTGATATATGATGAATTCGGAGCGAGTCTCCACAAACCTTGAGATGTGAAATGTTTGGCACAGGGGCTGTTACCAATCGAGTGGACTCCATATTAGTGTCGCCTAGGGAAAGATAGTGATCGGGTGCTTACCCCGGGTACTTGAGGTACCGCGGGTCGTGGATGACACGGAAGTTCCCCGGATCTAGTGGGTAAAGTGTGCAACCTCTGCAGAGTGTAAAGCTATTCGAATAGCCGTGTCCACGGTCATGGACAGTTGGGTAACCGCTCTTGGGCTACGTCCAATGTTTGCGAAACCTGGTGTGTGTGTGTGAGGAAACAACATGGTTCAGTGATATTGATGAAGTCAACATGGTCCAGTGAGATTGATGATGTGATACCTGAGGAACTTACAATGAGCTTGAACATGAGTTGATTACAACTCTTTCTCGATAATGATGTCTGTGCCCTCCTGATACTTGTTACAGACACATGCATATCCTTGTTATATGTTGATCATACTTGCATATGAAAAACTAGCTTTCCGCAAAACTACCAATTTAGTAGTAGAGCCTTGCATAATTATTCGGTTACCACACTTGGGTTGCTTGCGAGTACATTCAATGTACTCATTGGCTTGCCACTGGTTATTTTATTGGCCAGGCAGGAGAGAACAGGTTATGATGAAGATTTCTCGGTGACGAGCATGCGAGCTAGGACGCTTCCCAGTCAGAATGCCTGTAGGGTTAAAGGCAGATGGCATGGGTCCATGTTGTTGTTGAAGATTTCCGCTGCGATGATATACTCAAGACTTGACCATTATGGTCCTATTTGTGTAACACGGTATGTAAGGATGTAAGACTCTTGTTATTCAGCTTCTGTGTGTTCAGTGAGCATTGATCTCTGGGATCACTGTACACGTGCATTCGGTGATCACGACTTATGAGTCGGGGTCCCCACATGCGTCCACATGAGGATAACTATCCTACTCATGATCTAGAGCTTGCAGCTGTAGTCCATGCACTTAAAACATGGCGACATTACCTCCTGGGTAATCGCTGTGAAATCTTCACTAATCACCAAAGTTTGAAATACATCTTCACCCAACCAGATCTAAATCTCAGGCAAAGTCGTTGGGTTGAGTTGCTCACAGATTACGATTTAGGAATCACTTACACCCCTGGGAAGGCCAATGTCATGGCTGATGCACTAAGTCGTAAATCTTATTGTAACAACTTGATGTTACAACAAGGGCAACCACTTCTCCACGAGGAATTTCGTAAGCTTAACCTTCACATTGTTCCTCGAGGATTCCTTTCCACCTTGGTGGCGGAACCTACCCTTACGGATCAGGTCATCAAAGCACAGAAGGTTGACCCGTGAATTTCCCGTATTAAGAGGAACATCAAGAAAGGAGTCACGGGATGTTTCTCAATTGATGATCAAGGAGTTGTATTCTTTAGCAACCGTTTAGTGGTTCCTAAAGTACAAAACCTGAGATGTTTGATCCTTAAGGAGGCTCATGAATCTCCTCTCACAATTCATCCCGGTAGTACCAAAATGTACCAGGACCTACGTCATAGATTCTGGTGGACTAGGATGAAGAGAGAAATTGCTCAATTCATTGCTAACTGCGACGTTTGTCGTCGAGTTAAAGCAGAGCATCAACGGCCTGCTGGCACCCTTCAACCTTTAGCTATTCCTAAATGGAAATGGGACAAAGTCGGTATGGACTTCATTACCGGGTTTCCCAGGACCAGGAAAGGGAATAATGCTATCTTCGTCGTTATCGACCGCCTCTCTAAAGTAGCTCATTTCCTGCCTGTTCGAGAGAGTATTACCGCTAGCCAGCTAGCAAATTTGTATGTCTCTCGGATAGTATCACTTCATGGTGTGCCGTTGGAGATTAACTCAGACCGTGGAAGTCTTTTAACTTCACGATTTTGGGAAAGTTTCCAGAATGCTATGGGAACTTATCTCTCCTTCAGTACCGCCTTCCATCCCCAGTCAAGTGGTCAAGTGGAACGAGTCAATCAAATTCTGGAAGACATGCTTCGAGCCTCTGTCATCTCTTTTGGTATGGATTGGGAGAAGTGTCTTCCATTTGCCGAATTTGCTTAATAGTTATCAAGCCAGCCTGGGTAAAGCCCCCTTCGAACTTCTATATGGACGAAGGTGTCGAACACCTCTTAACTGGTCAGAAACCGGGGAAAGACAATTCTTTGGCCCGGATATGATCCAGGAAGCAGAAGAGCAAGTTCGCATCGTTCGCGAGAGATTGAAAACAGCCCAGTCTCGCCAGAAGAGCCAATATGATAGTCATCATAAGGCTATGACTTTTGAAGTCGGCGATAAGGCTTACCTTCGGGTTACTCCTCTTAAGGGAACCCATCGTTTCGGTATCAAAGGCAAATTGGCCCCTCGTTACATCGGTCCTTTTCGCATTCTTGCCAAACGAGGAGAAGTTGCCTACCAATTGGAACTACCTCCGCACCTATCCAGAGTTCATGACGTGTTCCACGTTTCTCAACTCAGGCGTTGCTTCTCGGATCCTATCCGCGGAGTGGACCACGAAACGCTTGATCTCCAGGACAATCTCACATATCGAGAATACCCCGTTCGTATTCTTGATCAAACCGAACGCACCACTCGACGCCACAATATCAAGTTTCTCAAGGTTCAATGGTCACATCATTCCGAGAGTGAAGCTACTTGGGAAAGGGAGGATCGTCTTCGACTTGAGTACCCCACCCTCTTTCCGGAGGAACCCGAATCTCGGGACGCGATTCTTTTAAGTGGGGGTGAGTTGTCACATCCCTAGTTTAGTACTTGCATTAGGACTAGCTAGAGTGTGCATCATGTTTACTTGGGAATGACAGAAACCCCAGCACCCCTCTCCTAACAACTAGGGTTTGATAAAATCTTTTCCAATGTACCCAAAATGCCCTTCAAAAATGTTCATCATTTCTGCCTTGGTCTTAAACCTCTGCCAAAAATGGTGCACAATTTCCTAGGACAACCAAGGTCTCTGGATTAAATCATATGGTATTTGCATTTGGGCATTTAAATGCTATTAAATATTTTAAATGCTCAAATAATCATAAACTATAATGTTCCATACTGCTCATATTATATACATTGGGCATGACAAGTTTTATGAGTTATAAAAATGTACTGGCATTTTTATTAATTAGACAAAGTTGCAAAAGTAATGAAACAGAAAAGAAATAGAAAAAAAGAAAGAGAGAGAAAGAACTTACCTGAGCCTAGCACTGTTGCAGGCCGGCCCAGCCCACCAGCCCCGTTTCTGTCGCCTTCCTCCTCGCGCCAGAAGGCAGCGCGCGTGGCCACCGCGCGCCGGCACGCGCCCGGCCACCTCCACCCTGCTTGCGTGCCTCCCTGATGGCCTGGAAGCCTCCCTACGACGCCACGCAGCTGCCCCGACCCGTCTCTCTTTTTCCCTCGTCCCCATCGCCTTCCCCTGGCTCTCTCCCCTCTCACCACCGAGCCGCCCGTCGCCGCCGCTCTCCGTTGCCGCACCTAGAGCCTCCCCCTCGTCCCGTGACCATGTCCAGAAGGTTCGCCGCGACGCCCTCTTCCTCCTCGCTGAGCGACAGATCGCCGGGAGCCATGCAACGCCTTCAAGCCGTCGTCCCCAACCTCGGATGGCCGGAGCTCCTCGCCGTCGATTAAGAAGCCGCAGAGCGTCCCCGACCTCTCCGTCGAGCTCGCTAGCACCGCTGTGAGCTCCTACGTCGAATCCCCCCTTCCTCCGCTTCGTTTGCGCCGTGTAGTTGCTGCTCCGCTGAACACCGAAACCCACCGCCGCCGTGCTTGCCGCCGGTGATGCTCCGGTGACCATTTGGTCACGGACACATGTCCATCTCGCTCGCCGCAGCACGTAGACGAGCTAGGTGCCACGCACGCATCGCCTAGGCCACCGTAGCCGCGTCTCCACGCACACCCGAACGCCGGCCGCCGCTGCCGAGCTCGTCGCCGTCGCCTCCGGCCACCACAGGCCCGGCGACCACCACCGTTCGACGCGCAACGGCAAGGGCTCTCCAACGCGCCCAACCGCGGCTCGACCCGTGCCCCGTGGGCGTTTTCCGAAGCTCGCCGCCGCGTTTGGCCTCGCCGGCGTCACTTCGCCGGCGAGTTTGACTCGTTTGACCGGGGGGTTGACCACCCCTGGGTCGCTGACGTGTGGGCCACCCCTCCTCTAATTAACTAGTTTAGTTAAATAAATGTTAATTAAATTAGTTAGTTAGTTTAGTCACTGACCCGTGGGCCCAGACCCCACTAACAGCTAATTAGTTCCTAGATTAACACTAATTAATTTTGCTATTTAGCAATGACACTGACATGCCGGACCCACATGTCATGTTTGACCTGGACTAGCTCCTGTTGACCTGCTGACGTCAGCATGAGGTCATGCTGACGCAGTAAAGAGTTTCTGGAATTTAATTTAAATCTTAAATAATTTATGAATTTCAAAAAATACCCAAAACTTCTAAAAATCATATAAAATCAACCGTAGCTCAGATGGAAATAATTTATATATGAAAAATGATCAGAAAAATCCAATCTTTCCAATGGCACTGGTTTCATGCATGTTTGAGCATGTTAACCTTGTTGTATACTTTAAAACATGATAAAGCACTTATTTAAATAATAGCTAAAGTTCCAATTTGAATCTTTGATTCAAATAGGCTCAAACCCTTCTAGTTTTAGTTGCATTAGCCAAAACACATGCATCTTGCCATGTCATGAGCATGCATCATATTGTTGCATTTGTTTGTTTAATGATTGTATCGCCGATATTCTCCATGTTAGGTCCTGCTCCCGAGGATACTGCTGCGTATCCAGCTGAAGAGCAGTACCTGACAACCACCTTGTCAGGCAAGCAATCATTGATCATTCCGATACAAACCCAATCTTCTCGCTCCTGCTCTCTTTTATTGCATTAAGGCAGCAGCGTGTGAAATGCTACTTGCTGCGGTAGTTGAACCCTATTCCCTTGCATGACCTGTCATTGCCACAGTAAATAGTTGAAACCCACTAGCATGTGTAGGAGTTGATTGAGCCATGTGATGTGTGATCCACCATGCTATTTGTTTATGTTGCCTGCTATGCTTAGAGTGTGTCAGGTATGGTTCATCTGGGTGATGGATCAGAGTGAAATGATCATACCGATAAAGAGAAGGAAGTGTGGAATACGCTTGGTAAAGGTATCGATGAAAGGCCATGTAGGAGTACATGGTGGGTTGTTTCATTGGAATCGTCCATAGGACCCGAGATCTGTGTGTGTGATTCAAGTTACAGTTACTACCATGCATTGGGCCCGAAACCAATGGACCCTCTCGGCTTATTAATTACCCTCGATCTCTGTCCAGGAGTTGCAACTAGTTTCTGGTGTTTATAACTTACTGGAGGTCGTGCACAACGCTGACCCTCGGGGTGGGTTGTGATGCGACAGGTACGTGGCACGGTGTACCGGTTGCCCATTTGGTGACTCGGGAACCCTGTACACATTGTTTGGGGCCGTGAGCGACACCCCGGCCGGATCTCCCACGGATGGAACCCAAATAGGCGATAAACCTGGACGAGTGACTTGAGTAGTTAGTCAGGTCGTGGCCGACACCCTCGCTGGGCTTCCGCTTGAAGGTTGCCGAGTACATGTCGAGTAAGCGGCGATAAGTGGTGGAAGCGTGTGTGAAGAGGTACACCCCTGCAGGGTTATCAATCTATTCGAATAGACATTGTTCGCGGTACGGACTACTTGGTTACTCCTACAGTTGATAGACAAGTTGATGGATACTACTAAAAGCCTCAAGATAAGTGTGAATGCCGTGGATGGCCCTTCCGTAGGATGACGGAAGAGGATCCTCGGTAGTGTATTGTTGTGGTGAGTAGTGGACTCGTGTTCGTAATAACATCTTGCAATCCGTTGAGAGTTGTAGTATAGGTTAGCCAAGAGTCAAAGCTGGCTTTCTGCTATGAACTCCACTACCCCCTTTGATAATGTTGCATGTATGATAGGTTCTGTGGTAAGACTTGCTGAGTACCTTTGTACTCATGTTTGCTTAATAACTGTTGCAGAGGAGAACCCTGCCCCTGCTGATGGGTTCTACATAGACGTTGACGTCGACGAGTAGCTTGACACCCAGACGGAGATCTGGAGCTTGTGAAGGGCCTTGTAGATAGTCAGACTACACCAAGCCTGTTTTATTTTCTAAGTTGTCTGTACTCAGACATGTAGCTTCCGCTTGTGCTTGTATGACTGTATGACTTGAGTGTTGGGTCATGTGACCCCTACCTGTATGGATATGTTATGTATGGCTCTTGGAGCCTTTTAAATAAAGTACTTTGAGTCATAGAGTTCTGTTGTGATGCAATGTTGTATTTACACATATTGAGCATATTGTGTGTATGATTGAAATGCTTGGTATGTGTGGGATTCGACACCTAGTTGTTTTCCTTTGGTAGCCTACCTTACAGGGAAATGCCTCCTAGTGATTCCAATGAGCCTTGGTAGCTTGCTACTGTTCGGAACACGTAGGCTGGCCGGCATGTGTCCTTCTTCGTTCCTGTGTCTGTCCCTTAGGGGAAATGTCACGCGTTGTTCCTTTAAGTCCATGTAGCTTGCTACGACTTGGGTTCATACGTTGATGACCGACACGTTCGTTGCTGGGTCATGGATGCCCGTCTCTGTAATTTAGTGCCACTTTTGGTTTATAACTAGCCATGTCGGCCCGGGTTCTCTGTCATATGGATGCTAGCGACACTGTCATATACGTGTGCCAAAATGCGCAAACGGTCCCGGGCCAGGTAAGGTGGCACCCGTGGGGTTACCGTGCGTGAGGTCGCAAAGTGATATGACGTGTTACAGCTAGATCGGTGTGACTTAGGATCGGGGTCCTGACAAATCATCCAAGACTAATGATTTTGAATGCAAGAGTAACAATGGTGCATCTACATGATAGCTACATTGGTTGTTTGAAGAAACATCACTGTAACTTTGGCATGCACAACTAAAAAGGTTTATTTAAATAGAAAAAATGCGATATGTGAGTGTCCAATCTTTATACTGTTGAATCGATATTGTAGCTTTGGCCATGATACGAAGTATATATCGATTTATGTTCAAGCGATGCACGTCCACGATCGCTAGATAGTGATACGTGAATGAATTGTGCAATCTCTCTCACACACATACATATCTCATTTCGCTGTGGGCATCGGAATCACACACGCGCACTTCGTGTATTTCTCTCCTTCTGTCAAGGTTAGAATTCGTCTTTCTACCACGTCCTACAAGTCTCTCACACAGAAACACACACGCTCTCTCTGTCGGACACGCCCACCCCTTTAATTCCGCCCACCCACAGCCACTATTGTCTCAAAGTGTAATAATGTCTCTCACACATATGCCTAAGGTTAACTTGAGTTCCGGAACCATATGAATACATACAATGGGATTCCAACAGAGCACCTTTTGTTTTGAGATTTCTCTCTCTCTCTCTCTCTCTCTCTCTCTCTCTCTCTCTCTCTCTCTCTCTCTCTCTCTCTCTCTTTCTCTCTCA
>LR738710.1:104963534-105000584 GCA_902687465.1 Secale cereale
GGGCGCACCGGCCCACCAGGGGTTGGTTCCCCCCCTTTCACTTGGTCCACTTGGCCCACCGATCAGGTGGCCCCACCCGGTGGACCCCCGGACACATTCCGGTGGCCCCGATACAATACCGGTGACCCCCGAAATCATTCTGTTAACCAAAACGGGACTTCCCATATATAAATCTTTACCTCCGGACCATTCCGGAACTCCTCGTGATGTCCGGGATCTCATCCGGGACTCCGAACAACATCCGGTAACCACGTACTACATTCCCTATAACCCTAGCGTCATCGAACCTTAAGTGTGTAGAACCTACGGGTTCGGGAACAATGCAGACATGACCAAGACATCTCTCCGGCCAATAACCAATAGCGGGATCTAGATACCCATGTTGGTTCCCACATGTTCCACGATGATCTCATCGGATGAACCACGATGTCAAGGATTCAATCAATCCCGTATACGATTCCCTTTGTCTATCGGTATAGCACTTACCCGAGATTCGATCGTCGGTATACCGATACCTTTGTTCAATCTCGTTACGGCAAGTCTCTTTACTTGTTCCGTAACACATCATCCCGTGACTAACCCCTTAGTCACATTGAGCTCATTACAATGATATATTATTGAGTGTGCCCAGAGATACCTCTCCGTCATACGGAGTGACAAATCCTAGTCTCAGTTCGTTCCAAGCCAACAGATGCTTTCGGAGATACCCGTAGTGTACCTTTATAGACACCTAGTTACGTTGTGACGTTTGGCACACCCAAAGTACTCCTACGGTATCCGGGAGTTGCACAACCTCATGGTCTAAGGAAAGGATACTTGACATTGGAAAAGCTTTAGCATACGAACTACACGATCTTGTGCTAGGCTTAGGATTGGGTCTTGTCCATCACATCATTCTCCTAATGATGTGATCCCATTATCAATGACATCCAATGTCCATGGTCAGGAAACCGTGACCATCTATTGATCAACGAGCTAGTCAACTAGAGGCTCACTAGGGACATATTGTGGTCTATGTATTCACATATGTATTACTGTTTCCGGATAATACAATTACAGCATGAACCATAGACAATTATCATGAACAAGGAAATATAATAATAACCATTTTATTATTGCCTCTAGGGCATATTTCCAACAATCTCCCACTTGCACTAGAGTCAATAATCTAGTTACATTGTGATGAATCGAACACCCATAGAGTTCTGGTGTTGATCATGTTTTGCTCGTGGAAGAGTTTTAGTCAACGGATCTGCGACATTTAGATCCGTATGCACTTTACAAATATCTATGTCTCCATCTTGAATATAATTTCGGATGGAGTTGAAATGGCGCTTGATGTGCTTGGTCTTCTTGTGAAACCTGGGCTCCTTGGCAATGGCAATAGCTCCTGTGTTGTTACAGAAGAGAGTCATCGGGCCCGACGCGCTTGGAATAACTCCTAGGTCGGTGATGAACTCCTTCATCCAGACTCCTTCCCGAGCTGCTTCGGAAGCAACTTTGTACTTCGCTTCACATGTAGATGCCGCCACAACGCTTTGCTTGCAACTGCACCAGCTGACAGCCCCTCCATTCAAAATATACACGTATCAGGTTTGTGACTTGGATTCATCCAAATCTATGTCAAAGCTAGCATCGACGTAACCCTTTACGACGGGCTCTTCGTCACCTCCATAAACGAGTAACATATCCTTAGTCCTTTTCAGGTACTTCAGGATGTTCTTGACCGCTGTCCAGTGTTCCATACCGGGATCACTTTGGTACCTCCCCACCAAACTTATGGCAAGGTTCACATCAGGTCTGGTACACAGCATGGCATACATGATAGAACCTATGGCCGAGGCATAGGGGATGACACTCATCTTTTCTCTATCTTCTACCAAGGTCGGGCATTGAGCTGTGCTCAATCTCATACCTTGCAATACATGCAAGAACCCTTTCTTGGACTGATCCATATTGAACTTCTTCAATATCTTGGCAAGGTATGTGCTTTGTGAAAGACCAATGAGGCATCTCGATCTATCTCTATAGATCTTGATGCCTAATATGTAAGCAGCTTCTCCAAGGTCCTTCATTGAAAAACACTTATTCAATTAGGCCTTTATGCTTTCCGAGAGTTCTACATCATTTCCCATCAGCAATATGTCATCCACATATAATATGAGAAATGCCACAGAGCTCCCACTCACTTTCTTGTAAATACAGGCTTCTCCCCAAGTCTGTATAAACCCAAATGCTTTGATCACCTCATCAAAGCGAATGTTCCAACTCCGAGATGCTTGCACCAGCTCATAGATGGAGCGCTGAAGCTTGCATACCTTGTTAGCATTCTCAGGATCGACAAAACCTTCCGGCTGCATCATATACAGTTCTTCCTTAAGGAAGACGTTAAGGAATGTCGTTTTGACGTCCATTTGCTAACATGATTCAGACGGACTTCAGCATCGCTATGGAAGAGAAAGTCTCATCGTAGTCAATTCCTTGAACTTGTCGAGAACCTTTAGCGACAAGCCGTGCCTTATAGATGGTCACATTACCATCCGCGTCAGTCTTCTTCTTAAAGATCCATTTATTTTCTATGGCTTGCCGATCATCGGGCAAATCCACCAAAGTCCATACTTTGTTATAATACATGGATCATCTCTCGGATTTCATGGCTTCAAGCCATTTGTTGGAATCCGGGCCCGCCATCGCTTCTTCATAGTTCGAAGGTTCACCGTTGTCTAACAACATGATTTCCAGTACAGGGTTGCCGTACCACTCTGGTGCGGAACGTGTCCTTGTGGACCTACAAGTTCAGCAGTAATTTGATCTGAAGCTTCATGATAATTATCATTAACTTCCTCTCTGGTCGGTGCAGGCACCACAGAAACATCTTCCTGCGCTGCGCTACTTTCCGGTTCGGAAGGGGTGAAAATCACCTCATCAAGTTCCACTTTCCTCCCACTTACTTCTTTCGAGAGAAACTCTTTCTCCAGAAAGGATCCATTCTTGGCAACAAAGACCTTGCCTTCGGATCTTAGGTAGAAGGTATACCCAATAGTTTCCTTAAGGTATCCTATGAAGACGCATTTTTCCGATTTGGGTTCAAGCTTTTCAGGTTGAAGTTTCTTGACATAAGCATCGCATCCCCAAACTTTTAGAAATGACAACTTAGGTTTCTTCCCAAACCATAGTTCATACGGTGTCGTCTCAACGGATTTAGATGGTGCCCTATTTAAAGTGAATGCAGCAGTCTCTAAAGCATAACCCCAAAATGACAGCGATAAGTCGATAAGAGACATCATAGATCGCACCATGTCCAGCAGAGTACGATTACGACGTTCGGACACACCATTACATTGAGGTGTTCCAGGCGGCGTCGATTGTGAAACAATTTCACAGTTCCTTAGGTGCGTGCCAAATTCGTGACTTAAATATTCTCCTCCATGATCTGATCATAAGAACTTTATTTTTCTATCACGTTGATTCTCAACCTCATTCTGAAATTCCTTGAACTTTTCAAAGGTCTCAGACTTGTGTTTCATCAAGTAGACATACCCATATCTACTTAAGTCATCTGTGAGGGTGAGAACATAACGATAGCCTCCGTGAGCTTCAACACTCATTGGACCGCACACATCGGTATGTATGATTTCCAACAAGTTGGTTGCTCGCTCCATTGTTCCGGAGAACAAAGTCTTGGTCATCTTGCCCAAGAGGCATGGTTCGCACGTGTCAAATGATTCATAATCAAGAGACTCCAAAAGTCCATCTCCATGGAGCTTCTTCGTACGTTTGACACCAATATGACCAAGGCGGTAGTGCCACAAGTATGTGGTACTATCATTATCAACCTTACATCTTTTGGCATTCACACTATGAATATGTGTAACAACACGTTCGAGATTCAATAAGAATAAACCATTGACCAGGCGGGCATGCCCATAAAACATTTCTCTCATATAAATAGAACAACCATTATTCTCAGATTTAAATGAGTACCCATTTTGCATTAAACGAGATCCAGATACAATGTTCATGCTAAAAGCTGGTACTAAATAACAATTATTGAGGTTTAAAACTAATACCGAAGGTAGATGTAGAGGTAGCGTGCCGACGACGATCACCTCGACCTTGGAACCATTCTCGATGCGCATCGTCACCTCGTCCTTTGCTAGTCTCCACTTATTCCGCAGCTCCTGCTTTGAGTTACAAATGTGAGCAACTGCACCGGTATCAAATACCCAGGAGCTACTACGAGCGCTGGTAAGGTACACATCAATAACATGTATATCACATATACCTTTGACATTGCCGGCCTTCTTATCCGCTAAGTATTTGGGACAGTTCCGCTTCCAGTGACTCGTTACCTTGCAATAAAAGCACTCAGTCTCAGGCTTGGGTCCATTATTTGGCTTCTTCTCGGCAATTGGCTTACCGGGCGCGGCAACTCCTTTGCCGTCCTTCTTGAAGTTCTTCTTACCCTTGCCTTTCTTGAACTTGGTGGTTTTATTTACCATCAACACTTGATGTTCTTTCTTGATCTCCACCTCCGCTGATTTCAGCATCGAATACACCTCGGGAATGGACTTCTCCATCCCTTGCATATTGAAGTTCATCACAAAGCTCTTGTAGCTAGGTGGGAGCGGCTGAAGGATTCTGTCAATGACCGCATCATCTGGGAGATTAATTCCCAGCTGAGACAAGCGGTTGTGCAACCCAGACATTTTGAGTATATGTTCGCTGATAGAACTATTCTCCTCCATCTTACAACTATAGAACTTGTCGGAGACTTCATAACTCTCGACTCGGGCATGAGCTTGGAAAACCATTTTCAGCTATTGGAACATCTCATATGCTCTGTGCTGCTCAATATGCTTTTAGAGCCCCGATTCTAAGCTGTAAAGCATGCCGCACTGAACCAGGGAGTAATCATCACTACGCGACTGCCAGGCGTTCATAACGTCCCGAGTTGCTGGGAAAACGGGTGCATCACCTAGCGGTGCTTCAAGAACATATGCTTTCTTGGCAGCTATGAGGATGATCCTCAAGTTACGGACCCAATCCGTATAGTTGCTACCATCGTGTTTTAGCTTGGTTTTCTCTAGGAACGCGTTGAAGTTGAGGGCAACATTAGCGTGGGCCATTGGATATACAAGACATATTGTAAATATTTTAGACTATGTTCATGACAATTAAGTTCCTGTAAACAAATTTAATGAACTCCCACTCAGATAGACATCTCTCTAGTCATGTAAGTGATACATGATCCGAATCGACTAGGCCGTGTCCGATCATCACGTGAGACGAACTAGTCATCAACGGTGAACATCTTTACGTTGATCGTATCTTCTATACGACTCATGTTCGACCTTTCGGTCTTCCGTGTTCTGAGGCCATGTATGTACATGCTAGGCTCGTCAAGTCAACCCTAAGTGTATTGCGTGTGTAAATCTGGCTTACACCCATTGTATGCGAACGTTAGGACCTATCACACATGATCATCACGTGGTTCTTCGGAACAACGAACCTTAGCAACGGTGCACAGTTAGGGGGAACACAATTCTTGAAATTTTAGTGAGAGATCATCTTATTCACTACCGTCGTTCTAAGCAAATAAGATGTAAAACATGATAAACATCACATGCAATCAAATAGTGACATGATATGGCCAATATCATTTTGCTCCTTTTGATCTTCATCTTCGGGGCTCCATGATCATCATTGTCACCAGCATGACACCATGATCTCCATCATCGTGTCTTCATGAAGTTGTCTCGCCAAACATTACTTCTACTACTATGGCTAACGGTTAGCAATAAAGTAAAGTAATTACATGGCATTTTCAATGACACGCAGGTCATACAATAAAATAAGACAACTCCTATGGCTCCTGCCGATTGTCATATATATTCATCGACATGCAAGTCGTGATTCCTATTACAAGAACATGATCAATCTCATACATCACATATATATCATTCATCACATCCTTTTGGCCATATCACATCACACGGCACATGCTGCAAGAACAAGTTAGACGTCCTCTAATTGTTGTTGCAAGTTTTTACGTGGCTGCTATAGGTTTCCAGCAACAACGTTTCTTACCTACGCCAAAACCACAACGTGATATGCCAATTTCTATTTACCCTTCATAATGACCCTTTTCATCGAATCCGATCCGACTAAAGTGGGAGAGACAGACACCCGCTAGCCACCTTTTGCAACTAGTGCATGCCCGTCGGTGGAACCTGTCTCACGTAAGCGTACGTGTAAGGTCGGTCCGGGCCGCTTCATCCCACGATGCCGCCGAATCAAGATAAGACTAGTAGCGGCAAGTAGATTGACATGATCTATTCCCACAACAATCTTGTGTTCTACTCGTGCATAGTAACTACGCATAGACCTAGCTCATGATGCCACTGTTGGGGATCGTTGCAGAAAATCAAAAAATTTCCTACGCATCACCAAGATCTATCTATGGAGTCTACTAGCAATGAGAGGGGAGTGCATCTTCATACCTTTGAAGATCGCGATGCGGAAGCGTTACAAGAACGCGGTCGGTGGAGTCATACACGAAGCGATTCAGATCGCGGCCGAATACGATCTAAGCACCGAACAACGGTGCCTCCGTGTTCAACACACGTGCAGCCCGGTGACGTCTCCCGCGCATTGATCCAGCAAGGAGAGAGGGAGAGGTTGGGGAAGACTCCATCCAGCAGCAGCACAACGTCGTGGTGGTGATGGAGGAGCGTGGCAATCCTGCAGGGCTTTGCCAAACACCGCGGGAGAGGAGGAGTAGTAGGGAGAGGGAGAGGGCTGCGCCAGGACTTAGGTGCAGCTGCCCTCCCTCCCCCCACATATATATAGGGGTCAGGGAGAGGGGGGCTGGCCCCCTCAGATGAGGTATGAGGACGGGGCGGCGGCCAGAGGGGGGTGCCTTGCCCCCCAAGGCAAGGGGGCACCCCCCTTAGGGTTCCCCCCCCAAACCCTAGGCGCCTTGGGCCCTTGGGGGGTGATACGTCCATTTTGCATCATGCTTATACGTTGATATTTATTGCATTATGGGCTGTTCATACATGTTTTGCCACAATACTTATGCCTTTTCCCACTTATTTTGCAAGGTTTACATGAAGAAGGGGGAATGCCGGCAGCTGGAATTCTGGGCTGGAAAAGGAGCAAACTCTGGAAACCTATTCTGCACAACTCCAAAAGCCCCGAAACTCCACAGAATATTTTTGTGGAAAATATAAAAAATACCTGGCGGAAGAAACCCACGAGGGGGGCCACTGGCTGGCCTCGAGGGTGGGGGGCGCGCCCCCTTCCCAGGGCGCACCCCCTGCCTCGAGGGCCAGCCTGTGGGCCCCAGGTGACCATCTTCTCCTATATGAAGCGTTTTGACCTGGAAAAAAAATCAAGAGAAGGCTGTCGAGACCAGACGCCGCCATCTCGAGGTGGAACCGAGGCGGAAACCAATCTAGGGCTCCGACAGAGCTGTTCTGCCGGGGATACTTCCCTTCGGGAGGGGGAAATTGTCACCGCCGTCATCACCAACAACTCTCCCATCTTGGGGAGAGCTATCTTCATCAAAATCTTCACCAGCACCATCGCCTCTCAAACCCTAGTTCATCTCTTGTATCCAATCTTTGTATCAAAACCTCAGATTGGTACCTGTGGGTTGCTAGTAGTGTCGATTACTCCTTGTAGTTGATGCTAGTTGGTTTATTTGGTGGAAGATCATATGTTCAGATCCATTATGCATATTAATACCCCTCTGATCATGAACAATATTATGTCATGTGAGTAGTTGCTTTTGTTCCTGAGGACATGGGAGAAGTCTTGCTATTAGTAGTCATGTCAATTTGGTCTTCGTTCGATATTTTGATGAGATGTATGTTGTCTCTCCTCTAGTGGTGTCATGTGAAAGTTGACTACATGACACTTCACCATTATTTGGGCCTAGAGGGAGGCATTGGGAAGTAATAACTAGATGATGGGTTGCTAGAGTGACAGAAGCTTAAGCCCTAGTTTATGCGTTGCTTCGTAAGGGGCTGATTTGGATCCATATGTTTCAGGCTATGGTTAGGTTTACCTTAATACTTATTTTGTAGTTGCGGATGCTTGCATTAGAGGTTAATCATAAGTGGGAGGCTTGTCCAAGTAAGGGCAACACCCAAGCACAGGTCCACCCACATACCAAATTATCCAAGTACCGAACGCGAATCAGACGATCGTGATGAAAACTAGTTTGACAATAATTCCCATATGTCCTTGGGAGCACTTTACCTTGCATAAGAGTTTGTCCAGGCTTGTCCTTTGCTACAAAAAGGATTGGGCCACCTTGCTGCACCTTATTTACTTTTACCGTTTGTCACTTTCTACCAATTATCTTATCACAAAACTATCTATTACCTACATTTTCAGTGCTTGCAGAGAATACCTTACTGAAAGCTGCCTATCATTTCCTTTTGCTCCTCGTTGGGTTCAACACTCTTACTTATCAAAAGGACTACGATAGATCCCCTACACTTGTGGGTCATCAAGACTCTTTTCTGGCGCCGTTGCCGAGGAGTGAAGCGCTTTTGGTAAGTGGAATTTAGTAAGGAAAATTTTATATAGTATGCTGAAATTTATTGTCACTTGTTACTATGGCTCAAAATCCTTTGAGGGTCTTGTTCGGGGTATCTTCACCCCGATAAGAAGAGCAAAGAGTTGCTCCTCAACCTACTGCACCTATTGAAAATGTTTGCTTTGAGATTCCTTCAGGTATGATAGAGAAACTGCTTGAAAATCCCTATACAGGAGATGGGACACTTCACCCCGATTTACATCTAATCTATGTGGATGAAGTTTTTGGATTGTTTAAGCTTGCAGGTATGCCCAAGCATGTTATCAAGAAGAATGTTTTCCCTTTATATTTTAAGGGAGACGCATTGACATGGTTTAGGCTATGCGATGATATGGGATCTTGGAACTATAATCGTCTGAAGTTGGAATTTCATCAGAAGTTCTACCCTATGCACCAGGTTCATCGTAATCATAATTATATTTATAATTTCTGGCCTCGCGACGGAGAAAGCATCGCTCAAGATGGGGGAGGCTTAAGTCAATGCTATATTCATGCCCCAATCATGAGCTCTCAAGAGAAATGCTCATTCAAAATTTTTATGCTCGGCTTTCTCATGATAATCGCTCCATGCTCGATACTTCTTGTTCTGGCTCTTATATGATGAAGACTATTGACTTCAAATGGGATTTATTGGAAAGAATTAAACACAACTCCGAAGATTTGGATCTCGATGAAGGTAAGGAGTCAGGTATGACCCCTAAGTTTGATTCTTTTAAAGCCTTTATGGATACCGATATTTTTCATGAGTTTAGCACTAAATATGGACTTGACTCTGAGAAAGTAGCTTCTTTCTATGAATCTTTTGCTACTCATGTTGATCTCCCCAAGGAGAAGTGGTTTAAATACCACCCCCCCTATTGAAGTCAAAGCAGTTGAACCTATTAAAGTTGAAGAAAAGACTATCACTTATAATGTTGATCCAGTTATACCTACCGCTTATATTGAGAAGCCACCTTTCCCTGTTAGGATAAAGGATCATGCTCAAGCTTCAACTGTAGTTCGTAAGAGTAATACTAGAACACCTACACCCTCTGAGCAAATTAAAGTTGAACCTAGTGTTGCTATGGTTAAGTATCTCTTGGTAGAAGATTTAGATGGACATGTTATTTATCTCCAAGAAGAGTCTGCTAGGATAGCCAAACCCAATGCTAGGAATAAACATAAACATGTTGTAGGCTTGCCAGTTATCTCTGTCAAGATAGGAGATCATTGCTATCATGGTTTATGTGACGTAGGTGCTAGTGCAAGTATTATCCCTCTTGATTTGTATAAGAAATTATGCATGATATTGCACCTGCTGAGTTAGAAGGGATTGATGTTACTATTAAGCTGGCTAATAGAGATACTATTCCACCAGTTGGGATTGTTAGAGATATTGAAGTCTTGTGTGGGAAGGTTAAATACCCTGCTGATTTTCTTGTTCTTAGCTCCCCACAAGATGCTTTCTGTCCCATTATATTTGGTAGACCCTTCTAAGAAAGATCATTACCCCTTGACATTTATTGATAAAATGCTAGAAAGATTATCCAAACATACTCATTTCTGCTTTCTAGATGGTTATTCTGGTCTCTCTCAAATACCCGTGTCAAAGGGGGATCAAGAAAAGACCACCTTTACTTGTCCTTTTGGTACCTTTGCTTATAGACGTATGCCTTTTGGTTTATGTAACGCACCTGCTACCTTTCAAAGATGCATGATGGCTATATTCTCTGACTTTTGTGAAAATATTGTTGAAGTGTTCATGGATGATTTCTCCGTTTACCGAATTTCTTTTGATGATTGCTTAAGCAACCTTGATCGAGTTTTGCAGAGATGTGAAGACACTAACCTTGTCTTGAATTGGGAGAAGTGCCACTTTATGGTCAATGAAGGCATTGTCTTGGGACATAAAATCTCTGAAAGAGGTATTGAAGTTGACAAAGCTAAAGTGGATGCTATTGAAAAGATGCCATGCCCTAAGGATATCAAAGGTATATGAAGTTTCCTTGGTCATGCCGGATTTTATAAGAGGTTCATTAAGGACTTCTCCAAAATTTCCAGGCCTCTGACTAATCTTTTACAGAAAGATATTCCTTTTGTCTTTGATGATGATTGTCTAGAAGCATTTGAAATACTTAAGAAAGCATTGATCTCTGCACCCATTGTCTAGCCTCCTGACTGGAACTTACCCTTTGAGATTATGTGCGATGCTAGTGATTATGCTGTAGGAAATGTTCGAGGGCAAAGAGTTGATAAGAAATTGAATGTTAACCAATATGCTAGTAAAACTCTAGACAGTGCCCAAAGAAATTATGCTACCACTGAGAAATAATTTTTAGCAGTTGTGTTTGCTTGTGATAAGTTTAGACCCTATATCGTCGATTATAAAGTAACTATTCACACTGATCATGCTGTTATCAAATACCTTATGGAAAAGAAAGATGCTAAACCTAGACTTATTAGACGGGTACTCTAGCTGCAATAATTTGACTTGCATATTACTGATAGAAAGGGAGTTGAGAACCCCGTAGCAGATAACTTGTCTAGGTTAGAGAATATACTTGATGACCCACAACCTATTGATGATAGCTTTCCCGATGAACAACTAGATGTCATAAATACTTCTCATACTGCTCCTTGGTATGCTGGTTATGCTAACTACATTGTTGCTAAGTTTATACCTCCTAGCTTCACATACCAGCAAAAGAAAAAGTTCTTCTATGATTTGAGACATTACTTTTGGGATAACCCACACCTTTATAAAGAAGGAGTACATGGTATTATTAGATGTTGTGTTCCTGAGCATGAACGGGAACAGATCTTACGCAAGTGCCACTCCGAAGCTTATGGAGGACACCATGCGGGAGACAGAACTACACACAAGGTATTGCAATCCGGTTTTTATTGGCCCACTCTCTTCAAGGATGCTCGTAAGTTTGTCTTATCATGTGATGAATGCCAAAGAATCGGTAATATTAGTAGACTTCAAGAAATGCCTGTGAATTATTCACTTGTTATTGAACCATTTGATGTTTGGGGCTTTGATTATGTGGGACCTTTTCCTTCCTCTAACGGGTACACACATATCTTAGCTGCTGTTGATTACATTACTAAGTGGGTAGAAGCTATTCCAACTAGTAGTGCTGATCATAACACCATTATTAAGATGCTTAAAGAAGTTATATTTCCGAGGTTTGGAGTCCCTAGATATTTAATGACTGATGGTGGTTCACACTTTATTCATGGTACTTTCCGTAATATGCTTGCTAAGTACGATGTCAACCATAAAATTGCATCACCTTATCACCCACAGACTAGTGGTCAAGTAGAACTAAGTAATAGGTAGTTGAAATTAATCTTGCAGAATATAGTTAATAGGTCTAGAAAGAATTGGTCCAAGAAACTAGATGATGCATTATGGGCCTATAGAACTGCATACAAAAATCCCATGGGTATGTCTCCATATAAGATGGTTTATGGAAAAGCTTATCACTTACCTCTTGAGCTAGAACATAAGGCATATTGGGCTATCAAAGAGCTGAATTATGATTTCAAATTTGCCGGTGAAAAGAGGCTATTTGATATTAGCTGTCTCGGTGAATGGAGAACTCAGGCCTACGAGAACGCCAAGTTATTTAAAGAAAAAGTTAAAAGATGGCATGACATAAGGATACAAAAGCATGAGTTCAACGTAGGTGATTATGTTTTGTTATTCAACTCTCATTTAAAGTTTTTTGCCGGAAAACTCCTCTCCAAGTGGGAAGGACCTTACGTTATTGAGGAGGTCTATCGTTCCGGTGCCATAAAGATCAACAACTTCGAAGGTACAAATCCGAAAGTGGTGAATCGTCAAAGGATCAAACATTATATCTTAGGTAATCCTATAAATTTTGAAACTAATATTATTGAAACCATAACCCCGGAGGAATACATAAGGGACACTTTCCAGAACGATTCAGCCTCCGAAAAGGAAGAGGTACGTGATACGGTAAGTAAACCGACTCCAAAACAGTTCTAAAGGCAATTTTTATCCGTTTTGGAATATTTAGGAAAATACAAAAATAAATCGCAGACCGGAGGAGGCACGAGGTGGCCTCGATGGTAGGGGGTGCGCCCCCTTCCCAGGGCGCACCCCCCTGCCTCGAGGGAACCCCGTGTGTCCCCTGGACTCCGTTTTCTTGTGGGTTACTCCTTTCGTGCTGGAAAAATTCATTATATATACTCCCAAAGTTTTTGACCTCTGTATCACGCAAAATTCCTCTGTTTTCTTTTCGAGCTACTGTTTTTGACAGATCTAGATCATCATGGCGTCCTCCAACACCCCCAAGAACACGTTCTTCGAGAAGGTCATCAACCCATACCTTGCGGAGGTGCTGCACCACCCCAAAACCATGGAGTTGCATGAGGGGGTGCTGCTCATCCGTGATGTTGAAGGGCTGAGGAGGACCAGAAGCGTGGAGACAAGACTCGAAGAAATGGAGCAACAAGTTTTGAAGTGCCAAGGTATGGTGGAACGAGGTCTCGACGCCAACCACATGATGATCTCGGAGCTTGCCAACAATCTCAAGATGGACTCAGGGATCTTCGGAGAAGCAATCTCCAACAGAAGATCGATCACCTCCAAGCCCAGATCTATGACCTGTAAAACCAAAACTGTGAGTATGAATATAGATTCAAGAACATGAGTTTGGCTGCAGATTTGAGTATCCCGGAGACTCGATCATCCTTCTACGATGGTGAGCCCATGCCTTGGAAGAACAACAGTCCTATGTCAGCAACAACTCCAGCATCACCAACCCCTAAGAAGGAGACATAATCCCATGGGTATGGGCACTCCCCTTGGCAACTGCCAAGCTTGGGGGAGTGACCCCAATATCGTATCACCATCACTCCTATCTTTATTATTTTACTTAGTTCGATCCTTTTGGTAGTATCTTGATCTATTAGAATATAGTTAGCATGATCTAGTTGTGAGCTTTTGCTTTGTGAGCTTTATCCTTTTGTAATCAAGTCCGTGAGCTATATAATAAAAATTAGTGTTGAGTCAAGGGCTTGATTTCCTCACTTGGGTCATGATAAAAAGAAAGAAAAGAAAAAGAGTATCAAAGAGATCATATCGATCTTATGGGGAGTAATGACTTCACATACAAGAGTATGATAAATAAAAGTTGTTGGGAGGTGACAAACATAGTTTTGGTCATCGTTGCAATTAATAGGAAGTAATAAAAGAAGAAAGGCTTCACATACAAATATACTATCTTAGATATCTTTTATGATTGTGAGCACTCATTAAAATATGACATGCTAAAGAGTTGATGTTGGACAAGGAAGACAACATAATGGGTTATGTCTTCTTATATCCGAAATAAAGTATATTGTTATGGATCTCCTAGATGTTGGGCTTGCCTTTCCCCCTCATGCTAACAAAAACTCCTCGCACTAAGTAGAGATACTACTTGTGCTTCCATATATCCTTAAACCCAGTTTTGCCATGAGCGTCCACCATACCTGCCTATGGATTGAGAAAGATCCTTCCAAGTAAGTTGTCATGTTGTAAACCCGCTAATATATGCATGATTTATTAGTGTGGGAGAAATTAGCTTTATACGAGCTTGTGATAGGGAAGTAATAAAAGCGATGGACTGCATAATAAAGGTCCTTATCACAAGTGGCAATATAAAGCGAAGTCCTTCTATGCTAAGACTTGGTGCATCCAACCATAAAAACACATGAAAACCTCTGCTTCCCTCTGCAAAGGGCCTGTCTTTTATTCTTGTCTTATAAGTGTAAAGGAGAGATCCACCTTTCCTTTTTCATTTTATCCTTTGGCAAGCACATTGTGTTGGAAGGATCCTGATATATATACCCACTTGGATGTAAGTTTTCATGATCTATTACTGTTGACATTACCCTTGAGGTAAAAGGTTGGGAGGCAACACCATAAGCCCCTATCTTTCTCCGTGTTCATTTAAAACTCCATAAACATAAGTATTGCGTGAGTGTGAGCAATTGTGAAAGACTATATGATAGTTGAGTATGTAGGCTTGCTGAAAAGCTCTTATATTGACTCTTTCCGATGTTACGATAAATTGCAATTGCTTTAATGACCGAGACCAAAGTATGTTAGTTTCCAATGAAGTTTATGATGCATACTTGATATTGTGGATGAATTGTTACTTTTTCATAATTATCATATGACTATATTCATATAAGTTGATGTTATGAGAATGATCATGATGCCCTTATATCCGTATTCTGTTTTTATCGACACGTCTATCTCTAAACATGTGGACATATTTTTCGTTATCGGCTTTCGCTTGAGGACAAGCGAGGTCTAAGCTTGGGGGAGTTGATACGTCCATTTTGCATCATGCTTATAAGTTGATATTTATTGCATTATGGGCTGCTCATACATGTTTTGCCACAATACTTATGCCTTTTCCCTATTATTTTGCAAGGTTTACATGAAGAAGGGGAATGCCGGCAGCTGGAATTCTGGGCTGGAAAAGGAGCAAACTCTGGAAACCTATTCTGCACAACTCCAAAAGCCCCGAAACTCCACAGAATATTTTTTTGGAAAATATAAAAAAAACTTGGCGGAAGAAACCCACGAGGGGAGCCACTGGCTGGCCTCGAGGGTGGGGGCGCACCCCCCCCCCTTCCCAGGGCGCGCCCCCTGCCTCGAGGGCCAGCCGGTGGGCCTCGGGTAACCATCTTCTCCTATATGAAGCGTTTTGACCTGGAAAAAATCAAGAGAAGGCTTTTGGGACAAAGACGCCGCCATCTCGAGGCGGAACCGAGGTGGAAACCAATCTAGGGCTCCGGCAGAGCTGTTCTGCCGGGGATACTTCCCTCCGAGAGGGGGAAATCGTCACCGCCGTCATCACCAACAACTCTCCCATATTGGGGGGAGCTATCTTCATCAACATCTTCACCAGCACCATCTCCTCTCAAACCCTAGTTCATCTCTTGTATCCAATCTTTGTATCAAAACCTCAGATTGGTACCTGTGGGTTGCTAGTAGTGTTGATTACTCCTTGTAGTTGATGCTAGTTGGTTTATTTGGTGGAAGATCATATATTCAGATCCATTATGCATATTAATACCCCTATGATCAAGAACAATATTATGTCTTGTGGGTAGTTGCTTTTGTTCCTGAGGACATGGGAGAAGTCTTGCTATTAGTAGTCATGTGAATTTGGTCTTCGTTCGATATTTTGATGAGATGTATGTTGTCTCTCCTCTAGTGGTGTCATGTGAACGTTGACTACATGACACTTCACTATTATTTGGGCCTAGAGGAAGTCATTGGGAAGTAATAAGTAGATGATGGGTTGCTAGAGTGACAGAAGCTTAAATCCTAGTTTATGCGTTGCTTCGTAAGGGGCTGATTTGGATCCATATGTTTCAGGCTATGGTTAGGTTTACCTTAATACTCCCTCCGTACGAAAATACTTGTCATCAAAATGAACAAAAAGGGATGTATCTAGAACTAAAATACATCTAGATACATCCCCTTTTGTCCATTTTGATGACAAGTATTTCCGGACGGAGGGAGTACTTCTTTTGTAGTTGCGGATGCTTGCATTAGAGGTTAATCATAAGTGGGAGGCTTGTCCAAGTAAGGGCAGCACCCAAGCACCGGTCCACCCACATACCAAATTATCCAAGTACCGAACGCGAATCAAACGATCGTGATGAAAAATAGTTTGACGATAATTTCCATATGTCCTCAGGAGCACTTTACCTTGCATAAGAGTTTGTCCAGGCTTGTCCTTTGCTACAAAAAGGATTGGGCCACCTTGCTGCACCTTATTTACTTTTACCGTTTGTCACCTGCAACCAATTATCTTATCACAAAACTATATGTTACCTACAATTTCAGTGCTTGCAGAGAATAACTTACTGAAAACTGCCTATCATTTCCTTCTGCTCCTCGTTGGGTTCGACGGTCTTACTTATCGAAAGGACTACGATAGATCCCCTACACTTGTGGGTCATCAGGGGGCGCACCAGCCCACCAGGGGCTGGTTCCCCCCTTTCACTTGGTCCACTTGGCCCACTGTGCAGGTGGCCCCACCCGATGGTCCCCCGGACACCTTCCGGTGGCCCGGTACAATACCGGTGACCCCTGAAATCATTCCGGTGACCAAAACGGGACTTCCCATATATAAATCTTTACCTCCGTGTCGGTGTACTAGAGTAGGGGTACCCTAGTATGCCGAACTTGTGCACGGGCAGTCGCAGCACCCCGCGGCAAGGCTTGCCGGGTGATCGCCAAGGTCCTCCGTGGTTCCTTTGGAGCCATTCATGAACAAAGTATTCAAGCCAAGGAGACAAGGCCCCGGCAAGAGGAGCTTGCCGGGAAGGCCACTCAAGGCACAAGACCCCGGCGAGAGGAGCTTGCCGGGAAGGCCAAGCAAGGCATCTCAAGGAACTTGCCGCGACGCGCCACGCGTCCCGGAAAGGCCCGGTGAGCGACAAGCTCCCGGATGCGACAAGACAACGACCGCGGCAAGGCGCTTGCCGCGGCAAGCTACCACTCGGTACCCACGCTCCAGCACATCCGCCAACGTGTCGCTCTAGGACCCTTCCAGGCGTACGTGGCGGGAGGCTGTGCAGCCAGCGGTGCGCGGCGGCAAGCGGCGCTGACAAGGTTGCCGTCGTGGCGAACGGTGGCGTCCCTGACGGTCCCTTTTTGCACTGTTTGGGCGACGCAGACGGGCATTTAATGCTCTTGTCCCCTGCCGTCAGGGTTAGGTATGATGCACTTTACAGGTCGTTGTACCAACTGCAACACCTTTCCATTTTTACCCTTGTCTACGTTGCCACCTGTCAGTGACCCCTTGAGCATATAAAAGGAGGCCCATGCGCAACGTAGAGGGGAGGACGCTCAGAACACACACGCTCGGTCTCGTTAGCTGCTGGTGCGTACTGTAGCACTCAGCGCTCCCGAGCAAGAACTCAATACAAACCGCAAAGCAGGAGTAGGGTTTTACGCATCCGTGCGGCCCGAACCTGGGTAAACTGCTCGAGTGCTTCGCCTCGATCTGCTCTTCGTGCGATCTCCGCCCCCTGCCGAACCGAAAGGGGCTCGGTCCCCATAGGTGCTCGTGGATCAGTTTCCCCGACATCTTTGGCGCGCCAGGTAGGGGTGCGTCGAGATTGTGTGAACCTGATCCGGCGTTCACACGAGCTAGATCTTCATCATCTTCATCGACATGCCGCCGAAGAAGAAGGCTTCGGAGGCGGCTGCTCCGTCCGCGCCGAACCCACCACCGCCGGAGCAAACGGCTGGTGGGGTAGACGCCGGCGGAAGAACGGGCGTCGACGAGGGAGCTCACGGTGCTGCCAGGTCCAAGGACAAGGCTGCGCCGCCCATTGGCGGCGTAGTCGGCTCCCACAACGACCGGGCGCACTCCAAGACCTCGGCGTCCGTACATGCACCGCGCCCATCTCAGGAGGCGCGGGACCGGCAGCGTCATGGTACTCACGGTACCATACGTTTGCTGGGCCAAGATCGAGCTGGTGGATCTCGGAATGCTCAAGACCAGCATGCATGCCAACATGCTGGCACGAGCGAGGCACGGTCGCCTGGACAGGATACTGCTCCTCTAACATAGTTAGAAGTCCGAGCATATCCCACTCCTCGCACCGTTCGCCGCCGCTACCCGCCACTCCGGCGGAAGCTTTGGCGCGAGCTCAACTGCTCCTAGACTACCCTCCAACGGCAGACAAGATCGACGATTGGAGGGCCACCATTCAGAGTCTCATCGGCTTCGCCAACGGCGACACTCCGCGACAGCCAAGTACATTGCAGCCGCGTCAAGTCAGCCAGGCGCAAGCCGGTGGCGACAAGACCGGTGGGGGTGCAACCACCGTGCACTCCCCGCCCTGAAGGCCAAGATCGCCGACTCGCCGGATCCACCTCGACAGCGACTCCACCGCGTCATCAGATCCGCGGGCTCATCGCGATCAGCGCCAAGTTCTTCACGAACGACAGCAAGAAGACGCTCGCACCCGCATCGAGCGCCGAAGAGAAGCGCGGCTTCAATCCGACCAGCGTGCTGGGCCCGCTGTCGACATGCATACACGGTAGGTTGCCCTGCGTTTACTCGTGAGCTGCGGCAAGTCCAGTGGCCCAGCACAAAGAATTTCAAACCAGACATACCAGAGAAGTACGACGGCAAGTCGCATCCGTCGGAGTTCCTCAGCATCTACACCATCGCGGTGCAAGCTGCCGGGGGGCGAGACGACAAGATCCTTGCCGACTACTTCCCGCTGGTGCTCAAACCCAACGTCAGGTCCTGGCTCATGCACTTGCCGGACAACTCCATATCCTCCTGGGCAGACCTATGCCATCAGTTTGTCGGCGCCTTTACAGGCGGCCACAAACCTCATGGCCAAGAGAGTGACCTTCATCTGCTCTCCTAGAAGGAAGGAGAGCCCCTGCGCAAGTATATTCAGAGATTCAGCCGTGTACAGCACAACATCCCAGATGTCCACCCTGCCGCGGTCATCAGCGCGTTCCATCAGAACGTGCGTAACCGTAGGATGCGGGAGGAGATGGCGATGTGCAAGATCAGAGACGTCAGTGAGCTGTATGCCCTGGCCGACAAGTGTGCACATGCTGAGGAAGGGAGGAAACTCCCCGGAGAGAATACAGGAGCAGGAGGATCTGACAGCGAGGATGCTGCCCCGGCAAAGAAAAGCCGGCGGCGGAACAAAAGGAAAAAGAAAGGCAATGATGTGCTAGTCGTTGAGCAGTCCGGCAACGAAGGTGGCGCCAAGAAAGCCAAAGTTGGTAGCTCCGGCAAGGAGATTGCCGCATACACCAACTACCAGGCTGTGGCGGCCGCCGACAAGCAGGACGGCACCGACAAGCAGTACTGCAAGATCCACCGCACCAAGGGCCATGACCTCCAGAACTACAAGAGGGTCGAGCAGCTTGTTGAGCAGCAAAAGGCTGAATACGAGCGAAGCGACAAGGAGAAGGCCCAAGGAGGTGATGGAGGATCCGGCAAGAAATGCCCCGGCCGGGGAGGACGCCGCGGCAAGGCCAAGCAACGGCAAGGAGACAGACCTCCCCGCAGCCGCGACAAGGATGAAGACGACGACGACGACGAAGACATGGATGATGTCGAGACCAGTGAGCAGGAGTTCCTGAAAGCCATAGAGGTCTTGTGCGTTGACGGCGGTGCTTCTCTGCATACTTCACACCGCCAACTCAAGCAGTATGTGCAGGAAGTCAATGCGGCAGAACCACCTGTCGAGTCACGCAAGCTTCTGAAATGGTCCAGCACGCCTATCATCTTTGATATTGAGGACCACCCTGATCGCACAACTGCGGTCGGGTGCTTGCCGATGTTGGTTTCACCAACTATCCGCAACCTCAAGGTCACTAAGATGCTAGTTGCACTACTGGAATCTGGCACTTTGCCATCTGCCATGGCAGATGGCAAAGGCATGGTCGGCGGATGGCAAAGGCTTTGCCATCAGCCAGCAGATGGCAAACAGTTTGTCTGAATTCCAGTGGGCAAAGGCTTCTTTGCCATCTGCTGGCTGATGGCAAAGAGCCTGTGCCTTTGCCATCAGCTGGCAGATGGCAAAGCCTCTTAACGGGGTTAGCCCCGTTAGAAGGATAACGACATACTTTGCCATCAGCCAGCAGATGGCAAATGCTGCAGGCTCTTTGCCATCTGCCAGCAGATGGCAAAGGATGCAGGCTCTTTGCCATCAGCCAGCTGATGGCAAAGAGCTTTGCCATCTGCTGGCAGATGGCAAAGAGTCCAAATAGGCCAGTCCAAATTTTTTCTCTGGATGACACGTGGTTTCTTTGCCATCTGCCAGCTGATGGCAAAGCTCTTTGCCATCTGCCAGCAGATGGCAAAGTGTCTATATTGCCCCATTTAATTTTGTTTTTCTTATATCAATTCATTTTCACAGAAAATCAAACACAAATATATTTATATGACCAATATAGCATATTCAACACATATTACCAATAGTCATGAACACAGATATATCCAACACATGTTACCAATAGTAGCAAGTTTCATCCGTACATATACATAGTTTCATCAATATTACACAGTTTCATCCATAGGTAGCAAGTTTCACAAGGTCAAAACAAAAACTAAATACAAGCACTACATCAACCCAAGCTTCCGTGATCTTAAGCAAATCTGTAAAATGGGAAAGAAGAAAGTTAGAAGAAGAAGACTAGAAGAAGAAGATTATTATGATGCAACTAAAATGTGAAGATTATTATGATGCAACTTCTATCTGTAAAATAGGTCATTTTGGAGCTAAGTAAGGTCATTATGTCATTTTGGAGGTAGCTAAGCATATGAAGTCATTTGGGAGCTAAAATATGACATTTCTTAAGCATATTATGTCATTTTAGAGCCAGTTAAGCATATTAAGTGATTTTGGAGGAGAAGATGCTAAGTATAGGTCATTTTAGAGCTATCCTAGGTTAAATAGGTCATTTTTAAGCTAGCTAAGCTTATTAAGTCCTTTTGGAGGAAAAAATGCTAAGTATAGGTCATTTTAGAGCTATCCTTGGTTAAATAAGTCATTTTGGAGCTAATCAAGCTTATCTTGTCATTTTTGAGCCAGCTAAGCATATTAAGTTATTTAGGAGGAAAAAATGCTAAGTATAGGTCATTTTAGAGCTAGCCTAGGTTAAATAGGTCATTTTGGAGCTAAGTAAGGTTATTATGTCATTTTGAAGCTAGCTAAGCATATGAAGTCATTCAGGACCTAAAATATGTCATTTCTTAAGCATATTATGTCATTTTAGAGTTAGCTAAGCATATTAAGTCATTTTGGAGGAAAAGATACTAAGTATAGGTCATTTTAGAGCTATCCTAGGTTAAATAGGTCATTTTTAAGCTAGCTAAGCATATTAAGTCATTTTGGAGGAAAAAATGCTAAGTATAGGTCATTTTAGAGCTATCCTAAGTTAAATAGGTCATTTTGGAGCTAATTAAGCTTATTGTGTAATTATTATTGAGCTAGCTAAGCATATTGAGTCATTTAGGAGGAAAAAATGCTAAGTATAGGTCATTTTAGAGCTATCCTAGGTTAAATATGTCATTTTAGAGCTAAGTAAGGTTATTATGTCATTTTGAAGCTAGCTAAGCATGTGAAGTCATTTAGGAGCTAAACTATGTCATTTCTTAAGCATATTAAGTCATTTTGGAGGAAAAGATCCTAAGTATAGGTCATTTTAGAGCAATCCTAGGTTAAATAGGTCATTTTAAAGCTAGCTAAGCATATTAAGTCATTTGGGAGGAAAAAAATGCTAAGTATAGTTCATTTTAGAGCCATCCTAGGTTAAATAGGTCATTTTGGAGCTAATTAAGCTTATTATGTAATTATTAAGCTAGCTAAGCATATTAAGTCATTTTGGAGGAAAAAATGCTAAGTATAGGTCATTTTAGAGCTATCCTAGGTTAAATAGGTCATTTTGGAGCTAATTAACCTTATTATGTAATTTTTAAGCTAGCTAAGCATATTAAAGTCATTTTGGAGGAAAAAATGCTAAGTATAGGTCATTTTAGAGCTATCCTAGGTTAAATATGTCATTTTGGAGCTAATTAAGCTTATTATGTCATTTTTGAGCTAGCTAAGCATATCGAGTCATTTTGGAGGGAAAAAATGCTAAGTATATGATTATGTCGCTAGTATCCTTATGGCAGAGAACCCGGGCCGACATGACTAGTCATAGAACCAAGGTGGCACAAACATACAGGGACAGGCATACATGACCCAGCAATGCACGTGTCGGTCATCAGCGAGTGCAACAAAGTCGTAGCAAGCTACAAGGACTTCGGTGATACACCGCGTGACATTTCCCCGTAGGGACAGACACAGGAGCAAAGAAGGACACATGCCGGTCAATCCATGTGTTCCGGAGCAGTAGCGAACTACCATGGCTCAGTGAAAGCACTAGGAGGCATTTCCCTGTATGGAAGGCTACCAAAGGCACACGACTAGATGTCGAATCCCACAAATACAATGCATTTCAAACATACACACATTATGCACGATATGTGTAGATACAACATGGCATCACAACAAAACTCTATTAAGCAAAACACTTGGGAAACTTACCGTCATCACGGAGGTGTAGGTGTAGGTGTAGGACCGGTCACACCAGTGGCAGACGGAGAAGGATCGGTCGATGCTTGTCGGGAGTTACGCTGCACCAAAGATTATTTCCAATGTATCATTAGCATGATGCAACTCAAATGTGAAGACTAGTAACTAATGATCGTTCAAATGAAACTCACCGTGCCCGCCGGAGCAATGACTGGCATCGACGGAGGGGTCTGACCATTCCGAGATAGGAGGAATTTCATAAGCTAATGAGCTGAAACTATAGGTACTAATTGAAATAAAATGTGCCTAATACATCAACCCTAAATTTTGCCAACATGAAGATTTGTACTCAACGCCCACACTCCTTTCTAGAAAACGGGAAAGCCTCAATTCATCTAAACAAATAGGCAAGTCTCTCATCTACAACCAATCCTAGCAAATAGATAGCCAAGTTAGCTGAATGTAAATAACAGACAGGGGAAGACTTGTATGAAAACTGACTTAATGTAAACAAAATGACAAAATCTTCAGGTTTTAGGCACTTCTACCAAAGCCAAGACACCACCGCCATCCAACTTGAACAAACTGTATCGTTTGTGTATAGAAAAATCTAATCTTCATTGACAAGAAACGGTAACGTTCAAGCATACGAAACCTCCCGAAGAACAAGATACATAATTGTATTTCATCATCTGACTGAACTCATCCTACAAAGCACAGAAAATAAATGAACATAACATATGGTTTCATGAAAATGACAGTTGATAGTACTACCATAGATAGAGGACCAAATTATTAAATTATGGAAGTTCATTCGTGCGCAAATAGACTGACCACCAAAGATTTTATGTTTCTGAAAAATATGGACAGTAGCTACCAAGATAAAAGGAAGCCAGAAGTTGATGACATGCACCTTCATAAGAATCTGCATATGTACAACAACACTCCCAGAAGTCTGGAAAATCTAGCATGTCATTAGCCTTGAAATAATTGTAACTGCATCCAAACTGAAATACAGTTGCAACCACAGAATATTCCAAGAATTAATTCAATACACTGTGCCACTGTTAAAGAAAAAGTTTACTGGTATAAGAATAACACGCATTTTGTAACCTGGTATAAGAAGAGCTTGTGGTAAAATGATAAGAGAAAAAACAAGCACCTTATAGTTTCCTTGGAAACAAATATATCTTGTGTAGAACTTCATCACATGGTCTATCTTTTCTCATAAAGATGGTAATAGGTTTGCACCAATATGTTTGGCGACAACAACTGGCACCAAAAGTAGTTTATCCTACAAAAAAGGAGAACGCATGATGAGAGGTTACAATCATGTATGCTGCATATCGCTCGCGCGGCATATCGCTCGCGCGCGTGCACGCACGCACGCACGCACAGCACATAACACACAGTATTGTTTTCTCATTCATCTAGTTATGAGTATGAGGTAACAATTTTTACACAAGACAACCACCAGACCATGATAATACAGCTTGTCAAAACTCACAGTTAGGCCATCAGAATCAGTACAAAAGCAGTGTAGCACAACAAAAAGATTCTGCATATAACCCATAAGTCATGTATAGAAAAGGCTCTAAGCACAGACCGAAGCATAACAACCAACATCAATTTAAACTACAGTTGCCTTTATTCCTTACCAATCTTCCCATTGTTTTAAAAAATAAGGGGAGTCAACAAGGCATGGATGAACCAATGAAATAAATATAAATGCTTCGGCACATCAAAAAGATTGTCCTACAAATTAACAAATCACTTAACTATCACTAAAACAAAGAATCTGGATTTCTTAAAAAAGAATCGTTTGTGAGGAGCAGAATGGGCAATAAGAAATGTGGTTGATACGAGCAATCAAGTAAAGCATGACCTTTGATTATAGCTTAGAAAATTAAGGGAATAACTCTGTATTCATTGACTTCTTTCCTTGCAGAACTAACCAAAAGCTATAACTGGTTGTTCTTACATGTGACGCGGTCAATGCCAACGAATGCAAAAGGAAAACTATTTGTATACATGAACTGATGCAGATAACATAGCAAGTTTGAAACAAAATTGCGTTGCTAATAGATGAAAAGGAGTAGGCCTTATTATGGAGGTTGTAACTTCTAACAAATAAAGTCGAACTGAACCAAGCCTATAAACAATCAGAATTGGAGATCGGAAACTATCTGATCAAAAAAATGATAGATATTGATAGTAGGATTGAACTAAAAATGGTCACATCTTCTAAAGGTTCACATCTTAGATAAACAAAAGTAGAAACACAATAGGCTAAAAATAGGCAGTAAATCTACCGATGCAAGCAAGTTGTATACATTTAGGATGCGTAGGCAGGCTTTTTTTGTAACCATGTGTATTAATAGCAAGAAGGTGCCATAAGATTTATAAACAAGGAAATTAAGCAAATCAATTAGGTGAATCCCATCCTGTCAACACATATTATATCATGTATGTACTTCACTTGAGATAATAGCTAAGTTCAATGGGTGAAACTTAAACTGCAAATACAACTCAAAATCCAATGTGCCACAAATTTTGAAGATTACCAGTATAATGATGTCTGCACATGGACAAAACAAAGTGGGTTTAGGGGTAAAAGACCTGGTGTTCTTATACATTTATGAATTTTGACCGTTTGGCAGAGTTATCTGGTCCCCGTTATTGGACATCATAGGTGAAAAACAACTGACCCTTCTCCTTCTTGCCGTTGTTACGAGCGTAAGCGCATACCATGCATGTGTAGATGAGGAAACCATGCTGCCTCGGCCTAGGTGGAACTACCCTTAGTTCGACTTCTCGTTTTGTCACAGCTTAATATAGTGCCACTGATCCTGTTGTGGTGGTTGCACACACATCTACAACTATAACCGCTTGGAAAAAGTAAAATGTAAATATTGAGGGATTCTTCATCCACAATGGGTATGCATTTTATTCTAATTCCTAAATATGTAATGTATTTATGTTTTTAAGTCAGGTTTATTTGGAGCAGACCCATCTACAATTATAACCGCTTGGAAAAAGTAAAATATAAATATTGAGGGATTCCTCGTCCACAATGGGTATTCATTTCATTCTAATTCCTAAATATGTACTGTATTTATGTTTTTAAGTCAGGTTTATTTGGAGCAGCCCCATCTACAACTATAACCGCTTGGAAAAAGTAAAATATAAATATTGAGGGATTCTTCATCCACAATGGGTATGCATTTTATTCTAATTCCTAAATATGTACTGTATTTATGTTTTTAAGTCAGGTTTATTTGGAGCAGCCCCAAATTAGAGAACTAAGATGCCACTTGACCATAACATAGCCTACGCGATTAGTGTGATGTACGCAAAAACAAAAAAGAATGTAAATATTAACCTGAAGGTGGACGGATACAACGATATGCCTCATCTTGGACCCTGATGATTTACAACAACTTTATTCGAGTCCCGCCTTGACGAGCTGGCCTGCGTCATACAGGCATGACGGGTGTCACGACATTGTCCAGCCGCCAGGTTAACCAAAAATTAGTTGATTTCACTCTTCGCGGACCTATAGGTTCACAAAAAAGTTGAAAACATGTATGTTGACAAAAAAGTACTCCCTCCGTCCCATAATGTAAGACGTTTTTTGACACTATAGTAGAGTCAAAAAAATGTCTTACATTATGGGACGGAGGGAGTAGTTGATTTCACTCTTTGCAAACCTGTAGGTTAACAAACCCATAGATGATTTCAGCCCTGTATCGTACCTCTTCTTCCGAATCTGTAAAAAAAAATGGTACTAATCTCATATGTTGTAGCTCTGCTAGGTATGACAAACCTGAAGATGATCCCAACCCCTCACTGTAGCTCTTGTTCTGAATCTGTAAAAAAAATAACATTATTCTCACACGTTGTAGCTCTGCTGGGGTATGACATGCTTTAGAGCATAATATTACTCTAGGATTTAGTTGTACGTGCCAATCAAATCAATCAAATAAAACGAACAACTTTGACCAAAAGTAAAGCAAATCCAAAACAGTGTCTTGTATTTAGATACTGCAACTGAGCACTAACCATGAATTTCCATAAGCCCCTCCTAAGGAAATAAGATCATCTTTTGAAATTCATTAACACGTGCTTTGTCATCCTTCAAATGCACCTCTAAGCTGCAGTACAAGTCAAGAACTGAATCCCCCGCACATGAACATCAATCATGCACAACAAAGAGACATTAACCCTGACAACTACAAGGAAAATTTGAATCCCGCAAAGAAGCACACAATTTGAAGAACTGAAGGCAATGTTGATCAATTACACGTATATGCTAAAAAGAATAAAAAATGACAGAACTTAATAAAGAACCCAGTAGATTAATATATAACAGGAAAGGATGGAGGGGGTAGACCAACCATTACATAGACGGAGAAATTGGATGCTGGGGATGTCTATTGCCGCGAGTCAATGGATTGAGGGGTGTCTAAGTGGAGGCAGAGCCAGGATGCCTTCTAGATCCATGAAGCGGCAACCCCTGGCCTTGACAGAAACTTCAGCGTCACCAGGCAAGGAGGAGGCGGTGGCTCGCTTGAGGCGGCGGCACCCGCTTCGTCGCTACTGAGGCGGGAGGCTGCAAGGCGTGAGACGGCGGTGAGGGCCGCAAGGGGTGAGGCGACTATGCAGGCGACAGGGAGAGAGCGGGGGCTGGGGCGGAAACAGCGGGCTGAGCGGGCGGGTGCGAGCGGAACCGGCGCGAGCAGAGCGGGCGAGCGACGGCACCGGCGGGGGCGAGTGGCAGCGCCAGCGGGGCCGAGCGGCGAGCGGCAGCTGCGTGAGCGTGGGCGGTTTTTTTTGACATGGTGAGCGTGGTCGGTTCCCAGGGTAAAGGCATGGGGGTTTCTGTTCCCAGCATGAGCGTGGGGGGTTCATTATTAGCGAGGGGCTTTCGTTAGCGATGAATCTTTCGTTAACAACGTATTTAGACCGTTGATGACTTAATTAGACGCTTCAGATTTTAAGTTGGATCTGTCCTCTCTTCCTTTTATAGGGTATATATATATATGTGTGTGTGTGTGTGTGTGTATATATATATATAGTAGATAGATAGGGGTAGTAGATATATATAGGGGTATATATAGGGGTATAGGGGTAGTAGATGTGGATGGGTGGGGAGAGAGGGAGGGGATAATTAACCCCACAGTTTTTTTACCTGAAAAAAATAACCCATCTCTTTGCCATCTGCTCGCAGATGGCAAAGAGGTGGGGCTGGTACGCCGTTAACCCCTTGACGGCAACAGGAGTTGGCTACCTCTTTGCCATCTGCTGGCAGATGGCAAAGATTATTTGCCATCTGCTGGCAGATGGCAAAGAATTGGCTGATGGCAACCATGTTCTTTGCCATCTGTCAGTTCTTTGCCATCTGTTTTTTATAAGCAGATGGCAAAGAAGTTCTTTGCCATCAGCTAGCAGATGGCAAAGAGCTGGCTGATGGCAAAAACCAAGATTCCAGTAGTGTTGACGGCGGGGCCGGCTTGAACCTGATCTCCTCCGCTGTACTCCAGAAACTCCAGATTCCTGACAGTGAGCTCAAAGAGACCGGCACATTCCAAGGAATCAACCCGGGAAGGAGCAAGCCGAAGGGGAAGGTCACGTTGCCGGTGATATTTGGCAGCGAGTTGAACTTCAGGACTGAGAGGGTCACTTTCGACGTTGCCGATTTTCCATTGCCTTACAATGGGATACTCGGCCGTCCAGCACTCGCCAAGTTCATGGCAGCCTCTCACTACGCATACAACATGCTGAAGATGCCAGGCCCGATAAGCATCATCTCTGTCCCTGGTGACAAGAAGGATGCCCTTATCTGCGCCGACAAGATCTACCGGGAAGCGGCAGCCGCAACAGATCGCAAGTCACTTGCCACTGAAGCTCCCAGGGGGAAGAAGAAGACCAAGTCCGGCAAGAGTTCTGATGCCCACTCCGGCAAGCGCACCTCTTAGGAGTGTTGTGCTACCGTCGAGGACGTACCATCGAGCTCCACCGGCAAGTGTAAGAAGACAATGGCAGCTCCACCAGAGACCAAGAAGGTGTCCGCCAAGGAGGACAGCACTGGTGGTACCTTCACCATCAGTGCCACTCTTGACCCTAAATAGGAAAGTGCGCTCATTGCTTTCCTGCGGGCGAACGTCGATGTGTTTGCGTGGCAACCGTCTGACATCCCCGGTGTTCCCAGGAAAGTAATTGAGCACCATCTTGCCGTCTGTCCTCACACGCGGCCCGTCAAGCAGAAGGTCTGGAAACAAGCAGTGGAGTGCCAAGAATTCATCGCAGAAGAGATCAAGAAGTTGGAAGCAGCAGGCTTTGTCAGAGGAGTGCTCCATCCTACGTGGTTGGCCAATCCTGTAGTCGTGCGCAAGGCAAACGGGAAATGGAGGCTTTGTATCGACTTCACCGATGTGAATAAAGCTTGTCCCAAAGACCCATTTCCCTTGCCGCGCATTGACCAGATTGTTGACTCCACGGCCGGATGTGACTTGCTTTCATTTCTTGACGCATACTCAGGATACCATCAGATCTTCATGGCAGAAGAGGATGAGGAGAAGACCGCATTTATCACTCCATGTGGCACGTACTGTTTCGTACGGATGCCTTTCGGGTTAAAGAATGCTAGTTCAACATTTGCAAGGGTAGTCCATTATGCTTTTGAGCCACAAATACACAGAAATGTGGAAGCCTACATGGATGACATAGTGGTCAAGAGCAAGGACAAGGCAACTCTGATTCAAGATTTAGACGAGACCTTTGCAAATCTACGCAAGATCAGCCTCAAGCTCAACCCCGAGAAGTGCGTGTTTGGAGTCCCTTCCGGCAAGCTTCTCGGGTTCTTTGTGTCTCAGCGGGGAATTGAAGCCAATCCCGACAAGATCAAGGCCATTGAGCAAATTGAAGCACCAAAGCGCGTCAAGGATGTACGAAGACTTGCCGGTTGCGTGGCTGCTCTCAGCAGGTTTATCTCTAAGTCTGCTGAGCGCGCCCTGCCATTTTTCAAAATATTGAAAAAGGCAGGTCCATTGAAATGGACTCCGGAAGCGGAGGCTGGGCTGCAAGACTTGAAGAGATACCTGTCCTCCACTCCAATACTTGTCGCACCTAAGCCACAAGAGAAGTTGCTGCTGTATCTTGCGGCAACCAATCAAGTGGTTAGTGCTGCGTTAGTAGCGGAGAGGGAGGCAGATGATGAGCCAGCAACCACGGCAGGCGCGTCCAGCGACAAGCCGGGGGCTTCCCCGACAAGCTCTGGTCCCGACAAGGATGGATCTGCGCAGGAGATACAGAAGAGAATGGTGCAGCGACCAGTTTACTTTGTCAGTTCCCTTCTGCAGGGGGCTAGGTCAAGGTACGCTGGTGTGCAGAAATTGCTTTTCGGCCTCCTCATGGCCTCGAGAAAGCTGCGCCATTACTTCCAACCACATGAGATCACAGTTGTCACTCGCTTTCCGCTGAAGAGGATACTGCAGAATCCATAAGCAACAGGCAGGATTGTTGAGTGGGCACTCGAACTGTCAAGCTTTGGCCTCAAGTTTGAGAGCACTTCGACTATCCAAAGCAGAGCATTGGCAGAATTCATAGCAGAGTGGACGCCAACACCAGATGAAGAAATTCCAGAAACGAGCATCCCCATCAAGGAAGCAAGCAAAGAGTGGCTGATGTACTTTGATGGTGGCTTCTCGCTGCAAGGCGCCGGTGCTGGCGTGCTGCTTGTCGCACCCACCGGAGAACACCTCAAGTACGTAGTCCAGATGCACTTTCCCAAGGAGCAAGCAACAAACAATACCGCAGAGTATGAGGGTTTGCTTGCCGGTCTCTGGATCGCGGCACACCTTGGGATCAAGAAGCTCATTGTCAGGGGTGACTCGCAGCTTGTCGTCCGCCAAGTGAACAAGAATTATCAGAGTCCGTTGATGGAAGCCTACGTTGGTGAAGTGAGAAAGCTAGAAGAGCACTTTGACGGCCTACAGATGGAGCATGTTCCAAGAGCTCAGAACGACATCGCCTATGGCCTGTCAAAGTGCGCCGCACTTAAGTTACTTGTGGAACCAGGGATCTTTGTGCTCAAGCTGACTCAACCGTCTGTAACGCCATCAACTGGACAGAGCAAGAAGAGGAAGTTGATTTCTGGTGACTATTTTCCGGCAGAGCTTCCCGAAGCCGCCGCCAAGAAGGTCCCCAAGATCAACACCAAGAGTTCTGAGGAGCAGTCTGCTCCGGCAAGCCCCAGGGTTTGTTCCGTTGAAGCAGAGGCTCCCGACAAGTTTTTCTCCGGCAAGCTTGCCGGGGAACATCAAGCTCTGGCTGAGCCGCAGGCTCTCGCCGTAGAAGCGGATGTTCCCGCAGCAGCAGATGTGCCTTTGGTCCTTGTTGTCGAGCCACAAGCTCCAGCATGGGCACAGCAGATTGTCCGTTTCCTTCAGACAGGAGAACTTCCCGAAGAACAAGAAGAAGCGGAAAGAGTAGCCCGGCAGTCAAGTATGTACCAGTTTGTCGACAACACACTGTACAGAAGAAGACTCAACGGGGTGAAATTGAAGTGTATTCACCGGGAAGACGGACAAAAGCTGTTGGCAGAGATACATGGAGGCATATGTGGTCACCACATTGGCGCAAGAGCATTTGCCGGCAAAGCGTTCCAGCAAGGTTTCTTTTGGCCGACAGCCCTCCAGGATGCAACTGCACAAGTAACCAAGTGTGAAGCATGCCAGTTCCATTCCAAGCAGATACACCAGCCAGCTCAAGCTCTCCAGACGATCCCTTTATCCTGGCCATTTTCGGTCTGGGGGCTCGACATCCTCGGCCCCTTTCCCCGCGCAGTCGGGGGCTTTGAGTACTTGTATGTTGCAATCGACAAGTTCACAAAGTGGCCGGAAGTGGAAGCAGTGAGGAAGGTGACAGCACAGTCAGCGGTCAAGTTCTTCAGGTCGATTGTTTGCCGCTTCGGGATCCCTAACAGGATCATCACCGACAACGGTACGCAATTTACGAGCCGCACCTTCATGCAGTACGTCCAAGACCTTGGCGCCAAGGTCTGCTTCGCTTCTGTTGCTCACCCGAGAAGCAACGGTCAAGCGGAGAGGGCAAATGCTGAAGTGCTGCGTGGGCTCAAGACCAGGACTTTCGACAGGCTGCACAAGTGCGGAAGAAACTGGATTGAGGAGCTGCCGATGGTTCTTTGGTCGATCAGGACGACGCCAAATCGAGCCACTGGCCAGACACCTTTCGCTCTAGTCTATGGAGCAGAGGCAGTTCTCCCCACGGAACTCGTATACGGGTCACCTCGAGTGCTCGCTTATGATGAGCTTGAGCAAGAGCAGCTGCGACAAGCTGACGCGCTGCTCCTTGAGGAAGACCGTCTTCAGGCTGCTGTACGAGCTGCTCGCTACCAGCAAGCTTTGCGCCGCTACCATAGCCGCAAAGTTAACGCCAGAAGTCTCGAGGAAGGCGACCTTGTTCTTCGGCGCGTTCAGTCCGCCAAGAATTCCAACAAGTTGACGCCGAAGTGGGAAGGCCCTTACCGGGTGAAACGAGTCACTAGGCCTGGCGCTGTCCGCCTTGAGACCGAAGATGGCATTCCGGTGAGCAACTCCTGGAACATTGAGCATCTTCATAAGTTTTACCCGTAAAGCGCGGTTGCCCGGAACCCGTTCCGGCAACCACCTTTTGTACAAGTCTTGCCGTTGTTGCATGTAATCCTTTGTACATAGCCGGGTGCAGACCCCGTGCATAAGTAAAGCTAATGTGCTCCGCACATCTTGTCAATTTCATGCTTTCTATTTTTTGCATGTGTTATCTGACACTTTGTGCAGCACCTACCCCCGGTAAGCAATAACGAGCCTTAAGGCTCCATATCTTTGTTTTCTCTTCTTTCTTTTTCTCAAGGAAAGGAAGTTTCCCTCGCCCACAAGTTTGCCTGGGGGGGGGGGAGGAGAAGATAATGGTATGGACCGGGCGTCATTCAAGAAAGTTTCGCCTTACCGGGAAGCAAACAACAGAAAATCTAAGTTACCAAAGCTTGAGCAATCAGATTTTTAAATTTTGAAGTTAGCTTCCTTGAACGACCGTGCTTTGTATGGAAAACCTGTGCGCGGAGGAACCAGCTCGTAGCTAGTTGCGCCCTTAACTTTGTTTCGAGCCCGCTCAACAACTTTGTTTCGAGTCCGGTCAACAACTTTGTTTCGAGTTCACTCAACAACTTAAGTGAGCTGCGACTAGTTGTGACAAGGTTTCTTGTCGGTAACGGCACCGCCAGCAGGCTGCTGACGTCCCGCACTCAGCACTCGCGGCTAAGGTGCCTACGCCGGCAAGTTCCCTAAAAGCGTAGGGCAAAAACATACAAAGGAAGGAATCAAATAAAGGAAATAACGTTGCAATCATTACCCAAAATAGAGTTATATTACAAGGTAGCTTGTCGCCGCTCTAACAGATTGTTCTCATAACATGACAAGCAGCGACAAGGAAAGAAGAAAACGGGTGGCCTAGTCTACGCGATCGCCCTCAACCCTCTTGATCCCGCTCACCTTGTCCACAATGGGTGCGACAAGGGCCTTGAGTGCCTCCAAATCGGCATCCGGCGGCAGGGACTTGAGGACGTTGGTGAGGTTGAGGCCCGGGTTGCGGAAGGCCACCTTCACCAACACCTTTTGAAGAGCTCCCACGCAGATCTTGCGCGACTCGTCGGCCAGCCGCTTTGGAGTCGTCTCCCGGAGTCGCTGGAGGGCCGTCGCCACGCCTTTGAAGAACAAGGTGAGCTTGGCGCTGGGTTGTAGGTTCTCATCGGAGGAATACCCGAGATCCTCCATCCCCAGCTGCGCCAGCTCCCTGTCAATGTCTGCGGCAGCATTCACCACACCCTCCGTCCAGTGCTCCACAGTCTCCCTAAAAGTGTTCTGGGCAGCAGCAGCACTCTCCAGCAGCGCCTTGTCGGCCTTGATCTCCTCCTTCAAGGCCGCCTCCTGCTCCCTGGCGCCGTCCAGCGTCTTTGTCAAAGTGGCCAGCTTCAACTCAAGATCTGCGTTGGAGTCCTTGGCGGCGCTGAGCTCCTTGCCCTTCTCGGCGAGGCGAACCTGTAGCTCTGAGTTGCTGTGGGCGTCCTTCTCCCGCTCATGCTTGAGCGCGGCAAGCTCTTCACCTCTCGCCCTGAGATCGGCCTCCAGCTGCGCCACCTTCATCTCCAACTCCTTCTTGGCGGCCTCGGCAGTTGTGGCAGCATCCTCTGCTTGCTTGAGGGCTCCGCCAAGTGATTGCTCGCGTGCGGCAAGCTCCTCCTCGTGGCTGTCGAGGTTAATCTTCCGATGTGCCAGCTCGCCCTCCTGCGTAGACAGCTTCTCAGCGAAAAGCCGATGTTGCTCTTCGACTTCAGCCTTCTCGAGGAAGAAGGTCGTCTGCTCCTCGGCAAGTTGCTCCCGCTCCTCTGCCAGGGACCGGAGGGCTGCCTGGTGAAGACCCCGGAGCTCCTCCGCGCGCTTCTCGATGTATGCTCCCGCCTTCGCGGCAAGCGCCTCTCGGGACTCCAGCTTGGCTTGCCGGGCGCGGTAGAGCGACAACAGGTTCCGCAGCAGCCGCTCCTCCTCGGGCTCGCCACTACTGCTGCTCGGCGCGTCAACCAGCGTCAGCCCAGCGGAGGCGAGCCCCTCTCCGTCAAAGCTCTCCCCTTCGACCGGCGCCCTGGAGATTGACGCCCAGGGGAGGGTGATGAAGACGCCATCGCCGGCCTTCAGGTAGATGCCTGGCTGGGGTTCTTCGGAGCCTGGCGCTACGGCAGCGGCGGAGGGATCAGCGATCGGCGTAGCGCCTGGCGCTCCTGCGGCCTCAGGGCCGTCAGTGCAATCGCCGGACCCCTCGCCAGCTGGTGCGGCGGCAGCCTTGGCGGCCTCATCGCCAGCGGGATCGTCAGCGCCGGCTGCTTCTTCGGTGGCAGCGGCGTCGCCGGTGTTGCCGCGCGTGTTCTCCTCGCCAGCAACCTCCGTCTCCATCGGCTACGCAGCAGATGGGTCTGACGGCCGGAAAGGGGAGAAAAGTCAAGCAAATATCCAAAAAGAAGATCAAAAGAAGAAGAACCCAAGGGATAGTTTTAAAGCAAGAAGATTACATGCGCCGAGTTCTGCAGTCTCCCTTGCCGGAGGGCTCTCCCTTGGCGGAGAACTCTCCCTTGCCGGGGGGACCCTTGCCGGAGAACTCTCCCTTGGCGGCGTAGTCGAAGCAGATGGCTCGTCGGGGGCGGCCTCCGTGCGCTCCTGATGGGGCTGCTCTGCTCCTACACAAACCAAAACCAGGTGTCAGCAAAGAAAGAGCATCCATGCGCGCCTAATAGCAGAAAGTGAACCATATACTTACGCTGGGGGCTGCTCTGAAGATTAGATGCCGGGTCCGGCAAGGTGGTCTCCGGCAAGGTGGTCTCGGGCACATCCTCTGCTATCGCAGTGGGTTTGTCCTCGACGATAATCACCTCTGGACGCGCCGGGACCTTGGCTCTCTTCGCCGCTCTCTGGGCCAGAGTTCTAAAAAGGAACAAGTTCAGAGTGAGGCAAATGAGATACAAGACAAAACAGCAAGAATTGAAGGAATACAAGTACAACAAGAATCTTACTCTTCTTCTTCCTCGTCGGAGCTGAGCGCGGAGAAGTCGAAGTCCGGCTCACGTCTAGCGCGAGGAGGCGGAGGAGTAGGCTCCCTTGGCCGCTTGGCGGGAGCAGTGGCGGTGGTCTGAGACGACCCCGCTCCGGCTGCCACCGCGGCGTGAGAAGCGTCAGGAGCAGAAGCGGTGGTCCGGGAAGACAACACTCCAGTTGCCGCAGCCGCGTGAGGTGCTCCCGCGGCAACAGTGCTTGCCGCTATGGAGCGTGTCGTGCGGCGCGGCGGCTGTTGACTCGCCTGCCGCTCCGTAACGTCACCGGCCTTGCGGAGACGCCTCCTTGGTGGAGCTGGGGGCTCTTCTTGCGGCGATCTGCCTGAAGATGAGGAGGTAGAGGATTCGTTCTCCAGCGAGCCGCTCCTATCCTCGACGGGCTCGCTCGACTCAACGTCATGCCCGGCAAGCTCTTCCTCGCCGGCAAACTCCTCTCGCTCGGCAAGGCTTGCCGCCTCCGCTGCCTCTGCCTCCTCCACGGTGAATCCAAACTCGCCCGCGGCAGCGGCTGCCGCCGCCTCTTCCAGCCTAGTGGCGATGCACTTCATCTCCTCATCAGTGGTGTCGCGAGTGAGTCCTTTCTTTTCGTCGGAGCGAATCGGCACTTCTTCCAAGCCATCAAAGAACTCCTGCACGGCGTCATCTGCAGGCTCTTGCCAAGTTGGGTCAATCCCATGCGAGTCGCACAGCGGCATCATTGCGCGGATGCAGCTGAGCGCGGAGTTGTTGCACAGCGGAACGACACCCTTCGGCAACCTGAACACTTCGGGATGTTGGGGGTCGTACTTGAACAGCTCCTGGAGCATCGCGTTAAGCTCCATAACAGTGAAGTTGAAGTTGAGGCCCGGGCGCAGCCTCATGATGTCCGCCGCATTCTCGAACTCCCAGGCGGGTCTCCTCCTCTCTTGCAGGGGGGCGATGCGGCGGCGAAGAAAATCTGCGCCAACTGCGCCTACAGTGAGCCCGGCAAGCCTGAGGCGTTGGATCTGGGCGATGGCAATCTTCAGCCTACCGTCTTCCGGGGCCACATTGCTCCAATCGTTTCCGCGTACTACTGGGGCTTGGCGCTAGGCGGTAAATGGCTGCGGGTTCTCCTCGACAATCCAGCACCAGTTTGCTCTCCATTCCTCCCATTTGCTGTGGAGCTCTCTCTCCAGATAAGCTTCCTTCTTGTGGGCTCTCGAGATCCAGGAGACTCCGCCGGATAAAGGCTCTCCTCTCTCAACTCGGGGCATAAAGAAGTGGCGAAAAAGGGCTACGTTTGGATAAACCCCGACAAAGTTTTCGCAGAGGTGTGCGAAAACTGCCATGGTCAGAACGGCATTAGGGGTGAAATCAAGGAGGTGGAACCCGTAGGTGTTCATAATGTCGCAGAAAAATTCAGAGAAAGGCGGGCAGAGCCCGCAGTAGAAGAACAAGGCGAAGAAAGGGTATCCATTCGGAGCCGTTTTCCAAGTGACGGCTGGAAGTACCTTCGTGCGCGGGTGCGCCCGCGTCTCCCCCGACCAGAAGAGGTAGTAGTACTCCCTCAGCTCCCTCGCGGCAAGCTTGGGGGGGGAAGATTGCCCGCTCCTTTCACAGCGCCGCAAGCCGCTGCGCCTCGGCCGACTTCACGCCCTTCCCCTTCTCGGCTTTCGGAGCCATGACGGAAGTGGTGAGGGAGGTCGACGGCGTTGGTGGTGCTGGTGGCGAT
>LR738710.1:105000806-105019758 GCA_902687465.1 Secale cereale
GAGCGCTGCTCTCTTTCAGCTCTGGGAAGAAGGGGAGCGGCGGAGGTTTTCAAGGTTGGAGTAGCAACGGGCGGATGGGCGAACTGCCCCTGTTTCCCCTGCTTATAAGGAGGGAGGGGGCGGACGTTCCGCCTTTACGAATAAAGAAACCACCCATGATCTCTCTCACGACGCCGCAATCAACGCGTGCCGTTTGGGGAGGGCGCGGTGGATACGGAGTAAAATACGGCGTAACCCAGGCCGCGTGTGCCCGTGCCCTGTTTTGGGCCTGGCCCAACATCGCTCGGCACCGTGTATGGCCCAGGCCCGGGGGCTCCTGTCGGTGTACTAGAGTAGGGGTACCCTAGTATCCCGAACTTGTGCACGGGCAGTCGCAGCACCCCGCGGCAAGGCTTGCCGGGTGACCTCCAAGGTCCTCCGTGGTTCCTTTGGAGCCATTCAAGAACAAAGTATTCAAGCCAAGGAGACAAGGCCCCGGCAAGAAGATCTTGCCGGGAAGTCCACTCAAGGCACAAGACCCCGACGAGAGGAGCTTGCCGGGAAGGCCAACCAAGGCATCTCAAGGAACTTGCCGCGACGCGCCACGCGTCCCGGCAAGGCTCGGTGAGCGACAAGCTCCCGGACGCGACAAGACAATGACCGCGGCAAGGCGCTTGCCGCGGCAAGCTACCACTCGGTACCCATGCTCCAGCACATCCGCCAACGTGTCGCTCTAGGACCCTTCCAGGCATACGTGGCGGGAGGCTGTGCAGCCAGCGGTGTGCGGCGGCAAGCGGCGCTGACAAGGTTGCCGTTGTGGCTAACGGTGGCGTCCCTGACGGTCCCTTTTTGCACTGTTTGGGCGACGGAGACGGGCATTTAATGCTCTTGTCCCCTGCCTTCAGGGTTAGGTATGATGCACTGTATAGGTAGTTGTACCAACTGCAACACCTTTCCATTTTTACCCTTGTCTACGTTGCCACCTATCGGTGACCCCTTGAGCATATAAAAGGAGGCCCATGCGCAACGTAGAGGGGAGGACGCTCAGAACACACACGCTCGGTCTCGTTAGCTGCTGGTGTGTACTGTAGCACTCAGCGCTCCCGAGCAAGAACTCAATACAATCCGCAAAGCAGGAGTAGGGTTTTACGCATCCGTGCGGCCCGAACCTGGGTAAACTACTCGTGTGCTTCGCCTCGATCTGCTCTTCATGCGATCTCCGCCCCCCGCCGAACCGAAAGGGGCTCGGTCCCCATAGGTGCTCGTGGATCAGTTTCCCCGACACTCCGGACCATTCCAGAACTCCTCGTGACGTCCGGGATCTCATCCGGGACTCCGACAACATTCGGTAACCACGTACTACATTCCCTATAACCCTAGCGTCATCGAACCTTAATTGTGTAGACCCTACAGGTTTGGGAACCATGCAGACATGACCGAGACATCTCCCCGGCCAATAACCAACAATGGGATCTGGATACCCATGTTGGTTCCCACATATTCCAAGATGATGTCATCGGATGAACCATGATGTCAAGGATTCAATCAATTCCGTATACGATTCCCTTAGTCTATCAGTATAGCACTTGCCCGAGATTCGATCGTCGGTATACCAATACCTTTGTTCAATCTCGTTACGACAAGTCTCTTTACTCGTTCTATAACACATCATCCCGTGACTAACCCCTTAGTCACATTGAGCTCATTACGATGATATATTACCGAGTGGACCCAGAGATACCTCTCCGTCATACGGAGTGACAAATCCCAGTATCGGTTTGTGCCAACCCAACAGATGCTTTCGGAGATACCCGTAGTGTACCTTTATAGCCACCCAGTTACGTTGTGACGTTTGGCACACCCAAAGTACTCCTACGGTATCCGGGTTGCACAACCTCATGGTCTAAGGAAAGGATGCTTGACATTGGAAAAGCTTTAGCATATGAACTACACGATCTTGTGCTAGGCTTAGGATTGGTTCTTGTCCATCACATCATTCTCCTAATGATGTGATCCCGTTATCAATGACATCCAATGTCCATGGTCAGGAAACTGTGACCATCTGTTGATCAACGAGCTAGTCAACTAGAGGCTCACTAGGGACATGTTGTGGTCTATGTATTCACACATGTATTACTGTTTTCGGATAATACAATTACAACATGAACCATAGACAATTATCATGAACAAGGAAATATAATAATAACCATTTTATTATTGCCTCTAGGGCATATTTCCAACACGTGTATGGATATGTTGAGCACCCTGCGACTGGCTGCATGCTCGAGGGGCATGCACACGGCCATCATCGAAGCGAGGCCAAAGCTTTTCAAGACACCCTGCTTGCTGCTATCTAGTCTTGCGAGATTGGCTCACCATGACACGGAGGCGTACGTGATGCCCCTCAACTTCAATCCGATCTCCATTAGCCGAAACTTCTTTGCAGGTATGTAGTGCGTCGCCGTACATCATTTCCCTCAACTTCGATGCGATCACCATCGCCCGAAACTTCTTGGCAGGTATGTACTGGGTCGACATGAACTCCCATTGGATGGCTGCCTTCAGAGAAGACGGTAATAAGTTGGTGCTCGTGAACTTCCAGACCTCCCATGAGATTATCCTTCCTCCGTTGGATTATATAGAGTTTTACCATTGCGGTCCTAGTCATCTAGATTACCACGTCAGTTGGACGGACCTTGTTTTGCAAAAGATTGTAATCTGCCAAGTGCCCACACGACATGCGAATAACGCAGACTTCAAGCTAATTGCCTTGTTCGACCGCGGACTCGCCTATCTTTACGCCGATGGCTTCTTTAGCTGGAGACAACTCAGCTCGTAGTGGACCATCGTCAAAGCTGATACACACTTCTGTGATGCTATTGAACACAATGGCATCATCTACGTGATCGACAAAGCAGATGGCACAACGTATTGCTGGGACGACGCGTGTAAGTTGTTTCCGTCTCATGTTAATGATGACGCCAATACACTGTTTGAACTTTTTGTGATGATCGTCATATCCCTGTTTGAGCAGAATTTGAGTAGAACTATGGCAATGTATTAGAGATGCCGTAAATAAGCTATATTTGGAATGAGTTAATTCATGCGATTGTGATCATGTCATTACAGCCAATTTGTACCCCTGAATAATCAAACGGTTAGGAATATATGGATATTCTCCTTATTTTACAGTAGTCTATATACTACTACTAAATATGAGTGTATCAATGACCATGTTAGTTTCCTTATTTTCATGATGTAGAAACATGCACCACACTGTTGGTTTCATCTAACCATACATTAGGGAAGTAAATGTGCATATGGAGAACTCTATATTTGGAAGTAGTGAAATCCTGTAATGCTTACCATGTGTACATACCTATATTCGCCCTTCAGCAATCAATGGCTAGAATAATATCCTCACAAATATTTTGCCCACAGAACACGAATATATAACAATGCATGGTCTGTTAGTTACCTTGAAGAATTTTTTTGTGAGGACAAAACATGATTCCATAACGTGCATGACATGGTAGTTTCCTATGAAAGAATCAATTGCGAGATAACATGAGTATAACCATGCATGGCACTTCTATATTTTCGAACCCAGTATACATTTCCCTGTATTTTCCTCCCAGTTCCAACAGGGACATATCAATGTTGTTTCTTGCATTATCCTACTCATACTCTAAACAATGCTGATCTTACATTAACAATGCCTATCCTTTCTGATATGATGCAGTGTCCCTACAGTTACTGCCCTTTGTAATCACACCACCTTTGCCAAAAACAGGGAAGCACAACTGGTTCCTCGCTCGATCAGACGACGACAAAAGACTGATGATCATTCGGACACATGAGCCTGAAAAGTTATATTGCAAAACCCCCACTGTATACAAGCATCATGAAATACGTGAGTATCTGAACAGTGGCTGTTACGTCTATGAGCAGGATACTAGCTTGTTGGGGCCTTCAGGACTTTTTAGTTGGAGGCGGGTAAACAGCCTTGGTTCACACTCTCTATTTCACAGACTCAATTATCCAATTAACCAGGAGATCACCGTTCGCAAGGACCTTGATGGCAGAGAGGCTCTGTTTGCTATGGAAAATTGTGTCTACACGGTGAGCCCTAGGAGTTCGGGAGCAAACTCCCCTGATTGTCAATGATACATCCTGCAGCCAAAATAATGTGAGAATGATAAAGGCATCCGGATTAACTTTGATCCTTGGATGTCTCAATTACGACAGGCAGTGATGTGGTTCAAGCCTTCGGGTTGATAGGTAATTGGGCTGTTGCATCGAAAGGGTGGAGTACTGGTGTCTCCGGATCATTGGTCGCTGAAGTCTGAGCGCTGCAGATGGGTGAATTTTGGTGGTGTAGCAAGACTTCTTATGAACTATCATGTCTTGCTGTTTATGTCAGTAGTAGTCACTAGTCAGTGTTTGAATGTTGTATATATCGTTGTTTCGAACTGTTTATTGTCTCGAACTACTGGTGGGCTAAATGAGGGCATCACCATTCAGAGTGTTCAGAGTGTATCTCCTTTTTTCAAGTTATATAATTTGAGCTTAGTGTCTTTTCGATGATGTACACTTGTTTGGGCCAGTGAGGTGGCGTTGAATATGGGCCGAGTAGTAACACAATGCCAAACATGTCAATTATGACTCTCAGGCCGGGCTCTCAAAAGATCCTAAAAAATGACCGGGCTCTCCAAAAAAGAATGAATAAAGACTCTTAGGCCGACATGTAGGCGCCACCGGTGTTTTCGTGCGCTTGCACGCAGAGAGCATATTGGCGCGTGTTCGAAATTCAATCTACCTATTCGTCCCCAATCTCCCGCCCCTCCCCCACCTCTAGAATCTCGATTCCTACTCTAGTTCCCCCAAAGCCCCCTCCTGTACTCCCTGTACTCAAGCTCACGATCATGTCGCCGGTCAACGGGGATCTCCGAGCTGGAGATCCTAAGGTCCATCCTGGCTTCGGTCGCTGCGTGCTGTCGCTTAACAGTGGCATGGCGGCGCTTGACGATGCTACTTCTTGAGCTTGTGTTGTATTCCCTCGAAGAGGAAAGGGAGATGCAGCACAGTAGCGTAAGTATTTCCCTCAATTTTTGAGAACCAAGGTATCAATCCAGTAGGAGACCACGCGCGAGTCCCTCGCACCTGCACAAACAAATAAGAACTTCACAGCCAACACGATAAGGGGTTGTCAATCCCTTTATGGTTAGTTACGGAAGTGAGATCTGATAGAGATGATAGTTTATATTTTTGGTATTTTTGGTTTATAAGAATATAAAATAAAAGCGGTAAAAGTAAAGTAGATGTAGATTGATTTTTCGAGAATAGACCCGGAGGCCATAGTGTTCTCTAGTGGCTTCTCTCATGATAACTATATTCTACGGCGGGTAAACAAATTACTGTCGAGCAATTGATAGAAAAACGAATAATTATGAGACTATCTAGGCATGATCATTGTATATAGGCATCACGTCCGAGACAAGTAGACCGAAACGATTCTGCATCTACTACTATTACTCCACACATCGACCGCTATCCAGCATGCATCTAGTGTATTGAGTTCATAAGAACAGAGTAACGCCTTAAGCAAGATGACATGATGTAGAGGGATAAACTCAAGCAATATGATATAAACCCCATCTTTTTATCCTTGATGGCAACAATAAAATACGTGCCTTGCTGCCCCTACTGCCACTGGGAAAGGACACCGCAAGATTGAACCCAAGGCCAAGCACTTCTCCCATTGCAAGAACTATAGATCTAGTAGGCCAAACCAAACCAATAATTCGAAGAGACTTGCAAGAATATTATGAGCACACATAAAAAGTTTAGAGAAGAACCAAATATTTCTCATAGATAATCTTGATCATAAACTCACAATTCATCAGATCTTGACAAACACACCGCAGAAAGAGATTATATCGAATAGATCTCCTCGAAGACTGAGGAGAACTTTGTATTGAGATCCAGAGAGAGAGAAGAAGCCATATAGATACTAGCTATGGACCCGAAGGCCTGTGGTAAACTACTCACAACTCATGGTGAGGGCGATGATGATGATGATGATGATGATGATGAAGAACTCCGTGATGGATCCCCCTCCGGTGGAGCTCCGGAACAGGCTCCAAGATGGGATCTCACGGGAACAGAAGGTTACGGCAGTGGAATTAGGGTTTTCTCTCTGTTGTCGAAGGTTTCGGGGTACCTAGACTTATATAGGAGGAAGGAGGACAGCGGGGGGAGGGGTGCTCGAGGGGCCCACGTGGTAGGGGGCGCGCCCTGGGAAGGGGGCCGCGCCCCCCACCCTCGTGGACACCCCGAGGATCCCCTGATGTGGTTCTCAAGTCCCCTGTGCGTGATTTTCTCCAAAAATATCTCTCACGAAGGTTTCTTTCCGTTTGGACTCCGTTTGATATTTTTTTTTCCTGCAAAACGTTGAAACAGGCAAAAAACAGCAATCTGGACTTGGCCTTTGGGTTAGTAGGTTAGTCCCAAAAATGATATAAAAGTGTATGATAAAGCCCATTAAACATCCAAGACTTCATAAATAATAGCATGGAACAATAAAAAATTATAGATACGTTGGAGACGTATCAAGCATCCCCAAGCTTAATTCCTGCTCATCCTCGAGTAGGTAAATGATAAAGAAAGAATTTTTGATGTGGAATGCTAACCAATATAGTTTCTCAATGTAATTCTCTTAACTGTGGTATGAATGTTCAGATCTAAAAGATTCAAGATAAAAGTCTATATTGACATAAGAAATAATAATACTTCAAGCATACTAACAAATCAATCGTGTCTTCTCAAAATACTATGGCTAAAGAAAGTTATCCCTACAAAATCATATAGTCTGGCTATGCTCCCTCTTCATCACGCAAAATATCCTTATCATGCACAACCCCGATTTCAGCCAAGCACTTGTTTTCATACTCTATCTTTTCAAACCTTTCAACTTTCACGCAATACATGAGCGTGAGCCATGGACATAGCACTATTGGTGGAATAGAGGTGGTTGTGGAGAAGACAAAAAGGAGGAAGATAGTCTCACATCAACTAGGCGTATCAACGGGCTATGGAGATGTCCATCAATAGATATCAATGTGAGTGAGTAGGGATTGCCATGCAACGGATGCACTAGAGCTAAGTATGAATGAAACCTCAACAAAAGAAACTAGTGGGTGTGCATCCAACTTACTTGCTCACGAAGACCTAGGGCATTTGAGGAAGCCCATCGTTGGAATATACAAGCCAAGTTCTATAATGAAAATTGCCACTAGTATATGAAAGTGACTAAACATGAGACTCTCTACAATGAAGAATATGGTGCTACTTTGAAGCACAAGTGTGGAAAAAGATAGTAGCAATTGTCCCTTCTCTCTTTTCTCTCATTTTTTTGGAGGGGCTTTCTTTCTTTTTTTAGCCCCTCTCTATATTTTTTTGGGCCATCTCTTTTTTTATTGGTCTTTCCTCACATGGGACAATGCTCTAATAATGATGATAATCACACTTTTATTGATTTACATCTCGATATTACAACTCAATACTACAACAAGTATGACTCTACATGAATGCCTCCGGCGGTGTACCGTGATGTGCAATGAATCAAGAGTGACATGTATAAAAATTATGCATGGTGGCTTTGCCACAAATACGATGTCACCTACATGATCATGCATGGCAATATGACAATATGATGCGTGTCATATGAACGGAACGGTGGAAAGTTGCATGGCAATATATCTCGAGATGGCTATGGAAATGCCATGATAGGTAGGTATGGTGGCTTTTTTGAGGAATAATATAGTGCTTGTTTTGAGGAAGGATATATAGAGGGTTTATGGCACTGGCGAAAGTTGCGCGGTACAAGAGAGGCTAGCAATGGTGGAAGGGTGAGAGTGCGTATAATCCATGGACTCAACGTTAGTCATAAGAACTCATATACTTATTGAAAAAATCTACGAGTCATCAAAACAAAGCAATCAACGCATTCTCCTATGGGGGAGGTTGGTATGAGTTAACCATCGCGTGCCCCCGACCTCCACACAAAGGTTGGCACTCTACAAATACCTCATGCTCTAACTTCGTCACATAGCGGTTCACCATACGTGCATGATACGGGAATCACTATCCTTAACGCAAGTATTTCTCAATTTAATAATAACTCCACTAGTATGAATCTAATATCACTATCCTCATATATCAAAACAATTATCAAGCATCCAACATCTCATCATATTCAATGCACTTAGTGTGAATTTTTTTACTACATTGACATTGGATGTCTATCATGTGAAGACTAGTTTCTTAGCCTAAACACATTACCATGCTGTTTTAATAGACTCTCAATTAGATATAAGTGAAGCATGAGAGTTCAAAAATTTCTACAAAATATTACCACCACCGTGCTCTAAAAGATGTAAGTGAAGCACTAGAGCAAAAACTATTCAACTCAAAAGATATAAATGAAGCACATAGAGTGTTCTGACAATTCCTAGGCCATATTTAACTCTCCCAAATAGGTGTGCCCAGCAAGGATTATTTTGACAAACTAACAAGCAAAGACTCAAATTATACAAGACGCTCCAAGCAAAACACATATCATGTGGTGAATAAAAATATAGCTCCAAGTATAGTTACCGATGGATAAAGACGAAAGAGGGGATGCCTTCCCGGGGCATCCCCAAGCTTAGTCTTTTTATTATCCTTGAATTTTACTTCGGGTTCCATGGGCATCACCAAGCTTAGGACTTTGCTACTCTTGGTTCCATAGTCCATCAAAGCAATACTCAAAACTTGAAACTTCACAACACAAAACTTAGACAAAAATTCTCGTGAGCTCCGTTAGTATAAGAAAGCAAACCACTACTCAAAGGTACTTCAATGAATTCATTGTTTATTTATATTGGTGTTAAACCTACTGTATTCCAACTTCTCTATGGTTCATACCTCCAAATATTACTCATGGATGCATTGAAATAAGCAAACAACACACGAAAAACAGAATCTGTCAAAAAATAGAACAGTCTGTAGTAATCTGCAGGTTTTGCCTACTTATGGAAACCCAAAAAATTCAAACTAAATTGGTAAATTTTAGGAATTTGTCTATTAATCATCTTCAAAAAGAATCAACTAAATAGCATGCTCCAGTAAAATCTGACGACCATTCTAGCGAGTGATAACGATTCTGTTTTTCACAGAAAGATCACATAAACTTCACACACATCTTCCCAAAGGTTCTACTTGGAACAAACAATAAACAAAACATGAAACCACATATAAACAGAGGGTAGATGCAATATTTATTCCCTAACAGCAACAAAAACAAAAAATATAAAATTGGGTTGCCTCCCAACAAGCGCTATCGTTTTACGCCCCTAGCTAGGCACGATACAAGATAAATCTAGGTATTGCCATCTTTGGAATGCAATCCATAAGTGGCTCTCATGATAGATTCATATGGTAATTTGATTTTCTTTCTAGGAAAGTGTTCCATGCCTTTCCTTAACGGAAATTGGAATCTAATATTTCCTTCCTTCATATCAATAATTGCACCAATCGTTCTAAGGAAAGGTCTACCAAGAATAATAGGACATGAAGGATTGCAATCTATATTAAGAACAATGCAATCTACGGGCACATAATTCCTATTGGCAACAATAAGAACATCATTAATCCTTCCCATAGGTTTCTTAATAGTGGAATCCGCAAGATGCAAATTTAAAGAACAATCATCAAGCTCATGGAACCCTAACAAATCACACAAAGTTTTTGGGATAGTGGAGACACTAGCACCCAAATCACACAAAGCATAGCATTCATGATCTTTTATTTTTATTTTAATAGTAGGTTCCCACTCATCATAAATCTTTCTAGGGATAGAAAATTCTAACTCAAGTTTTTCTTCATAAGATTGCATCAAAGCATCAACTATGTGTTTGGTGAAAGCTTTATTTTGACTATAAGCATGCGGAGAATTTAGTACGGATTGCAACAAGGAAATACAATCAATCAAAGAGCAATTATAATAATTGAATCCCTTGAAATCCATGGTAGTTGGTTCATCACTATGCAAAGTTTTAATCTCTTCACTCCCACTTTTAGCAATTTTAGCATCAAGAACTAAAAACTCCGAATCATTGGGATACCTTAAAGCAGAATCATCTCCAATCCTGTCTTCATCAAGATTTATACTAGAAAACAAGGATCTAATTGGAGACACATCAATAACTTTCAGATCTTCATCTTTATTTTCATGATAACTAGAAGAACACAATTTAATATAATCCTCTCTTTTATCACGGATCCTAGCTGTTCTTTCGTTGCATTCAACAATGGAAATTCTCATGGCTTTGAGAGACTCATTTATATCATGCTTAGGTGGGATTGATCTAAGTTTCAAAGAATCAACATCAAGAGTAATTCTATCCACACTTCTAGCCAATTCATCAACCTTAAGCAATTTCTCTTCAAGCATAGCATTGAAATTCTTTTCAGAGATCATAAACTCCCTAACATTAGTTTCAAATTCAGATGGCATCTTTCCATAAGAGTTTTTGTAGGAATTACCATAATTATTAGAGGAATTACTAGGAAAAGCCATAGGATTAAAATTACCTCTATAAGCATTGTTACCAAAATTATTCCTACCAACAAAATTCACATCCAAAGATTCATTGTTATTCTCAATAAAAGTGGACAAAGGCATATCATTAGGATTAGAAGAAACACTCTTAGCAGCAAACAATTTCATAAGTTCATCCATCTTCCCACTCAAAACACTAATTTCTTCGATAGCATGCACTTTTTTACTAGTAGATCTTTCGGTGTGCCATTGAGAATAATTAACCATAATATTATCTAGGAGTTTGGTAGCTTCGCCTAAGGTGGTTTCCATGAAAGTGCCTTCTGCGACCGAATCTAAAAGATTTCTAGAAGCAAAATTCAAGCTAGAATAAAAGTTCTGAATAATCATCCATAGATTCAAACCATGTGTAGGGCAATTACGTATCATCAATTTCATTCTCTCCCAAGCTTGTGCAACATGCTCATGATCTAGTTGCTTAAAATTCATAATATCGTTTCTAAGAGAGATGATCTTAGCAGGAGGGAAATACTTAGAGATAAAAGCATCTTTGCACTTATTCCAAGAATCAATACTCTTTCTAGGCAAAGAGGAAAACCAAGTTTTAGCACAATCTCTAAGTGAAAACGGAAATAACTTCAATTTTCAATATCGTTATCCGTATCCCTTTTCTTTTGCATATCACACAAATCAACAAAGTTGTTTAGATGGGTAGCGGCATCTTCACTAGGAAGGCCGGAGAATTGATCTTTCATGATAAGATTCAACAAAGCAGCATTGATCTCACAAGATTCAGCACCGGTAATAGGAGAAATCGGAGTGCTAATAAAGTCATTGTTGTTGGTATTGGAGAAGTCACACAATTTGGTGTTGTTCAGAGCCATAGTGACAAGCAAGCAATCCAACACACACAAGCAAACAAGAAGCAAGCGAACGATAAACACACGGCAGAAGAAGGGCAAATAAAACGGCAAGGTTGAAGTGGGGGAGAGGAAAACGAGAGGCAAATAAATGTAATGCGAAGGATAAGGGTTTGTGATAGGTACTTGGTATATGAATTTTGCGTAAGCCTCCCCGACAACGGCGCCAGAAATTCTTCTTGCTACTTCTTGAGCTTGCATTGTATTCCCTCAAAGAGGAAAAGGAGATGCAGCATAGTAGCGTAAGTATTTCCCTTAGTTTTTGAGAACCAAGGTATCAATCCAGTAGGAGACCACACGCGAGTCCCTCGCACCTCCACAAACAAATACGAACTTCGCAGCCAAGGAAATAAGGGGTTGTCAATCCCTTTACGGTCACTTACGGAAGTGAGATCTGATAGAGATGATAGTTTATATTTTTGGTATTTTTGGTTTATAAGAACAGAAAATAAAAGCGTTAAAAGTAAAGTAGATGTAGATTGATATGTTGAGAATAGACCCGGGGGCCATAGTGTTCTCTAGTGGCTTCTCTCATGATAGCGATATTCTACGGCGGGTAAAAATCTTACTGTCGAGCTATTGAAAGAAAAGTGAATAATTATGAGACTATCTAGGCATGATCATTGTATATAGGAATCACGTCCGAGACAAGTAGACCGAAATGATTCTGCATCTACTATTATTACTCCACACATCGACCGCTATCCAGCATGCATCTAGTGTATTGAGTTCATAAGAACAGAGTAACGCCTTAAGCAAGATGACATGATATAGAGGGATAAACTCAAGCAATATGATATAAACCTTATCTTTTTATCCTCGATGGCAACAATACAATACGTGCCTTGCTTCCCCTACTATCACTGAGAAAGGACACCACAAGATTGAACCCAAAGCCAAGCACTCCTCCCATTGCAAGAACTATAGATCTAGTAGGCCAAACCAAACCAATAATTCGAAGAGACTTGCAAGGATATTATGAGCACACGTAAAAAGTTCGGAGAAGAACCAAATATTTCTCATAGATATTCTTGATCATAAACTCACAATTCATCGGATCTCGACAAACACACCGCAAATAGAGATTACATCGAATTGATCTCCTCGAAGACCGAGGAGAACTTTGTATTGAGATCCAGAGAGAGAGAAGAAGCCATCTAGAAACTAGCTATAGACCTGAAGGTCTGTGGTAAACTAATCACAACTCATGGTGAGGGCGATGATGATGATGATGAAGAAGAACTCCGTGATGGATCCCCCTCCGGTGGAGCTCCGAAACAGGCTCCAATATGGGATCTCACGGTAACAGAAGGTTACGGCGGTGGAATTAGGGTTTTCTCTCTGTTGTCGAAGGTTTCGGGGTACGTAGACTTATACAGGAGGAAGGAGGACACCGGGGGGGTGCTCGAGGGGCCCACGAGGCAGGGGGTGCGCCCTGGGAAGGGGGGCGCGCCCCCGACCCTCATGGACACCCCGAGGCTCCCCTGACGTGGTTCTCAAGTCCCGTGTGCGTGGTTTTCTCCAAAAAAAAATCTCTCGCGAAGCTTTCATTCTGTTTGGACTCCGTTTGATATTCTTTTTCTACAAAACCCTGAAACAGGCCAAAAACAGCAATCTGGACTGGGCCTTTGGGTTAGTAGGTTAGTCCCGAAAATGATATTAAAGTGTATGATAAAGCCCATTAAACATCCAAGACTTCATAAATAATAGCATGGAACAATAAAAAAATATAGATACGTTGGAGACGAATCAAACGATCAGTTTGCCGGCAAAGTGCTGATGTTAACCATCAACAGCGACCGGCCTCCCGTCTCGCCGGATGACCTTGTCAAAGCTCTTGGCATTGCGCACGACATCCAAATAAGTGACTTGCTTGTCAAAGTCTGTCCGCCACCGGCTGATTTCTTTGTCAGGTTCCGGACAACTTTCGACTGCAGTCGTGTGTTCGAATCTTCCCGGCGTTTGTTCTGCGATGGTATGCTGGTGAGCTTTGATCGGTGGCACCCAGGATGGGGCTCGATGCCCTCTGAGCTTGAGTTTTTAACAAAGCTAACCTTCCACGGCATGCCTTGACATCCTTGGAACAACGAGTCCATGAATGAGCTTATGAACGACCTTGGTGGTGAGCTCGTAAGTATGTTTATTCCTCCAGACAACTGGGCTCTGACGGTTATGGCATGGATGAAGAAGCCATTCACCATACCGAAGGTGATTGGTGTTGAGATACCGGTGCAGGAACCGGGGTTGTAGTATTCTTCGCCACCAAGGCCGCCGTGGACCACGTTAGGGATGTACCTGTATCGAGTGTTCGTGCATGTCGAAGAAGTGGTCAATCCATCAATCGAAGTCCTGCCGCCGCCTGTGGTGCCAGGGTCCATCGATGACGTCCATTACAGGAGTCAACGTCAGACTTTCCCCGTCTTGCTCGGAACAATGGATGGCACAAGACCTACTCCATCGCGCGGCGGAGGCCACTGCTTCTTTGGGAGAAGAGGGAGGGTTGGCTGCCTGGATGTGCTCTAATTTGAGGTAATAACTGAATCTTGTCAGATACTCCCTCCGTCCGGAAATACTTGTCATCAAAATGAATAAAAGGGGATGTATCTAGTTGTATTTTAGTTCTATATACGTTCCTTTTTATCCATTTTGATGACAAGTATTTTGGGACGGAGGGAGTACTAGTTAAATCCGAGCTATGGGTGTGAAGCACTGATGTGCCAGTACATTTGACTTTGACCTGTTCTGATTTTGTACCTGAACTTTTTTAAGAAAGGGTTGTACGTCAACTTAATGTGCTAGCAGAACTTATTGTGTTGTCTATCTGTTTTGTTTGCACAACATTCAAGATATTTCCCTGTCATTGATAAAGACGATGAACCCTTATGTACGAGTTCATTGGTTTCAACATAGCCCTACCCGTAGCGATCCACTGCTTCCATCCTGACTGTGCCGCCTGCGTGAAATTTTTGTATGCAAGTTCACTGTGCTATATGATTGTGTCAACTATATAAGTTTTTACTGAGTATCTGCAATGCATATGGCTGAAAGATGTATTTACGAGCATCGACTGATGGGTCTCTCTCTCTCTCTCTCTCTCTCTCTCTCTCTCACACACACACACACACACACACACACACACACAAGTGGGACCCGTTGAATTATTTCTTTGCTCGTGACAGCTTTTAATTAGGTTCCACTGTAATCTAATTTTTTTATTATGTTATTAATTGAGCTCATTGACTTCAAAAAGTTGTACAGAAGCCTTGTTTGGGCCTTTCCGGCGTCGCTGAATGTGGGCTGAGTAGCCATGTTAGGTTGTACTGTACTACACATGCCTTTTTTCAACATCAGCAATGCAACTGGGCTGACAGTTGTACACAATATTCGGGTCAAATTGTTATTCTTCGCCTCGCTGGGCTGCAAACTTCCATAGGAGGTATGCATTAGGCTTAACAAGAAAATGGACTTTAAGAAATAATAAATGAGATGTAATTATAATAACTGGGCAGTAACTATAAAAAATGCACCAAACGCATAATTAGTTTAAAAAATATATTATTTTCGGAATTTGGAATTTTTTATTTCATTACTTATTGCGCGCGCAATATTTCGTTGGATTTTAACATAATACAACTTTATTTTGAAATTATATTTAATGTGACTAGAAATTTCGGATAAAAATATTTCGGATCCCATAAAAATGTGGGATTTTTTTAATTTTATTTTGAGTGATTGGTTGAAATTATTAATCGTTGTCCTAGCTAGAAAATGGGTTGTACTTTTAACAAACTGTAAATGGGCTCTAGTAAATTCCATTAGAATTAATAAATGGGATGTACATTCTTACAAATCGCAAATGGGCTATATGTTCTCTGCCACACACTTGTGGGCCTTCTCAGTTGATGCGTCCCCTAAAAAAAACTAAGTTGACGCGTATGCAAGGCTTTGTCAACAACACACGGTTCTGGTAGCTGTGGCCGTTGGATGTCCATCCAACGGATGTCGTGATTCTTCTTCAATCTCGGATATTCTTGCTTCAGCCGCCCAAAAAATGATTCCTCCCCCTGACATCTGGGGCGCATCGTTTCGGAGGTTGACCTGTGGGCCTACTAAGTTGACGCGTACCAAGGGCTTTGTCAACTTAGTCAATATAAACGATTCTAGCTGCAGTGACCGTTCGATGTCCATTCGGCGACCGTAGTGCTTCTTCAACCTATGGTCTTCTTGCTCCAGCCGCCCAAAGCAGCGCCGGTCATGTCGCCTGCTCCTGCCTCCCGTGGCTGGATGTGATGCCGCAGAGGCCTCACCGCCCCCTACTACTCCCACCGCTGGCCAGGCCATGCCTCTACTCACCCACACCCCCTGTTATTCCGCGACGACGGCAGCCTCACACAGCAGCCGAACCAATGAACCCTCGTACTCCTCTCCGCGCAGGCTTCCACTGTCGCGTCTTCCCCGGCTCCGCGTCGTCCCCTTCCTAGGCCTCGCTATCGTCCACCGCCCTGGTGCTCTCGGTGCGGCGTGGTCAACGTGGTCAAGGAATGGCTTCCATCGGAAGTGGACTGTACATCGAGAGGCTGACAGCTGGGTCCACGACGGCAGCAAGGAAGTGCCTCCTTATCACACGGAAAATAATGATTCCTTCACCTGACAGGAGGGACCCACCGGCCGGGCCACCGTATTTCGCGAAAAAACATTTCCCCCTGACTGCTGGGACCCAGCGAATGGACCACCGTATTGCGCGAAAAAAACGTTCCTCCCGCTATCAGCTCGGACCCACCGGAAGCGCCTCCTTATTACGCAAAAAAAATGAATACTCCCCTTGCTGGTTGGGACCCACCTTGGTGGGAGGCTGACTTGTGGGCCTACTAAGTTGAGGGGGACGGAGTGCTTTGTCAACTTAGTCAATATAAATGATTCTAGTTGCAGTGACCGTACGATGTCCATCCAACAGCCGTAGTGCTTCTTCAACCTCTGGTCTTCTTGCTCCAGCCGCCCGAAGCCGCGCCTATCGTGTCGCGTGCTCCTGCCTCCCGTGGCTGGCTATGATGCCGCGGAGGCCTCACCGCCCCTACTACTCCCACCGCTGGCCAGGCCATCCCTCTACTCACCCACACCCGCTGTTATTCTGCGGCGACGGCAGCCTCACACCGCAGCGAACTAGTGAACCCTCGTACTCCTCTACATGTGGGCATTCACTGCCGCGTCTTCCCCGGCTCCGTGTCGTCCCCTTCCTAGGCCTCGCCGTCGACACCGCCCTGGTGCTCTCAGTGCGGCGTGGTCAACGTGGTCAAGGAATGGCTTCCATCGGACGTGGACTGTACATGGAGAGGCTGACAGCTGGGTCCACGACGGCAACATAGAAGTGCCTCCTTATTACGCGGAAAATAATTATTCCTCCACCTGACAACAGGGACCCACCGGACGGGCCACAGTATTTCGCGAAAAAACGTCCCCCCCCATCTGCTGGGACCCAGCGGACGGGCCACCGTATTGCGCGAAAAAACGTTCCCACCGGTGTCAGCTCGGACCCATCGGAAGTGCCTCCTATTTAAGCACAAAAAAATGAATACTCCCCCTGCTGGTTGGGACCCACCTTGGTGGGAGGCTGGCTTGTGGGCCTACTGAGTTGACGGGGATGGAGTACTTTGTCAACTTAGTCAATATGCATGATTCTAGCTCCAATGACCGTACGATGTCCATCCAATGGCCGTAGTGCTTCTTCAACCTCTGGTCTTGTTGCTCCAGTCGCCCAAAGCAGCACCGGTCGTGCCGCATGCTCCTGCCTCCCGTGGCCGGCTGTGCTGCCGCGGAGGCCTCACCGCCCCCTACTATTCCAACCGCTGGCCAGGCCATGCCTCTACTCACCCATACCCCATGTTATTCTACGGCGGCGGCAGCCTCGCACCGCAGCAAACCAGTGGACCCTCGTACTCCTCTACGTGTGGGCATCCACTGCCACGTCTTCCCCGGCTCTGCGTCGTCCCCTTCCTAGGCCTCGCCATCGTCCACCGCCCTGGTGCTCTCAGCTCGGTGTGGTCAAGGAACGGCTTCCATTGGACGTGGATTGTACGTGGAGAGGCTGACAGCTGGGTCCACGGCCGCAGCAAGGAAGTGCCTCCTTATTACACGCAAAATAATTATTCCTCCACCTGACAACGAGGATCCACTGGACGGGCCACCATATTTCGCGAAAAACATTTCCCCCTGACTGTTGGGACCCACCAGCTACATCTTCCTACGCAAGGAAGTGTGTCCGGGCAAAAAAAAACGATCCGCCCGCCTGACTATTGGGACCCACCAGCTACATATTCGCACGCACGGAAGTGCCTGACAGTCGGGACCCACCTGGTCAAAGCGTACGTAGCACTGTCATTCTGGTCACGAAAGTGTACGTACATACTAGTCGATGTAGAGGCGCGCACGTGTCGTAGTAGAGGCGCGCATGTAGCATGTACACGTACATACAGCGACAAGTGTGCAGGGTCTCGAACGCCTACTCGCACATACATACGGCCAGGGCTCATGTACATGGCTGGGTCGGAACAGAGAAACAATGTTGTCGTCGTGTTCATGGGGAGCCAATCGGCTGGGTCGAAACAGAATGTGTCGTCGTGTTCATCGGGAGGGCTTGGATGGAATAGCCGATGGAAACGACGCCTGGCATACCGTAGAACGGAGGAAACGACCTTGTGTTCGACTAGCCACGTTCGAAACGGGATCCTATTCATCGGTAGGGGTCTGGCGTACTGCAAAACGGAGGAAACGGACCTCCTACGATTGAAACGGGGGTCCTGTTGATCGGGAGGGGTGTGGCGTATCGCAAAACGGAGGAAACAGACTTGTTTTGGAGCGCTATGGTCAAAATGGGGTCCTGTTGATTGGGAGGGGTGTGGCGTACCGCAAAACGGAGGATACAGACTTGTGTTGGAGCGCTACAGTCGAAACGGGGGTCCTGTTCATCGGGAGGGGTGTGGCATACCGCAAAACAGAGGAAACGGACTTGTGTTGGAGCGCTATGGTCAAAACAGGGGTCCTGTTCATCGGGAGGGATGTGGCGTACCGCAAAACGGGACTCCACAGGATACTGTTCATCACCACTGTCGACCCCCTCCAGCTTCCATGAGCTACTGTTCATCCACCGTCGACCTCCTCCAGCCTCCACCTGCCACTGTTTAGCCTCCACCATGCGCTACTCCACCGGCTACTGTTCAACCAGCCCTCTCCACGGGCTCCTGTTCAACCACCCCTCCACAGGCTACTGTTCATCCAGCCCTCCACCATCTACTATTCATGCAACCCTCCACGGGGTGGTCCTTTTCATCCAGCCCTCCACGGGGTCCTGTTCATGCAGCCCCAACCGGCTCGATCGAACGGGGTCCTTTTCATGCAGAGGCAACACAATGGGGTCCAATTCAGCCATCCCCACCGGGAACTGTTCATCCAACCC
>LR738710.1:105019859-105069002 GCA_902687465.1 Secale cereale
CAACGCTCACTGTTCATGCAGAGGCAGCATCAATCGGCTTCAATTAGCAACAGTAGCAAAGTAATCGCTCGATCCGGTTCAGTAACGCGTAGCCTACAGTGCAATCGCTCGGGTTCAGTTAGAGCCCAACGCCTCGCTCGGGTTCAGTTAGAGCCCAACGCCTCGCACTCACGCGCGTGCGTGTATGAGAGAAACGTGCATCGCTCGGCCCCGGCCACCCATCGTAACCGGGAACACCCCGATATTTTCCTCGCCCTCGCTTCTACCATGGTTTTTTCCGTCATGGACGGCCCAAAGAATGTCATGCAACTGCGTCTCCGGCTCGCCCAGGACGAAAAGCCCATTTTTTGTCATGATTTTTTGTCATAGAAGTAGGACCCCACCACATATATGATGATACCGTGTTTTGTCACAATTTTTGTCATAGAAGTGTTATAAGTATGACAGAAAAAAGTTTCGTTCGGCCCAAAATGTCATGGATGTGTCTTTTTTTGGAGTGACGCGCCCTCGCGTCCTTCTGGCAGGAGGTAGAAGGAGGCGGCGATGTGGCTGGTGGGCTGGGCCAGCACAATGGACTGGCCAGGTGTGTTGGCCCAGGTGAGTCAGGTGTGTTTCTCTCTCTCTCTCTCTCTTTCCTTTATTTCAGTTTATGTTTTCTAATTTTCTTTTTCTGTTTTGAATTAGTAAAAATTCTAATTCATTTTTCAAACCAATGAGACAAATTGTGGACATTATTTGGATTATTCCAAAGGCCCACAAGTGACTCCAGAATAATTGGATAATTTCAAATATTTATATAATTCAAATGCCCCAATTCAAATAAGATAAGGGTTAATTCAAAAATCAATAAATGGCCAAGAAATATGCTCATCATTTTTGGCAGAGGTTTTTACCTTTATCAGAAATCATGAGCATTTTCAAAGGCATTTTGGGTTCATTGAGAAAGATTTTATCTGAACCTATTTGAATTCTTTCTGGTGCTACGGTTTGATTAATCCCCATTTAGAATTTAATGGAATTTAAACATGATGCATGGATCCTACTCACTGATGCAACTAGTTACAAAGCATAATTCTAGGGTTGTGACATGCGGGCACACGACTGTGCGCATGGGGTAGTGTCAGCCATCGTTGGTGAGATGCTAAGTGGGATGTGTGACACGAGCAGGAGAGAGATGGGACAGAAGATGAATGGCTGAGAGCATGATACTCTCTGTTTGATAGGGTAAATAAATAAGGGATAAGCGGTGGGTGGGCCCTACCGACGTATATGCCTTACATACGAAGCCTACTAAGAGCGAGCAAGCGGGGCGACCGGTGAAGAGCAAGGTCGGTCGGCCGATATAGATATTTACCTTTTAATTTTGTCAAACTTGTATTTTAATTAAGTTTCCACATCAATTTTGTATCCTTGTGAAGGTATTTCAGAAAACAAGTTTCCATGTTATCCATTTGAAGGTGCTTGTTTACAAAAGAAGCACCATAGGTGTCACATTTTTTAACCAAAAAAGGGATTCCGAGCAAAGAAAATTATAAATATATGCCATCTAATTGTATGACATAGACCCTATTTGTTTGGGCCTTCTCTTATATTTTTGCAGCTTTTCCACTTTGGTAAAAAAAACTCCTAAAAAGGTGATTTTTGCTTTGGCTTTTGGCTTATCTTATGGTCGAATTGGAGTTGCTCCCACCAGCGCCCCCCATTGATTCAAGGGAGAGCTCCCAATTTTTGCCGAACTAGGATTACCAGCTGTGGCCGGCTGAATTGGAACTAATATGGGACTCAAGCTCGGCTGCGGCAAGCTCACGCGCTATTTTAATTCTGGACGCGTCGTTTTTAACTGAAGAAGTGTAGAACCTTTTCAGTTTCTCAGTCCAAAAATATGATTCTTCAGTTAAAAACCTAGACACCTCTACATCCTATCGATGAATTTCTATCACAAATAGGATGGGCAACAAAGAAAGAAAATTCATAGCCAATATGGCTTTAGGGAAATTCCGTGGTTCAAAAAGCAAGCTCAGTTTGTACTCCCTCTGTAATTTAATATAAGATGTTTTTTTGACACCATCAAAGTTCTCCTTCATACTCAAAATTTTCCTTTTGCTAAATGTGCTTCTGAAAGAGGAGAGGGATGCCAAGGAGGTGGAGCTCAGAACAAGATACAAGCTTCAGATATATGACTTGCACATAGCTCCTACCAGCACCGTGTTCGAAGTCATTGATTTTGTGCCTTGCTCTTGACAATGTGCACTTGAACCTCCGAGCTGGACCCCTACAAGTTGTGCTCACTGCCATTGTCATTTACCACCTCGCATCTCCAAATTGACACTTAGCAGGGGGCTAACCTGGGGTCATATTCAGAAATTTGTAACCCTTTGGGAGATGCTTGTTGATGTCACCCTCAACAATGGAAGCCAAGACACCATAACTTGATTTTGTAGGTTCGACGAACAAAAAACAACTGCACATGAGAGTTCCAAAGAAGTTCAGAAAGATCCTGGGAATAGTGATGTTCTGATTCTTTATAATATATAGATTCATCATGGAACACTGAACAGAAAAATGTAGCAGAGCTAGCATTGGGAGAAGCTTCAACATATACATTCCCCATACAGGCATGATGAACACAACAGTAGCAAAGAATTGACAAACTACACAACATTATCATTTCTGTGGTTTACTCTGTTTAGTTTAGCAACACTTAATAACAAGTCTCTGTAGACTGGTTCCTCTTGGCAGTTTCTGTAGACTGGAACTCTGGAGTCACTGCAATCACCGGAAGAAATTAGGAAAAAAATTAAAACTGATTTGTGGTTGAAAATAAGATCTTGCAACATTCTTGCTTGCAGAGAGTAAGCATTTGAGCATACATGAGTTCCAAGAAAATCATCAAATTGCAACCACTACCACCTCTGTATCAAAATATAAAACGTCTTTGCAAGTTAATTTGAACTGCAAAAACGTATTATACTTTGGTATGGAGGGAGTAGAAAATTAATGAGATGGGTTGATTTGCAATATAGAGATTCAGAGATAAAATCTGCAGTGCTTATCCTATGTAAAGTGTATATAGAGATTCTGAGATGATGATATGCTAACTTAATTGTCTAGGTGGTTACAGTCGACATAGGATAAGCTCTGCATAGTATACATGACAACAATATAAGCACTGTAGATAAAATAGAGATTCAGAGTTTAGAGAGGATAAGCTCGACATCAACTACTACATATTTAGGCTCCAAGGTATGAATAACTTAGTTCGACAGTTGATAACAGAAGTTTAGATTTGATTAGGTTCTTCTGAGTGTGTTGTCGATTCTTGATTGTATTCAGTTGATCCATTTCCAGTGCTGCATCGTTGCTCTAACTCCTCCGTGCGAGTTGCTAGGCAGCCCGATGTTACAAAAACAGGAAGATCACACTCCAATCTTTTGTGTGGGATCCAAGTTGTTGTATTGCAATCAACTGGCGTGATATCTGTGTAACCACGGTGTCAGCGGCCGCAGCAAGAGATCAAGTCAAGCAAGGGAGTGCGAAGATGATGATTCGACTCGTGGGCCAGCAACACAGCCCACTCGTGTCCCGCATCTTCCTCAATGGCTTGCAGCCCGAACTAGGCCCGCTAAGGGTGTACGCTGAGCTTTATACACGTTGCGTGTGTGAGCGTGTGACTTGGGAAAGGAGTTAGTGGCTTTGGCCATGGCCTGTTCATGTAGCGTGTGAGCTAGCAGTGTTGCCACTCATGGCGAATTAACTACCAAATCGAGATCAGTACAAGCTGGTAACTCACATCTGGCATCAGAGTTGTTCCATCCTGGAGATTTCGCGCCACCCACACTGCACCAGGCTTAGCGATCAATGATCAATGTCGGCGGAAAGCTATGGAGAAACTGTCGACGGAAGGCCGCAACATCCATGAGATCATCAAGTCCTCCATCACCGACGACTTCGAGCAGCACCTCAAGGTGCACAATGACGATCTCCTCAAGTCCATGACGAAGCTACTCTAGGATTCGACCAGGACCTTGGATGGCCTCATCTCTGCTCACATCGACGGTGTCCGCTCCAGCTCCACCTCGACATTGACCAGATCCGCTCAAATCTGGAGCGGGGAGACAAAGGTGACTACGAAGCTCGGAAAGGAGGGCCTTCTCTGAGCAGGGACGCTGATGATGGCCGAGATGTGCTCCCCTCCAATTCCCGCAGCACCGACAAGTACGGCAAGGCCATGGCGCACAACATCTATGTTCCTTCACCAGCGAGGGGTGCGCGAAATTTGCCCTCTCCTCGAGAATTCAGTCTCCGCACGAGCTCGTCATGCTGGATCAAGGTGAGCAGTTCCATTCTGGGCCGAGGGTGGAGCTGCCACGTTTTGATGGCTCAAATCCTCGCCTGTTACAAATGAGATGCGAGGACTATTTCAAGTTGTGGGGCACTCATCACAATAGGTGGATTTCTTATGCCACTGCACAATTTGAGGGAGCTGCTGCCCGCTGGTTGGAATCGATGCAGAGACGTTCATCTGAATTGAATTGCTTCGTATTTTTGCAATCTCATGCAAGCCAGAGTTGGACGTAACCAGCACCATGATTTACTGAGCAAATTGTACATAATTGCTCAGACTGGAACAGTGGAGGAATATGCTGATCAATTTGCAAAGTTGTATGATCAACTCACCGCGTATGAAACGGTCCAGATTCTGTGCATTACATTACACCACGCATTTCATTACACTAGTAGAAAACATGGCTTTCCTTCTAGCCGGATCAGACCGTTTGTCCCGGTCGTGTTACAAACCGGGACTAATGTGAGCATTAGTCCCGGTTCGAGCGGCTAGGACACCGAATGGCGGTTCGAATGAGACCTTTAGTCCCAATTGGTGTCTCATGGATGTTGCGGCAGGCGCGATACCCTTTAGGTCTGTCTTCAGTCCCCGTTTTAGACACCAACCAAGACTAAAAGTTTGCCTATATATATCAACGCCCCTTCCCGCCCTCTCCTCTCTTTTCTCCTCATAGAAGGTGAGATGTGTGTGCTAGTTTTTTTCCCTTCCTATGCACAAGAGGTGCTCGATGAAATGCCTGAGAACATGATGCCACTTGACTCCACACAAACATACATGATATGAGGTGTCCGAGCCACACTTAATTCTTCTCTTTCTTCTCCTCTGTTCTTCCTCCAAGCTCGACCTCCAAACTCCATTTTTCCCAAGATTTATCTAGATTTGGCGGTGCACCAACTATCCAAGTGTTCTAAAAGGTTAGCAACTTCATCCAATCATCTCTCATTGCTAGTTTAGCTCATTTCATGCTCTAGAAGTCGAGTGATTAGTGGGTTTTTGTGGAGGAGTGTATGTGGGAGTTTATTTGATTTAGATGCAATTTGAGATCAAAATTAACTTCTTAGTTTGCACATGTGTAGGGTGTCGTCCGCCACCATCCCCGTCCTCACCGTCGTTGATCGCCCGCACTGATCTCGTCACCAGCACCACCATGGCGAGCCTCTTGTTCTTATCCTTTTTAAAATAAATAAAAATCTTACTTGTATGATTTAGATAGTTACTTGTATAGTTTTCTTACTTGTATTATTGTTCGTTATTACATAGTGCCATGGTTTTGATATCCACCCCCATCGGCTCTTATCTGGTCTATGATTCAGATGTGGTATATATCTTTTATAACTATTTATTTCATTTAGTGTTTATGACAATTATGCCGACCAACTTGACATAGATATTTTTACATAGGAGGTATGTGAACCGGAAATTCCAACCGACCATTTTGTCGAGAGGTTAAATTTAGTTAAAAACAATTATTTGAAAGAAAAATTGAAAAGAATTAAAGAAGAGAAGATGAAATTGGAATTGCATGTTGTCGATGTCGTCGATCTACAAAAGATCCAGATTGATGCAATGACCTTGAAGATTAGAAGATTAGAAAATACGGCATTGATATAGAGGCTTGGTATCAATATCATTATGTTGTTTGATTGTTACCTTAGTTGCAATTTTGATCGCATTTGTTGTTGCATTTAAAGATTTGACATAGTTGTATTAGTTTCAATGTATGTTTTAGATGCTCTAGATAGTTGTATGTTGTTTTATGAGAACTATGTATAAACTTTATGTATTTATTTTTGCAGTAATAACATTTGGTCACTACTGTACTTTGGTTTTAATGTGATGAACTTGTATTAATTTGGTCAATTCTCTATTCATGGTGTTATGTAATGGTTTTTGATATACTTATTTATATAATGTAGAAGAACTGCCAATGGATGTACGGTGACCGACACACTTCTGAGTACATTAGGGGCCTGCAAATTTAATCGGTGTGGCTCAGGCAAACAGTCTGAATGGTTTTATGTGTAGTCCATGTGTTGATTGTCAGAATAAGAAGGATTACTCTTCCTCGAAAATCGTTCACACCCACCTACTTAAGTCCGATTTCATGCCCAGATTTAATTGTTGGACCAAGCATGGAGAAAGAGGGGCTATGATGGAAGACAATGAAGAAGAAGAGGATGATGACAACTATCCTATGTTCCCTGAATATGGTGGAACTATAACGGGGCAAGCTAAAGATCAAGAGGCACCAGATGAGCCCGCTGATGATCTTCATCAGGATTGTTGATACACAAAGAGAATGTGAAAGTCAAAAGGATAAGTTGAATTTCGAGCACATGTTAGAGGATCACAAAAAAAATTTGTACCCAAATTGCAAAGATGGCAATACAAAGCTCGTTACCACACTGGAATTGCTGCAATGGAAGGCAGATAATTGTTTATATGACAAGGGATTTGGGAAGTTATTGAAAATAATGTAGAAGAAGCTTCCAAAGGAAAACGAATTGCCTGGCAGTACGTATGAAGCAAAGAAGGTTCTGTGCCCTCTAGGATTAGAGGTGCAGAAGATACATGCATGCCCTAATGACTGCATTCTCTACCTCGGTGAGGAGTATGAGAATTTGAATGCATGCTCGGCATATGGTGCATTCCAATATAAGATTAGACGAGATGACTCTGGTGATGTTGAGGGCGAGCACCCAAGGAAGAGGGTTCCTGCCAAGGTGATATGGTATGCTCCTATAATACCATGGTTGAAACGTCTGTTCAGAAACAAAGAGCATGCCAAGTTGTTTCGATGGCACGAACAAGATCGTACGAAAGACAGGATGTTGAGAGTACCCGCTGATGAGTCGTAGTGAGGGAAATCAAGAGAAATTGGCCGGAGTTTGCAGATGACACAAGGAACTTATGGTTTGGTATAAGTACATATGGCATGAATATTTTTGGGGAGCAGGGCAGCATTCATAGCACCTGGCCTGTGACTCTATGTATCTATAACCTTCCACCTTGGTTGTGCATGAAGCGGAAGTTCAGTATGATGCCAGTGCTCATCCAAAGCCCTAAGCAACCCGGCAACGACATTGATGTGTACCTAATGCCATTAGTTGAAGAACTTATACAGTTGTGAAATATAAAAGGTGTACGTGTGTAGGATGAGCACAAACAGGGGGAATTTGACCTACGAGCGTCGATGTTTGTAACCATCAATGGTTGGCCTGCTCTTAGTAACCTTTCAGGACTGACAAACAAGGGATACAATACATGCACACATTGTTTAGATGAGCCGAAAGTACATATATTTAGATAAATGTAAGAAGAATGTGTACCGGGGACATCGTTGAATTCTTCCGACCAGGCATCCCTTAAGAAAGAAAGGCAAACTTGAAAGGTGAGACAGATCACCGGAAGAAGCTTGTCCATCGAACTTGTGATGATATGTTTGATATGGTCAAGAATTTTAAAATAATTACTGAAAAGGGTCCTGGAGGACAATCTGTTCCGGATGACACTAACAGACATGCACTCAGGTGGAAGAAGAAATCTATATTTTGGAAGCTACCCTATCGGAAAGTCCGAGAGGTCTGATCTGCAATTGACGTGATGCATGTGACGAAGAATCTTTGTGTGAACCCGCTTGGCTTCTTGGGCATGTATTGGAAGACAAAAAATACACCGGAGGCACGGAAGACCAGCAACATATGAACGAAAAAGATGACATGCATTCAAAGCAGTATCAATGTCCCGCTAGCTACGCTCTTACCAAAGCAGAGAAGGAAATCTATTTTGAACGCCTGAGTAGTATCAAAGTCTCGTCTGGCTTCTTGTCTAATATAAAGGGGATAATAAATATGGCAGCGAAAAAATTCCAAAACCTAAAGTCTTATGACTGTCACGTGATTATGACGCAATTGTTTTCGGTTGCATCGAGGGGGCTTCTACTAGAAAATGTTTGATTAGCCATTGTGAGTTATGTGCATTCCTCAATGATGATTTTTCCAATCAATAATACACGCATTTTCACATGCACAATTACTAGTAAGGCTAAACAGAAAATCAAGAATCGCACGCTCTCGCCATCTCACAAAAGCCCGTACATACAAGTGCTAGTTGTGAAGTGAAAATATCTCCCTTTTAAAAACATGAAGAGTCTATTAAACACTTATTTTTTGAGTGTAAGTTCGCGCGTGCAGTATGGGTCATAGTTTTCAAGTCTATATCCCCACTTAGAGCACATAACATGTTCGAAATTTGGTTGCGGGGTATTGATAAATAATCTTCTGCACATATTCTTGTGGGGGGCGGCTGCCTTATGCTGGGCACTGTGGCTTATCGAGAATGATGTTGTTTTTTATAATAAATGTGATTCTTCTCATGTGTGTGTTATTCATGCATGTACGCGATGGCTCCGTACTTGGCCTATCGTGTAGAAGTCATAGGACATAAACTTTTTTATGATGATGTCTACACAGCTGGATCGTACGGCCAGGGAGGTTTTCTCGCTTAATAAATGACTAGATTGGGAACATGTCATGGCGCGAGTGTGCCAGTCCCAACCATGTGTTAAAGCAGATAAATGCCAATTGGTAGGAATCCTGGTTCAGCATGGTAAAGAAAGTAAGTAGGAATCCTGGTTCGGCGTGGTAAAGCAAGTAACGTATGAATCCTGGTTTAGCTAACGTATTCAAACAGGACAACAAAATAAAAAGAAAAAGGAGACATTCACTTACAATACAAGCAAGACATCATCAAATTCAATATCATCATGCGAATAAGGCAGCATGAGTCCAGTTCATTTGAGATCACAAAAGGTAATTCCACTAGACATTAAGTTCAGTACTAAGAGCGCGGACACGGAGATGAGAGAGCAAGTACTAATCTAAAACAAAGCTTGCAACATATCCATATATAAGCAAGGCAGCTACCCAATATAGGCTAAAGTTATGCCGAAAACAACTACAAAGGAAACATAAAAAAAAGTAGGATGTAGTAAACACTTACTAATGATTCACTACAAAACATAAAGGTTTCATCACAAACCATTGCCAAATTTCATATGAAATGTAACATGATATACCAAATCATTCTTGTTGAAATAAATAAACAAATATACTGAAGAACCTTCCAGGAGCGTTAGTGTATTTCATAAACCTATAAAGGGGGGCATCCTACAACACATCATAATTGTTGGTCCTCAACTTCCGCTTCTTTCTCCAAGTATATTGGAATTCCAAAGAGTGATCTTGGGGCGTCGTGTCATGTCCAAGACCATGGCCCAGCACTCAGATCCAAACAAAAAAACATGTTACAGTTCACTACCATAGAAAGATACATAGTACATATGGTGTTGAGCAGAAAAACCACAATATATTACACGGGAAAGAACATGCCATTGTTGTACATAAGTGAACCCCTAACAAAGCAATGCCCTAGATTACTTGGGTATCATCTTAACACCTCCATGAGACTCCAGGTTGCAGCCTTAAAGATAAATTTAGACAAACCATGTCAAAGAAAGTAATGTTTCTCCTAAAAAAGGCAATGTTTCTCTTCCTACTTCAGATTGGGAGAATCATGACAGATAGGCATGAGACCACAAATAGTAGCATAGGCAAAGCATATGATATCTGAATGGAATCTGAAATGCTATAAGTTCATAATGGTCAGGGACAAAAGAGAATCAGTGAGCACATAAACATGCATCAGGTCCTTCGCATTCACATGAGAAAAAAATTGAATGATTTTATCTTGAACACCACAATATACACAATGTAAAAGGGCGTGATATCAACTTCATTACAGTTGAACTTACCTAATTAGCAGTAAGAAATTGGATAATGCAAGTAGATGGCAATAATAACAATAATAATACATAGCCTGCACGAGTAGAGAACATTTATTGTATATGAAGGCACGCCATTCTCTACCATAAAAGTAGGGAAACAGAGCACTAAAACAAAAGAGAGTGCGGGTTTCTTTCACCAATAGATGAAATTTGCAGAGAACACTCAATAGGGGATGAACAACAATGGGAATTTTTCTTCTAAGATAGGCACAAATGATTATGAATCATGGGTCTGTGTCTTGCACACATAGATGATGTATTTTTATTATTTACATGGACTACTGTGTACTCCTCTATAGTTTGCACTTGCACATGTCATTGCAATGTATAACGCATTTCCAAGTTTTGTGAATATGAAACATAGGGAACACCCTCAACACCTAGAACTAATGTTTCCATTGTCATAGCCATGAACATGAAGTCAAGGAGGCTCCTAAATTCATAGTAGTAGCTTGAAACCACATTTGGGGAAAAATTAAGTTAAATTTCTATGTTGCAACCAGTCAACATTTCATTCTGTTCTTGGGACAACTTCCATTCGAGCATATTGTTTGGCGAACAAAAATATCTTATTTTAGATCTAATTCACGCCAAATTATGCCACTTGATAATAAAGCCTTTTTATTGGAAGATAAATAGCCTTAGCTAGGTAAGAACAGAATTGCAAGCAACCCAAATTATGCAAATAATCAAGCATAAACCTATGAATTGGTTACAAAGTTACACACTGTTAAAATAGTATTCATCCCACTACTTGATCATCCAGTTACATCTAGCTCACAATGCCATTAGCAGTAAGTCTGAATTAAACGATAGTGTACATTCATCCCATAACACCAGCAAGATAATTAATTAATTTAGATATAATGGCACCAATAGACATAGCCCTGCAACCCAATTGGTCAAAACATAAAAGTTGAGTTCCTTTTAGGTTAGTTACTGGCCTATATTTCCACACAATGTTTTTAGACTGTTCTTGATTAGCTAGCATCTTCTCGTTGATGTGATGAAAAAATAAGTATAGATCTAGTAAGTTCCATAGGTTCCTTGTGTAGTAGCAAGATTTTTTTACAAATGATGAATAAACTACAAGGTAGGATAGGATTATCAAGCAGTCAAACCTAGTGCATGAACCATCCAAAGATAACTTACTATTAAAGTTGAGATGTGCATACAAAAGAGATGTCGACGGTGGAATTCCTGCTTTAGCTGGCCCCTCCTCTTGGAGAGGAGCGAGCTGTGGTGAGCAGTTGTACCTGCTTGAGCTGGCCCCTCTTGGAGAGGATGAGACGATGATCTGGTCGTCGAGTGTCTTCTAGGCGTCGTCCTTGAAGAGGATCTTGACGATGTCGAAGGCGGACTTCCTGCTGTCACCTACTTCACCGGCCAAGCGGCACTGCTTCTCCTCATTCAGGAGCGACTCGGTCGCCGCGTCGAGTCTGCTACACTCCTGCATCACCACCGATGATTAGGCGTTTATAAACAGCCGGTGCACACATCTGTAATCTGAAAGCCAAAAACAAATTGAGAAAATGTGGAGAGTCCCACCCTTGCCCAAATACCCTTGCAAATGCAACCTGACCAACCTGAATGCATATGGTGAGGTGATAGCACACATAAACTGCAGTAGGATTAAGTCTTGTTTTTTTAAAGCTTACACACACGGAGAGCTTAACCCAGACAAAATGGAACTAATTCATGGAATGGAAGGATATGTACTAACCATTAGTTATATGAAGTAATTTGTTTTTTGTTCAGGGTTTGTGTAGTCGTAAATGGAGCAAAATGGAAACATAACATCTTTACAAATCCAAGAACAACACAAAAAAACTGAAGGATTAATCTTTCCAAAGAAGAATTTTGGAAGATGTAGGCATATATTTAACCTTGGAAGAGGACTACTCTTCTTATTTTGGACCCAACAACACATCATCTAAAATGTCAACCTATGATTAGATTGCTAGCACCTAAGAAATCTAAAGTGCACTAAATGAGATTATGTTGTTCAGTACCATAAGAGCATCAATAAGACATATATATATATAATAAATCAGAAGAGATGTAAAATTTCTTTGGCTAACATCTTAATACATCTATTATACTGGGTCAACATTTATCAGCCTTAGCAAGTCGAAAAGGCAGTACAAACTATATAACAGTAGCAAGTGGAAGTAGTGAAATATATATGAAAGAGATCTAAAAGTAGCAGATCCTAAAATATGTATATAATGAGATGGTCACACATCTTGAATGAATTAGAATATTAGGAAGTTCTTCAAAACAATTGCTCAATCCGACACAATCCCCTTTAATAAACTTGAAGACACCATGCCCCATGAGTAGAAGACAAATAATATTAGAATGTTAAGTTACTGAATCATAGGATAAACACCTCCTGAACCTTATTTATTGAGTAGGGGCTTCACCTTGCGATTGTAGCCTTTGGCGTTTCTTGGGAGACAACAACCAAGGCGTAGATGAAGAGGCCAAGGATGTGGTTCTCCTATCGCAAGCACCGATGGGAGATGCAGCACGCCACTGGGGCTAGCGACAACTCGCCTCTTCCTCATATGTTTATGTGGTGACGGCCATGCCTCTCCTCCTAAGCACTGAGTAACAGGGGGAGTGCAACACTAATGAATCTCGATTGCAATGAAGAAGGAATCAGTGAGGCGAGAGAAGCAGGGGGTGAGGACGAGGCATAGAAACATGTGTTGTGGGGCAGTGGCGAGGGCGACAACGGCATTGACAGCGGTGGTGGCGTCCGATCGCTAGCAACCATGGAGACCCCCACCGACACCTACTTTCTCAGGCTTCATAGATGAATCCTGATAGAAATAGACCACTTGAGAATCACAGTTGTGCAAAACTAAAAATGACTAAGAAAAGAAGATACAAATATTCTGAATCGGTGTATTGCTAAAGAAAGTTCTGTCGAATAAATAAATAAATAAGGCCTAGAGCAAAAAAACAGTCATGTTGCAAGTGTTCATTGGTTCACACTATTGCTACGTAATTAGTTCACACTATTGGGAACACTCACATGTGACACCATGATATAAGAAAAAAAATACAAACACTACTCCATAATTTCACAGGGCAAGACCTATAGATATGTACATCATTTCTACAACTTGCGATCTTGCGTTATAGACCTCAACCAAGTGACCTATAGATATGTACATCATTTCTACATCTTGCGATCTTGTGTTATAGACCTCAACCAAGTTTGGGTCCATTTTGTTTGGAATAAAAACTGTAGCGGATATCATCTCCTAGGACACCGTGATAAAACTACAACTAAACTTAAAGTCATACCTTTTTCATAGAATAAAAACTATAGCAGATACATGACACCACATGACGCACCCTTCTTCTCGCCTGCGGTTAGGCGACAACTACATAATTTTCTTGGTTTGCACTGACACTACAAATAGTAATCTATATGGTATTAAAATTTTCCTAGGCATATATACTTTGAAATGAATAAAACTTTGAACCTCAGTCCCAACCATGTTATACTACAAAACAAAGTTCACACGCACACACATGTTGACAGAATGCATGACGTATATCCACAAGAACAGTACGATTTGTTTTCAAATTGAATCAGCTGGAAACAAATATATTACCTCAACTTCGTGAATGTAGAATTATTGTTTTTGGGTTCAGACCAAGCATCTCATTTCCTTGCACCTCATAGCGATTTTGGCAGCATTAACAACCTAGTAAAAAAAATTAGAAATCATGTCAGCTGCAATCATCTATGAGACACAATCAAGTATTCCTTATAGGCTCTCAAGAATTGGCACGAATATAAAAGAAATATATTTGCAATTGATGGGTTTTTACTTGTTTCATATGCATGACAGAAAACAATGACAAAAGTATACAAACAACCCATTTAGATCACGGAGGAAACAAATATAATACAAGATGAGAGAGCGTACTATCAGACTTGAGTATGACTATCTTGTCATCAACCAGAGCATCCACAAGGGCCATCGTACTATCAGACTTGAGTATGACTATCCTGTCATCAAAACCAAGATGAGAGAGCGTAGAGCCCTGCACCCACTCAAAAATAACTTCATGTCCAGACTGTTGTGTCGTAATCAATTCAAGCATGAGACAAAGGGTTGATATTCAGTTGCTAAAGAGAAAGAAAAGAAAGAGATTAGGCATCCGATTATATATCATTAGATATAATACAAGAAAAGGAGCATATTACTACAAATCATTATAGGGTCATGTAAATAAACTTCAAAAGGGACCAACTAATGCATAAACCTCACACGATAGACGACATTCTAAGTATCTGATTTACATTATCCATCTTTATCTTTGATAAGTAATTTTAGGGATCTTCTCGAAATGACCCGCAACACATACAACATACAACCATTCATAGGTAAACATAAGGAAAAGAACATAATAGAACATGTAACATTACCAGCCAAGCTGGACATCCCTAACCATTGCTCTCGCTGGCTAAGAACCTAGCCAGTAACCTGAAAACATAAAGCAGCCACATGCACCGAATTAGCCTTCTAAGATAGTAAATAAATAAAATAAGGAATAGATCAAATAAACCAGACCAAGTACAATGACGATGATAATAGGTACATAGAAGTCACATTTTACAATGGTTTGTTTGGCAAGCCGAACAACACTACATGGGTAAAAGGAGGAACAAAATGAATCAGCCATTGTCAAATAGAAGAAAGAAACAAAAGAAGGAAGAGAAAAAAAAACACAAAAAATCCGTGCACAAGAGGAGCAACAGACGTAGGATCTACCAGGAAGAAGAAAAGAAACAAAAAGCATAAACCTATAGGCCTATACTCGACTGAAAACAACACACACTACCACGGTACCACCAGAAAACCTGCGCACCAGCACAAACGACCACCATGACAAAAAAATTATACGGCCTTTCTCGTATCAAGTGGGGAGTAAAGCACCACGATGTATGTCAGGGATATAACTATTAGGTATGAACCGTCCAGGAGGGGCCGGTTTATGCCCATAAGGAATTACTTCTACTGAAGCCCAACAAGACAGAGTATGGCACGTTACTACAGAAGGTTAAAGATCCAGGGCCCGAAGGGTGTTAGGGCCCGTAAATGTAACCCGCCATACGGCGTGTGGCTTGTATTGTAAGATAGGAAAGATAGAGACCGAGCCAGGAAAGTTTATGAGTCGGCCTCGAGATTCTGTAAACCGGACCGGGCGTCATCCTGTGTATATAAAGGGACGACCTGGCGACGGTTCAGGGACAAACAACAACAACTCGAGACACAGGCAAAGCGGATTCGCTCCCTAGTCATCGAAACCCTAGCAATACCAAACCAAACTAGACGTAGGCTTTTACCTTCATCGAAGGGGCTGAACTAGTATAAAATCCCTTGTGTCCTTGTCCGCTTTAACCCCTTTAAGCTAACCCGTAGGGATGGCTCCACGACTAAGTCCTTTTGCTAGGACATCTGCCGTCACAAATCCACGACAGTTGGCGCCCACCGTGGGGCTATCGCATGATGGTTTCGAGTTCTTGAAGGACAGCTTTGAAGGACTCAAGGGCTACGCAGTGGGTAGGATGACTAAGAGTCGTCGTGGCAAGATCTACATCGACGATGCAGGCTGGGGTCCCGAGGCTGATTCAATAGAGTACGGGTATCGGGTCCCCTTTGCTGGCATCCACGTCTTCATCGGCAAGATCGGCGAACCGGGCCCTGAGCCGGACATCTGCTCCAACATCGTCGAGTCGGCTCAGCGTGCGAGACCTGTCCGGATTCGGCCCGCCATGAAGCGTGTCTTCGTGGGAGCGGTTCACAGAGCACAAGCTGAGGATGGATCAGAATTTGGTGGCGAGACCGTCATTTATTCCGGCGACGAGTCATCCACTGGAGAAACCAAGTCTTTACATCTGTTGCAGGACGGCCGGTCTGGGGGCTGTTCCGACGGTGACAGTATTCCGGAAACCCTTGATCTGCCGAGCCGGGTCGCTGTCTTCATGGCCGGATTACAATCTTCAACTGCGGCAGCGGTAACATCCGACCTGGCGGCGGCAGCAACGGCTGGGGCAGGAGGCCCTGTTCAGCCGCCGGCTCAAGTTCTGTCCGCTTTAGTTGACACCTTGACAGCGCTGCTGACTGCGGAGGTCGGCCAGGCCGAGAAGGTACCACACGACGCGGAAGTTGCTAAGGCGAGGGGCCAAATAGATCAAGCTAAGTTGGACCTGGCTGCTGAGAATACTAGGATGATTGCGAGGCAGGCCGAGCTAGATGCTCAAGCTTATCGGCTCCTGTTGGATCAGACTGCATCAAATGACGTAATGAGGAGAAGGCGCCAGACTCGCCTGCCGCCGCTTTACGAAGCAAGGAACCTCTTCAGTATGCCAGGAGCGGGAACCAGCAATCAGCCGGGGGTAAACTGGGGAGAGGTGCCTGGCACGGGGGCGTCGGTCCAGCTACAAGCCGCGGATCCAGCCCATCAGGTTGTTCCATCATAGCATGCGCCAACGCCTCCTGGTCACTACTCCAACCCTTTGGATAACATGGTAGCAGCCGCTTCACGATTGGCGGTCCTTCCCATTGAAGGGGAATCCCCTATAGCAGTGGAGGCGCGGCGAGCTAGGGAGTTCCCGGAGACAGCTTTAACTCAACAGCAGGCTTATTCTCACAGCCGCGAGAGGATTCATTCCACACCCCCCCCCCGCCCAAGCCAGAGTTACAGCAGGCATATGGATGAACCGGTTGTGTCAAGTAGTGCGCGGAATCGTAACCCGCCGCGAAGGGATAACCCGGCAGGTGGAGGTACGAACGCCCAAGAGGTGGTGGATCAAGGCAGACAACGCCGCGAAGCCGAATTAGCGGCACAATATGAAGCCCATCAACCTACGCTGGTTCGTCCATCTACCATTGTCGAGCCGGGGGTTACTTCCAGTTCCTTGGGAGTACCGTGTCTCACCCCCGCCTTACGCAATGTACGACTGCCTAAGGACTTCAAAGGACCACGCAAGGTGCCTAATTATAATGCAGATTTATCCCCCGAAGCGTGGGCCGAAAGCTACGAGATGGCGATGGAGATGCTAGACGTGGATGACGCGGCATGTGCTAAATACTCCACCATGATGTTGGAGGGCACGGCCCATACTTGGTTAAAAAGTTTACCGCCGAATTCCATCGGATCATGGGCCGAGTTACGCCACCGGTTTATCAATAATTTCAAAGATACATGTAAGCAGCCCATGTCCATTGTGGACTTGGCCGCATGTGTTCAAGGGGAGAATGAGTCGACAAGTCATTGGGTGCGCCGAGTGTTAGAGATCCTGCATTTCTGAAATTGCATCAATCCAGATACATCAGTTTTAACATTGGAAGACAATTGCCGGTTCGAGCCTCTGAAGCTGAAGTTGGGACGGCTCAAACGTAATTACGATCACATGGGGACGCTTATGGGCGCCCTGGTGAAATATGCCGATTCAGATAGTACCAAGTATCCAGAGTCTGACGACGAGAACTCAGGGAAAGGAAAGAAGAATGGTAAAGCGTCGCAGTCTAATCCGGTGAATTGGGGGTACAACAGTAAGCGTAAGGGAGATGCCAATTCAGATTTTGTGGCTAACACTAGTGCACAGGATGATGGCCAGCGTCGCAAAGGTAGACCGCCCCCACGGGGTGGAGGATCAAACATTAATCTGGAGCGCCAGATGAATTTGCCTTGCCCTAGGCACGGTACGAAGGAAAAGCCGGCCACACACCTCTGGAAGGACTGCTTTATTATGAGGGAGTTCAAAAATCGGTTCCAATACGATCATGGATCGTCCGGCAGTTCAGGCCCTGGTTTCCATGGGCCGGGTAATCAAGGTGTCGGCTCCGGTCCAAATTTCCAGGGCAATCAGGGTGGACACAATAATCAGAATGGACACAACCATCAGAATGGCGAAGGTAATTATAATCATCAAGGAAATCCTCAGCAACAGCAATCAGGTTATCAGAGCAACCCAAAGAAGTTGAGTAGTGGGCAGTATCACGTCTTCACCACAAGCTTATGTAAACGTGATCAGAAGGTTTATAAGAGGGTAGTGCATTCTGTTGAACCGGCGGTGCCTCGTTATTTACGGTGGTCAGAACAGCCCATTGTATGGAGTCGTGAGGATCATCCGCCCCGGGTTAATAATCCGGGCCAGCTGGCTCTAGTGGTGGCGCCTCAGGTTGGGGGTTACAATTTCACTAAGGTGCTCATGGACGGAGGAAGCAGCATCAATATTCTGTATTATGAGACCTTTCGTCGCATGCGGTTGACAAACAAGAAGCTCAGACAGTCCAACACTGTTTTCCACGGCGTGGTACCTGGTAAATCGGCGTATCCGATCGGTAAGATAGACCTGGAGGTCACTTTTGGAGATGAGCATGATTCGAGGTCGGAAACTTTGACCTTTGAAGTGGTGAAAATCAAGAGCCTATATCATGCCTTGTTTGGGTGGCCGGTTTATGCTAAGTTCATGGCGTGGCCCTGTTATGTTTATCTGCAGCTCAAAATGCCAGGTCATAAAGGAACTATTACGGTCCATGGGAGCCGTAAGATTTCTTTGGAGTGCGAGGAAGGTGATGCAACTTATGCTGAGGCAGTTTGTGCAACCGAGGAATTGAAATTTTACAAGGATAATGTTGATCCGGCAGACATGTCTCCGTTGAAGAAGCCGACTACAGAGCATGATCCGGCCTTGAAATTCAAATCAGCTAATGAGGCCAAGCAGGTTGACTTTGTTCCTGGCGATTCATCTAAGCAGTTTACCATCAGTGCTAACCTGGATCCAAAATAGGAAAGCGCGCTCATCGAGTTCATCCGTAAGAATCGGGACATCTTTGCATGGAAACCTTCTGACATGCTAGGTGTACCGAGGGAACTCGCTGAGCACACTCTTAATGTTGATCCCAAGTTTAAACCGGTTAAACCGTTTCTCCGCCGCTTCAATAAATAGAGGCGCAAGGCTATTGGTGAAGAGGTAGCTAGGCTCTTGGCGGCAAGTTTTATAGTTGAGGTGTTTCATCCTGAGTGGTTGGCTAATCCGGTGCTGGTGCTAAAAAAGAATGGCACTTGGCGAATGTGTTTTGATTACACAGATTTGAACAAGGCTTGCCCAGCTGATCCTTTTGCCCTCCCCCGTATTGATCAAATCATTGATGCTATAGCGGGTTGTGAGCGTTTAAGCTTTTTGGATGCATATTCCGGTTATCATGAGATCAAGATGACAGTTAAGGACCAGGAGAAAATAGCTTTTATAACTCCTTTTGGAGCCTTCTGCTATGTATCCATGCCCTTTGGGCTCAAGAGTGCCCAGGCGACATATCAGCGTTGTGTGCAGAATTGTCTTCATAAGCAGATTGGGCAAAACGTTCATGCATACGTGGATGATATCGTGGTAAAATCCAGGAAGGAAGAGACGCTGATAGCTGACTTGAAGGAAACTTTTGATAATCTTCGGGTTTATAAGATGATGCTTAATCCGGCCAAGTGAGTTTTGGGTGTACCAGCAGGCAAGCTCCTGGGATTCCTGGTGTCAAACAGGGGGATTGAAGCTAATCCGGAGAAAATCAAGGCTATTACGTCCTTGGCTAAACCGGCGTGCATCAACGATGTCTAGCGCTTGGCAAGCCGCATCGCGGCACTGAGCTGGTTTATCAGCCGTTTGGGAGAGAAGGCCATCCCGCTTTACCAGATGATGAAAAAGACAGATTGCTTTGTCTGGAGTGATGCTGCTGATGCTGCGTTCGAGGATTTAAAGAAGCAGCTGGCAGAGCCGCCTATCCTTGCCGCCCCAATTGATAATGAGCCACTATTGTTATACGTGGCTGCTAATGCCCGAGCCGTAAGTGTTGCCATTGTAGTGGAGCGCAAGGAGGCGGGGAAGGAATGTCCGGTTCAAAGGCCAGTTTACTATATCAGCGAGATGCTCATTGATTCAAAGCAGAGATACCCGCATTGGCAGAAATTGGTATACGGAGTCTTCATGGCAAACCGGAAGCTTAAGTAGTATTTTCAAGGCCATCCAATCACTGTGGTCAGTTCTACCCCTCTGGGAGATATAATTCAAAATAGAGAAGCAACTGGCCAGGTTGCCAAGTGGGCCATTGAACTTGGTCCTCACGGGCTGAAATATGTGCCTCGCACTGCAATCAAATCTCAAGCACTGGTGGACTTCATCAACGATTGGACGGAGTTGCATGCACCGGAGGAGAAACTGGATCACTCATACTGGACTATTCACTTCGATGGATCCAAGCAATTGGAGGGCTCGGGGGCTGGAGTTGTATTAACTTTCCCACGAGGTGATAAGTTTTGTTATGTCATCCGTTTAATGTTCCCTTGCACTAACAATGCAGCTGAATATGAGGCTCTCCTCCATAGTCTGCGAATGGCTAAGGAGATGAATTTAAGCTTGGTTAAATGCTTCGGTGACTCGGATTTGGTGGCACAGCAAGTGTCTGGTACTTGGGATTCCAAGGACCCACTTATGGTGGCGTATTGTCGAGAGGTGGACGTTGTCGCTAGGCACTTCAAGGGTTATCAGGTGGACCATGTGGACCGGCGAAAGAATGAAGCAGCCGACGCATTAAGTCGTCTGGGTTCCCAGCGTAAACCGGTTCCACCTAATGTCTTCCTGGATGTATTGCATAATCCATCAGTGAAATTACCCTCAGAAGAAGACTTGGTTGTTCCTGATCCGGAGGCTCAATTGGTAGCGGCGCTTCATGCCATTCCGGATTGGGCAGTCCCGTACCTGGCGTATATGAACCGAGGTGAGTTACCAGAAGATGAAGTCTTGGCTAGGCAGATAATCCAGCGGTCCAAATCAATGACTATTGTCAATGGAGAACTGCATCATTGCAGTGTATCCGGGGCGTTTCAACATTGTGTGTCGCCGGAGTAAGGTTGTGAGATTCTTTAAGAGATACACGAAGGAGATTGTGGTCACCACGCCAGTTCAAATCTTTGGTAGCTAGAGCTTTTCGTCATGGGTTCTATTGGCTAACGGCTCATGCTGATGCGGAGGACCTGGTCAAAAAGTGTGACGCTTGCCAGAAATTCCCACGGTGTGCTCATATATCGGCTCAAGAATTGAGGATGATTCCAATTACTTGGCCGTTCGCGACTTGGGGGCTAGACATGGTTGGGCCCTTTAAGAGATTTCCAGATAAGAAGACCCACCTTCTGGTGGTGGTGGATAAGTTTACCAAGTGGGTCGAGGTGGAGCCAGTCCGCAAGTGTGATGCAGCGACGGCGGTTCAATTCATCAAGAAGGTGATTTTCCGGTTTGGCTTTCCACACAGTATTATTACTGATAATGGTACCAATTTGTCCAAGGGGGCTATGGAGGAATTTTGTCAACGAGAGCACATCCAGCTTGACGTATCCTCAGTGGCTCACCCCCAGTCCAATGGTCAAGCTGAGAGGGCCAATCAAGAGATATTGAGAGGCATCAAGCCCCGGCTCATAGTTCCTTTACAGAGAACGCCGGGTTGTTGGGTGGAGGAACTGCCATCTGTGTTATGGAGCATCAACACCACACCCAACAGGTCCACGGGTTACACGCCTTTTTCATGGTATAAGGAGCTGAAGTAGTTCTCCCTAGTGACATCCGTCATGATTCGCCTCGGGTGGCGGCTTACGTTGAAGCTGATAATGAGAAGGCGCGGCAAGACGCATTGGACCGACTGGATGAGGAGCGTGACATTGCAGCGGCTCGATCGGCGATTTATGAGCAGGATCTGCGTCGATACCATAGTCGCTATGTTAAAACGAGAACATTTCAAGAAGGCGATCTAGTGCTCTAGCTCATCCAAGACCAGACAGATATGCACAAGCTATCCCCACCTTGGGAAGGACCCTTTGTGGTCAGTAAGAATCTACACAATGAGTCATACTACCTCATCGACATTCGAGAACACAAGGACTCACGCACCACGGAGGAGGAGACCCGACGGTCGTGGAACATCGCTAATCTTTGGCCTTACTACACCTGAGCCATAGGCTCCGCTTTATGTACATATATTCACAATGTATATATTATGATCAATATAATAAATAGGCATCCCCGTTAAAGTAGGGTATCTGCTGCTTTTTTCATAAGAGTTTGTCACATGGGGGTTCTGTGTGTAAAACGGAGTTCATATGGCCCTCTTAGACCGGCTATCAAGCCAATATCATCATAAGAGCACAACTCTAGTTACTTCGGTAATCCGGCTATCAAGCCAACATGATGGTAAGGGGCAAAAGAGATTTTGATGCATAGCACAACTCAAACATAGGCACCCGATGAGCACAGCTCACAATGTTACTTGGGGGCTCTTGTCGCACAGCGACAAAGAGCTTTTAAGGCCCTTGTAATAGGCTATCAAGCCACGGCTTGAAAGCCTGGTGTATACACCTAAAACCCCGAGTTAACCTGCCTGCATCAAGTAAGTCACTCCGCCCAGATAAACCTGGTATGACACGTCGAACGATTGACAAGTCAATCTTATAACAGACCCTGAACCTGTCAACGTTAAAACGATGATTGGTTAAAGATTGAGGTCCATCTTAACAGGCTTTGTGAAATGGTTTAACTGAGCGGCCTGGCAGCCCATGAAAAGCCTCGAATTTGGAGCCTAGCAGCTCATAAAAATCCTCAACTACAAGTTTTTATTTGCTTTGTTTGCAAAATTTTGGCTTCTCAATGAGATTGTTGATATTCATCCGATATCGGCCGAGTGGTTGACTACAAGTCGCCACCGTTAATAAACCGGCGTTCACAGAACCTGGTCTGGTTTGATTACAAATCGCCAGCACTATTTACAGCTAAGCCGATGTTTATCACAACCAGGTATGGTTTCATCATGAACCGGCAAAATATTGCAGGAGTCATCAATACTCACAATTTGGGATCGTCACCCTTACTGCAAAAGTTGGTTAAGCCAACGACACGATTTTATAGCACATGTATGGTATATGTTTCATATTTTAATACAACTCAGGTTATAAACCTAGATCATGTATTTGGGCATTATGACCCGTCCGACGATAAACCACCAGGACCCTTTAAATTTTGTCTTATGCAGAAACAGGTTGAGTAAAACTGTTCAGCGTCATAAGCAGAAATACTATGAAACTGCTGGATTGAGCAATGTTATGCAAAGGGAATATGCATGAAGACATAACCAAATGTTTCAGCTATCCTATTACAAGGCATTTAACATCCTAAACGAATATCTGTTCCTCGCCAAAGTATTGCGATATACTAAAAGTTAAGCCGGCACCGGTTCATGGCTCCTCGTCAGTCCGGCTAGACGGTTGTGGATCATCCTGCGCCTTCTCTTCTTCATTGTCATCCGGCAGTTGGAAGTCAGTGGTTGCCCAATTGATCTTTGTCAGATCCTAGAAAATAGCTTCATCGCTTATGAGCTCAGACGGTTCAACATCAGGGGCATAGGTATGCTTACGGGCGGGCTGGATGAGATCCTCCGCTTCATGGATCGGTGCATTGACCCAACGATTGTCAGCATCGTAACCCGCCTGATAGCGGGACAGATCAGCTTCATCGGCTAATTTGCTGGCCAAGGGCCGCATTTCTCTTGTCAAAGCTCGCAGATCTCCATTGGTGAATTCTGATCCATCCTCTTTCATGCTTGGATAACTGTTTATTACATCGGCCGGATCAAGATCAGGTACCCAAGCCTTCGCCCGAGTTAATGCAGTTAAAGCGCCCGCCCTGGCAGCTGATTTCTTGAGTTCTCCAAACCGGGCGGGTAGCACTGATAACTTTTCCAACATCTCCTTGATCAACTTGGGGGCCGGTTTTTTATGAGAAGCAGCACAAATAATCCTTTGAGCGCCGGTATAAAGCTGCTCTATAAGAGTATAGGCAGCCTTCAACTTCTTCTGCATATCGGTACCAAGATGAGTAGTACGTTTTCCTGCTTCAATGGAATTAGAGTTAAACCGGAAGATTGTAGAGATATCATATTCAGAATTATAATTACTTACCAAAGATAGCAGTAGTCATGGCATTTATCTGCCACTTTAAGCCAGATAGCTCTTCTGACACTGGATTGAGGGCGGCCTCTATGTCAACTGCCTTTTTCTCCAAAGCGGCTTTTTCTGCCTCCCAATCCGCCCGTTCCTTCTGAAAGTCTTTCTTCAATTTCTCCATGCTTGCTAAAGCGACGGTCAGCTCATCCTTGATCTTGGAAGCGGCGGTTTGCTAGAATTTTAGGTTGTCTTGGAGATCAGCCACTTGAGATTCTTTCTAGTTTAGATCAGCCTACAAAGAGATGCACACATCATACATTGGTAAAGCATATTGGAAGTCCCAAGCACATAACAAGTTATACACTTGGCACTTGGGGGCTAATGCGTATTTGCAGTTATCAGGCATATTTATCAAAGTCCCAAGCACATGACAAGTTATACACTTGGCACTTGGGGGGCTAATGTGTTATTGCTCAAAGAGGGTTACAAAATAAAAGTCCTGGTTCGTCCTAAAGAGTTAAACCGGCCCTTGGGGACTACACATGTGAAAAACTACATATTGGGCATTCTGAAGTCCCGGTTCATCATGAAGAGATAAACCGACCCTTGGGGGCTACAGAGGAATTGGGACAAGCTATTGGGCTTAGGTAAGAATAAGATTGGAGGAAATTAAGCAGAAGTTTACCTCATATCTTTCCTTCATAAGATTCACTAAATCGGCTTCATAATCACGACTGGTATGCGGCCGGTTCAGATATCCGGAATGAAGGTTCTAGGCGCTGAGTTGAGCATAGCTTGACAAATCGGCATTCCATTTGCCTTTGTCTTTCCCAGAGACTTCTTCTTTAGCAGTATGTTTGGATAAAGCAACGCGTTCACTAGGAGCAGTGTAACCAAAACCAGTAATTTGGACATCTTCTGTTGAAGCGGCAGCGGCTCTGGTAGGGCTGGCCGGAGTATTACTGGCCCGGATTGGGCTAGTTGGATTATCGCCAAGGTCCATTGGCGCAGCCTCTTGTTCAGTAAAGGTTTCATGATCCGGTGGAGGAGGATCATCATGCAAGACATCAGCATATTCTTCGGCTGGTTCGGGATTCTTTTCCGGTTCAGGGTTTGTATTATCACCTGCGGGTTTATTCAATTTAGCCATCTTGCTAGGCTTTGGCTTACTGTGAAATTTAAAGGTAAAGATAGTCAGTGGAGTAAAAGAAAAGGATTAATAGGAAAATAAAAACTTACCCGAAACAATTTTGAGAGGAGGAAGCTGCGTGGTTGTTGACACGTCGGTTGACGAACGAGGAGTGTCCTGATAATTTGAATCAGACGGATTAAGAGGATGGCGAATATGACCCGCTTTGGGATAAAGAACATCTGGAGTATACAAGACCTCTGATCGACGTCTCCGGGCTGGTGCCTGTGGTAAACCGGTGGATTCGATAACTTGACCACTGTGTCGTGTTATGCAGCGAGCTTCATGTTGTTGTTTCTTCAAAATAAAGTTTGGGTCCAAGTAAGCGAAAGGGTGATAAAATTGTACTTTCCGGCTTGCTCGACGAATTTTCGGTGTTGGCAGAGGATCTGAACCGGAGGAAAGGGTAATTACCTCGATGTCATCAGCCTCGCTGCCTTCAGCGTTTTCCTGAGTACAATCATTGTCAATAAGATGCAAAAAAAGGGAGCCAAGGGAGTCAAGTGATACCTGTGAGGCCGGTTCATCATCATCAAGATTGGATTCATATGCTTCAGTGGTTTTCTTCTTAACAGTTTTCTTAACACCCTTGGTTTTGAGGTGAGCTGCCTTTACCGGTTTATCCTGGGGTTTCCTCTTCCAGAATGGATCATTACCCTGATAAAGGTCGTGAGGTCATTCAGAAAAGATACTAAAACAGATTGAAATAAAACAAACAATATAAGAATACTTACCAATGGCTGTTTATTGGACTCGCAGAAAGGGGCCAGCCCAGTTTTGCTGCAAGCGTCCACCGGTTCATTCAATATCCTTTTAATAGATTCATTGACTTCACTCTCTGACAGCACATCTTCAGTATGGCGCAGAGGATCTTTGGGGTTTCCGGTATATTCACACATCAAACCAAAACGCCGGCTTAATGGTAGAAGGCTCCAAGAAATCCAACAGCGGACAAAATCAATACCTGTTAAACCGTTGGCGGTAAAGGCCCGGAGCATTGAGAGATGCGGGGCGTATTGGGATCGTTCCTATGCACTTAGCCATTGGGGGAAAGGATGATTATCAGGAAGCCGGTGAGGACGGTAACCCGGCAGAGGATTTTCATCAGCTGGAGATGTGTCTAGACAATAAAACCAAGTCTGGTTCCAATCTTTAGGGTGACTGTGGTGTTTGGCATGAGGAAAGCTGACATCCTTCCTTTTTTGGATGGACATTCCGCCAAGTTCAGTGTTGGGCCCGTTCGTAAACTCTGTGCGGCGGTTTAAATGGAAGAAATCCCTAAACAGTACAACCGAAGGTTCCTCTTGCAAATAAGCTTCACAGAATACTTGAAAATTGCAAATATTGGACACAGAGTTTGGTCCAATATCTTGAGGGTGGAGCTCGAAGTTAGTTAGAACATCGCGAAAGAATTTTGATCCGGCAGAGCTAAACCCTCTGGACAGATGATCAACAAATACAATCACTTCTCCATCTTTGGGCTTTGGAGGACATTCCGGGCCTGGGGCACTCCAACGAATGACATCCTTCTTGCGTAAAGCGCCAACCTCAGCCCAACCGTTCATTTCCTCTTCGGTAACCCGAGACGGAACCCAGTTGCAGGAAGTGAATTGCTTGGCTTGCTTTGCCATTTCAAGGGACAAGCTGAAATTACAATGAAGGGCCGATTTACAATCTATAACTAACAGGTATAGAGAAATATGCAATAATAAACGGGAATTAACACTCGAAGTATTACGACGGCGACTACAGCGGTGGTTTAAGCGGGGCCTAATGATATCTACCGGTTTATGATTTTTTCAAAGCTAAACCGCCGGTGAGAATATGAAAGATGCAGATCTAAGGTTATGAAGAAACAGGTTTCGCAAATCAGCAACAGAATTACAGATCTACGGTATATCAAAAAATTCAGAAATATTCAGGGTAAATATTGAATGGATACTGCAGCAGTTCAAATGAACTTAGGTTGGGAGTACTTTAGAGAAGGATGAGTACGCCAAATGAGCAGAGTTGTTACTACAATCGCAAGCATCAGATATATGCTAGCCATCAGAGTCATGATGAAGAGTAAAGGAAGAACAGCGAAGAACAGCACCCTAGGTGTCGTGGAATTAGCACGGCAGATGTCCCGTTTAGAGGACTTAGGTGTGGAGCCATCGCGCGGGTTAGCTTGAAGAGGTTAAAAGCACACAAAGGACATAGAGGGTTTATACTAGTTCGGCCCCTTCGATGAAGGTAAAAGCCTACGTCTAGTTTGGTTTGGTATTTCTTGGGCGTCGATGAACAGGGAGCAGATTGCTTGCCTGTCTCTCGACAGATTGTTTCCTGGCCTTGAACCGTCGCCGAGCCGTTCCTTTATATAGGAGGCAACGCCCGGTCCGGTTTACAGAGTATCGAGGCCGGCTCATACTCGTGTCCTCCTCGGTCTCTTCTCTTTCTTCCTTGTATCTCAAGTTACATGATAGGACGGTTTATAAACCGTAAACTTTACACATGGGCCCTAAGCCTTCATGGGCCGTAACCTCAACTGAGTTTATAACTACACAGCTACATTACCATAATCCGGATCTCCATAGCCGGTTTATACCTGCTAGTAATATCACTGACATTAGGCCCTAGAATGATTTGAACTTGTTCATGTCAGTCTTCTAAATCTTGCATAAACTTCTTTTCCGTATATTCTCTATTTTGTAAACCGGCTATGACGTCATCTTCAGAAATCATTTTATTCAGTCGTGACATCACCTCCGCATTTATTGCTCACAGCTGTTTGTTACCTTTGTTTAAAGTTCATCCCGAAAATCGAGGCAACAATGGAATCTTTATCCAATCTTGCCTCCTCAAATCCCGCGCTTGCCGTTTCCTCTCTCGGCCTTTATAAATACCGCTGCACCTTGTTATCTTTCTTCCTTCCGCTCTTCTTCTTCCTCCGTCGCCTGAAGCTCCACCACTGCCTTCGAGCTCGTCGCCGTCGTCAGCCAGGCCGCTACATCACCCTGAATCGCGTCCAGAGCAACTTCGCCGCCGTCTCCTTCCGTCTCAGGTATTCCTTTCCTCTCACTACAGATCTCCCATCTAGGGTTCCTCCATGGATTCCGCCATTAGACCTCGAAGCTTTGCTGTTTATCTTATACGTCATGTCTGCAGTAGATCCCAACTCTAGATTTGCTTCGAATGCTCCCCTGCTCCATAGTTTAGACTTAGATTCAGACCTTTTAATTCGCCCTTAGATTCCTTTGCTCTGTAGAAAACCTTCGTAGTTCTTCCTGTGATAAACTTGCGTATATTTCATCTTTTTCTTACTGCTCAGATCTCTTTTTACTTTAAACTTTGGTAGAAACCTGTTTCTTTGTCTTGATAAACCTGCAAGTTACTCGCCGGTTTAACCAATCATATGTTCATCTTGCAAAATATCAACCATTAACCCGACGGTTTAGCCTCCTCTTTTTTGTTATCATAAACCGGTAGCAAGTTGTCTCCCATCTGCTTCCGGGTTGTCAATGCCATTAGTCCCTTGTCTAAACCGTCGATGTAATCTGATAATATAGTCCGGTTTATGCTTCAGCACTTGAGTAATCCGGATTTTTGCACTTTACCTTTTCAGCACTTTCCTTTTGCTCATATGTTTGCCAAGCAGTTCGTTTCATGCAACTGGGTTCCTTCCCGTATTACGGAAGAGGATTTAACCAATGCTGCTTCGATTGGTATTCTGGGCCCCCAAGCAGTTCTGAAATGGCGGGCCCCAAGGGATGAGTGTCCTCCTACCCCCAAAGAAGGAGAAGTTATTGTTTTCTTTGACCATATGGCCCGGGGTTTTAGCCCTCCCGGTTCAAAAAATTTCCGGGATGTGCTGGCCGCCTTTCAACTCCATCCTCAGGATATAGACCCAAATTCCATATCAAACATCTGCAATTTTCAAGTCTTCTCCGAGGTGTACCTTCAGGAAGAGCCGTCAGTGGAATTGTTCCAGGATTTTTTTCACTTAAACCGGCGAACGGAGTTTACTGCTGGACCACATCAAGAACTGGGCGGGGTTAGTATTCAAAAAAGAAGAGATGCGATCTTTCCCCACGCTACTCTCCATACACACCCCAAGGACTGGAACCAATCCTGGTTCTACTGTAAAGATACTTCGCCTGAAAGAGAGAATCCACTGCCGGGTTACCGTGAATATCGCCTTCCTGAAGATCATCCCCTGCCGCAGCGTCTTAGTTCCTCAGACCGGGCCCGGTTTGCCCCTCAGCTTGCCAAGCATAAGGCCTTTATGGCCAATGGTTTAACCGGAGTGGATTTCGTCCGTTGTTGGCTTGCTTGGAGCATCCTTCCCTAAGCCGACGCTCCGGTTTAATGTGTCAGTATAGCGGAAAGACGGATGATCCTCAACGCCACATCGACATAATGCTTCCTGAGAAGGAAGTTATTGAATCCGCTAAGAAAATGATCAATATCTCTCTGGAAGAATGTAGCCAAACCGGATTGGCTCCATATTACAAGAAGAACAAACTGCCAGCAGTAAGTTTTAACCTCTTCTGTTTGCGTCTAATCCGTCCATATAAATTATCTTCCATTTATCTTTCATCTTCTACACAGGCCGATGATCCTTTTTGGAAAAGGAAACCTCAGGATAAGTCAGGTAAACAGCCACGCCGAAAAACTTTCGCTGTCAAGAAGAAAAAGGCAGCTGCTGGCTCCGGTTCTCATCTTGAGGAAGATGATTCGGATTCTGAGGTATGAGTTGACCCTAATATGTTTTGATCTCTTTTATCCAGATTTATGTTAACAATGTCTTTTCATAGGATTTGGCTGAAGGAGATAAAGCGGCAAAAACTGAGGTAATCTCTCTTTCTTCAGATTCTGAACCGCCGGTGCCCAAAACTCGTCGGGCATCTCCGAAGTACCCTTTTTCTCATCCCTACGCTCAACTGGACCCTAAATTTCTTTTGAAGAAATAGCAACATGAAGCCCGCCGGACTACACGCCATAGTGGCCATGTAGTAGAGTCTTTCGGAATATCTCTCACTCCGGCTCGGAGGCGCCGCTCTGAGGTTTTGCTTTTTCCAACTCTTCTCCATCCAAAGGCCGGACTTATACGCAAACCCCTTAAACCGTCTGATCCTAACTATCAGGAGAGACCTTTATCCTCTTCTAGTGAATCGACTACCACACAGGTCCCAATACTGAAAACTGTACCTGGGTAAGTCCTTTTCCTCATCCGATTTATATTTGTATTTGTTCTCTATAACTCTGATTGCTTCTTCAATTCCTTTCAGCAAGCCCAAGCCTAGCAAAAAGGCAAAGGCCAGCAAAACGGCTACTGAGACTGCTTCTGCTGATCCGGTGGCTGATCCGGATGAAGTCATCCTTCCAGAGAGCGAGCCTGCCATTCAATTGGATGATCCTGCTCCCATGGACCATGATTACATTGTTGCTCCTGAAGATACGAATGTAGAAGATGTTCTTGAACCGACGAGTCCTGTCCGGGCTAACCCACCTCGGACTAACCCGGCTCCTGCTAGCCCGGCTCGTACTGCTGCTCCTTCACAACCGGCCACTGCTTCTTCCCCGGATATTCAGATAACCGGGACAGGTTTAACCGCTCTTGCTGAGCCTATCGTTTCAGCCAAACATACTGCTAAAGCGGAGAAGCTTCAACAAGAGAAGGGCAAGTGGAGCACGGACTTGTCCAATTATGCTGAACTGAGTGCCCAGGAACTTTATTCCGGGTATTTGAACTGGCTTCATACCAGCCGCGACTATGAATTGGGCTTGGTTAACATGATGAAGGACAAATACGAGGTACCTTACTTGTCTTTGCTTTGTCTTCTTTATACTTCTGTCTTTATGCCATAATAGCCCCCAAGTATCGGTTTACCATCGTTGTAGGTGATCCGGTACTTCCAAATGTATGGAAAATGAACTTACATTAGCCCCCAAGTGCCAGGGTCATAATTTGTGTTATGTGCCTGGGACTTGTCTGAATCTCTCTTTCAATACTTCAATTGTCCATTAGCCCCCTAGTGTCAAGTAGATAACTTGCTTATGTACTTGAGACTTATCTGTAATTGTCTTCTTTTGATACTTCAATTACTCATTAGCCCCCAAGTGTCAAGTGGATAACTTGGTTATGTGCTTGATACTTGTCTGAACTGTCATTTATTCCACTTGATTTTCTTGTAGGCTGACTTGACCCGGAGGGATGCAGAAATAATTGAGCTCCGGAATAGACTTGTTGTGACTGAAACTGCTTCTGCCAAGGCCAAAGATGATCTGGCGTTGAGCTTAACCACTGCTGAACAATTGAAAAAGTATTTTGAAGCGGAGCGGACAACCTGGGAAGTGCAGAGGAATGCTCTTGAAAAAAGAGCAAAGGATGCTGAAGAGGCCCTTAACTCGGTGACGCAAGAGCTGACCGGTTTAAAGCAGCAAATGGAGCTTATGACCTCTGCCGTCTTTGGTAAATACTTAATTTGCATGTGCTTTCATCTTTGCAATCTTTATTCCGCTCCGGCTTACCTGTGATAATCATATGCAGGGCGACGCGTCACCCATCTTGGGGATGACCTCCGGAAGAAACTCAAGGCCTCTTATACTCTGATTGAGCAGCTGTATTCCGGTGCTCAAAGGATTATAAGTGCGATGTCTTTTTATAAAGCGGCCCCCACCACTAGACAAGGCACTTTGGAAAAGCTTTCTATACTGCATGTACCCTTGGAAGAGGTGAAGAAATCTGCTGCACGGGCTGGTTCTCTTGTAGCGCTGACCAAAGCCAAGGCGTGGGTTCCGGACTTTGATCCGGAAGAAGCTATGAACGGGTACCCCAGCACCAAGGAAGATGGATCGGCCTTCTCTGGCAAAGACCTTCATGCTTTGACTAAAGAAATGCGATCCCTTGCCAGCAAGCTTGCTGGTGAATCAGACTTCACCAGGTATCATCCGGCGTATGACTTAAAGAATGAGCGGGTGGATCGGCCGGTTTATGATACCGAAAATCTAATCCCACCAGTGCGCCCCCATACTTTCTGTAATGCCCAGGATGGGACTATACCTCCTACATGTCGAGGCACGACTTAAAGGTATAGGCCCATTCTGGAATGATCTCAAGTTTGGTATCTTTGCACGACTCATGTAAAAGAGGGTTTAAATTGCAAAAGGAGATAGTTGGCTTACACTCGCCACTTCACACAATACATTACATAAGCAAGACATCATTCAAAACATCACAACCCGACTGCGGGCGAAGATCCAAAAGAAAGATACCAAAACATAAAGCCAAAGGACTGAATCGCCCCTAGTAGAAACCACTACTAATCGTCGAAAACGTCACAAGCATACGGTCACTCTCTTCATGGAACTCCCGGAAGTACTTGAACCATCTCCTGCATCATTCTCGGCTGAACCTGCATCTGGTGTTGTAGTATATGTGAGCCACGAGGACTCAGCAATCCCATAACCATGGGTATCAAGACTAGCAAAGCTTTATGGGTAGGAAGAGGTAAAGTGGTGAGGTTGCAGCAGCGGCTAAGCATAATATGGTGGCTAACTTACGAGTACAAGAATAAGATGAGCATCTACGCAAACGGTCGCAACTAGTAGTGATCGCTAAAGATCCTGAACTACATACGAATCAAACATAACCCCACCGTGTTCTCTTCTCAAAGTGAAAAGAGTCAGTCACGGTTACTGACACCGTTATGTGTTTTAGTTCGGATCCTCTGTCAAGTTTTCTACAACCGGACATTAACAAATTCCAATCTGCCACATAACCACGGGCACGGCTTTCGAAAGATCATAACCCTGCAGGGGTGTCCCAACTTAGCCCATCACAAGCTCTCACGATTAGCTGAAGTGATAAATATAATATCATCACCCCTTATCTTAGGGAAATCCGATCAGGCTCGGCTTCCCGGTGCACAAGACATTTCGACAATGGTAAAACAAGTCCAGCAAGACCTCTCGGTGTGTCGACACCCTGATAGTAGCCGCGTGTATCTCGTCTCAGGCCACGACCGGATGGGTGATAGTACGAGTAAAACCAAACCTCGAGTTTCCCCGTGGTGGCCCCGCAGAACCCCCGTTTGGGACCAACACCATCAGCATTGGCCCCCCCTGCTATGTAGAAAGAATCCTCGGGTAGCGCTAACTCCCTATGCAATTTAATTAATTAATTAAGTTGTTATTATGAGCAAATTAAAACCAATGTTGGGCCTTGCTGGAGGAGTTTTATTCAAAGTCGAACTGTCAAGGGGTCCCCATCCACCATCGTGTAACGAACGCAAAATCAAGGAACATAATGCCGGTTTATCGGCGCCTAAGGTGGCATGAGTGGAACAAAACACCGAGAAAAAGGCCAAGCCTTCCACCCATGCCCAGTATATATGTGTGTTATTATAATAATAATAGATATTGTGATATAACAACAACAAGTTCCCTCCTGGAACAAACTTCATCTTCACCAGCAACTAACAACGCTATAAGAGGGGCTGAGCAAGCCGGTAACATAGCCAAACAGTGGTTTTGCTAGGAAGGTTTCAAAGGTTAGAGGTTTCATGGCAACAAGGAGAGGCTGACATAAAGATGGGTAGCGTGACATGTAACGATAGCATCGAGACAACTAAGCATGGCAATGGTAGTAAAGGTATCCACGGGTATGATCATCTTGCCTGGGATTCCGCAAGGGAGAAGAACAGATCCATGAAGTAGACGGAGCAACATAGTCGAGCGAATCCTCACAACTCCGGAACGAAACCGAAGCTAACAAGAGAAGCAACCGGAAAGAAGCAAACAACACGGTAAACACACAAGCATAAACATGGCATACGATGCACATCCAAGTATGATGCATGTCTGGTTTAATTATGCATGGCATGGCAATCAGCACAAACAAAACTACAAGTTAAGTGGAGCTCAATATGCAACGGGTTGCATATTGACGAAACACCACATTATAATTATTTAATTGACTCTCGTTTATTTACAAGACAAGATTAAATGTTTGTTAACATGGCAAGAGGTGAAGCATCATAAAACTACACTATTAGGCAAGTTTAAATGAGGCCGGAATGACAAACAACAATTCCGGGAAACCCCATATGCATGTTTAGTAATTTTTAAAGCAACAACAATTAAACATTCGAAGGTTGTTAACATGATGCGGATGACATGATCAAGTTTATGCAATTTTAGTAAAAGTTGACATGAAGATGATAAGGAGTATTGTCACCGTGGTGGAAAGAACAGGTGCCACGGCAACGATCCGAAAATGATGCAATGGCAACATCTCGGTTCCGGTAACTCGTTGAGAGTCCGGTGCAAAAGAAAGGTGGCGTGAGCGAGTCATGCAAGAAGAAAGGTGGGGTGATCCCGTCACCGGGTTCCCACGGGTTGGCGACGAGGCAACTGAGGAGCTAGACAAAAGGACGAAACGGGCACGGAGCACACAAGTGGAGCATCTCATACAACACACAAGCATTCCACGGGTCATCATCTCGGGGTTATACCTTCAAAGTGTTCGTTCTCGAAGCGGTTCGAGTCGTCGAGGGGCGTAGTGGAAGTAGTGGTACACGGGTCGTAGAGGAAGTAGGCGTTCTCGTTTTGTAGAGGTACACGTTATGTAGCTGTTCATGTCATCGGTAGAGGTACTTGGCGTTCACGTGGCGGTAGTGGAAGTAGTTGTACACGGCGACGATAGTCGAACTTGGTGCATCCTTGTTCTTTCGGGTTCGTAGTGGTACTTGGCGTTTGTCGTGTAGGTGTACCCGTTTCTTCACCGAAGGTAGTCGTTCGGGCGTCGAGCGTCGAGGTACTTGTCAACAACAACATCGGAAGTAGTCGTACTTCTTGAAGAGGAACTTGACGCTCCCGAGATCCTTGGAGAAACAACAACAGCAACAAACAAACATCGCAAGGTCTCGGTCTTGGCGGAGGTGGCTGAACTTGCCGGTCTCGGAGCAGCGAGGAGGAGGGGCCAGCAGCATGGGGGCGACGAGGCAGAGGTGGGCTGCGGCGCTGGAGATCGAGACGGGCGGCAGGGCCGCTCGGCCTGGAGGGCGCGCAGGCTCGGCGCTGGAGTGCGGCTCCCACGGCGGAAGCTGCGCCAGAGAGGCGGCGAGGCGAGGAGGACGACCGGGGCGCGGCTGAGGCGCGCTAGAGATGGAGGGTGAGGAGGCAGGGGCGGTCGCCGGCGATGGAGGGCGGGGCGGCCGGTGGCGTCCATGGCGAGGAAGAGGTCCAGAGGCGCGGAAATCGTGCGGAGGCGGGGAAGGCCGGCTCGAGGGAGCTCCTGGCAGCGAGAGCTGGAGGTCGGGGCGGATCCTGGCCGGCTCGCGGGGCGCCACGCGCGGTGGACGCCGCGGAGCTTCGCCCTGGCGGCGCCTTGAAGGAGGCCAGGGACGAGAGGGGGCGCGAGAGGCGAAGGGCCTTGCTGGAGAGGAGGCGCTGTGGTGGAGGCTGGCCTGCGCGGGGAGGGAGGCCGGGCGCGTCGGGGCTCCTGGGAGATCGAGATGGGGACGAGGGAGGACAAGAGGGACGAGCGGCGCTGCGAGGGAGATCGAGGGAATCGAGGCTAGCGGCGGCTCTGCGAGGACGAGGGGAGATGGACGAGGGGATCGGGTGAGATGGCTCGGGCTAGGGTTAGGAAGCTGGGATGGGCCTGGAGGCTGAGCCTCGGGCCTTAGGGAGGAGTTGGGCCGGCCTGCGGTGCTGGGCCGGCTTGGCAGCTAAATTCCAAATACAAAAAAAAACAAGGAAGAAAGAGAGAGAGAAAAAGAAAGAAGGGTTAGGAACAGAATTTTTGGCAGGAGGCCAATCTTCTTAGACTCATAAAAATATGAGGAATTTTAACAAAATGGCCTGAGGTTTCTAGAGGAAGTAAAATCCAAACATGTTGAAAATAACTCGACATGTTTGAATTTTAAACCCATTCAAAAGAACTCCAAAAGAGTTGAAATTATAGAAGGTGACCCTACACACTAGATGTGATTTATGGGCAGATTTCGAACATCTATGGAGAAAGTAAAATTGCGATCCAATTTTACTAAAATGTTTCAAAGGAAGAAAAGAAGTTGAGTTGGACAAAAGAAATTAAAGAACGGTGCAAATGTGTTATAAGTGATTCCAAGGAATGGAATATTTATTTAGCTCCATATATTAGGAGGATATGTTATAAAGAGAAGTCACACTTACCTCGATTTAAATGGACCGAAGGTCCATACAATTTATTTAGGTTGAGATGCAAAGATTAAAGACATGATGGCAAGATGACATGATGCAATGCAAAAATAAATAACACAAGCACAAATGAAACACACGGGAGAACCCGGAACATCTGGAATCTCTGGAATCTTCTGGGACGTCGGTCTTCGGGCGTCACAACTCTCCCACACTAACAGAGGATCTCGACCCGAGATCCTAGAGATATCACCGGGTAAAAACGGAAAAGGAGGAGGTAAAACAAAGTTGCATCTTTGACAGACGAGTGAAACCACGAACCTGAGAGGTTGAACAATCTTGAAAGAAAGAATATAATGGAAATGAACGAAGATGAAACACTTCGTTAGAAAAGAGGAGCAAGGAGCATTATGAGAACCTTATAGGTTGAAAGACATGAAACAAGAGCTCACGGATGACGGAAGAATTTTAAAACCACTCCGGTTAACTAAGATTGAGAACGAATAAGAAAGAAATAATTTGGACAACACTCTGTCTGAAAATGGAAGGAATTAACAAGAACTTGCCAAGTTGGGAAGATACTTGATGAAAACAACAACACACAGCCTCTGAAACAATTGAAAGAAAGGCACAAGTGGTAAGAAAGATTCAGACAGCACTCCGGTTGAAAAGAGAGGCAAACTTGATAAGATGACGGAACTCGAACGTTGGGCACAACACTCCAGTTAAATAGATAAACAAGGAAAAGAACATGATCTTGAGAAAACGAGATGATGGTTCGAAGAGAGCAATATCACAAAGCCTCCGGAACAAAAGAATACATGCAAGATCGTTGGGAAGAAAGAACGGAGAAGAAAATGACAACTTCTCTCAAAATTGAATTTAAAAGAGCATCCTTACGAAGAAGGGTTGAACGGAGTTGTTGGAATTCAACAACGAAAAGAATAAGCTTGATGTGGGCTTATGGAAAACATCTCAAAATTATGAGGTGACAACCGGCTACTAACGGAAACGATTGATTGCATTGAGATCAACAAGGAGACAATAAACTTATCTCACCGGAAGGATAAATGAAGAACTTGGGTCATTTATAAGCACCACAATTAGCAACAATCCTTAGGGGAAGCTTTTAGGTGAAATACAACCCAAGATGACTCCAACGAATAATTAAAGGGGTTGAAAGATCTCCTGAACAAAGAAAATGATGGGTTTTAAATATCTCATTCTTGATAACTCGTGAATCATAAAACATGAAGGAATTGACAAGAAACACCATCTGAAAAGATAAGGTAGAAAGGATTGCAATTGGAAAGCATGATGAAGAATACTTGAGCTCCAACAAGAATCTTGATGAAAACTTCGAGGATGAATTAAATCTTGATGAACCACCATGAAGAACTCCGGTAATGAAAGCATGAGAAGTAAAAGATGAAAAGAATAAGATTCAAGGCCTACAATGATTCAGATGGAGCTTTGAAATGATATAATTAAATAACTTGGAGCTCCGAAACAAGATGAACAACTTAGAACCGAGAATATGATATGATGAACAAGCTCCGGAAAAAGAGATTAATCACTTCGGGGAAATAAGAATAAGATTTACTGTATGCTTATCCTTCATCAAATTAAATTGATGACTAGCAACGGATTTGGCCTAATACTTATTCTTCTTGAAAAGGATTGGAGAGAGATATAGCCAAACTTGAGAATAATCTTGAATGACTCACCGGTAGGATTATGAAAAGAACAAATGGATTAATACAATAACAACGAAAGAGTAATCTTGAATGAACTGCCGTAGGAATATGGAGACGAACGAAGAGGCATCAATGAAGAATATTTGGAGGACGAAGTTGAAAACTGAGAACGAAGAATCTTCTGAAATGATGGCCTTCGGAGGATCACAATAGGAAGAATTCATGAAATGCTTTGGATGGTATAAAAGAATTCCTCACAATCGGAACAATAATGAGGATGGCATGAAGCTAGAACCACGACTCTTCAAAAGAACGGACCAAGATTTAAGAGAAACACTTCTCCGATGTTCAAATGTTGAGAATGAAGACGAGAAATGCCATGAAGAATTTCGAGATACTCCGGACGAATGACAAGAGGAAGGTGGAGCTAAAGATGGAAATAATTGAAAACAAGCTTCGAGAAGGCATGTGACTGATGGAAAACATTCTTACGTCACACTTTGAAAAGAATTTGAGTATAGCTCCAGAAAATAGAAGAGTCAGGTAAGATCCTGGAAAAAGACCTGTGGGTTAGGGCCCACTAAAGAAATCACCGCTGAAAAAGATTGCTTAAGAGATATTGCACCGGTTGAATTAAATGGCTTGAATAAGATGACAATCCTCAAAATAGCTCAAAATGCTGAGGAGGCTTGTGGCTCTGTCGGTATTTTCCCAATGATTATTCCGGGTTATAGTATCTACCGCTTTTATATAGCGCTGGAGCTCTATGTCCAGACTTTTGAAAATATGTGGTCAACTTTGAAGTTGTCCAGCTCCGGATCAAAAACCATAGAAAACACTTGAAAAAAATCTCAAAACACAAAACACAGTTTGCAAATAAAACCATGTAGTCGAGGCTTTTTACGAGCTACCAGGCTCCATATGTGCCAATCAATGGGTGCAACCCAAAGGGCTATGACTCTTTTCTTTTGCCATCAAAGGATGTACTCCAAGGGGCAAGAACTGTTTCTTTTGCCATCAAAGGATGTACTCCAAGGGACAAGAACTTTTATTTTGCCATCAAAGGGATGTATCTACCAAGGGGCAAGAGTTTTTGCATTTGCCATCAAACGAAGTACCCTAGGGACAAGAACATATTTTCTTTTGCCATCAAAGGGATTGATCAACCAAGGGGCAATAATTTTTGCATTTGCCATCAAAGGAAGGATCCCTAGGGACAAGAACAGTTTTTTCTTTTGCCATCAAAGGGATTGATCAACCAAGGGGCAAGAATTTTTGCATTTGCCATCAAAGGAAGGATCCCTAGGGACAAGAACAGTTTTTTCTTTTGCCATCAAAGGGATTGATCAACCAAGGGGCAAGAATTTTTGCATTTGCCATCAAAGGAAGGAACCCTAGGGACAAGAACAGTTTTTTGCCAATCGATGGATGTGATCCAAAGGGCGCTGATGTGAAGACAATCATGTAAACCGGACTAGAAGAGATTTTAGCGAGGATTCACGTGTGATCCGTAGCCCCCTAGTGATCCTGGAGGTAGGGTTCCTATGAAGGAGCTTGCATTTTGAAAAGGCAAGTCCTGTTTGGTCCCTCCTGCATAACAAAATAGACTGTTCGAAATATCTGTAATAACTTTCATAAGACATATATTTAGAAGAAAAAAGGCTGATCCCCCGGTTTACCGAGGGTGCCAGCTTATTTATTAATCATAATATATATAGGATACATAAGGCGGAGCTCATGGCTCAAGTGTAGTAAGGCCGCAGGAGGGCAATGTTCCACGGCCTCTTTGTCTCTTCTTCTGATGTCCGTGAGTCTTTGTGCTCTCGAACGTCCAGCAGGTAGTATGAACCGTTGTGTAGGTTCTTGCTGACCACAAAGGGCCCTTCCCAAGGTGGGGATAGCTTGTGCATGTCTGTCTGGTCCTGGATGAGCCGGAGTACCAAGTCCCCCTCCTGGAACGTCCTGGTTTTAACCCGGCGGCTGTGATATCTGCGCAGGTCCTGCTGATAAATTGCAGATCTTGCTGCTGCTATGTCACGCTCTTCATCCAGCCAGTCCAAACTGTTCTGTCTTGCTTGCTCATTGGCTGCTTCAACATAAGCCGCCACCCGTGGTGAATCATGGCGGATATCACTTGGAAGAACCGCTTCAGCACCGTACACCATGAAGAAAGGTGTGTAGCCTGTGGACCTGTTCGGCATAGTATTGATGCTCCAAAGGACAGAGGGCAATTCCTCAACCCAGCACCCTGGTGTTCTTTGCAAGGGAGTCATAAGCCGGGGCTTGATACCTCGCAAAATTTCTTGGCCCTTTCAGCTTGACCATTTGATTGAGGGTGAGCTACAGAAGACACATCTAGGCGAATATGCTCCCTTTGACAAAACTCTTCCATCTCTCCTTTAGATAAATTGGTGCCATTGTCAGTGATGATGCTGTGTGGAAAGCCAAACCGGAAAATTACCTTCTTGATGAATTTAACCGCGGTTGCCGCATCACACTTTCTCACAGGCTCTGCCTCAATCCACTTTGTAAACTTATCCACAGCAACCAGCAGATGAGTTTTTTTGATCTTGGGATCATTTAAAAGGCCCAACCATATCAAGCCCCCAATTCGCAAACGGCCAAGTAATTGGAATCATCCGCAGCTCCTGTGCCGGAACAAGAGCACGCCGTGAAAATTTCTGACAAGCATCGCACTTCCGGACGAGATCCTCCGCATCAGCATGGGCTGTCAGCCAATAGAACCCATGACGGAAAGCTTTAGCTACCAAGGATTTTGAACCAGCATGATGACCACAATCCCCCTCATGAATCTCTCGAAGGATGTCACAGCCTTCCTCGGATGATACACACCGCTGAAACGCTCCGGAAACACTGCGATGGTGAAGTTCCCCGTTTACAATTGTCATGGATTTGGATCGCCGGATTATCTGCCTTGCTTCAATCTCATCATCCGGCAACTCTCCACGGCTTAGATATACCAAGTAAGGGAGCGTCCAATCCGGAATAACATGAAGCGCCGCAACCAACTGCGCTTCCGGATCAGGAATAGCCAAATCCTCCTCCGATGGTACCTGAACTGATGAACTGTGTAGCTCATCCAAAAAGGTATTCGGTGGCACCGGTTTACGCTAAGAACCTAGCCGGCTTTGAGCATCGGCCGCTTCATTTTTCCGCCGGTCTATGTGATCCACCTGATATCCTTTGAAATATCCTGCGACTGCTTCAACTTCTCGTCTGTAGGCTGCCATGAGAGGGTCTTTAGAATCCCACTTGCCGGATACTTGTTGTGCCACTAAGTCTGAATCACCAAAACACTTGACCCAGCTCAAGTTCATCTCCTTAGCCATCCGCAGGCCATGAAGCAATGCTTCATATTCTGCTGCATTATTAGTACAAGGAAACATTAGACGGAGGACATAACAGAATTTGTCACCTCGCGGGGAAGTTAACACAACTCCAGCCCCCGAGCCTTCTAATTGTCTTGAACCGTCAAAGTGAATAGTCCAGTATGTATGATCCGGCTTTTCCTCTGGTGCTTGCAACTCTGTCCAATCATTGATAAAATATACCAATGCTTGTGATTTGATAGCAGTGCGTGGTACATACTTAAATCCGTGTGGGCTAAGCTCAATGGCCCACTTTGTGACTCTGCCAGTGGCTTCTCTGTTTTGGATTATATCCCCCAACGGAGCTGAACTGACGACAGTTATTGGGTGGCCTTGGAAGTAATGCTTCAACTTCCGGTTTGCCATGAACACGCCATATACCAGCTTCTGCCAATGTGGGTACCTTTGTTTGGATTCAATGAGAACCTCACTGACATAATAAACCAGACGTTGAACCGGATACTCCTTTCCTGCTTCTTTGCGCTCGACCATGATTGCCACGCTAACTGCCCGTGCATTGGTGGCCACGTATAACAGCAGCGGCTCCTTATCAACGGGGGCAGCAAGGACCGGTGGTTCCGCCAGTTGCCGCTTTAAATCCTCAAACGCAGCGTTTGCTTCATCGCTCCATATAAACCGTTCTGTCTTTTTTAGCATCTGATAAAGCGGAATTGCCTTCTCTCCCAGACGACTGATGAATCGGCTCAACGCTGTAATCCGGCCGGCGATACGCTAGACATCATTGATGCAAGCTGGTTTAGTCAGGGACGCGATTGCCTTGATCTTCTCCGGATTGGCTTCTATTCCTCTGTTCGACACCAAGAATCCAAGGAGCTTGCCCGACGGAACACCAAAAGCGCATTTCTCCGGATTAAGCATTATTTTATAGGCCCGAAGGTTATCAAAGGTTTCCTTGAGGTCCTCTATCAATATCTCCTCCTTCCTTGACTTTACCACGATGTCATCCACATAGGCATGAACATTTTTCCCTATCTGCCCCTTAAGACAGTTCTGTACGCAACGCTGGTAAGTTGCTTGGGCACTCTTGAGCCCAAAAGGCATAGATACGTAGCAAAAAGCACCAAAAGGAGTTATGAAAGCTGTCTTCTCTTGGTCTTTAACTGCCATCTTGATCTGGTGGAACCCTGAATATGCATCCAAAAAACTTAGCCGCTCACATCCCGCCGTAGCATCAATGATCTGATCAATACGAGGGAGAGCAAAAGGATCGGTTGGACAAGCTTTGTTTAGGTCTGTGTAATCCACACACATCCTCCACTTTTCGTTTTTATTTAAGACCAGAACCGGATTAGCCAACCACTCCGGGTGGAACACCTCAACTATGAACCCTGTGGCCAAAAGCCTGGCCACTTCTTCACCTATAGCCTTGCGCCTTTCTTCGTTGAAGCGGCGTAGATACTGCTTGACCGGTTTGAACTTTGGATCAATATTAAGACTGTGCTCAGCGAGTTCCCTCGGTATACCTGGCATGTCAGAAGGTTTCCATGCAAAGATATCCCGGTTCTCACGGATGAACTCGATGAGCGCACTTTCCTATTTAGGGTCAAGGTTAGCGCTGATAGTGAACTGCTTGGATGAGTCGCCTGGCACAAAGTCGACTTGCTTGGTTTCCTCTGGCGATTTAAACTTCAACGTCGGATCATGCTCTGTAGTTGGCTTCTTCAACGGGGACATATCTGTCGGATCAACATTGTCTTTATAAAACTTCAATTCCTCCGTAGCACATACTGCCTCTGCATAAGCAGCGTCTCCTTCCTCGCACTCCAATGCGATCTTGTGACTTCCATGAATTGTGATTGTTCCCTTGTGACCCGGCATCTTGAGCTGTAAATAAACATAGCACGGTCTAGCCATAAACTTGGCGTAAACCGGCCGTCCAAATAGCGCATGGTATGGGCTCCGGATCTTTACCACTTCAAAGGTTATCGTCTCTGACCTGGAATCCTGTTCATCTCCAAAGGTAACTTCTAGGTCAATTTTCCCAACTGGGTAAGCTGATTTACCTGGCACTATTCCATGGAACACCGTGTTTGACTGTCTTAGCTTCTTATTCGTTAACCCCATGCAATGGAAAGTCTCGTAATATAAGATGTTGATGCTGCTGCCGCCGTCCATGAGAACCTTAGTGAATTTGTAGCCACCCACCTGTGGTGCCACTACTAAGACCAATTGGCCCGGATTATCGACCCGCGGCGGGTGATCCTCTCTGCTCCACACAATAGGTTGTTCCGACCAGCACAGGAATCGAGGTATTGCCGGTTCAACCGTGTGGACTGCCCGCTTTAAAACTTTTTGATCTCATTTGCACAAACTCGTAGTGAACACATGATACTGTCCGCTACTCAGCTCCTTCGGATTACTCTGATATCCGGATTGTTGCTGCTGCTGACGTGACTGATTGCCTTGGTTATTGTGATTACCCTGCCCTGCTGTTGGCTGCCTTGTTTATTGTAACCGCCCTGACCATACTGATGGTTGCCTTGGTTATTGTAACCGCCCTGACCATAGTGATGATTTTCTTGGTTGTAGCCATTGTTGCCACCATGATATCCTGACCCGGAGCCATTACCCTGGTGACCCGGTCCATGGAATCCGGGACCTGAACCCACGCCCGGTGGTCCGTTGTTGAATTTAGCCCGGTTCATGGCCTCCATCATGACCCGGCATTGCCCCCATGTGTGTTTAGCTGGGCGTTCCTCCGTGCCATGCTTCGGGCAAGGCTCGTTCAACTGTTGATCCAGATTAATGAATCCTCCGCCGCTCCGTGGAGGCGGTCTACCCTTGTTGCGTTGAAAGTTTCCTTGAACGTTGGTATTGGCCACAAAATCAAAGCCACCCTCTGCCTTTCGCTTACCATTGTAGTTTGTTCCGACCGTATTAACCGGCGCCGGTTTACCAGGCTTATTCGCCTTCCCGGACTTATCTCCATCCGCCTCTGGGTATTTAGTGTTGTCAGAGTCCCCATACTTCACCGGAGCGCTCATGAGTGTTCCCATGTCATTACAATCCCGTTTGAGCCGTCCCAGCTTCAGCTTCAGAGACTCGAACCGGCAATTGTTTTCCAGTGTTACTATTGCTGTACTAGGACTGATACCGTTCGAGGAGTGCAAGATTTCTGACACTCGCCGCACCCATGCGCTCGTAGGCTCCTGCTCTCCTTGAACACATGCCGCTAAGTCTACTACTGACATTGGCTGTTTGCACGTGTCTTTAAATTTTTTGATAAACTGGCGGCGCAACTTACCCCATGATCTGATGGAGTTAGGTGGTAAGCCCTTTAACCATGTCCGGGCTATACCCTCAAGCATCATGGTAAAATACTTTGCGCATGCCGCTTCATCCACGTCCAGCATCTCCATAGCCATCTCATAGCTCTCAATCCAAGCCTCTGGAGCCAGATCTGCTGTATAGTTAGGCACCTTACGTGGACCTTTGAAGTCCTCACTACTAGAAAAAAGGCTATAGGTAATATCACTATTAGTGGCGCACCATGTATGTGGTGCGCCACTGCTATATAGCAGTGGCGCACCAGATATGGGTGCGCCATTAATGATCATATTACTAATGGCGCACATTGCATGTGGTGCGCCACTACTAAGTTTGTCCTGACCCTACACCCCTCCCCAGACTTAGAAGTGGCGCACCAGGGGAAAATGCGCCATTGCTATTTTTCATTACTAATGGCGCACCCCTAAAAAGTGCGCCATTGCTAGCAAATATGTACGGCGCACCCCCTCGGGCACGCCTCGTCTCCCACTGCACCCACCCCAATCCCATCCCTCCCCTCGTCACCCCCCTCCACCGCCGGCCTCCCCTTCCTCCCTGCGCCTCCTCCACCGCGGCCTCCCCTTCCTCAACCGCCGGCCTCCCCTTCCTCAACCGCCGGCCTCCCCTTCCCCACGCCTCACCCGCCACCCACTGAGGAGGAGAAGAAGGGCCACCCACTGATGGATCCCCCACACCCGTACTTCTTCTCCACGGATCCGCGCCTAGACGGGGGAGCAGAGTGAGCGCGTGCGTGCGTGCTCCACGGATCCGCGCTTCTCCTCCATGGATCCGGTCATCGCAGGTGGCCCGACATCGAGGACCACGCCGGCGGCCGCACCGTCCACCTCATCGCGCCTGCGCAGGTACTTCCCTTATTTCCCCTCCATTCCATCTCTCACCACCAATTTCCCTCACCTCTCTTACCTTTTTTCAGATCTGGACCGTCAACCGCCACGACCATGACCACCGCGTGCGTCCTCGGCCTCCCAGGCGAGGATGGAACAAGCAGGACAAGAGGAGAGGTGGGAGCAGGGCGACGTCCGACGGCGACCTGACCATCCTCCTGGATCTCACCGGCAACCCCCTGGAGGCCGCCTGCCCGCCGTCAGTGCGGGGCCCACGCACCACTTCCTCGTGCTCCTCAACATCCCGGTGAGGCTTTGCTTCTCCCGCCCCCCTCTGTTCCAGTGTTTTTTTTTTGGTAATTTTTGCCCATGATGTTGCTTCGCACCTTTATTCATATCTTGTATTTGGCACAGGTTCATATGTTCATAAGAGTTATCTGTGATGTTGCTTGCACGGTTAAAAAAATCATATCATCTGTTGGCACTTTGTCCATGTGTTTTAACATTTGCGTGTTTTGATTTTGTGATTTGGGTGCATTGTTTCCTGATTAACATCAATTTAGTTAATACATCACCTTAATTTGGATTAATTACTGACCATGGTGAGCAAGATCTAAACAAGCAAGGCACTTATTAACTTGGCACTGTTAATTAAGAAAATTTGATGAAGCACACACTGTTAATTTCAGCAGCACTCTCTGCCTTTGCATGTGAATTAATGGATCTGGAACCTTTTTATACAAATCAATGGATATGGCACTTAGTGTTATGAATCTTATGAACAAATTAACATCACTGATGTGTATGATATGTATGCATACTTGAACATTATGATGTGTATGCATATTTGAATGGTGGTAACTTGAATGCATCAATATCAGTGCTATAGAGTTGTTTCCTGAGCTAGTTCTGTTTACTCTTAATATAGGTCTATTAGTCACCAATACTTGCCTGCTATGCTATAGTAGACCTTGTTCATTTTTATTAGCTAAGTTTGTTTGTCCTTGGGATCTATATGCATGCCATTTGTGTTTCACGCTTTCTCTGAAATGAAATAATAGGTCTATTAGTCACCAATACGTGAGTGAATTGAACCCCTTACCTGCTATGCTATAGTAGACCTTGTTCATATTTATTAGCTAAGTTTGCTTGTCCATGTGATCCATATACATGCCATTTGTGTTTCACGTTTTCTCTGAAATGAAATAATAAGGTGCAGACTCCATGGACCAGGACGATCACTGGGACCTCCACGGCGACGACGAAGCCCCGCACATGGTCGAGCTCGATGGAACAACAGTGCCTCGGTGTGGCGCAGCCGAGTTGGGCCGATGACTACGTCTCCATGGTCCTCGACCACGTCGATGGCTTCTAGCTCGGGTAAGCCAAGCAGCACCCCCATCCCCATGGTCGTTTCAGTTTTCAGAGCCTCCTTCTGTTTCAGTTTTCAGAGCCTCCTTCTGTGTTGTGTGTGTGCTCATGACGCTTCTCTTCTCCATGGGGATAGGGGATCCTCAACAGGACAACAAGTCATCTCAAGGGAGGGATTCTATCACTGCTATATACTCCAGTTCCAATCCATGGCCGACATCCACAAGGACAAAGACGTCGGACACCTCATCCAACCAGCCCCGCACAAGGTCGTTCCCTGCTCTGCCCTCCCTACCTTAACTCAACAGATGAACATTGATATGATGATACAAATGTGTATTTGTTTAAAAGTATCTCCAGACAGGAGGTGCATTTCTGAGATCATTTTTTTGCAGTGCTTCTATGTGACTTATACAAACCAGAAGTTATAGGGGCTCTTCTATTTGAATTATAGGCCTGAATTTCAGATCCAGTACTGTGCTTGATATGGTTAAACTTTGGATGCCTCATGACTATTTTCTTTGTACTACCTCTGTATCAAAACATAAGACGTTTTGTAGTTTCATTGGAACTGCAAAAACGGTTTATATTTTGGTACGGAGGGAGTAATATTTAGCCAATGCATATGTTTGTTTACTCGGTTTGAACATTGAAAAAAAATTCCTGCTCTCGATTTCTCTCTGCACACGAGTAGTAATTAGTTTGTTAGATTTGAGTGATTTGATCATGATCCAGGAACTAATTATTTCCTTCCATGGTAGGAGTAATTTTTTAATTCAGGTCGGCAAAGCTTGAGCGAGTCGGTAAGCGTTCGTTGCCGAGGGACCTTCTGATTAACTCCACCTTATTAGGTTTCGCTAATATGTCGATGATTTGTCGATGCGTGCGCTGACATGTGAGTTATGTGGATTTTTTTATAGGAAAAAGGTCCTTATGCGCGCGGCCTTCTCTTCATCCATCCATCCAGCCGTCCTTCCTTCTTTCCCCTGGTCACGGGAGCATTCTTGGACTGCAGGTTTCTAGCTCCACATTTTCTTGTGCTTAATTGTGTGTTGAAAGAAATCCATCATGATTTCTGGAATCAATTGCTGTTTGTTCATATAGTTTCCACGACAAAAACACTTGCATTCATCTTAGTTTAGACGTGCATACGAGGACGTACCCATCAGTTGTAAACAAGAACTAACTTTGGAATCCCGATGTTTCAATAGTAAAGATGTAGCCCTAGAGAAATTCACGTGTATGGAGTCAATTGATTCAACTCCTGGCTATTTTATCCTACCGTTTTGTGTGCCTAGTGTGTATGTGTATGACCAATGAGATTGAACTTCATCCATAGTTACACAACTATATATGATACAAACAATAAGAGTTAATATTAACTTGTGAGATTAATCATCTTATTGATTTGAATCATATCCTACACTGTAAAAGAGCCCAATAATTAGATAGATGATCTGCTGCTGCAATCATATGTCATTGCATTACACTCTGGCTGAATGTTATGTTTTGGTGCAGCATACAAAGAAATGCTAATCATTAGCTTGCACTGTTACAAACACCATTATTGAGAAGAACACTATTATTTCCTTTTCTGCCATATTTAACACTTATAATGTGCACGCACTCAGCAGCCCAAGCACCATGAAGACCCCTCTTGGCCAGCACCAGAAGCGCCATGGGCAGTGAAGACCAGCAGCTGTACAACCACACCCAGCCATCTCCGGCCATGGCAACTGACTGTAGCACAGGTATGAACCCCTCCTCCCCCTCACCTTCTCTTCTACTTCTGCACAGTTATGGGCAGTGTTTCTTTCTCTCTTTCCGATCTAAGCATGAGCATGGGCAGCTTGTACTATCTATGTGGCTCACTAGTTTGCGGGTTTTTGTGGCTGTGATTAGCGTGGCCGTAGCTTAGGTCAAGCATGTACCTTATGTTTTGTCTCATGTAAAAAGCTTAGGACTGTGTTTACTGAATAATTAAGTTCTTCTGAC
>LR738710.1:105069140-105088081 GCA_902687465.1 Secale cereale
TGGCTTCATGAAATGACCCATGTCTATGATTCAAGGTATCTTAGATCTTCGATGTCGGATGCAAATAATTGCTCAATTTCACTTCTCTGCAATGTTCATTCTCACATATTTCTATCATTCTTTGCAGGGATAAAGTAAAGAAAAAGAAGAAAAGATTACTAGAAGATTAGTTTTAGAATTTTCTTTTATTTCCTTGTAATTTTTCTTTTATTGGATACTTGTAAAGACATTGTAATATTCTTACTATAATAAAAATTATGATTCTATTTCATTGTTTTTAAATTATTTTTCCTTATAGGTTGTTTTCTGTAAATTTGGATTTTTTTTTGTTTTCCAAATACATTACTAGTGGCGCATTTCAGCCCTTATTAGTGGCGCACCTTCCTTTATTACTAGTGGCGCACCTATAAGGCTATTAGTGGCGCACCTAGAGGGAATACCAGTGGAGCACCTAAGGGTTAGTAGTGGCGCACCAGAGGTGCGCCATTACTATCTGGATTACTAATGGCGCACCAGAGGTGCGCCATTACTATCTGTTACTAGTGGCGTGTTAATAGTGGCGCACCTATAGTGCGCCATTACTAACGAAAACAGGTGCGCCACTAATAGGGCTTTTTCTAGTAGTGCCTTGGGTAACCTTACGCTTCGTAAAGCGGGAATGAGACATTGCACTCTGAAGGAACTTGCTGTGACTCCCGTCTCTGCTGTGGCTGTGTGAACCGGCGTTGTTTGGCGGATCTCCTCACGGGCAGTAGGTCTAGCCCGGTTCATCGCCTCCTGGGCGTGCACCTCTGCTCCTGCCGGATTATCTTGCCTGTGACGGTGACGTCTCCGATCGTTGCTAGACACTTCCGATTCATCCCAATGCCTAGTATAACTCCTGCTATGACGGGGTGTTGAATGAAGTCTCTCCCTACTGTAAGAGTACGCCTGCTGCTGTGTCAACGTTGTGTCTAACAATTCCTTGACCCTGCGCGCTTCTGCTGCCACGGGAGATGTTCCCTTAATGGGTAAAGCGGCCAGCCGTGAAGCGGCAGCGACAATGTTATCCAGGGGGTTTGAGTAATGGCCAGGAGGAGTGGGGATGTGCGGAGTGGGCACAACCCGACGATCTTGCTCCGCGGTTGGTTGTTGAACTGGTGCGCCTGTTACTAGGGCTCCCCTCCGGTTTACTTCTAGATTATTGCTGGCTCCCGCTCCTGGTGTGCCAAAGAGATTCATCGCCTCATAAACCGGCGGTAGACGAGTCTGATACCTTATGTTCCTTACTCCCTGTGCAGAAACCTGATCCATCTTGAGCCGGAAAGCCTGAGAATCCAACTCCGCTTGGCTTGTCACTATCATGACTTTCTCTGCGTCCAGATCCCGTCTGGCTTGCTCGATCCGCCCCTTTAGCTGAAGGATCTCTGCATCATGTTGCGCCTTGTTAGCAGGAGCCACCTCTGCTGTTGCTCGGGCTGTCAAATCCTCAACCAAGGTGGATAGAGCGTCGGACGGTGAGGGGGCTTGGTTGCTCGTCCCTGCACCGGCTACCTCTGCTGTGAACGCCCCAGTCGCCGTGGGCTGCAGCGCAGATTGTGATCCGGCCATAAAGACAGCCACCCGGTTTGGCGGATCAAAGGGGTCCGGAATACTATCACCATTGGATATACCCTCGGATCGACCGTCCCGCAACAGATACAAAGATTCAGTCTCTCCGGATGAAGATTCATCGTCGGAATAGACGACTGTCTCGCCACCAGAATACGATCCGTCCTCGGCTTGTACTCCATGTATTGCTCCAATAAAAACGCGCTTCATGGCAGGCTGAATCCGGGCCGATCTTGCACGCTGAGCCGGCTCGACGGTGTTGGGGAAGATGTCCGGCTCAGGTCCCGGTTCACCAATCTTACCGATGAAGACGTGGATGCCGCTGAAGGGAACCCGGTACCCGTATTCGATTGAATCGGCCTCCGGGCCCCAGCCTGCGTCGTCGATGTAGATCCGGTCGCGGCGACTCTTGGTCATCCGGCCGACCGCGTAGCCCTTGAGTCCTTCAAAGCTGCCCTTCAAGAACTCGAAACCATCGTGCGATAGCCCCACGGTGGGCGCCAACTGTCGTGGAATTAGCACGGCAGATGTCCGGTTTAGAGGACTTAGGTGTGGAGCCATCGCGCGGGTTAGCTTGAAGAGGTTAAAAGCACACAAAGGACACAGAGGGTTTATACTAGTTCGGCCCCTTCGATGAAGGTAAAAGCCTACGTCTAGTTTGGTTCGGTATTGCTTGGGCGTCGATTAACAGGGAGCAGATTGCTTGCCTGTCTCTCGACGGATTGTTTCCTGGCCTTGAACCGTCGCCGGGCCGTTCCTTTATATAGGAGGCAACGCCCGGTCCGGTTTACAGAGTACCGAGGCCGGCTCATAATCGTGTCCGCCTCGGTCTCTTCTCTTTCTTCATTGTATCTCAAGTTACATGATAGGACGGTTTATAAACCGTAAACTTTACACATGGGCCTTTAGCCTTCATGGGCCGTAACCTCTACTGAGTTTATAACTACACAACTACATTACCATAATCCGGATCTCCCTAGCCGGTTTATACCTGCTAGTAATATCCCTGACACTAGGCGTGACGAACTCGCGGGAGAAACCCTAATGAGATCTAGATGAAAAGTAAGGAAAGAACTTACCGAAGTTGTCGGGTGCGGAGGCGCGCTGGCGAGGCTCTGGTCCAAACAGGTTGATGCAGCGGCCTGAGTTGAAGAAGAGGGAAAGGTCGACAGCGGCGGCGGTACTTAGGCACGGACGGGCGCGAGGAAGAAGAAGGAGCGAAGAGACGAGGGAAAAAATATATGACCCCTCGCCCTATTTATAAGCCGAAAGGTTAAACGGCAGGCGCAGGAATCAAGGAGCCCAAAAAGTGGATATTGGACGACACTGTCGCCTCGATCTTTGGAGATTTTAATAAATAAAGAATAAAATAGGTACATGTAATAAATGGACAGGTGACGTCATGGCGATTCAACATAATCCGAGAAGGTGGCGTCATGGCGGTTTACAAGATATTTTGAAGCCATGGAGGACCAACTTTTCCAAGGTGTTGAAGATTAACATGAACATGTTCAAATCAATCTGGGGCCTAATGTCAAGGATATAATTATTAGGTATAAACTGCCTAGGAGGGGCCGGTTTATGCCCATAAGGAATTACTTCTACTAAAGCCCAACAAGACAGAGTATGGCGCATTACTACAGCAGGTTAAAGATCGAGGGCCCAAAGGGTGTTAGGGCCCGTAATTGTAAACCACCATATGACGTGTGACTTGTATTGTAAGATAGGAAAGATAGAGACCGAGCCAGGCACGTTTATGAGCCGGCCTCGGGATTCTGTAAACTGGACCGGGCGTCATTCTGTGTATATAAAGGGATGACCCGGCGACGATTCAGGGACAGACAACAACAACTCGAGACACAGGCAAAGCAGATTTGCTCCCTGGTCATCGAAACCCTAGCAATACCAAACCAAACTAGATGTAGGCTTTTACCTTCATCGAAGGGGCCGAACTAGTATAAAATCCCTTGCGTCCTTGTCCGCTTTAACCCCTTTAAGCTAACCCGTAGCGATGGCTCCACGACTAAGTCCTTTTGCTAGGACATCTATCGTGACAAAACCACGATAATGTACAAACACCAACCTAGAGAAGAAAGAGGAATAAGGACGAGGAGAAGAGTGGGCGACCTGCAGATCCGTTCACGAAGCCACGACGGGGAGATGATGTCCAGGCACAAATCAAGCAAGCGATTGACCGGAATAACACGAAACAAAGGCAACAAACATATCTGCAGCAAATCAAAGGGAAAATCACATATATGCAGCAGACGACGGCCAAGAAAGGGGTGGAATGTAATGCCCCGGATGTAATACTTTCCCTTTTGGGCATATAATATATTTTCCGGCTTCATCTATTCCATTCCGGGTTCCTTGTCTTTCGGGTTTTCGTTGTTTTGTTGTGTGCGTGTGTGGCATTCATTCATATCATGTAGACATGTGCATCGCATTGCATTTGTGTTGTCGGTTGCATCCGGTTCCACGCGTTCCTTCCCGTTGTCCGTTTCGCGTTCCGGAGCTCCCTCACGTGTCCGTGGCGTCCCGTAGACCTACTTTGTTGTTTGGCCGTGTAACGTTACCGGTTTGGCGCGAGACTTGTCGTGTGTTGTTGTTTTGTTGTGTGCAACCCGCCTGTCAAATCTCGTCGCGTTTGGACTCCGTTTGCTATCCCAACAGTTATTCGTGTGGCTCCAAAGTGCCTCCACTTTGTGGCCCGAAACACCCCTACAGCAGCCCACTACCCTCTTCTAGGCCCATCCTGACTTCCCCTGCGATAGGATCCGTCGGATCGCGATCGGAGGGCTCCTAACACCCCTAAATCCCCCCTAACCCTAAAAAATCTGCTATATGATAGACCCCCCTAGTTTATTTTGGCATCCCTAACCCTAGCTCCTTCTTCCCCACTTCACCACCTCATTTTTTTTCAGATCTAGCCACCAACTGCCTCTTGGCCAGATCCCTCGATCCCAGCCGCCGCTCGAGGGGACGACCGCATCGATCGCAGCCGCCGGCCTCGAGGGCTAGATCCCTCGATCCAGGCTGGTCAACGGCCCCCAGCTCCATCGCCCGATCGTCCGCACCGGCTGCCTCGCGCGAGGACCACATCGCCGAGGGCCCTCCGCACCGGCCAACTCTCCCCGCGATCCAGCCGCTGCCTCCACTCCACCGGATCGGACCACATCCCCGCACAGCCGTCGCCAGGCCCGTACACTCCGCGCCGGCCCACTCCCTCGCTTCGATCGGCGCCTCCTCCCGCACCGAGGACCACTTCGTCGCCAGATCGCCACCGCAGGCCGCCTCCGCAGCTGGGCCGCGCCTCCTTCCTGGCCCGTACGCCGCGCCGCACTCCACCTCAGCGCCTCCGCCCTAGCAGCTCGCCACCACTGCTGGGCCGCGCCAGCAGCGCGGGCCTCCGCCTCCCGCAGTCCAGGCCGCCGGGCCCCCCTCGCCTCAGCCGGATCCCGGGCCGACCTCGCTCCCGCCGCGCCAGGATCCGCGCGGGCCTTCGCCTCGGGTGGGCCGCCGTCTCCGCGGGCTGCAGCCGCCCCTTCCGACCGAGCCGCCGCCTCCGCCTGCCCCGCGGGCCACTCTGCCGCTCCGCCGGGCCAGGCCGCGTCCTCCTCCAGTTCGGGCCAGATCTGCTTCCCGGGCCGTTGCTTGTTTTTTTTCAGATCTCCTGAGGTTTACCTCTTTTCCCCTCCAAGTCCCTGTGATTAATTTCTGATGCAATATTCAACTGCTGATAACTTTTAGTGCGTTTGTCCGTTTTGCGCAAATAGCATGTCCAGACGTTCGTGGTGATTAGCACTACGTTTTATCTTTTTGTGTCATGCATGTTAGAGATCATCTAGGTGCTTGTTTTTCTGTTGCAAGAGTGCATCGTGATAAAACTACTGCTATGTGATGTTTTTATGCCATCTTTGCTATGTGATATCTTTTAGCTCGTTTATCCGAATGATGCAAATGACATGTCCACGTGTTCGTCTTGCCATGCTCTACATGTTGCTTGTGATAGGTTGCATGATAGATTTATTCTTACCATGTTTATCATCGTTGCAAAGTGCCATGTGGCTGTGATGTTGTTTCACTTGTTATGAAATGCCATCTTGTTGAGCTCATTGCTATCGTTGTGTTTATCTCCATGATGCATGCTTGTATGTTTCGGGATCACCATCATGTGTACTTTGATTAGGTGCTTACCACTTGCCATGTTTAGTTTCGAGGTGACTTAAACTTGCTCGTTTAGATGCCATGATGAAACTGCTGTTTTAGGACTTAGTGGTTTTTCACTAAGTCTGAAATCTGTAACGTTCCGATGCCATGTTTGCTTGCTGCTCTAGGACAAACCATGATAGTTTTGGAGTGGATCTTGATTGTTCCTTGTAGTATATATTGTTGGCTTTCCATTCATGTTATCTCATGTTTATTTGAGTGGCTGTAGCATGTTTATCTTTTGCTCCAAAGTTCCAATAAAATTCTGCTGCCAGAATTTTATTGTCAAGTTCAATATGTCCAAGCTTATTGCTATTGATCTGTGGCTCCTTTGGGGGTGCACCTTTGGACTTAATTGCTGTAGGATATGTCTAGTTTATGTTCATGCTCTTTGCCATGTTGTTTGAGTGCTGTAGCTTAATTATTTTGTGCTCCGAAGTTGCTATGTTGCTGTAATTTTCAGCTTTCGCTCATTTCTTGTTTCGGGCATAACTTTTAGCCCGTAACTCCGATTTCAGCGAATCTTATATGAAACTTGATTGATTTTCTGTGTAGATTCATAATATCATATTGGTATCATGTTTTGAGGTGTTTTGCTTGAGTGCTATTTTCCGTGCTCCGTGTGCATCCTTAGTGCATCCATCATGCATCCATCATTTTCGAGTGCGCATTGCATCTTGTTGATTTGTGCTTGGTGTGATTGTATTGTTTAGAGACGGAAGCCGAGACCGGGTACGAGTTCGAGCACGAGGTTACCAACGAGGTTGAGCACGAGGACCCTTCTTACGATCCGAACGACTACACTTCAGGCAAGATGACCGAACCCCGATAACATTACTATCTTTGCCTTTTGCTAGTAGTTCCGCTCTATAGTTTTGCCTCGATGCCCATGTTCTTCCTGTCAGCCTCCTACTTGTAACCATTGCCTTGTTTAACCACCCTACCTATGCAAACCGTTGCTTGGCTAAGTACGCTTCGCTCAGCCCTTCTTATAGCATTGCTAGTTGCAGGTAAAGATCGAAGATGCTTCCTTCATGTTGAAGTTTTGTTGGGTTATATCACACTATATAATTGCTAAATGAAATCATCTATATATTGGCAAGGGTGGAAGGCTAAGCCTTTTTCTTGGTGTTTTGTTACACTAATGCCGTTAGGAACCGTATAAACCGGTGTTATGTTCCTTGATTATGCGTTCCTAACACGGTTGGGGTGTATGGGACCCCCTCGATAAACCGCTAAGTGCTAAGTCTTTTCCAGCAAGTCCCAACATTGGTACTATTTGCCTAATAACAAATTAAACTTGCATAGGGAGTTATAAACCCTTTTTCTTAATCAACAACCCCGGGCCAGTGCTCCACATGAGTGTTGGTCCGAAACGGGGAGTCTGCGGGGCCACCTTGGGGCAACCCGAGGTATCTGGTATACACCCGTAGAATCGCCCATCCGGTCGTGTCCTGAGACTTAGATACGCGCGGCTACTATCAGGGTGTTGACACGCCGGGAGGATTTGCTGGATTAGCCTTACCTTAGTTCGGTATATCTTGAGCACGGGATTCCGAGAATACTCGGGTCTTCCCACTTTGGAGTTGCGACTCCGCGGATCGTGGGCTTGTAATGGGTCAAGTTGGAACACCCCTGCAGGGTTATGAACTTTCGAAAGCCGTGCCCGCGGTTATGTGGCAGATGGGAGCTTGTTAATATCCGGTTGTAGATAACTTGACACAATGTTACAATACACTACCAGCGTGTGTACCGTGACTGTCAATTTCCGAATAGGGATTCGGGAGTTGAACACGGTGGGGTTATGTTTGTTGAGCTGTAGCTAGGATAACTTCGTGATCATCTTCTCGACCGAGGCTTCTCTTCTCGCTCTCTCTCACGTAAGCTAGTTGCTAGTTGCTGCTGCAGACACTTATTCTTTTCTTCAGCCTTATCCTCTCCCAAGGCTTAAATAGTCTTGTTACCCGGGAACGGGATTGCTGAGTCCTCTGTGGCTCACAGTTACTTCACCACACCAGATGCAGGTCCAGTTGTGAGCTATCCAGGTGATGGCACCGAGCTAGACTGGGAGTACGACGAGGAGCGTAGTCGATACTATGTTCGTTATCCTGATGATCAGTAGTGCAGACTTCTACTAGGATTCGATCCGACCTGTGGATTTTATTTAAGTTTGGTATCTTGACATTTGGATTTTGCCCTTAGAGGGTTGTGATATTCTTAATGTATGATGTTTGAGACATGTATTATATTTGTGTGACGTGGCGAGTGTAAGCCAACTATTTATGTTTACAATCCCCTCTTTTACATGAGATGTGCAAAGATTACCAAACTTGAGATCATTCTAGGATGGATTTATGCCTTTAAGTCGTGCCTCGACACGTAGGAGGTATAATTCCATCCTGGCCATTACATGGAATGAATGCATACCTACAGATCAGCGACAACAGCAGCATATCCGACGTAGAAGCGAAACCAACAACAGTCCTACAAGCAAACCATCCAAAATCAAGGAAGAACAGACAAATGTATAGGAAGAAAGAACTGACAACGAGGCAAATTAACTTAACCTAATGACAGAATGAAACTATATAAATCTTAAAGGATCCTATCTCCTATATAAATCATGGTTCTAATGTGGACTCAAACTGGAGGAGTAGAAGCGAGTGACACATAGAGAAGTGCCATATAAGGTAAAACATTAGAACTTGTTTCGCACTAATGTATCAACAGAGGAGCGGGGGTACGTTATTCTGCATCCATGACATTACTGCTGAAGAAACTTTGCTGCAACTGACAGCTAGGGTAATAACTGATGGCATCTGTGTTGCTCGTGAGGGATAGCCTTGTGGCTATGAAGTGAACTAAGAATAGGAAGGTCCTGACTAATTACAATGCAAACAATTCACCACCTAAGAATGCTAGCTACGCAGAGTATCTTAATATTGTACATAGAAACATTGATTAGGAATGACCAATCAAGACAAAAATCAACAGTTCTTTCACGCATGCTCTCCCGGTTCCAGTCAGCAGTTCTTTAACGCAGTGAAAGGGGGATAAAAAAATTCGTGCTTCTCGGCTGGGGGTACAACCTGGGGGCCTTGTCGATGAGCTCCTGGACGTAGTTCTCGCCGAAGCAGCGGTGGCCGACGTCGTACATGCGGCGGACGACGCCCACGGGCTTCATCTTGCTCATCGCCATCACGCGCACCGACTCCGGCGCGCGCCCCGGCAGCGCCACCGGCAGCAGCGCGCGCCCCAGCACCAAACGGAGGGCCGCGGCCACGCCCTCCATCACCGGCGCCGTTGATCCGCGTCCCTCCTCTGCCGCTATCACCTTGGTTGGTGGGAGAAACCACCGACGTGTGGGGCCGCGCGGGGGCCGCAGGCGGGTGTGCGCTCTGTTGTGGCTGATCTGGCCGCCGCTGGAGCAGTGGCTGGATGGCGACGACGGCGATGTGGGTGGGAGGAGAGGAGGAGGCGGCAGCGGCGATGCGGTGGGAGGAGAGGAAGTGCGTGGGAGGGGACATGAGGTGGCGGTTACGCTTCAACACAGGAGAGCGCCCCCCTTTTATACCCCCTACTACGCGAAATGACTGAAATGCCCTCGATGGGGCATAGAAATTACAGGCGGTGGCACGAGACATTTCACCGCGGGAGTAACTACATGAGCTCGGGTTTCGATCCGACGGCCGAGTCCCTCCAGCGCGTCGATCCAACGGCCCATATCTCATCAAGCCAACGAAATGAACAGCCAGATGGCCCAAATCGCTGAGGAGCTAGGGTTCTCGATCGGATTCATGTTTCTGGATGCTGTAATCTCCGTATAGGATCTGCCCCATCGTAGGCTGGATTGATTTTTTATTGCAAAACTATGATTATTTTTTGGTTATTTGGACTTTATTGGCTGTGTGCATCATATTATGCAGAGGCTGGACATTCTTTAGATGCAGTTGTATCACCTTAATAAATCAATTCGTCCTTTATCGAAAAAATACAAGCGCTAGCCACGAACAATATTTTATCGATCAAGCGGCATTGTTGGCCCTTTGTTGCTGCATCACATCCACGATCTTGGACCATTTTGTGCGGGCAGTGATCACCACCAGCGTGCTGGTCTGGCAAGCCAGCCCGCAGATCAGACCCAACCACAAACCCTGTAAAAGAACATGGAATTCGACCTCATTATATTTCAGAATGGAGTTCGAGCTGCTTGCTATCCCACATTCCCCAATGGCAAGGGCGAGAGCTCTCAGTTAGTTACTACCTTGGTGTAGAAGTTGAGCTTGAAGGCAAAGAGGATGGCCAATGGCATGCCGATAAAGTAGAACGCCACAAGGTTCGTCATCGCCACCAGGTGCTGCCACCCGCAGCCCCTCGCCACCCCTGTCACACGCCAATTCATTTGTCAATTTGCGGAATTGTTTAGCACTAGCAGTGACATTGCAATATGTGATTCCGTATCCGTGATATGAAATTAGGGTGTGTCTAGATCTCAGCCGACGAAGACTTAACCAAGTCTCAATCAAGTGATATAGGAGTAGTTGATAGGAAGAAAAAAGAAAAACTAAAAAAAAATTACGAATCTCGGTTCAAAATTAATGGAATATAATATTGATTGAGAGATAGCGAAGTCTAAGTCGATCGAGACTTAGCAAAACTGATGAAATTATATGTTCAGTGCAGGTAAGTGATTCTTGAAGATTGGTTTAGGTAGGTAGCTGATGGATTTTTCTCACCTAACAGTACGCCTTGTGCGGAGTCGAGCACGATCGAGACCATCATGAGCGGGGTGATGGCCGCGAATTCTGCTGCCATCACCTCGCTCCCGCTGAAGAGCCTCGCCCAAAGGCCGTGGCCGAAGCCCAGCAGCAAGATGAATGATAAAGCGAGAAACACCGACAGCTTCAGCGTCACCACGACTGCATTCTTCGCCATGTCCACGTTCCCGGCTCCGATTTCATTCGACACCCGGGTGCTGCAAAAAGGTGCAACCAATGAAAGTATTTTTTTTTAGAAATGGAGGATGGTCATCGACCTCTGCATCTGCATGATGCATACGGCCATTTTATTAATTATATAATTCTCACAAGACCTTATAAAGCCATACAACAGCAAAGACTAAAGGCACCGTCTAAGAAACAATTGTCGCTACACCTATCCAACTGATGAAGGGGCGCAGATAGTCTGAGCCTAATACTAAACAGATTTCGCAGCTAAACCTAAACATCTAAGACCTGAGTTCCCAACCAGAACATCTGCCGGGTATGGGGCACCTATCAGTCCGGCGCACTCCTCAACCAGGACGCCTGCCGAGTATGAGGCTGCCGCAGCCACTTGTCACCAATCCATCTTCAGAGCTGTATTGTTGCATGTACGTGCCAGATATCTCTGCCATCGACGCCACCACGATGCCCGACAGCGTCGTCCTCCTGCGCGAGTCCATCCACCCACAGCGAACTCCGAATCTGCACTTCGCTACGCCGTTAAGATCCGTCGCCATCAGTGTGTAGGATGACGCACCGCTCCACCAAAGAATCCATCCTCTGGTCCCTCAAACACGTGTGTACCTCCAAGAAAGATGCCCCCAAGGGAGGAACGACACCAGAGCGTCGCCGTCATCCGATCTCCGATCTAGGATTTCCCCTAGAGGTAGCAGAGAGTGGCCTTGAACTTCTCCACGGCGATGCCTTCAAGAAGGAAACGACGCAGATAGAGCCGCCACCGCCGGCCTTAGCAGACGCCGAAGGCAAGTTTTCACCCAGATCAGTTCGAAGGGAACCAACTCTCGTGCACGGGCCGCCGCCGTCACCACCAACACCACCGGGTAGAACCCTGGAGCACCGGCAGATCAACGAGCCGCCGGCACCACCGCATCCAGATCACTGGCCACGCCCGACCGCCGCCATCCCCCATGCCGTCCGGGTCAGAGACGAAGCCGCCGACCGCGCACAGGGACCACCGCCGCCTGCACACGCCGGAGCGCCGCCGAGATCCCAGTGCCCGCCACCGTTTGCCGAGGGCCGCCGCCGCGTGCCCCGAGCGGACTCTCACGCATACCAGGGAAAACCGCGAGCGTGAGCCTTGCCGTCGCCCCCAAGCCCGCGCCGGCGCGCCCCGCCTCCAGCGCGCCGCCAACTCCCGTCGCGATCTGCCCGCGCCAGATCCAGCGAGCCGAGGGAGAAGAGATCCCGCCGCCACCGACACCGATCGGGCTTTGCCTGGAGGCGCGCCCCGACGGCGGCGAGGAGGAGAGGTCGGGGGAGGGACGAGGACGCGGCGGCGCTAGGGTTCCCCCGGTCACCGCGCAGGGGTGATACGGGAGGAGTCGGAGTGCGGTCAACCTCAGCAACGGGAGTACATGTCGTGCTTACCGCGACAAAGAAATAACTTGAGATCATACGTACATACCTTACAGCGGCACTGAATCCGTACGTGATCATGTAGGCAATCGCCTCCGTGCTCAAGCTGCATTTACAAGTTCAAGTCACGAATCATTGGTCATGGCCTACAGATAATGATGGGGCAATGCTTCTGAAGCCCCATCTGAAAGTACTGAAGAATGAACGTACCACATGGCGATCAGTGACGTGCTCACTGTGGAATTCGGTAGCAGGCCCGCGATAACAACCAGAAGGCCAAACGCCCAGTACTCCAAGCTGCATGCACTCAACAAACTCAAAATTAATAATGAGAAACAACAATAGTATCGTGTACAATTATATATGTACCGACCAAACCATGATGGCGGAGGGCGTAGCGAGCTTGATCGTCGGCAACACGTAGTTGAACGCGTCGGCGGAGAAGCCCTTCCACGTCTCGCTAAACTTCTTGGACCACATCACATACCCAAGCAACATGAGGCAGGAGAACCAGAACGTGGTGGAGATGGCAGCAGACGCGCCGGCGAGGCCAAAGCCGAGCACGTTAACCAGCAGGTGGTTCAGCGGGACGTGGAGCGCGAACGGCACCACGGAGCAGATGACGAGCGGCACGACTATGGACTGCGTCTGCAGGTACCGCAGAAGGCACTGCAGGAAGGAGAAGGCAAACAAGCCGGGGATCTGGTACCGAATGAACACCGCGGCGGCATGGGACACCTCGGGCTCCTGACGCAGGCACAGGAGCAGCGGCTCCGTGAATAGCCACATTACGGCGATGACCACGGACACCACCGCCGACATGACGAGTGACGACTGCAGGTACAGTCCTAGCATGTGGTACAGTCGGGCGCCGTAGGCCTGCCCGCATAGCGTCTCCAGGGCGCCGCTCATACCGGTCTGAAAATGTTCATCATTTTTTGCATGTGAGATACTTTAATGGATTTTACGAGTTAGGACGCAATGTAACAATTTTCATCCGCAGAACAAGTTATGGTCTTATTATTGGGATCGTCTATTATGAATAAGATATGGACATACGCAGCACAACTTTATGTATCTACAGAACGAGTTATAGACTTATTGGGACTACCTATTCATAAGACGTCTGATTGTAAAACAAATGGGGCTCAAAGATTCTAGGAGAAGCTGGATAAGGGTCGGATTTCGGAAGAATCCACATATTCTGGCAAGAGAACTAGGCGTAAGTCTCAGTCCACTAAGACCTAGCCACATCCAAACAAAAAACTCAAAACAAATAATAATAAAAAACTTTCACAACGTATTGCATAGAATTTAATAAACTTAATCCCACGCCAGTAAAATGATATGGTACCGTCCGTACGTAAGTCAACACGCCATTAAGCACATCTGATCTGAACACTCGCATCAAGCTTGCAATATCTGTGTTTAAAGATCGATGTCGCCTCAAGTCCACGCACGCACGCTCCCCTCTCTCTCTCTCTCTCTGCCCATAGGGGGACCCAAAAAACAATTGTGTTCAAGTTTGATTTCGTGCAGACGTCCGACTTTCATCCAACGGTTCCATATCATCTTCCTCCTCTAGCCCTCTCCCCACCTGTCCGGCCGATCCGCCGATGCAGCGCCGACCAAACTGCTTTTTGCTGCCACCAACGGCCGGCGGTGCTTCGCCGTGCTGCCGTCGCCCCGGTCTTCCCTCTCCCATCCCTCCACCATCCTTCTTTTCTGGCGCTGGCAGTCCACCCCAGTCCCCACACCCCCAACAGTTATATGGTAACCTGCTGCGGCAACGTCTCCAACTCCGGCCATGTCATTCCTGGCTTGACCCCGAGCCTCGCTGCCGTCCGCGTGGTGTCCCAGTTTTCAACTGGGAGCTTTTGAAATCGGCTGACCGGAATGTACTTTCAGCCTTTCAGTTCAGGCAGCTTAAAATTTTGGCACAACTACCAAGGCGACTAATCGAACTGGAGATGTATCGATCACACAGCATCTGAAGGGGTGCAATTAATACACGACCTAATCGAACTTCGACAAATCAAGATTAACCCAACAATAAAGAGTGTGTGGTAGCAGAGTACGTACGGCCAAGGCGTAGCCGGTGACGGTGGCCCAGGAGCTGCCGAGCGTGGCGCCGGCGAGGTGGACGTTGCCGAGGTGGCCGGAGAACATCACGGACACCAGCGGGATGCCGTAGTAGGACATGTTGGTGAGGACCATCGGCACCGCGAACTGCAGCTGCGCCCATGCCTCCTCCGTGTCGATCAAGCGGCGTATCCACACCGGCTTGCAGGGCTCCGCCTCGCCGCCGTTACCGTCGGCGGGCTCACAGGCACCGACCTGCGGAGCCGAAGCCGAAGACATGTCGGCCTGCCGTACGAGAGAAGCACTCGGTTAGTTTTGTGGTGTGTTGGCGATCAACGAGATAGCGATGTGGAGCGGAGATTACACTACTACTGCCTCCGTCCCGGTGCAGTATATATCATCAGGGCCGTGTTCACGAATTTGGGGCCCCAGGGCAGTAAAAAAATCTTTATGCTACGGTTGGGTTCGTATAATGCGTGCTCATGGTCCTCGTCACATATATCACCCAAGATCTCATCGCTGCTGAGCAGTCGATCGCCTGGCATGAATCATGTCGCGTAGGGTACTCCAAGTTGCACATTTGCGTTGTATGATCATCGAATATAAAACAGGGCCTTACAATTTCAAAAATTCATATTCTCTTTGTTTCATATACTCCATCCGTTCCTAAATATTTGTCTTTCTAGACATTTCAAATAAACACAACATACGGATGTATGTAGACATATTTTAGAGTGTAGATTCACTCATTTTGCTTCGTATGTAGTCACTTGTTGAAATCTCTAGAAAGACAAATATTTGGGAACGGAGGGAGTATTAGGTGTGTATCAATTTTTAGGGAATTCTAAAATACTCCCTCCGTCCCATAATGTAAGACATTTTATGACACTAGTGTAGTGTCATAAAATGTCTTACATTATGGGACGGAGGGAGTAGTAAGCATTTTTTTTATTCCAGCTATTTGATTCCCTTTGATACTTGTTTCCACTCGGGAGCGATCTCCATTGTGATTTTCTAAGAGCATCTCTAACAGATGCGCTAGATAAACAATGCGCCGGAGAAAATATAGCTATATCGCACGCGCGATCAAAACTAGCGATCCATCAGCCGCACTAAAATCCCGCACACGGTAAACAAGGTTGAGCGAGCTGGACAAAACAGCGTCGTGCTACGTATTTGGTGCGCCCGCTCGCGCCCGCTGCAAAATCTGGACTGTTGCAGGTGGGGATGCCGGATTCAGCGTCGTGTTCTCGTGCATCTGACAAACCTCGTCGCTCCCGCACGTGAAAAGAATATTTCGCACAACCGCCTCTCTGTTGAAGATGTTCTTAAATACCTTTCCTCCCTAATCCTCACTCATGCAATTATATCGCCCGAAGATCCGAAAATAAATGGCGTATGTAGTACGTTTCTCCGGAGAAAAATTTAGGGCATGTACAATGATTCTATCTTAGTAGTGTCATGTAGGATAAATGATGAGGTGGAGAAGAGAGAAATCATATGAAAAGGTTTGTCTTCTCTTATTTAAAAGAAGACAAAAGATGATCTCTTAGGACAATATGTCTCACCATGTTTTTAGGAGAATCATTAATTATTGAAGACAAGACTAAGAGATTACTCATTGTAGACATGTTTTTTTTACATCTCTAAATTACATGCAAGACTTAAGATAAAACTATCTTATCAACCATTGTACATGCTCTTAGGCTGGTCGTAATGATAGTATCACTCCCCACCTGAAATCAGGAGGAAGAGATTAGATGCTTTATGATTTGTGAATGTCATGTGTCATCCATCCGAGAGGGTCTCACCTGCTAACCGTGAGACCTGGTCGCATATAATTTTTTTCCGTATCATGCATGCCAACTAGGCAATTTTGATAAGGTGTCATAAAATTAAATGAAGAAAGAGAGGATTGAGTATCATATCATAATACCGTATCATAATAAATATTATACTACTATATGTCATACTGATATATGATACTATCACACTAATATATGATACTATGTATTAAAGAGATAGTATTCTACACAAAAATCGTAGGCATGAAACTAGTATATAATACTTCCTATTATAACCAGCCACAAATCCCACGAATGCATGAAGGCAAGATAATCAAGATAAGATATCTTGTGCATGCAGGGATGCGTAGAGAAGAAAATAAAATATTGACAGATGAGATCGTGCCTGACATACAATATCATTAGCATTAGATTATAATATACTACTGATTTTGGGGCCGACCTTGTGCGGTCGCCCATCTCGGCCACTCTCATCGACGGCCCTGAATATCGAGAATGCATACGATAGTAGTGTGTTGTACGATCTCCGCAATGTATATTATCATAGGTTGATGTTTAAATTGTTCGAGAATTTCTTTACTCTATTCATGGCAGTAAACTGAACACTAGAAACAATAAAAATGCATACAGTTCTATGGACCAGCTAGCGACGACTACAAGCACTAAAGCGAGTCGAAGGCACGCCATCGTCATCGCCTTTCTCCCTCATCGAAGCCGGCCAAACTTGCTGCAGTAGACAGTTGGGAAGTCATCATTCTAAGGCCTCATAAGACCAGTGCCTCATAGGACCAGCACAACATGTTAGCAACCGCCGCCGATGAAGAGTAGCATAGATCGGAAACTTCCAACCTGAAAACCCATGAACGTAAACAAACAATGACCAGATTCGAGCAACTCCGTCAAAGACAGATCCGCGGAGACACACCTCCACACGCCCACCGACAATGCTAGATGCACCACCGGGGTGGGGACTAGGCAAGGAGGACATTATTCCATCTTCAGGGAGTCGCCATCATCTTGCCTTCCTGAGCAGGACACAGACCCTAACAACATTCAAAGAAACATCTAAAAACAAAGCCCTCATGCCAAGAAGGGTCGGATCCACCACGCCCCTATGGCCTTAAGGCCACTGAAGACAAGATGTGTCGGCCGCAACGCGGGCGGGATGCAAAAGAGCCCCAATGTTTCTTGGAAGGAGGACGGGAGGTGGCGGCTCGAAAAATATGCTGATGTATTATCATAGTTTGGTATCATGCCATCCATGACATATACTAATACATTATTTAATTTGATATAATATCATAATATGATACTCAGTAAAACAGGTTACAACAAGAGTATCTAATAGGTAGTATCATGCGTGTCAACCAGCAGTGCGTAGCCAGCTCAGTGAGCTTGGGTGGTCCAACAATGAAACTTTCCATGTATTTATATCAAATTAATAAATTACTTTTTTTAACTCTATATGGCTTTGAGCATGGTTAATAGTATAGCCAGCTGCTGGCTATAAGCCAGTGTCATGTCATCTACAGCCCATCTTATGGCTAACATGTACAATAGTAGATCAAAGGCATGTACTATTTATTTATTATGTGGCCTACCTTTCATTCTCACAAAGTGCCTAGGAGCACGTGCTAGAGCTGGCTCTTCACGAAGAGCCCGCTTATCTTCTCTTTCCTTCAGCTAGGCAGAAATATACTAGTTTATTTCTTATAGACTGCTAACTCAGCTCTATTGTACTTGCTCTTTGGAGGAAATTCCAAGGTGGTCCATGGACCACCTCGTCCACCCCCACTGCCAACTAGGCATTTTAGCTGAGATGGTACACTATTAAATGAGGAGATAAATGATTGAGTATCACAGTATGATACTGTATCATATTAAATGATATACTAACTTGAAAATTTGGAAGGGGTCAACTACTACGTTGATTATGTCATTAATTCCTAAAAAGCACCTTGCAAATCTATTTAATGCATCAGCTCACTCCACGCATTATCTCGACTCCTAATTGAGCAGTTGGTAGTCTTTGTTCCAGTTTTTTTCGTCCCATCCCGTCTGGTGTTTTTTCAACCGGTTTTTTTCATCACACCATCCCCACCCCCACCCCACCCCACTCACATCACGCAATCAGATTTCGTTTCTCCCCTTACGTCCCCGATTCATGCATGACAATCAATTCTTTCCAAACGCAATCATGCATGACAATCAATTCTTTCCAAACGCAATAATGCATGACAATCAATTCTTTCCAAACGCAATCAATTAACTTAAGGTAACCAGACACAATAAATTCAATAAAACGGAGCGATATCTCGGGCGATTTTCTTGCTCCCGATATATAATGGTGCTAGCCAATCTGTTAACAAATCAGAAGGAAACAATCACATGTATGTAGGGAAGATAATGGAGATTGTAGGGCAGTTAAGGCCGTGCGTCACATGCAGGAAGGATTTCCCGAGTTCAGCGGAAGAGAAGGAAATCTCTACTCCTAATGTCTGAGTTGGTGAATAGTCTCCACGATTTATTTTTGTCTGGCTTTTTTTCGTCTGGTTTTCTTCGTCTGTAATGCCCGGGTAATCACGCTACAGTAATTCCCTGCTAATGATGCCACGTCATCGTGTTACTGTTGATAACATCACGTTGATCGAAAACCCCCGTTCGAATTAAAAGTCTAAAATAAAAATGAACAATTTAAGTTTCCAAAAATTTAAATAAAAATGTTCGGGCGGTGCTAAATACTGCAAGATTAATTATGGTGTAGTTACTACAGTTTCTAAAAATGCCTAAGTATTTTAAATAAAATAAAACAGAAAAAGAGAAATAAATAAAAGGAAAGAAAAAAAACAAAAAAAAACAAAACCTAACTAAATTAAAGTTAACAGAACACCCCCCC
>LR738710.1:105088351-105171394 GCA_902687465.1 Secale cereale
CCCCACAGCAGCCCCTGCAGCTTGCTCCGTCGGCGGCTGCCCTGCGCCCGTGCGGCTGACTAGCTCCGGCGGCTGCCTCCAGCGTAGCGCGGCGTGCCCCTGGCGCTTGCCTCCGCCGCCGGCCGCGCCTACGCTACCTGGCCCCGCCCCGCAGCTGCCGGGCCACGCGCGTCGCCGATCGCTGCTCGCGGCAGCTGCGGCCGGCCCCGGCCTCCGGCCACGCGCCGGCTCCGTCCACCGCGGCCGGGGCTTGCCCCGCCGGCCCTGGCCTGCTCGCCTGCTAGCGCACGGCGCCCGCCCCGGACGGCGATTTCGGATGAAAATTAGAAAATGATTTAAAACTTTTAAAATTAATAAAAAATAATCCGTAACTCGGATGAAAATACTTTATATATGAAAGTTGCTCAGAATTTCGAGACGCGTCCGACTACGCAAACCGTTCGTCAACCACACGTCCCTAGCATACCCAACCCGCAACTTTCCCCCTCCGTTTCATCCGCCCGAAAACGCGAAACACCGGCAATACTTTCCCGGATGTTTCCCCCCTTCGCCAGTATCACCCGATACTGCGTTAGGGCACACCTAGCACCGTTACATGTCATGTCATGCATCGTCATGCATCTGTTTGCATTGTATTCATTGTTTCTCCCCCCTCTTCTCTCCAGTAGACTACGAGACCGACGCTGCTGTTGCCCCGATCGACTACGGTGTTGACGACCCCACCTTGGCTGCCGAGCTTCCAGGCAAGCCCCCCCCCTTGATCAACCTGATATCACCTATTCCTCTCTCTACTGCTTGCATTAGAGTAGTGTAGCATGTTACTGCTTTCGATACTCCTATTCTGCTGCATAGCCTGTCATTGTTGCTACCACTGTTGATACTTTACCTGCAATCCTAAATGCTTAGTATAGGATGCTAGTATTCCATCAGTGGCTCTACACTCTTGTCCGTCTGCCCTGCTATTCTATCGGGCCGTGATCACTTGGGGTGATCACGGGTATATACTACATACACTTATACATGATACATGTTGTGACTAAAGTCGGGTCGGCTCGTTGAGTACCAGCGGTTGATTCACGGATTGGGGGCTGAAAGGACATACTTTCCCGACGGCCCCCTGTGTGGATCTTGGTGGCGGAGCGATAGGGCAGGTTGAGACACCCAGAGGAGAGGTGGCCTGGCCCTGGTCGTTGTCCGCGGTTATTTCTTAATAACACGCTTATCGAGTTTGGATATTTGATATGAGTCTGGCCATTGGCCTATACGCACTAACCAGCTACGTGGGAATAGTTATGGGCACTCGACGTCGTGGTATCAGCCGAAGCCTTCTTGACGTCAGCGACTGAGCGGCGCGCGCCGGGTTGGACCGCGTAACGTAACTTCCTTAGTAATGGAGGTTGCTAGGTCTGCTCACCGGCCGCGTACGCAACGTGCAGGTGTCCGTTGGGCGATGGGCCCGGACCCCTGCGCGCCTAGGACTTAGATCGATGTGCTGACCTCTAAGTTGTGCTTAGGTAGGGCTGCGACGTGTTGATCTTCCGAGGCCGGGCATGACCCTGGAAAGTGTATCCGACCAAATGGGATCAAGCGTGCTGGGTTATGTGGTGCACCCGTCCAGGGAAGTTAATCTATTCGAATAGCCGTGTCCCTCGGTAAAAGGACGACCAGGAGTTGTATTCCGACCTCATGACAACTAGAACCGGACACTTGATAAAACACACCCAGATGATTTCCAGATATAACTCGGTGGTTGCTCTCTCACAGGGTGATGTGCGGGAGGATCGCCGAGCAGGATTATGCTATTCGATGTTACTTGGTGAACTTACCATCTATTCTCTTCTACTGCTGCAAGATGGAGGCTGCCAGAAGCGTAGTCTTCGTTTGGATTAGCTATCCCCCTCTTATCCTGGCTTGCTGCAGTTCAGTCCACCGATACTACCCATATCATTGTTGCTATTGCATATGTAGTATAGATCCTTGCTTGCGAGTACTTTGGATGGGTACTCACAGTTGCTTTGCTCCCCCTTTTCCCCCTTCTGTTGCTTCTTCTCGAATGATGCAACCAGATGGTGGAGCCCAGGAGCCAGACGCCACCTACGACGACTCCTACTACACCGGAGGCGCCTACTACTACGTGCAGTCTGCCGACGACGACCAGGAGTAGTTTAGGAGGATCCCAGGCAGGACGCCTGCTCCTCTTTCGATCTGTATCCCAGTTTGTGCTAGCCATCTTATGGCACCTTGTTTAACTTTATGTCTGTACTCAGATATTTGTTGCTTCCGCTGACTTGTCTGTGATCGAGCACTTGTATTAGAGCCCTCGAGGCCCCTGGCTTGTAATATAAAGCTTGTATGACTTATTTTATTTTTAGAGTTGTGTTGTGATATCTACCAGTGAGTCCCTGATCTTGGCCGTACACATTTGCGTGCATGATTAGTGTACGGACAAATCGGGGGTGTCACAAGTTGGTATCAGAGCCGACTGCCTGTAGGAATCCCCCTTCCACACTCCTTGGCCGAAGTCGAGTGTAGACATTGCAAACCTTTTACTAACATGGTTGTGTGGCTTACGGGCCCACGTCGCCATTTGGGTGGTACTAGATTCTTTTACTCCTCGATCTATACTCTGGGATTCTGAACACTCTCCTATTTCGGGTAAAACGATTTTACTAATTCTAACATTAGGATCCCCGAGACCCCTCACCCCAAAGTTGGATTAGCCATAGTTATTGCTTAGAATAGAATTTTGCATAATCCCCACACTGTCATTTGACTCCTTTGAAACATCTTTGTTTTCAGATGGAACCCAGGAGGCAGGTCGTGCGCCACACGCAAGCCCTTGGTGCCTCGGGATCACCTGCCGTGCTAGTTGAGATGATGACCTATCTGGGTTATCGCTGGCACCCTGAGTATACCGTGTACGAGCAGTACCAAGACTTTAACCAGGAGCAGTACTGTGCCATCGTCCGCCTCTACTCGCGTGCAGATAACTCCTCTACTGTGCTGCACACCGCTCATGGTGTTGGAGTGACCATCGATATGGCAGTTCACGATGCTGCTTATGCTGCCCTGACACGCCTTCGTGGAGAGTATCGTGCGTTGGACACTTCCCCTTTCAGGCACGTTGCTATCGCCTCCGACGATGGAGCGGAGGGATACTACACTGTTGCCTACTCCACCATCACCCGAGAGCCCTTCCATCATCGGAACCTTGTTCTGCATGCTGATGGGCTGGATCGAGCTAACCGAGCTCTTCGCCATGAGTTGTACACCACCTGTCAGCACCTGTACCGCGCCTTGACGCTGTTGCACCCCTTTGTCCTATCTAGACAGCTGCCACCTACTGTGATCTACCCAGCTAGGACCGTGATGCCTCCTGGTGTCGGTTGGCCAGATGTGGGAGGCGACACTCCCGCACTTGGTCCTCTGTTGACACCTGGACATCGGGTTCTGCACCAGAGTATCCACGGCCCTCAGGTTGATGGCGTGGAGGACTTTTTGTTGCACCACTGCCAGCTGTCAGACTACCTCTACCTCCACAGTTCCGCCTGGGACTGATGTAGTCTTACTTATTAGTACTAGATGCATTCGCCGCGAGCCTGCGTGCCGCCTATGTTGTCCTTAGTTATGTACTGAACTCTGTGTACTGAACTCTATGCATGCACCCCTTTTGTAATATATGCCGACTACTACGTGATATTTTACGTGCTCCTTTCATTATGCATGTTTCATTCATGAATGATTCTTGTGTTTGCAAATTTCTCAATGCTGAACTACCCCTGTTATATATTAGCAGGATGGTTAGACCAGCTGGCCGTGGTCGTGGTGGCAACGCCCCACCACCGCCCGAATACATGGCCGGTATGATCCAACAGTTTGAGCTGAACCGCCAGTTCATGGAGACTTTCATGGCTCAGTTCCCTCGCCCCAACATGGATCAGCAGCATGGCGCAGTGACACTGAATGACTTTGCTCGCCTCAACCCATCCGTCTACCGCAGCTCAACTCGGCCTCTTGATGCTGATGACTGGCTCCATGACATTGCCTTTGAATTGGAGTCTGCTGGAGTTGCCGCTGCCAACTATGTCACCTTTGCGGCATACTATCTGAAGGGTCCTGCTGCTCAATGGTGGGACAGCCACAGGCATACACTGCCTGCTGGAACAATCATCACTTGGCCGAAATTCCAAGCTGCCTTCCGTGCCCGCTTCATTCCTCAGGGAATCATGGATAGGAAGAAGCGTGAGTTCCGCAACCTCACCCAGGGCAACAAGACTGTGGATGCTTATCAGCAGAAGTTTCTGGACTTATCCCGCTATGCTGAAGAAGACATTGCCACTGATGCTCGTAGACAGGAAAAGTTCCGGGACGCACTTCATGCTGACATCAAGCTCGCACTCCTTGTGCATGACTTTGGAGATTTCTCCACCTTGGTGAACAAAGCCATCCAGGTTGAAACTGGTCTGCAGGAACACCAGAGCACTCTCAGGCGCAACCGTGAACCGGGCTCATCCTCGGGCCCTCCCTCACAGAAGCATAGGGTCTGGATTCCCAACAATGTGTACCGTCCAGCTACACCTGCTCCAAGGCAGTCCTATGCTGCACCTCGTCTGCCTCCACCACCTAGGCAGCCAAGACTTCCAGCTGCACCACTCCCAGCTCCTGCTTCTGCCCCCAATGATGGTTTGTGCTACAAGTGTGGTCAACCAGGGCACCTTGCCAGGAACTGCTTCCAGAATCAGAACCAGCTTGCACTGCCTACAGCTGGTCGTGGGAACAATCAGCCCCGCAACAACAATGCCAAGCCTTATGGTCGTGCTCAGCCCAACCACGTTGATCTCAATGAAGCTCAAGACCAACCTGCTACTGTGATGGGTACTCTCCTTGTAAATTTAGTACCTGCATTTGTTTTATTTGTTTCAGGAGCATCACATTCATTCATGTCGGAAGATTTTGCATATAAGCACGACATTAGATGTGAAGAAATGAACACTTCGGTAGTGGTAAAAACCCCGGCCGGCCAATGTTAAACCTCTATGGGTTGTCACGACGTTCCCGTTGAAATCGAAGGGTTGGAGTTATATGCCTCTCCCATTATCCTGAAGTCGTCCAACATCGACCTCATTCTAGGAATGGATTGGCTAAAAGCCCATACTGCTTCTATAGTTTGCGCCACCAAGACAGCCCACCTGTTACACCCTTCCAATGAGATAGTAAGCTATCAAGCTTGTCTGGTTCAAAATGCTGAAGCACGTCTTTATGCATTGAATGCATTGAATGCTTCACCACTTGAGGGCATCGAAAGCATTCCCATCGTACGCGAGTTCCAGGACGTCTTTCCCGAGGAACTTCCAGGGATTCCCCCTACTAGAGCTGTCGAGTTCATCATCGACTTGAAACCAGGCACCACTCCTATAGCCAAACGACCCTACAAGATGCCGCCTCATGAACTCATTGAGCTTAAGGAGGAAATCGACAAATCTCTTGCTAGTGGTTTCATTCGCCCGAGTTTCTCTCCTTGGGGAGCACCTTCCCTCTTTGTCAGGAAGAAGGATGGGACAAACCGATTGGTCCAAGATTACCGTCCTATCAACCAAGCAACTATTCAGAACAAATATCCGCTTCCTCGGATCAATGATCTGTATGATCAACTGGCTGGTTCATCAGTGTTCTCTAAACTCGACTTGAGGTTGGGTTACCACCAGATCCGTGTTCGTGAAGAGAATATTCCAAAGACCGCCTTTGTAACTCGATATGGTTCGTTCGAGTACACCGTCATGTCATTCGGCTTGACAAATGCTCCAGCTACATTCTCTCGCCTAATGAATTACATATTCATGGAATACCTCGACAAATTCGTCATGGTTTACCTGGAGGATATCCTTGTATTTTCCAAGAATAAGGAAGAACATGTTGAGCATCTTCGCCTTGTACTGGAAAAGCTTCGAGAGCATCAACTTTATGCTAAGTTTTCCAAGTGCAAGTTCTAGCTTCCTGAAGTAACCTACCTTGGGCATGTCATCTCCAAGGATGGTATTGCCGTCAACCCTGAACGAGTTCAGGCCATTCTCGATTGGACTCCTCTGAAGAATGTCAAGCAAGTCAGACGTTTTCTCGGTCTCGCCAGCTATTGCCGTCGATTCGCCGAGAACTTCTCCAAGATCGCCAAGCCTCTGAATGATCTACTTCACAAGAGCGTTAAGTTCGAGTGGACAGACAAATGTCAGGAAAGTTTCCAGGTGCTTAAGGATAAGGTGACTTCTCCTCCAGTGCTTGCTCCACCTGATACTAAGAAGGACTTCGTCATTTACTACGACGCTTCTCGTCAAGGATTAGGCTGTGTCCTAATGCAAGAGCGCAGAGTAATTGCTTATGCCTCTCGTCAATTGCATCCTCATGAAGAGAACTACCCAGTTCACGACCTTGAGCTTGCTGCTGTCATATATGCTCTAAAACAGTGGCGACATTACCTTCTCGGTAATCGTTGCGAGATATTCACCGACCACCAAAGTTTGAAGTACTTGTTTACTCAACCAGACCTGAACCTCCGTCAGCAGAGATGGATGGAGACCGTAGCAGATTTTTACTTGGGTATTTCCTATACCCCGGGCAAGGCTAATGTGATGGCTGATGCCTTGAGCCGCAAGTCATATTGCAACCATCTCGAGGTTCGGAAGGTTCAACCCTCGCTTGTTGAAAAATTCAGAAAGCTGAACCTCCATATTGTTCCTCCTAGAGCACTCGCTCCCCTTCGTCCAGAATTTCAGAAGATGAATCTTCGTGTTGTTTCCTAGGGTTCCCTTAATACCCTCGCTATCGTACCCGATCTTGTGAGCAGTATCAAAAATATGCAGCAGTTTGACCCTGAAGTCGCTATCTCGCAAAAGGAAAGGCCTCATTCTTCACTATTGCTGATGATGGCGCCTTGTACTTCAAAGGCCGCCTAGTGGTTCCAAGTAAGAGAGAAAACCTGGACAAGACTCAGGAGGTTATGAAAGAAGCTCATGATACACCTTTGACTATTCATCCCGGTAGTACCAAGATGTACCAGGACATTCGTCAGAGATTCTGGTGGTCTAATATGAAGCAAGACATTGCTCGTTATGTTGCGGAGTGTGACGTTTGCCGTCGTATCAAAGCCAAACATCAAAGGCCAGCTGGAACTTTGCAACCTATCTCTATTTCCGAATGGAAATGGGACCATGTTGAAATGGACTTCTTCACTGGATATCCCAAATCGCAGAGAGGTAATGATGCGATTCTTGTCGTCATTGACCGGCTTTCTAAAGTTGCACATTTTCTCGCTTTCAAAGAAACGATTACTGCTAGTCAGCTGGCAACTCTCTACATGTCCAGAATTGTTTCACTCCACGGTATTCCACTGGTTATCAGTTCAGACCGTGGCAGTTTATTCACTTCAAGATTCTGGGCAAGTTTCCAAGAAGCTATGGGAACACATCTGTCATTTAGTACTGCCTTTCATCCTCAGTCGCAAGGGAAAGTTGAACGCGTCAACCAAGTTCTCGAAGACATGCTTCGAGCTTGTGTTATTTCCTTCGGCAAGAAATGGGAGGAATCTCTCCCGTATGCTGAGTTCTCTTATAATAATAGCTATCAAGCTAGTCTGAAGATGGCTCCCTTCGAAGTTCACTCTTAGGTCTGGATATTATTCAACACGCTGAAGAGCAAGTTCGCGTCATTCGCGAGAATCTGAAGACTGCTCAGTCACGTTAGAAAAGTCAGTATGATCGTCATCATCAAGACATGGTCTATCAAGCCGAGCAGGATTATGCTATTCGATGTTACTTGGTGAACTTACCATCTATTCTCTTCTACTGCTCCAAGATGGAGGCTGCCAGAAGCGTAGTCTTCGTTTGGATTAGCTATCCCCCTCTTATTCTGGCTTGCTGCAGTTCAGTCCACCGATACTACCCATATCATTGTTGCTATTGCATATGTATTATAGATCCTTGCTTGCGAGTACTTTGGATGGGTACTCACGGTTGCTTTGCTCCCCCTTTTCCCCCTTCTGTTCCTTCTTCTCGGATGATGCAACCAGATGGTGGAGCCTAGGAGCCAGACGCCACCTACGACGACTCCTACTACATCGGAGGCGCCTACTACTACGTGCAGTCTGCCGACGACGACCAGGAGTAGTTTAGGAGGATCCCAGGAAGGAGGCCTGCTCCTCTTTCGATCTGTATCCCAGTTTGTGCTAGCCATCTTATGGCACCTTGTTTAACTTTATGTCTGTACTCAGATATTTGTTGCTTCCGCTAACTTGTCTGTGATCGAGCACTTGCATTCAAGCCCTCGAGGCCCCTGGCTTGTATTATGAAGCTTGTATGACTTATTTTATTTTTAGAGTTGTGTTGTGATATCTACCAGTGAGTCCCTGATCTTGGCCATACACATTTGCGTGCATGATTAGTGTACGGACAAATCGGGGGTGTCACATCGTCCCACCTCCCACCACCACCCTCTCACCGGTTTTCCTCTTTTCTCGTCTAACCGGCAATACCCAATGTATTTATGGTAATCAATCACAATTAATCCATGTATGGTAAGGCTATAAACTCAAAAATCTCAAATATGATTATTATAGTAATAAATCAATCCAGGTATGGTAAGGTCATAACTCAGGAAATTTCGAATATGGTAATTATATGGTAATAAATCAATCCAGGTATGGTAAGGCTATAAATATAAAGGAAATCTCTTCATGTGAGACGTCTGATACATGGCTTTCGTCAGACCAGCATCTCACCAATCGTTTTGGAGCCATGCATCCAACAACGCCTGGCTGTACTATATAACCCCTCCGAATCATCCTCACATCCACCATCAAACCCTAATCAACTACCTCGCCACCCTCTCTGCCACACCTGCCATCTGGATCCTCCTCGCTTCAACCTCGCTCTTATCGCACCACCGCATCTACGTTCGACCAGCAAGTCATCCGGCAAGAACGCACACACCATGTCGCCTTGATGGCTAAGCATGTGCATGTGTGCTTCATGCCCCCACGACGCTCCTTGTGATCCGTTCGTCGCGCTGCATCCCCAATCTGGCCGGTGTGGCACTGTAATTTCGCCGTGTGCAGACCTTCGTTTCCTCTGCTACTCCTCGTCAGACATTTTGTAGTTGCTGCTTGAAGTGGTATGGTCGTGCTCTGCTCATTGAAGCCTGTAACTGGGGCTGCATGCTATAGACTCATGAGGTCCCCTTTCAATGTAAATGTGTGGTAGCGATGCTCTCATGCGTGCTATGTCGGCTGTGCTCCAGCGGTCTTGCATTTGGCCGGGTTGAAGGATACCATATGTGCAGTAGCCACACGTGATTCAGATTTTGTTCACATTGGAAGTACAAGTGATTGTTGTTGGAAAAAAAATTCCACTCTTTTGGAAGCATAATTTTTTCCGGTCAAAATGTATATGTAAAATTATTGGTATACTTTCTACATGCAATTCAATTACCTATCAATGGTGTATCCAACATTGCTCTATTTTTCTTCCTACACATAAGAAAAATGCTTCTGTAATGTATGATGCAACTTCCACCAAATCGAGTTTCGGTTACCATTTTTGTTCCGAAGCATCAAATGGTGAGCCATGAAGCTTTATTAAACATGTAATGAACCATGTGTCATTTTGTGTTTTTCATATCAAAGCATCAATGAAAGGGCAATGAAGCAACTAAATGCCACCTGGAAGGATCGCCACATGGAATTTGTTTATAGTTTATGATAATATTATTAGTGATATCTGCATATTTTCAATACGTATTTGAGAACCTATATGATGCTTCCTGATTTCTAAAGCATGAAAATTGCTTCCATTGAAACAACCGGGGAGCGATTTGTTACCAGAAATAATGCTTCCATTGAAATAACCGAGGAGCGATTTGTTACTAGAAATAATGGTTCCATTGCAACAACCAGGGAGCGATTTGTTACTAGAAATAAAACGTGATTTATAGGATTTATTATATCCACTAGAAATCAGGGATCAGTTTTCTAAAATCTTGGATGCGTCAACATTTGTAACTGTGCCCCTGATTAAGGAACGTACTAATGCCCAAGGCACATTTACAAGCCCATCACACGTATCGACATGAAATCCATCATACAAGGAATCAGATTCCTAGCGCTTCCCCTTAAACAATCTTAAATTACCCCAAAGGCTGGCCAGATTAGCGTACACAGAAAAATCAACACCCTATGATCTGTCATCCAATTTTTCCTCCACGGTCGGCCATCCTATTCAAGGCCCCCGATGCAATGTTCTGCCAGCAATCCATGCGCACGTTCTACCTAGCGATTGACCCGGATCAAAATCTCCCTAGCCAAACACCGGTTGCCGCTGCACTTACATACTCCGCCCACGACGCCGTCCCACCAGCGACGGTGACGCTAGCGATCGTACCGAGACGTCGCGGGAGATGGAGCTCCAGGCCATCGAGGACACCTACACTGGCTTGTCCAAGCCGCCTCCACGACGGAGGCAAACCGCCGTACCCATTCGGACTCAAGAACATGGTGCGCCTCGCTGGTATGGATCATCTCCCCTCCCACTTGCCAAGGTATAGCAACCCTCTTCTTTCTCCCTTTCCCAAGAACACATCGATGCACTTTTAACCTCTATAATCCATCTAACTGATGTACTTGTGTGTCGCTCGCCGGGAAACAAGCTACTTGGTGAATCCCTGATGCAAACAATTTTATTCAGTGCTAACTAGGAGCTATTGTCTGCATGTGCATCAGGTAACACAAGTAGCTGTACGGGGTTCATAAAGGAATCAAGCTTCTCATCTTTGACGATTAACGGATGAGGCAAAGGGTACACATGTCGGATCTACGAACTACAGCTGACAACACATGGACGGCCAAAGGCTGTTGCATCCGTCGACCAACCACTACCCTTAATCAAGCACAAGGTACCTAGAACAACTCCCAAACACTCAATTCTTTGTAAGATTTTCAGTAGAAGCTTGTTACAAAGTCAGGAATTTAGTTTGTTCAATTATTCGTGTTTGTAAATTGCACATACATGGATAGCATAGATGTTGCATTTTTCGCATATTCAGGAGAGAGTTGTGCTGGTTTAGTTACACGCGACTATAGAGGCTGGGTGTTTGTTTCGGTGAGCCAACATGTGCAGCTGTGTACGTCAGTAGAGGAGGCCGAGGGGCAGGCCATTCTGATCATCCTAAAGGCATTATCCACAGTTTACAAAGGCCCTATAATCATTTAGACTAATTGTGTACTAATTGCCAAGGAACTGCTGTTGGGGAGATCTGACCAGTGTGACTGTTTTTTAGTCTGACTTCTTTTAGTCATGTGTGAAATAAAAGATGCACCGACGACCTTGGGTTCTTTCTGCATAAATGCTATCCCCTCGGAAAGAAAACAATTAGCTCATGAGCTAGCAGCTAGAGCCAGAAGATAAGAAGACTTGATGCTCGCGGACATGCCGGCAATGTATATGTAAAAATGTATATGTAAAATTATTGGTATACTTTCTACCTGCAATTCAATTACCTATCAATGGTGTATCCAACATTGCTCTATTTTTCTTCCTACACATAAGAAAAATGCTTATGTAATGTATGATGCAACTTCCACCAATTCGAGATACTTCTACACCATTGAACAGAGTTCCGGTTACCATTTTTGTTTCGAAGCATCAAATGGTGAGCCATGAAGCTTTATTAAACATGTAAGGAAGCATGTGTCATTTTGTGTTTTTCATATCAAAGCATCAATGAAAGGGCAATGAAGCAACTAAATGCCACCTGGAAGGATCGCCAATGGAATTTGTTTACAGTTTATGATAATATTATTAGTGACATCTGCATATTTTCAATACGTATTTGAGAACCTATATGATGCTTCCTGCTTTCTATCGCATCAAAAATGCTTCCATTAAAACAACCGGGGAGCGATCTGTTACCAGAAATAATGCTTCCATTGAAACAACCGGGGAGCGATTTGTTACCAGAAATAATGCTTCCATTGAAACATCCGGGGAGCGATTTGTTACTAGAAATAAAACGTGATTTATAGGATTTATTATATCCTACTAGAAATCAGGGATTAGTTTCCTAAAATGTTGGATGCGTCAACATTTGTAACTGTGCCCCTGATTAAGGAACGTACTAATGCCCAAGCCACGTTTACAAGCCCATCACACGTATCGACATGAAATCCATCATACAAGGAATCAGATTCCTAGCGCTTCCCCTTAAACAAACTTAAATTACCCCAAAGGCCGGCCAGATTAGCGTACATAGAAATATCAACACCCTATGATCTGTCATCCAATTTTTCCTCCACGGTCGGCCATCCTATTCAAGGCCCGTGATGCAATGTTCTGCCAGCAATCCATGCGCACGTCCTACCTAGCGATTGACCGGGATCAAAATCTCTCTAGCCAAACACCGGTTGCCGCTGCACTTACATACTCCGCCCACGACGTCGTCCCACCAGCGGCGGTGACGCTAGCGATCGTACCGAGACGTCGCGGGAGATGCAGCTCCAGGCCATCGAGGACACCTACACTGGCGTGTCCAAGCCGCCTCCACGACGTAGGCAAACCGCCGTACCCATTCGGACTCAAGAACATGGTGCGCCTCGCAGGTATGGATCATCTCGCCTCCCACTTGCCAAGGTATAGCAGCCCTCTTCTTTTTCCCTTTCCCAAGAACACATCGATGCACTTTTAACCTCTATAATCCATCTACCTGATGTACTTGTGTGTCGCTCGCCGGGAAACAAGCTACTTGGTGAATCCCTGATGCAAACAATTTTATTCAGTGCTAACTAGGAGCTATTGTCTGCATGTGCATCAGGTAATACACGTAGTTGTACAGGGTTCATAAAGGAATCGAGCTTCTCATCTTTGACGATTAACGGATGAGGCACAGGGTACACATGACGGATCTACGAACTACAGCTGACAACACATTGACGGCCAAAGGCTGTTGCATCCGCCGACCAACCACTACCCTTAATCAAGCACAAGGTACCTAGAACAACTCCCAAGCACTCAATTCTTTGTAAGATTTTCAGTAGAAGCTTGTTGCAAAGTCAGGAATTTAGTTTATTTAATTATTAGTGTTTGTAAATTGCACATACATGGATAGCATAGATGTTGCATTTTTCGCATATTCAGGTGAGAGTTGTGCTGGTTCAGTTGCACGGGACTATAGAGGCTGGTGTTTGTTTCAGTGAGCCAACATGTGCAGCTGTGTACGTCAGTAGAGGAGGCCGAGGGGCAGGCCATTCTGATCGTCCTAAAGGCATTATCCACTGTTTACAAAGGCCCTATAATCATTTAGACTAATTGTGTACTAATTGCCAAGGAACTGCTGTTGGGGAGATCTGACCAGTGTGACTGTTTTTCAGTCTGACTCCTTTTAGTCATCTGTGAAATAAAAGATGCACCGGCGACCTTGGATTCTTTCTGCATCAATGCTATCCCCAGGGAAAGAAAAAAAATTAGCTCATGAGCTAGCAGCTAGAGCCTGAAGATAAGAAGACTTGATGCTCGCGGACATGCCGGCAATGTATATGTAAAATTATTGGTATACTTTCTACCTGCAATTCAATTACCTATCAATGGTGTATCCAAACATTGCTCTATTTTTCTTCCTACACATAAGAAAAATGCTTCAGTAATGTATGATGCAACTTCCACCAAATCGAGATGCTTCTACACCATTGAACAGAGTTTCGATTACCATTTTTGTTATGAAGCATCAAATGGTGAGCCATGAAGCTTTATTAAACATGTAAGGAAGCATGTGTCATTTTGTGTTTTTCATATCAAAGCATCAATGAAAGGGCAATGAAGCAACTAAATGCCACCTAGAAGTATAGCCACAGGGAATTTGTTTACAGCTTATGGTAATATTATTAGTGACATCTGCATATTTTCAATATGTATTTGAGAACCTTTATGATGCTTCCTGATTTCTATCGCATGAAAAATGCTTCCATTGAAACAACCGGGGAGCGATTTGTTACCGGAAATAATGCTTCCATTGAAACAACCGGGGAGAAATTTGTTACCAGAAATAATACTTCCATTGAAACAACCGGGGAGCGAATTGTTACAAGAAATAAAATGTGATTTATAGGATTTATTCCATCCTACTAGAAATCAGGGATCAGTTTCCTAAAATGTTGGATGCGTCAACATTTGTAACTGTGCCCCTGATTAAGGAACGTACTAATGCCCAGGCCACATTTACAAGCCCATCACACGTATCGACATGAAATCCATCGTATAAGGAATCAGATTCCTAGCGATTCCCCTTAAACAAACTTAAATTACCCCAAAGGCCGGCCAGATTAGCCACAGAAAAATCAACACCCTAAGATCTGTCATCCAATTTTTCGTCCACGGTCGGCTATCCTATTCAAGGCCCCCGATGCAATGTTCTGCCAGCAATCCATGCGCACGTCCTACCTAGCGATTGACCGGGATCAAAATCTCCCTAGCCAAACACCGGTTGCCGCTGCACTTACATACTCCGCCCACGATGCCGTCCCACCAACGGCGGTGACGCTAGCAATCGTAGCGAGACATCGCGGGAGATGGAGCTCCTGGCCATCGAGGACACCTACACTGACGTGCCAAGCCGCCTCCACGACGGAGGCAAACCGCCGTACCCATTCGGACTCAAGAACATGGTGCGCCTCGCAGGTATGGATCATCTCGCCTCACACTTGCCAAGGTATAGCAGCCATCTTCTTTTTCCCTTTCCCAAGAACACATCAATGCACTTTTAACCTCTATAATCCATCTACTGGATGTACTTGTGTGTCGCTCGCCGGGAAACAAGCTACTTGGTGAATCATTGATACAAATAATTTTATTCAGTGCGAACTAGAAGCTATTGTCTACATGTGCATCAGGTAATACAAGTAGTTGTACGGGGTTCATAAACGAATTGAGCTTCTCATCTTTGACGATTAACGGATGAGGCACAGGGTAGACATGATGGATCTACGAACTACAGCTGACAACACATGGACGGCCAAAGGCTGTTGCATCTGCCGACCAACTACTAACCTTAATCAAGCACAAGGTACCTAGAACAACTCCCAAACACTCAATTCTTTGTAAGATTTTTAGTAGAAGCTTGTTGCAAAGTCAGGAATTTAGTTGATTTAATTATTAGTGTTTGTAAATTGCACATACATGGATAGCATAGATGTTGCATTTTTCGCATATTCAGGTGAGAGTTGTGCTGGTTCAGTTGCACGGGACTATAGAAGCTGGGTGTTTGTTTCAGTGAGCCAACATATGCAGCTGTGTACGTCAGTAGAGGAGGCCGAGAGGCAGGCCATTCTGATCGTCCTAAAGGCATTATCCACTGTTTACAAAGGCCCTATAATCATTTAGACTAATTGTGTAATAATTGCCAAGGAACTGTTGTTGGGGAGATCTGACCAGTGTGACTATTTTTCAGTCTGACTCCTTTTAGTCATCTGTGAAATAAAAGATGCACTGACGACCTTGGCTTCTTTCTGCATCAATGCTATCCCCAGGGAAAGAAAATAATTAGCTCATGAGCTAGCACCTAGAGCTAGAAGATAAGAAGACTTGATGCTCGCGGACATGCCGGCAATGTATATGTAAAAATGTTTATGCAAAATTATTGGTATACTTTCTACCTGCAATTCAATTACCTATCAATGGTGTATCCAACATTGCTCTATTTTTCTTCCTACACATAAGAAAAATGCTTCTGTAATGTATGATGCAACTTCCACCAAATCGAGATGCTTCTACACCATTGAACAGAGTTTCGATTAAAAATTTTGTTCCGAAGCATTAAATGGTGAGCCATGAAGCTTTATTAAACATGTAAGGAAGCATGTGTCATTTTGTGTTTTTCATATCAAAGCATCAATGAAAGGGCAATGAAGCAACTAAATGCCACCTGGAAGGATCCCCACATGGAATTTGTTTACAGCTTATGGTAATATTATTAGTGACATCTGCATATTTTCAATACGTATTTGAGAACCTATATGATGCTTCCTGATTTCTATCGCATGAAAAATGCTTCCGTTGAAACAACCGGGGAGCGATTTGTTACCAGAAATAATGCTTCCATTGAAACAACCGGGGAGCGATTTGTTACCAGAAATAATACTTCCATTGAAACAACCGAGGAGCGATTTCTTACTAGAAATAAAATGTGATTTATAGGATTTATTATATCCTACTAGAAATCAGTGATCAGTTTCCTAAAATGTTGGATGCGTCAACATTTGTAACTGTGCCCCTGATTAAGGAACGTACTAATGCCCAAGCCACGTTTACAAGCCCATCACACCTATCAATGGTGTATCCAACATTGCTCTATTTTTCTTCCTACACATAAGAAAAATGCTTCTGTAATGTATGATGCAACTTCCACCAAATCAAGATGCTTCTACACCATTGAACGGAGTTTTGGGTTACCATTTTTTGTTCCGAAGCATTAAATGGTGAGCCATGAAGTTTTATTAAACATGTAAGGAAGCATGTGTCATTTTGTGTTTTTCATATCAAAGCATCAATGAAAGGGCAATGAAGCAACTAAATGCCACCTGGAAGGATCGCCACATGGAATTTGTTTACAGCTTATGGTAATATTATTAGTGACATCTGCATATTTTCAATACGTATTTGAGAACCTATATGATGCTTCCTGATTTCTATCGCAAGAAAAATGCTTCCGTTGAAACAACTGGGGAGCGATTTGTTACCAGAAAAAATGCTTCCATTGAAACAACCGGGGAGCGATTTGTTACCAGAAATAATGCTTCCATTGAAAAAACCGGGGAGCGATTTGTTACTAGAAATACAACATGATTTATATGATTTATTATATCCTACTAGAAATCAGGGATCAGTTTCCTAAAATGTTGGATGCGTCAACAATTGTAACTGTGCCCCTGATTAAGGAACGTACTAATGCCCAAGCCACGTTTACAAGCCCATCACACCTATCAATGGTGTATCCAACATTGCTCTATTTTTCTTCCTACACATAAGAAAAAGGCTTCTGTAATGTATGATGCAACTTCCACCAAATCGAGATGTTTCTACACCATTGAACAGAGTTTCGGTTACCAATTTTGTTCCGAAGCATCAAATGGTGAGCCATGAAGCTTTATTAAACATGTAAGGAAACATGTGTCATTTTGTGTTTTCCATGTCAAAGCATCAATGAAAGGGTAATGAAGCAACTAAATGCCACCTGGAAGGATAGCCACATGGAATTTGTTTATAACTTATGGTAATATTATTAGTGACATCTGCATATTTTCAATACGTATTTGATAACCTATATGATGCTTCCTGATTTCTATCGCATGAAAAATGCTTCCATTGAAACAATCGGGGAGCGATTTGTTACCAGAAATAATGCTTCCATTGAAACAACCGGGGAGCGATTTGTTACCAGAAATGATGCTTCCACTGAAACAACTGCGGAGCGATTTGTTACTAGAAATAAAACGTGATTTATAGGATTTATTATATCCTACTAGAAATCAGGGATCAGTTTCCTAAAATGTTGGATGCGTCAACATTTGTAACTGTGCCCCTGATTAAGGAACGTACTAATGCCCAAGCCACGTTTACAAGCCCATCACACATATCAATGGTGTATCCAACATTGCTTTATTTTTCTTCCTACACATAAGAAAAATGCTTCTGTAATGTATGATGCAACTTCCACCAAATCGAGATGCTTCTACACCATTGAACAAAGTTTCGGTTACCATTTATGTTCCGAAGCATTAAATGGTGAGCCATGAAGCTTTATTAAACATGTAAGGAAGCATGTGTCATTTTGTGTTTTTAATAACAAAGCATCAATGAAAGGGCAATGAAGCAACTAAATGCCACCAGGAAGGATCGCCACATAGAATTTGCTTACAGCTTATGGTAATATTATTAGTGACATCTGCATATTTTCAATACGTATTTGAGAACCTATATGATGCTTCCTGATTTCTATCACATGAAAAATGCTTCCATTAAAACAACCGGGGAGCGATTTGTTACCAGAAATATTGCTTCCATTGAAACAACCGGGGAGCGATTTGTTACCAGAAATAAGGCTTCCATTGAAACAACCGGGGAGCGATTTGTTACTAGAAATAAAACGTGATTTACTGAATTTATTATATCCTACTAGAAATCAGGGATCTGTTTCCTAAAATGTTGGATGCGTCAACATTTGTAACTGTGGCCTTGATTAAGGAATGTACTAATGCCCAACACACGTTTACAAGTCCATCACACGTATGGACATGAAATCCATCGTACAAGGAATCAGATTCCTAGCGCTTCCCCTTAAACAAACTTAAATTACCCCAAAGGCTGGCTAGATTAGCGTACACAGAAAAATCAACACCCTATGATCTGTCATCCAATTTTTCCTCCACGGTCGGCCATCCTATTCAAGGCCCCCGATGCAATGTTCTGCCAGCAATTCATGCGCACGTCTTACCTAGCAATTGACCGGGATCAAAATCTCCCTAGCCAAACAACGGTTGCCGCTGCACTTACATACTCCGCCCACGACGTCGTCCCACCAGCGGCGGTGACGCTAGCAATCGTACCGAGACGTCGCGGGAGATGGAGCTCCAGGCCATCGAGGACACCTACACTGGCGTGTCCAAGCCGCCTCCACGACAGAGCCAAACCGCCGTACCCATTCGGACTCAAGAACATGGTGCGCCTCGCCCGTATGGATCATCTCGCCTCCCACTTGCCAAGGTATAGCAGCCCTCTTCTTTTTCCCTTTCCCAAGAACACATCGATGCACTTTTAACCTCTATAATCCATCTACCTGATGTACTTGTGTGTCGCTCGCCGGGAAACAAGCTACTTGGTGAATCCCTGATGCAAACAATTTTATTCAGTGCTAACTAGGAGCTATTGTCTGCATGTGCATCAGGTAATTGATACGTCCAAAACGTATCTATAATTTCTGCTTGCTCCATGCCTCTTTTGAGTGATATTGCTATGATATTTATACACTTCCATACACTTTTTATCATATTTGGACTAACCTATTAACTCAGTGCACCCCAGTGCCAGTTTCTGTTGGACAGCGGTCTATTGGACATGGATTAGAAAAGTATTTTCATGAGTGATTTCCTCTCTTGTGTGTTGATTGAAGATTGAGAGTCTCTTGGTGCTTGTCTTTGACTATCCTTTAGATATGTTGTGGTGATTGTGGGACTCTCTTTGGATGGCCGCGGTGACATTGGGAAATCCTTAGATTGAGAACTACGAACTTTGAGGTGTTCTTTTGTAGCCCTACATAATTCTCGTCCTCTCTTGACCACGAAGGAATGACCTCCGAGTGTGTCCCCTTTGCATGTTTTATGGGAAATATCATGTGATTCGATTATGTTAATGTTGTTGGGAGTTGCCACTAGTGAAAGTATGAAGCCTAGGCCTTGTTTCCACCATTGCAATAGCATTTGTGCTCATGTTTACCACTTGTTTGCTTGCTGCACTTTTTATTACAGAATTATATTACTTTGTTTTGCCATCCATATTACTTGCCATTTAACATCTCTTCGCCGAACTAGTGCACCTATACATCTAACAAGTGTATTAGGTGTGTTGGGGACACAAGAGACTTCTTGTATCTTAGTTGCAGGGTTGCTTGAGAGAGACCATCTTTGACCTCTACTTCCCTGAGTTCGATAAACCTTAGGTCATCCACTTGAGGGAAATTGCTACTGTCCTACAAACCTCTACGCTTGGAGGCCCAACATAGTCTAGAAGAGTAGAAGCGTGTGTAGACATCAAGCTATTTCTGGCACCGTTGCCGGGGAGGTGAGCGCTTGAAGGTATATCTTTAGATCTTGCAATTAAATCTTTTTGTTTCTTGTTTTTATTTCACTAGTTATGCTTATGGACAACCCTGTTATTGGATCGTTGCTTGCGGGAATACGCCCCACACCGGTGGTGGTTGCTCCTCCCCCTACTGAAATTGTGCCCTATGAAATACCAGCTGGTATTATCGATCATGTTTTGGCTAATCGTTATGCAGGAGACAGACATCCCGGTGAACACTTGCTATATCTGTCACAACTATGTTCATTATTTAAGCTTGCAGGTGTATCAAGGGAGTTTGTCATGAGGAGATTGTTCGCCGTATCACTTATAGATAAAGCTTCAGATTGGTATAAGCTTCTCGATAACTCGTACTTGCTTGATTGGCAAGAGCTTATGTCTCTCTTTTACTCCAAGTTTTATCCTCTTCATGAAGTTCATGAGAATAGGAATTATGTTTATAATTTTTATCCTCATGACGGAGAGAGCATAGCTCAAGCTTGGGGGAGACTGAAAACGTTAATGCTAAAATGTTCTAACCATGGGCTCCCCAAAGATATTATTATTACTAACTTCTATGCGAGGCTCTCTCGACAGGATAAAGATTTGCTCGATGCTTCCTCTACGGGTTCTTTCAGAAACAAAAAGATTGATGCTAAATGGGAACTCCTTGAAAGAATTCAACGCAACACTGAAGATTGGGAGATCGACAAAGGTAAAGAGTCAGGTATAATTTATGAGTATGATTGCATTAAGTCCTTTGTTGAAACTACAAGTTTTAATAAGTTTAGTGCTAAGTTTGGGCTTGATTCTCAACTCCTTGTTGATTTTCTCAAATCTTTTGCTTCACACCTTAATATGCCTAAGGAGGATTGGATCAAGTATCATAAACCTTTTAAAGAGACTTTCAAAGAAAATGAAATTGTTCATGATGATTGCAACATGCATGATCCAATTCCTAAAAATGAAGTTTTATATAAGCATGTTAATTTTTGTGGAGTGGATAGACCTTATGAAAGGCCTATGATTGAAGAAGAGAAGTATTGTAAGCAACATAAGCATGAAAGAACAATCACTTGGGTCAGAGATTTAAATGAAATTGCCAGAGAATTGTGTGACCTTTATCCTTTTACTTGTGAACTTTGCCATATAGAGGGTCACTTTAATTTTCAATGCATGAACTTTCAAAACATAACTGTTAACCGGTTGTGTGATAATATGATCACCTCTGATCTTTATGATGAGCTTATGTTATTTTTGATGTGTGAAGAGTTATCAGAAAAGACTCCTTGGCTGGATGATAATGCCATAGGAATAAAAAACATTTTGCAAAATTGCCATCTCTATTGTGTTGTTAATTGCCATGAAAATGATTACATAAGTAAGATTAGAAAGGAGGGAACTTTACCAAAGTATAAAAACGTCTCTTATATTTCTGCTAATAAAAAAGAGAGTTCCTCCCAAGTTTCCCCCATCTATTTATATATAAAAAGTAATTGACGGGGTCACCAGAAAAAAGAGAAAAACTCTAGAAATTACTACAAAAATTAGAAATATCTGACCATTAATTAAGTTAATTAACTGACCATAACCGTTGGATTTAGAAATTAATCTATTGACGCTCAAGTTTCAATTAATTACCCACCAATGCCCCTTATTAGTTCTAAGTTTAACTCCATGGTAAAAAAAGATATAGGGTTACCTACACGGACTCCACCTGCAAACTCCTCACGGACGCGGCCGCCGTCACCGTCATATGCATCCGTACATGCGTACAGGAAATTCCACACATGCCTGCTGCTGTCCACGCCGCGACGCTCACCTGGATGCCGTCCATGGATCGAACGGCCCACCACCTGTGCATAGACTTCGGCAGCATCAGGTTCCAAACTCACCTCTTGCATGCAACCCTACAAGCAAAGGGCAACGAGATAGGAAAGATTGGTACGAGATGGATCAAAGACTTTTAGCATGCATGCACACAGTAGCTAGATTGATAAGCGCTTCATGTACTGCCTCCATGGAAGGTTCAGAATTATGATGCTAACGTTGTGTAGGTCCGTGACCAGGTCCTTCATTGGTACCCGAAGCTACCGCCGCTATATTTCGATCTGTACGCTGTCCGAGCCGCCGCCCACATGCACGTTGTCCCGGCCAACACCGTATTCACCTATAGGTTTCTTAGGCTGGCCAGTTCTCCTCCGCTTACATGCTTATCAGTGTCTTCAGTTTTCAATCTTGCGTCATGGCACCATGAATACATTCATGCAAGATCGATCGATCAATGATATACTATATCAAGGTAATATAGTACATATGCAGCACGTATATTTTCATTTTTACTGATCTATATCTATTTCTCTGCAATGCAACATATAGTCTCCACAACTTTGTAGGCGTTACCAACATAGAAAAAGTCCTGCGTTTATACATCCATATGCAAGAAAATTATTATGTGTGCATCTCATTGTGAAGTTCCAATTATAGCATGTGAAATATGCTTACATTTTTTTTGGGGTTAAATTTTTTTTCTGATCCAAATTTGCACAAATGTGCTAACAGAACATAGGGAACAACTAGAAATTTGAAAGCTACGGCCGCCGCTATATTTTGATATGCACGTTGTTCGAGCCGCTGGCCACATGCACGTTGTCACCGTATTCACCTTGGTTTCCTGGGCTGGTTCCTCCACATACATGCATATCAGTTTCTTAAGATTTCAATCTTGCCTCATGTATGCACCATGAATCATTGATGCAAGATCGATCGATCAATGATAGACTATATCTAGGCAATAGTACATACACAACAGGTATATTTTCATTTTACCGATCCATATCTATTTCTCTGCAATGCGACATATAGTCTCTATAACTTCGTAAGTGTTACGAACATAGAAAAAGACCTGCGTTTATGCATCAATATGTAAGAAAATTATTATGTGTGCAATTCATTTTTGTGAAATGTTCTTACATTTTTCTTGGTTAAAAAATGTTCTTATCCAAATTTGCACAAATGTGCTAGCATAACATAGGAACAGACCAAATTGTATACTAAAAATTCACAAGAACAAATCTTTTTGTAGATAAATTTAATGACATGATCTCTACTACAAAAACAAGTAGCCGAGAAGAGCTAAGGGGGTGTCGAGACGTACAACTATTATTTTTGTGAAGAAGAGTTGAACTCTAAATAAATAAATTTTATTATTTATTATTGTACCTACGTGCAGTGGCATACCCAGAAATTTTGGATTTGTTGTACAGACGTACCCGTCACAAATTCATTAAGAATGTCCACACCCCACATACTCAATCCACGAAAGAAAGAAAGAAAAGGATGTATACATATACGTAACCCTAAGCATCTTTGTCCTAAATCCATCTTTCCATCTAACTGCCCTTCAATCTCTTACGATCCCTCTCTCCATGCCGACGTGCTCGCCGTAGACAAATGTGCCATATGGTACTGTAGCAGAGTAGAGTAGCACATCACAGGCTACGTCAAGGCTTCTGGGTACCGGTAGTGGCTTGCCTCGAGGCTGTGGGTGCTGGCAAGTCCACCACGAAGGTGCTGGCCAAGGTCAGCTCTGCTGTGCCATTGGACTTCCTCCTCGAGCTTCACATGTTTGATGATTGTCTTAAGGTATAAATAATGTTGTACATACATAGGCGAATTATTACAAAACTTCTCAGGCCGTCTACTAGCTAGAAGAGGAACCTCGGGTAGCGGTGTCTCCATGCTGAATAGCGCGGGCAGCCTATGGCATAATAGGTTGTCTGGCAAGTCCAAATGATTTATAGCAATGTAAAGTGTACACCATGGGCTTCAAGTTCCTTTAACTGAGCCATATACCATTAGATGGCATATATGAGGAAGTGTAGACGTAATGGCGTTAGCCTATGTTAAGCTAGCTAGGACTTTTCTAGCTAACGTTAGTACATGGTAATTCCATGATCATATCCAAGCATGATTTTTATACCAGAGAAATCCAGTCTACTCCTTTTTCCAAAAGGATGATTACCCCTGAATCCAGTCTACTCCTGTTTCCCAGTTTCCGGTGCATGCCTTTCATCTTCATAGGACCACATCAACCTAATACCCGGGTTATGCTTTTAGGAGTTTGTTCTCACTGCAGAGTACATGGTAGCTCGCTGGAGGCGCATTGTATAGTCCTGATGATCCACACTAGACCCCTGATTTTCTAGACACACGATGGTCCATCAGAAGTTCCTTGCATCGATTTTTGCTGACCATCAAAAGAGTAAATCGATAGAGCACTGATGAATAAAATTCAAATCATGTGCGCACGTTAGACAAAACACATGTCTACTCATGCACAGATGCGTGACTTGAGCTATGTTTTGATCAAAGGAAATTTTGACTACACTCACACCGTGCTAATCAAATTTTCAAACACAAATAGAATTATTATTAGATAGATAAAACAAAACACACGTGGATAAAATATTTCTTGTAGTTATCCTGCCTACGAGCAAGTAGCTCAATGCACATATGAAGGCTTGTGAATTACCTTTAGTACTTGATTATCAATATTAAAATTTGTAGGCTATTACTTTGAAGATGTTTGATGTACTGAAAGGTGATAGAGAGCTAAGAATCATGTGGGATGAAGCTCCAATTGGAAACAAATACACATGCATGCATAAGGTACTTCATTATATGACCACCATCTTCTATTTACAATATATAGTTTCATGGCTTCAAGTTAATTTTCTGCATATAAATTTTAGCGGTTCATTTCTGCATATTGTTTTCATTTTTGTCTCTGTTCATAAACAAATTATACTTGAAGAGGCCTGCAATAATAAGTTCTTATTTTGACTTATAATCCAAAAAATTGTTTGCATAAGGAAGGAATATTAAGTCTAGAATTTTGTGAATATTTCAACAAGGAAAAAATTATACTTTAAGCTCATTCATTCATACAAAATTACAGCCTGTTGAGACTATGCTCATGTAAAAAGTAACATTTTTTTATGGATAATGAGGTTTTATTTGATAAATGTTTATGGTGTTTTTTTAATAGTAGCGTTGTTATAGTAGAAGAAAAGCTCCTGGAATCCCACAGTTTATTGCATTATGTGGCAGTCCATCATTTTTTATGGCAGACGGTTTGCTAAATGCAGCTCCATTGACATTGAAGAAGAGCAATTGTGATTCAATGTGCGCATGTTGGATTAATTGGTGTAAATACAAAACCATATGTCTATAAATATTTGGCGTTATGTTCGTAAATACTTTCTTCCATCTATGGCCATTGTAAACATATTAAATACATGAATAATCATTGTTGTATTCACTTTTGGCATGAAGTCTATATCACTATTCAATCCTACATATTTTAATAATGAATGGAGTGGGCAAATAATGTGACATTAGGGTTATCTTTCAGTACAATTCTATGTAGAAAATGGTAGGTTCCGATAGTTTTTTTAAACCCAAATCACATAGACACGAGCTATTCATATAAATTTAATAAAATATTATTATAATACACAATTGAATTGAGAAAACCAGTTAATGTATACATATGTGTAGTATAAATTCATGATCGGTAATGTGGCACGTTTGGTGCATATTTCTGGGACTTCAGATGCTATACTCACATTAACAACAATTAATTCAGAATGGGTTGACTTTTCAATTTTTTAATAATATTAATAAGCATGATTATATCATGTGTATATACTTACTACATATGAAGTAAAAAAATTCAAAAGATCATGCCCGCGCGTAGAGCGGGCCACTTTGCTAGTTGTTTCTAATGATAAACCAGGATATGTGGAGAAGCTTCATTTCCAACCACTCCCTCCTAAGGTGAAGAAGAAGAAAAAGAAGAGGAGGAGGCAGAGGAGCAAGAAGGAAGAAGAATGGGTATCAACCTGGCCTGAGCATATTCCTCCCATCAACTTTTATCCTAACGATTGTAAGTTTAAAGAAGAAGGTAAAGTTTATTGCCTTAATTATCATCTTGATGATACGTCCGTAGGTACTATTGAAGATGATTTTGATTATGATATGCATGTTACTTATTGTGATTGGGAAAATGATGATAATGCTACTTATGATCTTGAAAGTCTTTTTGGTACCAACTCTGAAAGTGATGATATGGGAAGCTCTAAGCTTGGGGATGATAGGATTGCAAGTCCTTTACCCACTAGTGATGTGATAATTGATAATTCTTTTGCTAGTAAGAATAAAGACAACATGTTTACAAATATAGTTGCTAGCAATGATAATGCTCTTCTCTACCATGATGATGTTATAACTCCAATCTATAGTGATTATAAAGGTACCTATGACATAAGGAGAAATTATCCTTATGAAACTTGTCATAATCATGGAGGGAATTACTCCCTTGTTGAACACCACCCTCCTAATATACAATTAATCTATAGTGTTCAAGTTGTTTATGATAGTCCTACTCCCACTATTACCAATGAGAAAGATTATGCTTATGTGGAGAGTAAGAGTACCTTTTTGCATGTGGATCATGGTAACAATGCTTTATGCGATGCTTATATTGTTGAGTTCATCCATGATGCCACTGAAATTTATAATGAGAGAGGGAGACTTGGTTCTAAATATCTTAATAATAAGAAGTTTCCTCTCTTTATGGTGAATACTTTGAAGTTATGCTTGTTTTGCCTTCCTATGCTAGTTGCTTTGTGCTTCAATGAATTATTCTATTGCAATATTCCTATGCATAGGAAACATGTTAGGTTTAAATGTGTTTGGTATTTGCTTCTTGATGCTCTCTTTTGTTCTTCAACTCTTTTTCCTACGAGAGCATCATTAAAGTCTTATGCCTAGCTTAAAGGCATAAAAGAAAGCGCTTTCGGGAGGCAGCCCATAATGAATAAAATTTTATTTTGCTTTTGTTGTGTCTTGATGTTGTTAATACAGTAGCATCATCATTGTATCTTTGCATTTCAATTTTGTGCCAAGTGTAGCCTCTGATTGCTAGAAAGTTCAAAAGTTGTGAGGTGCTGTCCAGGAAACAGATTCTGTCCTTGGATAGAAAAATTCGTATAAAATTACCAGATCATCTTTTTGATCTGAATTTTTTCGACAGCGTGCTCTATATAATTGTCTTTCGTGCGTCTGTTCTGAGTTTTTTGATTAGAGTTGCAGAAGTGCCCGAACAAATCAATTACTACCTGCTGTTCTGTTTTTCACAGATTCTGTCCTGTTTTGCTTTTCCTTCATTTTGCAAACCAAGAGCTTGCTTTTACTTTGCAAAAACCTTTTGGCAATCTTGAGAAACAGTAGACCTTCAAGAATATCTTTATTTCCATCAAGGTATAATCATTTTATTATGGGTACTAACCTCGCTAATCAGATTATGATGAGTTATGTATGAAGGGAGTTTTCAAGTGTGCGAGGGAAGATGATAAAAAGATTCAGGAGTGTCAAGCGCTCAAGCTTGGGGATGCCCCCATGCACCCCCAAGAAATATTCAAGGAGACTCAAGAATCTAAGCTTGGGGATGCCCCCGTGCATCCCCTTCTCCATCAACATTATCAATTCGTCTTTCGTTCCACTATATTTTTATCACTTCATGTGTTATGTGCTATGCTTGGAGCGTCTTGCTTTTAGTTTTCCTTTTTTTAGTTTTCTTTAGCTTTTCATAACGAGTCGGAACTCAGCTTTCTTTATGTGGGAGAGAAACACGCTCCACTTCTACCTAGAACATAACATAGAATTTTCATGTCTATCCTTGCTGTGTGTGTTCTTTGTCTTTTAATAGCTACTATCATGTTCAGCTCTTAGCTTTCATGCTTATCTTTTCAAAGAGCTTTCGTTTAGTTGGTTGCTTGAACCCTCTTTAATTACCATGCTCACCTTATTAAGAGAGTTTTCTTCCGTTGCATTGGTTGGTATGTCTATGATAAAGATGCTACGTGCATAATGGCACTTAGTAGTTCATGTTTTCTTATGGTTAGTCTCCAATAGCTGGGGGATTCTCAATGTGTTATTGGAGTACCAACATGATTTGTTTGTCTATGATGTGGTATGGTTTAGTAATATCTTCCTTCAAGAATTTATTTTGATTGACTTGGCATATGCTCACGCATATTTAAGACTGTAAAGAAAGTCTGTCAAGCCTTGATGATCTTTTGTTTCTGAGTAGCGATATAACTAACATGCCTGATTCAATGTTGCTTTGTCGCTCTGCATGATTATGACCGTCATTGCTCTTTTAGTTGGTCGCTCCCAGTCTTTTGCTAACCTCCACCTGTATTAAGCGGACTGACTGCTTGTGCATCCATATTCTTTTAATCCAGTTATGCCATATGAGTCCACCATACCTACCTATATGTGGTATTTCACCTCCACTCCAAGTAAATTTACATGTGCTACCTTTGAAACCTTCATTTTGCAATACATAGCTCATGGGAAAGTAGCTTAAAAACTATTGTGGTAAAGAATATGTCGCTTATGTATCTTATTTCTTATAAGTTGCTTGCTGAGCGGTATCCATGTTTCTGGGGACGCCATCAACTGTTACACTTTTGTTGAATATCATGTGAGTTGCTATGCATGTTCGTCTTGTCCGAAGTAAAGGTGATTTGCCATGAGACTGGTTTGAGTATGCATATTGTTAGAGAAGAACATTGGGCCGCCAACCAAAGCCATGTATCATGGTGGAAGTTTTAGCTTGGACATTAATCCTCAACCTCTTATGAATGCTTAAGCATTAAAGAGGAGTCCATTATCTATTTTCTATGTTGTCCCGGTATGGATGTCCTCAAGTTGAGATCTATCAAAAACGAGAAATCAAATGCGATTTATCTCCTTGGACCTTTGTACAGGTGGCATAGAGGTACCCCTTTGTGACACTTGGTTGAAACATATGTAATGCAATGATAACCCATGGAAAGCCGAGCTAATTAGGACAAGGTGCGAGCACTATTGGTATTCGATGCATGAGGCTTGCGACTTATGGGATGTCTTATGCATAACACATATGAAGTACTACTACCGTTGACAAAATTGTTTCTATGTTTTCAAAATAAAAAGCTCTAGCACATGAGTAATCCCTGCTTCCTTCTGCGAAGGGCCATTCTTTTACTTTTATGTTGAGTCTCCACCTTCTTTCTTCAAAGCACCAACTACTGAGAGCATGATTGTCATTCTGAGTGTAATATGCATTGTCCCAAAGTAGCATTGTCTTTTGCATGATTGTGATATCGCTTATTTTGAAATCATTGTATCTAGTCATCACTTAAACCTTGAAGGTGCCCCTGCATTTATGTTTTGCTTCACAAAAGGGGGCAAGCTAGATATCACATTATCATATTTGCACACCATGTTCATTACAAATCTATTTGATGTTTCAGTATCATATTGTAAAACTTTCAGTTCTTTGTGAATTTCTCATGAGGCAACTTAATTACTACAGATTCATTGTCTCAGTAAGCTTTTGTCATGTGACTATGAAAAAGTCCTATATGGTTAATAACATGTCACCACAGAAATTATTCTTGTTATCATTTACCTACTCGAGGACGAGCAGGAATTAAGCTTGGGGATGTTGATACGTCCAAAACGTATCTATAATTTCTGCTTGCTCCATGCCTCTTTTGGGTGATATTGCTATGATATTTATACACTTCCATACACTTTTTATCATATTTGGACTAACCTATTAACTCAGTGCACCCCAGTGCCAGTTTCTGTTTTCGGCTGTTTTTGTATTTCAGGTTTTCACATTACGAGAACTGCCAGGAAAAATCCAGAAAATATATATAAAAAATCAGCGTTCCAGGAGCTACCGGGCGGCCAAAGTACAGCCGGGGGGACCCACAGGGGCTCCAGGCGCCCTGTGGGCGCGCCCCCCCTGGGCCGCGCCGGGGGGGGGCGCCTGGGCCCCCCGAGGCACCTCTGATGCCCCCCTTTGGCATATATTTAAAGCGTGTCGAGGAAACCCTGATTCCGGACCCCTTTTCTCTAGACGCGATTCCGATCTCCGCCGCCATTGCCATCAAGCTTCGGGGGACCAGAATTCCTGCGCCGGCACCCTGCCGGGACGGGGAAGTGCCCCCGGATTCATCTCCATCGACGTTGCTTCCTCCCTCCATGATGCGGGAGTAGTTCCTCCTCGGGGCTGAGGTTCTTACCAGTAGCTATGTGGTCAATTCTCTCTCCCATGATGTGATCTTCGTTGTGATCATAGGCTATGTTAATCTAGGGTGATCCCATGATATTTGCCCTTCCTCTATGTATTGGATTGATGTACTCATTTGTCTTTATCTAGTATAATCCCCGAGACCAAGGTGACAGCGGTCTATTGGACATGGATTAGAAAAGTATTTTCATGAGTGATTTCCTCTCTTGTGTGTTGATTGAAGATTGAGAGTCTCTTGGTGCTTGTCTTTGACTATCCTTTAGATATGTTGTGGTGATTGTGGGACTCTCTTTGGATGGCCGCGGTGACATTGGGAAATCCTTAGATTGAGAACTACGAACTTTGAGGTGTGCTTTTGTAGCCCTACATAATTCTCGTCCTCTCTTGACCACGAAGGAATGACCTCCGAGTGTGTCCCCTTTGCATGTTTTATGGGAAATATCATGTGATTCGATTATGTTAATGTTGTTGGGAGTTGCCACTAGTGAAAGTATGAAGCCTAGGCCTTGTTTCCACCATTGCAATACCATTTGTGCTCACGTTTACCACTTGTTTGCTTGCTGCACTTTTTAGTACAGAATTATATTACTTTGTTTTGCCATCCATATTACTTGCCATTTAACATCTCTTCGCCGAACTAGTGAACCTATACATCTAACAAGTGTATTAGGTGTGTTGGGGACACAAGAGAATTCTTGTATCTTAGTTGCAGGGTTGCTTGAGAGAGACCATCTTCGACCTCTACTTCCCCGAGTTCGATAAACCTTAGGTCATCCACTTGAGGGAAATTGCTACTGTCCTACAAACCTCTGCGCTTGGAGGCCCAACATAGTCTACAAGAGTAGAAGCGTGTGTAGACATCAGTAATACAAGTAGTTGTACGGGGTTCATAAAGGAATCGAACTTCTCATCTTTGACGATTAACGGATGAGGCACAGGGTACACATGACGGATCTACGAACTACAGCTGACAACACATGGACGACCAAAGGCTGTTGCACCCGCCGACCAACCACTACCCTTAATCAAGCACAAGGTACCTAGAACAACTCCCAAACACTCAATTCTTTGTAAGATTTTCAGTAGAAGCTTGTTGCAAAGTCAGGAATTTAGTTTATTTAATTATTAGTGTTTGTAAATTGCACATACATGGATAGCATAGATGTTGCATTTTTCGCATATTCAGTTGAGAATTGTTTTAGTGAGCCAACATGTGCAGCTGTGTGCGTCAGTAGAGGAGGCCGAGGGGCAGGCCATTCTGATCGTCCTAAAGGCATTATCCACTTTCGGTGTACAAAAAGAGGGGTGCACTTTTTGTACCCCTATGACTGTACACGGGCAGTCTGAGCCACGGCGCCATCGCACCAAGCATGGCAAGGGAGGCAAGCCGGGGCAAGACTGAAGCTTGATGAAGACTGGAGCAACACCAAGAACAAGACCACGAAGAGCAAGGGGACGAAGCGGTTTCCCCCGGCGAGATCCTTGCCAGGGCCGGCTCCGGCAGCCCCGGCAAGACCCTTGCCGCGGCAGCTCGCCCCCCCGCCTACGGAGCGAATCACCCTTGAGCCCACCACTCCCATGGGGGGAGGATTCGGGAGATATCCCCGTGGTGGCATGCAGATCTTCAAGATCAAATGCAAGGTAAGAAGACGGCGATCCTTGGCGGGATCCCAGCCAAGGAGATCCACAAGGCCCCCGGCAAGCACCTTGCCGGGGATGACAGCAGGCGCCACGGCAAGACCCTTGCCGGGGCCCCGGCAAGGCCCTTCGCAAGGACACCCACGGGGCCACCATCAGGCCCGCGCCAACTGGGTCTCCACCGACCCACGCAGCTGCCGACCCAACCAGCTGGACAGGCTCCTGCGTGGCGACCCACAGATCTTCATGGAGGCCCGCCGTTGCGCCACCTCAGCTGCCTGTCTGCCTACATGGCACCTTAGGCACCGCTGGCCAGGGCGCGTGTCGACACGAGGAGGAGCGGCGACGGAAAAGACGGGCGTCTCCCCTCGTCCCCGATAAAGCAAGGACACCTAAGCAGGGCGCATTAAATGCACCTTGTCCTGTAATGCGAGGGATAACCTCGCATAACTGTACCCTTTCCACCTCCTGTGTGCCACTGTGGCGACCCTTTTTTCCTATAAAAGGAGGCCCAAGGCGACCAGGAGGAGGATTCGGCTTTTCGGAACCCCTCACGACTCTTTTGGAGCTCTTCTTTAGCTGAAGAACACCAACATATAATCCACCAAAGCAGGAGTAGGGTTTTACGCATCTTTGCGGCCCGAACCTGGGTAAAGGAACCGTGTCCTGATTGTTAGATCCGCTCTTCTCTCAACCCCGCGCCCCGCAACCGTAGTAGGGATTCTTGTAATCCCATAGGTGTCGATCCAAATACACCGACATCTTTGGCGCGCCAGGTAGGGGGCGCAGTTGTGAGAATCGACTCTGGTGATCAGCCCGACGCTCTCTCGTCTTCATGGCCCTTTGAGGAAGCCAGAAGACTCGCTTTTGAGCGACTGCAAATAAAAAGCTAAGTTACATCAAACTGTAGATCTTTCTATCCTATCATTTAAAGTTATTATCCTCGGAGCTATCGTTCCTTGTGCAAAAAGAAACCTGCACACAGATGGGGCCCTTCCCGACCGGCAACGCCTTGTTCTATTTCGAGTCAGCTCAACAGTTCAAATGGCTGCGTTGAAACGGTAGGGTAGCCTTCCACGACTGACAAAGCTCTCGACTCTGACTCGAGTCAAACTCGACAGTTCGGGCGGCTGCGTTGGGAGCGGCAAGGTGGCAGACCCTTCCGCAATTGACAAGGTTCTCGACTCTGACTCGAGTCAAACTCGATAGTTCGAGTGGCCGCGTTGAGAGTGGCAAGGTGAAAAACCCGGCAGCACGCTCACCCGGCAGGCCAATGGGGACCCGTCCCCAAGACGCCGCTTTGGGTATTTTGCGCCGGCAAGCCTACCCAGTTAACGTAGGGCGGAAACACAGGGAGGCAGCAAACAGGAAAATAACATGCATGAGTCTAAAGATATTTCAAAGTTATATTACATCATATCATCGCTGCGGTTCTAACTAAAGATAAAATTTGTCTTGGGCATGAACTCGCAGCGGCAAAGGAGAACGGGATATCTAATCCCGGCGCTGGCCCTCCACCCTCTTGATTTTGTCGATGCGGCCGATGACAGGCTTGATGCACTCCTTGAGCGCCGTGAGGTTGGCATCCTCCGGCAAGCTGTCCATCGCTGCTTCGAAGTCAAGGGCGGGGTTCCAAAACGCCACCTTGGTGAGGACCTTGGTCATGACTCCCCGGCAGAGCCGCCGGGCCTCCCCGGCGAGCATGGCCGTTCTGTTGGAGTGAAGATCAGTCAAGGCGCCGAGGACGCCCTCGAAGAACAGGGTCAGCTTATCGTTGACGGACCCGCTCCATTCAGGGGCATACCTCACGTTCGACATCCCCATGAGGGCCAACTGTGAGGTAACCCTGCCGGCAATGTCCTCCAGCCGGCTGATCCACCTGTTCTCCTCCACCACGTATTCCTGGTGGGAGGCGCCCTCGTCTGCCCGCAGCTGCTTCTCCTCCTCCACGCATTGGTTTGCGCACATAATCCTGTCAATTGCCCAGCTGTAATTTGTTTACCTCGCTTAGCTGTTTTATCGTCTTTTGGGAGAGAGACATCACTAGTGAACATCATGGGACCCCGGTCCATATTACCATCACTGATCACACCCGTTATTTACTTCCTGTTCTTATTTCCTAGTTGCAGTCATACCTATCACTATTATCTCTTGTGTTGATCCTTTGTAAACGACAAGGCCGGAGGGATTGACAACCTCTCTGTACTCGTTGGGAGCAAAGTTATTTGTATCTGTGTGCAGGTCCTGTCAAGTGGAAGTTTCTGGCGCTATTGACACCTTCTTGTCGACCCTCGGAGTCTCACGGGGTTTGATCCTTGGTATCATTGCCAAGGGAAATTTGCCGCTACGCTACATCTCAAACCTTCCACTTGGGGTAACCAACGAGGGGCGAGAAGCCATCAAGCAAGTTTCTGGCGCCGTTGCCGGGGACTCCACTCTTCAAGATAGGTGAGTTGCACGCTATCTTTTATCTTTGCTTTTTAGTCTTGTTAGTTTACCTTTCAGTTTTTGCTTTAGTGTCCCTTACCAAAAATCACAAAAATAGTTATCTTGCTTGCTTGTTGCTATGGGTTCCACCGAGAACACCAAGTTGTGTGACTTCACTAGTCATAACAACGATGACTTTATCTGCACGCCTATTACTACACCTGCCACTTCAGCACCTTCTTATGAAATTAAACCTGCTTTACTGAACCTAGTTATGAAAGATCAATTCTCCGGTGCTGGAGATGCTGCTGCTTTGCACTTAAATAATTTTGTTGAACTCTGTGATATGCAAAAGTACCAAGAAATAGATGGTGATATTGTTAAGCTTAAGCTTTTTCCTTTCTCCTTGAGAGGAGGAGCTAAAATCTGGTTTGAATCCTTGCCTAGAAATAGCATAGATTCTTGGGACAAGTGCAAGGATGCCTTTATTGAGAAATACTATCCCCCTGCTAAAATTATCCAACTAAGGAGTAACATAATGAATTTTAAACAATTGGATAATGAACACGTTGCCCAAGCTTGGGAACGCATGAAATCTCTTGTCAAGAACTGCCCTACTCATGGTTTGACTACTTGGATGGTTATCCAAACTTATTATGCAGGCTTGAACTTTACCTCGCGGAACTTGTTAGATTCGTCCGCGGGAGGAACCTTTATGTCAAGTACACTTGGTGCTGCCACGAAGCTTCTCGATGAGATGATGACCAATTATTCCCAATGGCACACCGAACGCGCTCCAACAGGTAGGAAGGTAAACTCTGTCGAGGAGATCTCCTCCCTAAATGAAAAAGTTGACTTGATCATGTCTCTACTTTCCAAGCAACCTTCTATTGATACTCGTGATGTTCCTTTAAATTCTTTGATTGCTCAAGATCAAGTAGATGTGAACTTTATCTCTAGAAACAATTTCAATAACAATGCTTATAGGAGTAATTTTGGTAGCAACCCTAGACCGTTCTCCTCTAATTCCTATGAGAACAACAATGCTTATCCTAGCACCAAGAACTCCACCTCTGAACTAGAGATTATGCTTAAAGACTTCATCACTACCCAAAAAGCCTTCAATAAGAATGTAGAAGAAAAACTAAACAAACTAGATAATCTCTCTTGGAAGGTAGACAATTTAGCCAATGAGGTAGAATTGCTTAAAATTAGAACTTCCCCTCTTGAGGAGAGGAAGACCACTCCTATGAATGCTATTCAAGTGAAAATTAATGAAAACATTAGGATGTTGGCTAAACTTAAAGAGAGATGGGCTAGAGAAAAGGAGGAAGAAGATAGAATTAAGAGCCTTCCTACCCATCACACTGTTGCTACTATCCAAGTTGTTGAGGATATCCAAACTCTTAGCACCCAATGCACTCCTGGTCCCATTGGACCTATTAATGGTGATGCTATGAACTCAACCGTAGAAACTCCTATGACCATAGAAGCTACCAAACAAGTGAGCCTAAAGGATACCACTACCACTTTACTTGATAGTAGTGACCTTGATTTTGATAATTGCACCCTTTCTGAAGTTATTGATTTCCTTCACAAGATGTCTAGAGATCCCCGCACTAGCACGCTTAATCTTGCCTTCACGGAGCATATCACTAATGCTCTCACCAAAGCTAGGGAGGAGAAGCTTAGGGTAGAAGCCTCCATACCTAGAAAGCTAGAAGATGGTTGGGATCCTATGATTAAAATTAAGTTGAATAACTTCTCTTGCTATGCTTTATGTGATGTTGGAGCTAGTACCTCCGTTATGCCCAAAAGAATATATGATATGCTTGAATTGAAACCTTTTGATTCTTGTTCTTTTGGTGTTCGTCTTGTTGATTCTTCCATAAAGAAACCTTTGGGGAGGATCGACGATGTTCTTATCATTGTCAATGACAATTATGTTCCCGTTGATTTTACTATTATGGATATTGAATGTGAACCTTCTTGTCCAATTATTTTGGGACGTCCTTTTCTTCGCACCGTTGGTGCTACCATTGACATGAAAGAGGGGAATATAAAATTCCAGTTTCCTCTCAAGAAAGGGATGGAACACTTCCCTAGAAAGAAGATTAAGTTACCTTTTGAGTCCGTCATCCGGGCTAGCTATTCTTTTACTCTTGATAAAACTTGATCCTCTCTTTTTGCATTATGCCTAGCTTAAAAGCATAAAAGAAAGCGCTTTTGGGAGGCAGCCCACAATGAATAAAATTTTATTTTGCTTTTGTTGTGTCTTTACTTTTCAGCTTTGTGCCAAGTTTAGCCTCTGATTGCAAGAAAGTTCAAAAGTTGTGACGTGCTGTCCAGGAAACAGATTCTGTCCTTGGACAGAAAACTTCGTATAAAATCACCAGATCATCTTTTTGGTCTGAATTTTTTCGACAGTGTGCTCTATACAATTGGCTTTCGGGTGTCTGTTCTGAGTTTTTTGATTTGAGTTGCAGAAGTGCCCCGAAACAATTATTTACTACCTGCTGGTCTGTTTTTCACAGATTCTGTCCTGTTTTGCCTTTTCTTCGTTTTGCAAACCTTGAGATTGCTTTTTCTTTGCAAAAACCTTTTGGCAATCTTGAGAAACAGTAGCTCTTCAAGATTATCTTTATTTCCAGCAAGAAAAAATTATTTTATTATGGGCACTAACCTCGCTAATCAGATTATGATGAGTTATGTATGAAGGGAGTTTTCAAGTGTGCGAGGGAAGATGATAAAAAGATTCACGAGGGTCAAACGCTCAAGCTTGGGGATGCCCCCGTGCACCCCCAAGAAATATTCAAGAAGACTCAAGCGTCTAAGCTTGGGGATACCCCCGTGCATCCCCTTCTCCATCAACAATTATCAGTTCGTCTTTCGTTCCACTATATTTTAATCACTTCATGCGTTATGTGCTATGCTTGGAGCGTCTTGCTTTTAGTTTCCTTTTTAGTTTTCTTTAGCTTTGCTTGCTGTTCATAACGAGTTAGAACCCAGCTTTCTTTGTGTGGGAGAGAAACACGCTCCACTTCAACCTAGAACACAACATAGGATTTTCATGCTTATCTTTGTTGTGTATGTTCTTTGTCTTTCAATAGCTACTGTCATGTTTAGCTCTTAGTTTTCATGCTTTTATTTTTAAAGAGCTTTTGTTTAGTTGATTGCTGAACTCTCTTGAGTTTTCATGATTATCTTGTTAAGAGAGTTTGTCTGTTGCACTGAGTTGTGTGTCTTAACTTAAAGTAGGTAATTGAGGTTGCTATTTAATTTTAGTAGTAACTTGCAATAGTTTTGAGGTATTGCCATGAGTAATGTTTGAACCTTTGGTGTCAAGAGCTTTAGCCTATTAGTGATAGATGTCGTATTTTGGGCAATCCGTGTTTATTTTCGAAAACCTACAAAATAGTTGAGAACTTTAGCTACTAAATGGATCACTAATCTTTGGAGGGATCGAATATTAGAGTACACTCACGTATCATGAGTCGAGGATGCGCAAGGATAACCAAATCCCCATACACTCCTCCTCGGGGTACTTGTCTCTTTGAGAACCTCCTAATTAGATTGAGAGTTACCGATAATAAGTGCATGAGTTCTTCGAACTAATGTGAGTATTCGAAGGTTGACACTTCCACCTATCCATATTTTTCTAGCCTCTTCGGTACCGTGCATTGCCCTTTCTCACCTCGAGAGTTGGTGCATACTTCGCCGGTGCATCCAAATCCTTGGCACGATACACTATGTCATCATAAGCCTCATTATATCCTTCCTCAAAACAGCCACCATACCTACCTATTAAGGCATTTCCATAGCCTTTCCGAGATACATTACCATGCAACATTGAAAGTGCAACTAATCCCCGGGTGGTTTTGGTAATTAATAACAACATATATATCATTGAACTAATAGTTACTTGAGAATCATTTCAGAGAAGTTCAGTGATATGGGTATGGCAATGACTGAAGAAGTGGACCCCTCAAAATGCTAAGGCAAGCATTGGCAAAAGCTCAAGACTCCATTTTTGGTTTAGTGATCAAAGATCACATTGAGTCCATAGGAAAAGCCAATACTATTAAAAGGGGATGAGGTTGTGTTGATGATCTGGTTGCTCAAGTGCTTAGTGATATATCTCCTTCAACTATCAGCAACTTTCACTACTATACACACTCATAAGTAATCTCGGACAAACCGATTTTCCAAACTCAGTCCCACCGAGATGAACCACCTCAGCCATAAGCCAAACCCTAGAAAAATCGGTCAATCCGAGTTTGAGTTCGGTCTCACCGAAATACGGGCTGCCAACCTTCTGTAATCGTTTGTCATCATATCGGAATATCCGAATTGATAATTTCGGTCTCACCGAAACTGGCAAGTTCCTGTCTTGACTCAAATCGGACAAACCGAGATGGTATTTTCGGTCCCACCGAAAACCCCAACGTTCACTATATTTGAACTTTCGGTCTGACCGAGTTTCCACTTCGGTCTCACCAAGATTGCTCAATTATGTGTGTAACGGTTGGATTTTGTGTGGAGGCTATATATACCCCTCCACCCCCTCTTCATTCGTAAAGAGAGCCATCAGAAAGAACTACCACTCCTACCTTACACTTTCTGAGAAGAGAACTACCTACCCTTGTGTTGAGATCAAGTTGCTCCATTCCTACCATATGAAACTTGATTTCTAACCTTCCCAAGTTGCTTTCCACTCAATCCTTTCTTCCACCACAGCCATATCAGTGAGGAGAGTTGAGTGTTGGGGAGATTATCATTTGAAGCACAAGAGCAAGGAGTTCATCATCATCTACAACATCTATTACCTTTTGGAGGGTGGTGCCTCCTAGATTGGTTAGGTGTCGCTTGGGAGCCTCCGTCATCGAGATGTGGAGTTGAACCAAGAAGTTTGTAAGGGCAAGGAGATCGCCTACTTCGTGAAGATCTACCCCGAGTAAGGCTAGCCCTCCGTGGGCGTAGGCCATGATGGAATAGACAAGGTTGCTTCTTCGTGGACCCTTCGTGGGTGGAGCCCTCCGTGGACTCGCGCAGCCGTTACCCTCCGTGGGTTGAAGTCTCCATCAACGTGGATGTACGATAGCACTACCTATCGGAACCACGGGAAAAATCATTGCGTCTCCAAATTGCGTTTGATCTTCTCCACCTATCTTTACTACATGTGCAATTTACTTTCCGCTGCTTATACTCTAGAATTGCATGTGTAGGGTGATGCTTGACTTGATCATAATTGTGAATCTGCCAAAAATTGTTCTTGATCAAAAGGCAGAATTTTTATATTTACAAGTAGTCTAATCACCCCCCCTCTAGACATACTTTCGATCCTACAAGTGGTATCAGAGCTTTGGTCTCCATTGTATTGGTTTCCATTGCATTGGACTCCATAAGCTTGGTTTCACAACCTAGGAGAGTATGGCGTCTAGTGAGGGTAATTATCGTAGAGGTCCTTACTTTGATGGTACAAATTTTGCTAGTTGGAAGCATAAAATGAAAATGCATATTCTTGGTCATAACCCAGCCGCATGGGGCATTATTTGTGTTGGCATGCAAGGTGAATTCTTCGAGGAAGGAAAAGTTCCGGATCGCGAAGCTACACCGGAAGAGTTGCGGATGTTGCAAAACAATGCTCAAGCTTGTGACATTCTCTTCAATGCTTTGTGTCCCGAGGAGTTCAACAAAATCAGCCGTCTTGAGAATGCTAAAGAGATTTGGGATACTTTGGTTGAAATGCACGAAGGTACCGAGTCTATGAAGGAATCAAAGCTAGATATTCTTCAAGGTCAACTTGACAAGTTCAAGATGAAGGATGGTGAAGGAGTCGCTGAAATGTACTCTAGGCTTGCTCTCATCACAAATGAGATTGCCGGCTTAGGAAGCGAAGAAATGACCGACCGATTCATCATTAAGAAGATTCTCAGAGCTTTGGATGGAAAATATGACACCGTGTGCACTTTGATCCAAATGATGCCAAACTACAAGACTCTCAAGCCAACTGAAGTCATTGGAAGAATTGTTGCTCATGAGATGACACTTAAGGATAAGGAAGAGCTTCACAACAAGTCAAGTGGTGCTTACAAAGCTACAAGTGATGCTCCCACAACCTCAAGTGACAAGTTAATTTCCAATGAAGAGATAAGCCTAATGGTTAAGAACTTTAACAAGTTCTACAAGAATAGAGGCAAAGAAAGAAGCTCAAAGTCTAGATCATATGATGAAAAGAGATCTTCTAGTCGTGATCGAAACTACTACAATTGTGGAAGACCCGGACACTACTCAAATGAGTGTACGGCTCCCCACAAGAGAAGAGAAGAATCTCCAAGAAGAAGATCAAGAGATGAGTCACCTCGGAGAGAGAGAAGGAGTAGAGATGATCGTTATGAACGAAGACCCTCTCGGAGAAGCAAGGATTCGGAGAGGAAAGACAAGTCATCAAGGAGCTACACAAGAAGAAGACATCAAGCTCATGTAGGTGAATGGGTCTCCGGCTCCGACTCCGACAATCAATCCGATGGAAGCTATCACTCCGACTCCGACTACAGTCAAGATGAAGGTGTTGCCGGACTTGCTCTCGTATCCTCCAACTCCAACTCCTACGACTTATTTGATTCACCAAATGAGGGAATTGGAAGATGCTTCATGGCTAAAGGCCCCAAGGTAACACACCCTGAATTCATTGACTTTGATAGTGATGAGGATGACTTGCTTGGTGAAGATGAGCTCTTGCATGATAAATCTAGTGAGCTTAGTAACGATGAAAATGCTAGTAGTCTTTATAGTCGAGAAGAGTTGAATGACAATGCTATGAAGGAGATTGAGCGTCTAACTAAAGAACTAAACACTCTTAAGTTAGCTCATGAAACAACTCAAGAAGATCATAGAGAGCTCCTAAGATCTCTTGAGAAGCTACGCTTCGAGAAGCTCACTCTAGAGCAAGAACATGAGTTTCTAAAAGCGATCAATGACGATCTTCGAAAGAAGAGTTCTTCATATCTTGCCAAATGACTTCTCTTGTCTAATTTCTTGCCACCTATTAAGACTAAGCATGACAAGCATAAGAAAAATTCTTCCTCTAGTAGTAACAATAACCATGTTAAATCTAATGTTGTTACTTCTAGTAGTTCTCTTGATTCCACTAACAATGTTTCAAGCCAAGTTACACTTGAGCAAGAAAATAGCTTATTGAAGGAAATCATAGAGAAAGGTGTCTACAAGAGTCTTGCCGGAAGCAAGAACTTTGAGGAAATTGTTCGCAAACAAGGAAGGCACCGGAAGAATCAAGGGATTGGTTTTGAGCGAAAGTTCAACGCCGAAGGTGTTGAGTGGGAAGAAGGTCAATACCCTACTCCACAGTTTGTTTCTCAAAAGGAGAAGTATGATCCTACTTCTTCCAATGTGGAACAAGCTCAAGATGACCTTCCACCACAAGACCACAAGCTAAAAGCCAAGGACAAGCTTCAAGAGGAGATTGATGCATTCATTGAAGCACCTCAAGCCATGGTCAAGTGGGTTCCCAAGGACACGTCAAGTTCTACTTCGTCAAGCCCAACTACAACCCCAAGGATTCCCATCAAGATGATGTGGATCCCGAAGAAGAAGAACTAGAAGGTTCTTGAGGGTGACTCCGCCAACATACTTCACTCACATTCATTTTGGCAACTTGTGCAATCAACTTCCACATCATGCACTAGTTCATGGAGTCACAAACCCTCTTGTTGGTAAGTCAAGGGACAAGGTAATCATTGTTTTCATGGACATCATCTATTGTGAACTTCAATCTATGTCCATGGATATTCTTGTTTGTTCCTTGTGGGACTAACCCATGTAGGTATTGAAAGTGCCCTAATCCAAAGGATAGCTCCCAACTCTTGATGATCTACATCAACATTGAGCATCCACATCTTCAACATCTACATGAAGTCTTCTACGACAACCCAAGGTTAGTTTGACCCTTTAAAAGGGGTTCTCACATCTAGGGGGAGCTTTGCTCTAAAAATTGAGCTAAAGCATCTCCAAATGATGTGAACACATCAATGCTTTATGTAAAAGTGGTAACCCCACTTGTGCTTAAACGATGAGTATGACCTATGATCAAATGTTCTCATTTGGCTCCTAAGTCAAAATACTCATATAAAGATGACCTAGTCATCGACAAATTGTGTGCTAGTAGCTAGAGTGTTGGTTGTGCATGTTTGACACATATTTCATTTGCTATCTTATTGTGTGAGCATGTTGAATGCATGATTTTATCCATTCGAGGACATCCATTTGTTGTTTTGGTTGTTTTGATTTTTCTGGCCAAATGGATGGACAAGAATGCCTAAGCACCTTCCCTAGCTATCTATGCTTTCTTGTCTCAAATTCTATTCATGCTTATATCACAAACTTTGAACAAGTCATTTTCGGACCCTCCGATTGAGGAGAACTCGGAGCCACCGATCCGTCTAAGGCTGACTTCCAAAACCTTCTAAGTCAATTTTGGTCAGACCAACTTCTCCCACTCGGTCCAACCGAAACGCTTAGACTGATCTAGGTTTCATCTCGGTGAAACCGAGTTCTAAATCTCGGCGTGACCGACATGCGTAACTGCATAGCAGTTATCCATCTCGGTGTCACCGAGTTTTTCAACTCGGTCCCACCGACAGCAAGGGGATATAAATACTGAGGGCAGCGCGCGATTTTTCCTTCAAACGTTTTCGCCCCCAAGTCCCCTGCTGCCGTCGCCCTGATCTCCGGATCGTCGCCGTCGTCGCCTGTGCGCCCTCGCCGCAGGTCTCCGCCGCCGTCAACGGTTTTCTCCTCCGCGCCGTTGCCGCCGTAGAGGGACTCCACCAAGTTAGGGTGAGTCTCGATCCCTCTCGTGCTCCCCATCCGACTCATTGCACGATTGGTTTGCCCTGCATCTAGCCACGATTGAAAAACTTCCTTTCCATCAGATCGTTTCTAGTTTCGAGTAAAATTATTAGGTTTAGGTTTCCACGGAACACATCTCGGTGAAACCGGTTTTAAATTTTCGGTGTGACCGATTTGGCCTCTGGCCATTGCACTGCACTTTCGGTCTAACCGAGTTGTGCAAATCGGTGTGACCGAAGTATGGTTTTAGTGAAACCCTAGAGTATCGGCAGGACCGAAACCCATTTCGGTCCAACCGAAAGTGGTGTGTAAGTTTCTGTTATACACTTCGGATTCACCGAAACTGAAAATCGGTTTGACCGAAATGCATTCTGTGAAAACTTAAAACTAAGATTTGAACTCATTTTTTTGCAAAAACCTCTGCAGTTTGTGATAACTCTTCTACTCTGCCTATACCTTATCTATTCACAGGTTGTCAGCCATGTCAGATGCCAGTGACAGCCAGAACAGGTCAGAATCACCTTTTGCAGAGATTCCTGAGGCAGATACTAGTCCTGAGGCTAGTAGCCCTATTGATGATGGTGAGAGGAGTACACCTAGTGGCTTGCCTCCTGCAGCCACCAGAACCAGAAAGCAGAGAAATTCTGATGATGAGGACTCTGACTTCATTGCTGAGGAAGTAACCTCCAAGCCCAAGAGAAAGGTTGTTGCCAAAGAGCAACAAGGGCAGCAGTCAAAGAAGGCACCAGCAAGGTCAAGCATTCAGCTGTTGCCAAGAAGCTGAACTTGGGAGAGCCAGCCCCAAGTAAAGTGAAGAAAACTTCCAAGAGGAAGAGGGTAGTGTATGCTGAACCTCATGCAGAAGCAGCAGTTGAAGATCAAGAAGAAGAAGCACCTCAGCCTGCTCCTCAGAAGCAGAAACTCATGGGTGATGCAATTAGGGCTCAAACCACTTCTAAGCCCAAGAATCCTGCTCAAGCTAAGGCAGCTCCAGCAAAGCCCTCTGCCAAGCCCAAGAGGACTACCAGGAACATCCCAGCCTCTGAGAAGAACAAGGGTGATATGCCACCGTCTGAGTCTGAAGAAGAACATGTGTTGCTGAAGCTCCGTCCAAAACTGCCACTCCACAACGATGCTCATCCTCAAGCCGAGGATATGAAGGCAAGGAAGGATAGAGGTATCAGGCTATGGAGACAGTCTGACCCATATGCCGTGAGGAGAAGAACTGCTGTGGACCCCAGATTCCACACCAGAGAGCAGCAGGACTTCTATGAGACTGTGTTGATGGATAAGAAGCCTATAGTTGCAGATACCAGATACGTTGACTGGAAGTACATTGACAGTGAAGAGCACCGAGACTTCTTTCCCCATGTGCATGAAAGCTTCACTGCATGTGGAGTTGATGAGTTTGTGGGTCAGAAACTGACAGATTGGAACGATGAGATGATTATGCAGTTCTACGCCACAGCCCACTTCTATCCTGATGGGAAGATCACCTGGATGACTGAAGGTCAAAGGTTTTCTTCGTCTGTTGAAGAATGGGCAGAACTTCTGAATGCTCCAGTGCAAAGAGAGGACGACATTGATGTCTATGGGATTCCTAAGAAGAACCATGATTCCATGAAGAACATGTACAAGGAGATCCCCGCAGCAGATTTGGAAGGGTGGAAGCTTGGCTCAGTGTACTATCTCCAGGTAGGTCTACCTACCACAAACACTATTCTGAGGCATACCTTGATGCCCAAGTCTGGAGACCATCGCATGATCCGAGGCTATTCTATCAACATGCTGCACATACTTGATGAGAAGGCACCTTTCAAGGTGATGGACTTAATGGTAGAGACCATTAAGAGGACTGCAGCTGACCAGAAGAGAATTTTTTTCAAAACTGTGCCTAAATTTATACGAATTTTGAGAAATGTGTGGCTGTTAGCAAAAAAACCAAATATATGACCCGGTCGGTCTTAAGTGGGCCGAAAGGGGGCCTCTCGGCCACGACTGGGCCGACCAGCCACCAGTCGGCCTCGGCTGGGCCGACCAGTGGCCTGTCGGCCTGGCCTGGGCCGACCAGTGGCCCGTCGGCCTGGCCTGGGCCGACCAGTGGCCCGTCGGCCTGGCCTGGGCCGACCGGCACTGGATAAGGCAGCTTCTTCTTCTTCCCTCGTTCTTCTCTGGTTCGTTCTTCTGTTAGTCTTCTGTTCGTTCTTCCACCACCACACACACCCCCCCCATCGATCTACCCATTCTACCAGCCATTTTGTGTTCTAAGTAGCAGAATCAATAGATCATAGCATTCTCCACCGATCCATCCAATTTATTTTTGCTATGGGGTAGTTTTTTTTGCGTATTTGAGGAGGAGCCATGGTGTGGTGTGGTGTGGTGAAGGAGCTGCGGTTTTGGTGGTGGTGAGGAGGAGAAGGAGGTGGTGGTGAGGAGTTTCGATGGTGTTGTCCGGTGGTGCGAAGAGTACGCGATAAGGGCACACACGCGTCGAAGGTATATTTAGTGTACATAGACATTTTAGCGTATAGTTAGTGTAGCCGGTAATATTTTTGTTAGTGTAGCCGGTATCATATTTTGTTAGTGTAGCCGGTAATATTTTTGTTAGTGTAGCCGGTAACATATTTTGTTAGTGTAGCCGGTAATATTTTTGTTAGTGTAGCCGGTAACAAATTTTGTTAGTGTAGCCGGTAACAAATATTTTTGTTAATGTCTGACAGGTGAAAATGTCTGAATCAATAAATTTGACTGTTTACTACGGCCCTGGTAATGTTCGATATAATGAGTTGGGGGTTGATCTTAGCGAGTTTAAAAATGGCGTCATGACACTTTCAGACCCGAACAGACTGGACATTAGACAGTTGAAGTACTGGTTGACTACTAGTTTTGGGTTGAATCCTGAAGTATGTTCCGTCAACATTCATGCATTGTGGACCAAATCCTGTAAAAATGTGAAGTGGGAGTTGATGCCGGTAAATAGGAGCCAGCTTTGGTTGACTCTGTTAAGTCGTTGCCGAGACCGAAGAATCCACCCATATGTTCTAGTGCAACCTGTGGCGAAGGAGGAGAATACCGTACAACTTCACGTGGGGTATGAACCCGGCCAAGGTAGTCAAGTGGCTAACGAGAATTATTTATCCGGGTCACAGCCACCGGATGTGGATGCTATCCAAGTCGAGAAAGAGTCAGAGTTCGTGTCCGACAATGTTTGTGGTCATAATACTGGGCAGAGTAGTCGGTCGATTATATTGGCGGAGGATCTGGATTCTGATGTGGATGAGGAAGAGGAGGAAATGCAGAGGGTGATGGAGGAAGAGGATGAGGATGGATTGGCTGAGGATCTGGATTCTGAAAATTCCGAGGATGAAGTGGAGGTACCGATTCCTTCTGCATGGGATCAGGACATATCCACCGGCCTTACGGTCAACGATGTCCATGAGACTCCATGGCAGTATAATCTGAACCAAGTCCAGATAGGGGCTATGTTTGATACAAAGAAAAAATTGAAGTATGCGGTGATAAAGTGGGCTATGTCTACGCAAAGGGTTTTTCGGACACACATATCAAGTCCAACAAACTATACCGTGAAGTGTGTTGAAAAAGGCTGTCCTGCGAAGGTGCACGGGCACGTGCCGAAGTATAACATCCACTGGGTTGTCACCAATGTGATCCCACATAATTGTGTGAGGAGAAACCTATTGGTTCGTCATCCAAACCCGACTTCAACTCTCATTGCGCAACTCATGTATACTGAGATAGTGGAGAAGAAAGATATGGAAGCAAAACACATCTAGACAGCAGTGAAGGTCAGATGGAAATATGACATTCCTTATGGGAAGGCTTGGAGGGCTAAGCAGAAGGCTATGGAGGAAAGGTTTGGGACGTTCTTCGACTCATATGATAATGTTGTCCGTCTCCTTGCCATACTAAAGGAGAGGAATCCCGGCACTTATGTAAACATACAGCACACGAGGTTGGAGAGTATACAAGATTTCAAGGTGTTGAAACGAGTATTATTCTCTTTCGCTATGTGCATCGAAGCTTTCCGGCATTGTCCTCCTGTGATGTTTGTGGATGGTACATTCCTAACTGGTCAGTACAAAGGGCAAATCCTGACCGCAATTGGTGTGGACGGGAACAATCAAATCATCCCACTTGCCATGGCATTTGTGGAGGGTGAGAACTTTCCAAGCTGGGTATGGTTCTTCCGGCAAGTGAAAATTGCGATCGTGAAGGACCGACCAAACGTGTGTGTCATTCATGACAGATATGCTGGTATATTGAAGGCAGTGAAGACACTAAGGAATCCAGCAGAAGACGAACGAACACCTTGGAAGGACTTGCAGAGCCGGTGGTGCATGCGCCATCTAGGGGCAAATTTTTTCTCACAGTTTAAGAACAAGCGGTTGATGAACTTGTTCAAAAAATTATGCAAGCAGAACCAGCACCGTAAGTACCATTTTATTTGGTCAAAACTTGATGAGTTTACTAAGAAGCAGGTTACTGCCAGGAAGAAAATGGAAGCAGACCAGGTTAAATTAGCAACACTCATGGCAGAGCTAGAGGAGCCTGTAGGTCTTTGTGACTTGCCAGGAATTGACCCTCCTAATACTAAGAGAAAGAAGGGGAGGGCAATAAAGAGTTTTTCTCAGTGGATAGAGAAAGAGCCTCCCGTAAATTGGTCTTTGCTGCATGACACCCATGGAGCTAGGTATGGCCACATGACAACCAACCTTGCAGGGGTGTATAACTTTGTACTTAGAGGGAATAGAGCATTGCCACTCACAGCTATTGTGGAGGCTGTATTCCATGGCACTTTGAGATATTTCAGAGAAAGGCATGAGTTAGCAAAGAAGCATATTGCAGATAAACAAAACACACCTTATTGTAGCCGTGTCATGGAGTACATGGCAAAGAAGATAGAGAAAGCAAAGAAGCACACTGTTAGACTCATAGGTAATCAGGAAATGAGGTATGAGGTTCAGCTTCCTACTGATGGTTTTGGTTCTGCAAATGAGGTGAAGACGCACGAGGTAAAAATAGGGAATGAACTTTATCCATCTTGTGAGTGTACATGCAACAAACCGGAGTTGCTGCACCTACCTTGCTCACATGTGTTGGCTGCATGTGGCCAGATTAAGTTGGACGCTATCTCCTTCGTGTCCCCGTACTATTTAAAAGAAGCAGTACTCAATGTCTGGACAGGTGAGATGACTGGGTTTAGAGTCATCGGCAATTTCAACAAGGTAAACGACGGGGATAGAGTATACATCCCGGATCCAGGACTTCGGCGAACAAGCAGGGGCAGACGTAAGGTAAAACGCATCCGAAACGATATGGACCAATCTGAAGCTGGTGGAGCAACCAGACAATGTTTGCTATGTGCGGCTTATGGGCATAGGATGAAATATTGTCCTGAACTGAACAAAGACGGTGCTTCCACATCGACGAGTGCTTCCACATCGACGACAGTAGCAGCACGTGGTGGTCGTGGCAGTCGTGGTGCTCGTGGCAGTCGAGGTCGAAGGGGCGGACGAGGAAGGAATAACTCAGAAGCTATATAATGTGCTGCCAAGTGGTTTAGTTTGTAATATGTCAGACTATGTTTTAATTAGTAATATGTCGGACTATGTTTTAATTAGTAATAAGTGCGGACTATGTTTTAGTTTGTAATATGTCGGACAACGTTTGAATTTGTAATATGTCGGAAGGACTATGTTTTAATTTGCACCTGAGATTTTTTATTCGAACTGCAGATATGGCTTCGTATCCGTTGCTTAATGGTATTATTGATAGAGGGTACCGGGCCGCACTTATGGCAGAGGGCAAGGACTTAGACGTGTTGGTAACTCGCACCCCAAAGACTAACTGGATGATACACTCTGCATGGGTTGATAGGTATGTGTCGGTATAATGACTTAGTATGTCTGACATACTTTTGATAGCCGCTAACTGCATGCTACATTCTCTTTATTTTGTAGGTTAAGTTGGGCTGGACTTCTACCCTTGGCACGACTGGTTGAGGGAATATTGGATGAGTGGGTTGATGGTCCGGACTTAGATGAGGCAGGTGAACCTATACAGTTACACAAGAAGCATATTGCACGCTTCTCTTACGACAGGTCACTCCTTACCTGCTTAGTAGATAGATGGAGACCAGAGACACATACGTTTCACTTTCCCTGGGGAGAGATGGCGCCTACTTTACAGGATGTGTCTTACTTGTTGGGATTACCTCTGGCTGGTGCTGCCATAGGTCCTATAGAATTAGATCCTGGTTGGCACGCATCGATGCAGAACCGTTTTTTGGCTGCGGTGCCAACTGCTAAGTGCCTAGGCGACGATAAACACGGCCCTCATTTTAGGTGGTTGGCCCAGTTTCAGGTAACCTTCACGGCTAGTTTAAAAAATGTTTTTTTCATTGTTGTCCTCATTGCATAGTTCATAGAATCATTTGCTTTCTATGTAGATTGTAGCCCTAGGATATCCTGGTGTTGAGCTCTCAGAGGCACAGATTGATCGATCTCTAGAGGCATATGTTATGTGGTTGTTCGGCAAGACGATGTTCACGGAGAACCACGTGACCACCGTCGATGCACGACTCGTCAGTATTGCACGAGAGATAGCTGACGCACGTTCCCCTGAGGACATTCAGCAGAGGAGTTTTGGTTCTGCAGTGTTAGCAGCTACGTACAGAGGCCTGTGCAAAGCTTGTATGTTGAAGTCTAGAAAATCAGGTCTTGTTGGATGTCCACTATTGTTGCAGCTCTGGTCATACGAGAGATTCCCGATTGGTCGACCCTATGTCTACGTCGAGAAGCCTTTTGATTTGGAAGACATAGCTTGGACTTATGTGCCTACAATCGGCGACTTGCCAACTATGGGATCTGTTTGGACACGTAGAGAGGTATTTTCATATTTAATAACAATACGAATTACCAGTGTTTATTTCTTGCCATCCAATAGTATTACTAATGCTAATTTGTTGTCATGCACAGAGACAGTTTCATCATAGCCAGGTGAGGGGCTGCTACCCCTCCTTCACGGCGCAGTTTGATAGTTTGCACGAGGCTCAAGTTATATGGGAACCATACTCCCATGAGGCTATATCATCCAGGTATCCAGTTGGGATTTCTGGATTATGCACTAGAGATCGACACTATTGGATGACCAAGGCCAAGGTGGTGTTCGACGTGACAGTTGAGGAGATGGCTCTTCATAGGGTTATGAGACAGTTCGGTCTATGCCAAGAGCCTATCATTCCAGTTATTCCACACTTACCAGATCACGTGCACAAGTAAGTAATATTGTTTTTGTTGTCATGTCTGCATTCAGAATAAAACTAATCATGTTACGTGCTTGTCAATCTCAGGTTTAGTCGCGCAGGAGGAAACAAGTCCCATGCATCTTGGCTTCGCGACATTAGCCCTTACGTGGACGAATGGAGTACTGCGCCGACAAATATCTGGGATGAGGTTGGGGCCTTCGACTGGAACAAGTTCGGGTTGTATCTGCAGCGTTACCGGCATAGCACGAGGATCTACTTGGTTCCATCAGCAGCTCCTGATCAGATCGAAACCGCTCTCACCAGCGATATGTTCCCAACCGCCTCAGTTGTGGGTACCAGACACCACGCGGTACGTGCTATGGTTCTCGCATGTCAATTTTGTTCATAACTTGAACATATACAATTGGTTCACTATTTGTGTTGTCTCCCATACAACGATGATGTAATTGGTTAACTCTCCGTGTACAGGTTGACTTGACAAGCGAGGCGATACAGGAGGCTTCCGCTTTAATGCAACGATTTGAGAGGGGAGATAATATCCCACGGCATGAGAACGTCTCATGGTTGAGGCGTCATGTTGAGAAGCTACGCGGGATTTACGCATCTGTTGCATGTAGACGATCTTCAGATGTTGCTATTCCTCCTCCATCACATCGTCCACCACGCCACTCTGTGCAGCGTTCAGAAGGTCGACCCTCGGTGCAGCGTTCAGAAGGTCGACCCTCGGTGCAGCGTTCAGAAGGTCGACCCTCGGTGCAGCGTTCAGAACCTCGACGCTCTATGGAGGAGCGTGTAGAACCACGACCTTCCTCGCAGCAGCCACCTCCTTCACAACCAGGGAGCACTTCCTATCAGCAGCCACCGAGCTCTTCCTGGCAGCAGCCACCTCCGGACTTAGCGGGGAGCTCTTTCTATCAGCAGCCACCGAGCTCTTCCTGGCAGCAGCCACCTCCGGACTTAGCGGGGAGCTCTTTCTATCAGCAGCCACCTACTTCACAACTAGGTGGCTTTTCCTGGCATCATCATCAGATGGACATAGGTAACACTACTTTGTACATTCTTTTAAACAGTGTAGGTTCGCCAATCAATTTCACATGTTTTACTTTACTGCAGTCGGTAGTCAGCCGCAGCAGTTCATGCATTCAGTCCAGTCACCGATGCTTAGTGGTGGTTCGTACTTAGACGGCGACGCCGATGACGACGACCGAGCTGCAAACACCTATGACTTGTCGCAGACAGTTCTTCACACTCCACCACCACCGTTCACGCAGGAGTCACAGACATACGAGATTATCTATGGTCGTGGTAATCGTCAGCATCGTCCACCGCCTTCGCGCTTATCGCCTTCCGGTCCTCGTCCGAGGAAGACCCAGACTCGTCGTCGTCCACAGCAGTGATATGGTTATCTATGTATGAGACATTATCTATGTAGAGTCATTATCTATGTATGAGACATGATTGATGTATGTTTTATTATCGCACTTCTATCTGAGTATGAGACATATTACTATTAAGTCGCATTGTCATTCCAGTTACATTTCCAAAGAAACTGCAATAGTTCATTACGATAAAGGTACATCTGACTTACAAGGTACTACTAAACTTCATAATATAAATCTTACGATATAGTTCATTGCGAATTTTAAGATACAACTTGCTGCAATGCGAAGGTTACGATACAATAACATAAATCTACTGAGTCCAACGGGGATATTTTCCTTTTCCATCACCAGCTTCTTCTGCTGCCTTGGCTGCATGAGCCCTTTCTTTTTTTATCTGCCTCTCAGCCTCACGGGCCACCTCTCGCTGTCGATACACCTCCGCCAGTTGAAGTCCCTCTTCTCGGTTTTTCTTCTTCATCTCATCAAGAAAAGCCCTCTGCTTCACACAGTACTCTTGCCACTCTCTCTCCTGCTCTGCTTTCTCCTCTGCTTCCTCCTTCGCTTGGCGCTCTTCTAAGTCCAAACTTGCCCATGCACGACGACCTCTTTCACGAATCTCGGTGACCGCCCAGTCCGGTTTTTTCGTGTCAATCCAACGATAGTACATGCACAGAGGCGGAGGAGACTACAACCAAAATAGAAATAGAAATATCAAATCAACAATAATATCAACAACGTGTTTATTCTTCATGACTGAAACACACCTGAGGCCTGATGTACGGTGAAGGAGCAACGGGTGGATCTTCCTCATAATTGGCGCACATGAAAAACTTCATGCCCAACCAATCTGAAAAATCCGTCACCTCCTTCACCTTACAGAGATCGCCACACCAACAACGAAGTACTTCCACCCCCCGAGGCAAACTCGCACTCTTCATTTTCGTAGGCCTAATGCTTTGATCCGAGCAAGGCAAACTCATAATGACTAGCGCGTTGGTGTTTTCAAGTGCGGCTGGACTATAGAGAAGACAGTGAGAAAGAGCAAGCAGTGTGGGCAGAAGCAAAGAGAAGACCGTGAGAGAGCAGGCAACGGCATGTCGTATATAAAGATGAGGAGCAATGTGTTGTCGGTAGCAACAGCACGTCGCGAGAGAAAATGGCGGGAAGTAGAGAGCGGGAAAATATGGCGGGAAGTAGAGAGCGGGAAAATATGGCGGGAAGTAGAGAGCGGGAAAATATGGCGGGAAGTAGAGAGCGGGAAAATATGGCGGGAACTACCGAAGCGGGAAGAATGTTGGCGGGAATAAATGGCGGGAAGAATTTTGGCGGCAATGAAAGGCGAGAACAATATTCGCGGGAAACAGAGGCGGGAAGAATTTTGGCGGCAATGAAAATATGGAAAAAATAGGTGGGAAGAATTATGGCGGGAAAATGAGGCGGGAAGAATTTTGAGGCTGATGCACTCGTCTAAAAAAAATGTGGCTGATGCAGTTGCTAGCTGGCAGAGGCACTGGTCGGCCCAGACTAAGCCGACAGGCCACTGGTCGGCCCAGGCGAGGCCGACAGGCACTGGTCGTCCCAGGCTAGGCCGACAGGCCACTAGTCGGCCTAGGCTAGGCCGACAGGCCACTTCTCGGCCCAGTGCTGGCCGACGGGTGGCCTTTCGGCCCACTCTAAGCCGACAGGGTCATAGATTTGTTTTTTTAAACAGACAAACATTGTTCAAATTTCGTATAAATTTAGGCATACTTTTGAAAAAAAATCACCAGAAGAGGTCGTGTGGATTTGCCCCGCAGATTCAGATGCTTATCAATGCCAAGTTTGGCACGGGCAAATTCCTGTTGGATAGGAAGCAGTTACCACTGCAGCCAGAGCATGAAGATAATGTTGTTGTGATGGACGAGGAGGATCCAACTTCTGTTGAAGGTCAAGCCAAGATTGAAGCTGCTAGGAAAGCCAAAGCTGACAAAGAGGCAGCAGCAGCAGCAGCTAAACCAAAGAGCTTCGGAGAGCAGATTCTTGAACCTACCCAGAGGATTGAACAACGCCTGGCCAGCATTGAACAATCTCAGGAAAGCTTGGAAAGGATTGTTGACGAGAAGGTCCACGCTCTGGACGTGAAGCTGACTGAACTTCAGGTGACCGTCAACAAGCTTGAGGCAGACATGGAGGAAGCAAGGCAGGACAGGGCAGAGCTCATGCAGGATGACCTAGTCCAGGACTCTCATCACCAGACTGCTCCGGTTCCCAGAGGATCCCGATCAGCTGCTATCCCAGTGACTGACTCCAGGACTACCACTTCAGCACCTCCTACAGCTCCAGCAGTCACTCCAGCCACAGCTCCAGTATCCACTCCTCCAGCGCAGACATCAGCTGAAGTCTTCGCCGATGCCGTCATATCTACTCCGACATCTACCCAGACAGGAGCCGCCAGCAGAGCCCATAGTGACGTTTAGCTCTATGCTTTTTCAAACTTTTTGGTAACTTGTTGCCAAAGGGGGAGAAATTGTATAGATCATAGGGCTTCGAGAGAGAGAGTGCTCTTTCGTTCTTTTGCGGTTTCTTTGAGATACATTTGGTTCTTTTGGTTCTTGAAACTTTCAGTGTGCTTGATACTACGTTTGATGCTACCTTAATGAGTGCTTAGTCATACTATGCTTTAATGTGTGCTTAATGCTTATCATATGCTATTCCTTTTTGTATGGCTATTTACTCATGTCTTGGTGATTGGGTGCATGTTATTCATTCTTATCATTTTGTGCGCTCCACCAAGATGTATGTGACATGGAAGAGTGACCCATAATCCTAATCGATTGTGCATTTGCATTCAAACGCAAATTTTAAATAATGCACAAATTTAGGGGGAGCTCTTGTTTATCACATACTTCTCAAAGCGACGATATCATTCATTGATTATATCTTTTGTCGAAGCTTTGATCTATATGTTGTCATCAATTACCAAAAAGGGGGAGATTGAAAGTGCAACTAATCCCCGGGTGGTTTTGGTAATTAATAACAACATATATATCATTGAACTAATATTTACTCGAGAATCATTTCAGAAAAGTTCGATGATATGGGTATGGAAATGTCTGAAGAAGTGGACCCCTCAAAATGCTAAGACAAGCATTGGCAAAAGCTCAAGACTCTATTTTTGGTTTAGTGATCAAAGATCACATTGAGTCCATAGGAAAAGCCAATACTATTAAAAGGGGATGAGGTTGTGTTAATGATCTAGTTGCTCAAGTGCTTGGTGATCTAGCTCCCTCAACTATCAGCACTCTTCACTACTCAACACACTCATAAGTAATCTCGGACAAACCGATTCTGCAAACTCAGTCCCACCGAGATGAACCACCTCAGTTATTCCTCCAAACCCTAATTTCTCGGTCCATCCGATTTTGAGTTTCGGTCTCACCGAAAATGGACTACCAACCTTCTGTAACCAATTGACATCACTTCGGAATATCGGAGTTGTTGTTTTCGGTCCCACCGAGATGGCAAGCTCCAACCTTTGACTCACTTCGGACACACCGAGATGGTATTTTCGGTCCCACCGAAAATCCCAACGTTCACTATATTTGAACTTTTGGTCTGACCGAGTTTTCACTTCGGTCTCACCGAGATTGGTCAAATGTGTGTGTAACGGTTGGATTTTGTGTGGAGGCTATATATACCCCTCCACCCCCTCTTCATTCGTGAGGAGAGCCATCAGAAAGTACCACCACTTCTATCATACACTTTCTGAGAAGTGAACCACCTACCCTTGTGTTGAGATCAAGCCATTCCATTCCTACCATATGAGACTTGATTTCTAGCCTTCCCAAGTTGCTTTCCACTCAAACCTTTCTTCCACCACAGCCATATCAGTGAGGAGAGTTGAGTGTTGGGGAGATTATCATTTGAAGCACAAGAGCAAGGAGTTCATCATCATCAACACCGTCTATTACCTTTTGGAGGGTGGTGCCTCCTAGATTGGTTAGGTGTCGCTTGGGAGCCTCCGTCTTCGAGATGTGGAGTTGAACCAAGAAGTTTGTAAGGGCAAGGAGATCGCCTACTTCGTGAAGATCTACCCGAGTAAGGCTAGTCCTCCGTGGGCGTAGGCCATGATGGAATAGACAAGGTTGCTTCTTCGTGGACCCTTCGTGGGTGGAGCCCTCCGTGGACTCGCGCAGCCGTTACCCTCCGTGGGTTGAAGTCTCCATCAACGTGGATGTACGATAGCACCACCTATCGGAACCACGACAAAAATCTTCGTGTCACCAAACTGTGTTTGATCTTCTCCACCTCTCTTTTACATGTGCAATTTACTTTCCGCTGCTTATACTCTAGAATTGCATGTGTAGGGTGATACTTGAATTGATCTTAATTGTGAAACTGCCAAAAACATTGCATGATCTAAAGGCAAATTTTTTATATTGTCAAGTAGTCTAATCACCCCCCCTCTAGACCTACTTTCGATCCTACAAGTGGTATCAGAGCTTTGGTCTCCATTGTTTTGGTTTACATTGCATTGGACTCCATAAGCTTGGTTTCACAACCTAGGAGAGTATGGCGTCTAGTGAGGGTAATTATCGTAGAGGTCCTTACTTTGATGGTACAAATTTTGCTAGTTGGAAGCATAAAATGAAAATGCATATTCTTGGTCATAACCCAGCCGCATGGGGCATTATTTGTGTTGGTATGGAAGGTGAATTCTTCGAGGAAGGAAAAGTTCCGGATCGCGAAGCTACACCGGAAGAGTTGCGGATGTTGCAAAACAATGCTCAAGCTTGTGACATTCTCTTCAATGCTTTGTGTCCCGAAGAGTTCAACAAAATCAGCCGTCTTGAGAATGCTAAAGAGATTTGGGATACTTTGGTCGAAATGCACGAAGGTACTGAATCTGTGAAGGAATCAAAGCTAGATATTCTTCAAGGTCAACTTGACAAGTCCAAGATGAAGGATGGTGAAGGAGTCGCTGAAATGTACTCTAGGCTCGCTCTCATCACAAATGAGATTGCCGGCTTAGGAAGCGAAGAAATGACCAACCGATTCATCATTAAGAAGATTCTCAGAGCTTTGGATGGAAAGTATGACACCGTGTGCACTTTGATCCAGATGATGCCAAACTACAAGACTCTCAAGCCAACTGAAGTCATTGGAAGAATTGTTGCTCATGAGATGACACTTAAGGATAAGGAAGAGCTTCACAACAAGTCAAGTGGTGCTTACAAAGCTACAAGTGATGCTCCTACTACCTCAAGTGACAAGCTAATTTCCAATGAAGAGATAAGCCTAATGGTCAGGAATTTCAACAAGTTCTACAAGAATAGAGGCAAAGAAAGAAGCTCAAAGTCTAGATCATATGATGAAAAGAGATCTTCTAGTCGTGATCGTAACTGCTACAATTGTGGAAGACCCGGACACTTCTCAAATGAGTGTACGGCTCCCCACAAGAGAAGAGAAGAATCTCCAAGAAGAAGAGCAAGAGATGAGTCACCTCGGAGAGAGAGAAGGAGCAGAGATGATCGTTATGAACGAAGACCCTCTCGGAGAAGCAAGGATTCGGAGAGGAAAGAAAAGTCATCAAGGAGCTACACAAGAAGAAGACATCAAGCTCATGTAGGTGAATGGGTCTCCGGCTCCGACTCTGACAATCAATCCGATGGAAGCTATCACTCCGACACCGACTATAGTCAAGATGAAGGTGTTGCCGGACTTGCACTCGTATCCTCCAACTCCAACTCCTACGACTTATTTGATTCACCAAATGAGGGAATTGGAAGATGCTTCATGGCTAAAGGCCCCAAGGTAACACACCCTGAATTCATTGACTTTGATAGTGATGAGGATGACTTGCTTGGTGAAGATGAGCTCTTGCATGATAAATCTAGTGAGCTTAGTAATGATGAAAATGCTAGTAGTCTTTATAGTCGAGAAGAGTCGAATGACAATGCTATGAAGGAGATTGAGCGTCTAACTAAAGAACTAAACACTCTTAAGTTAGCTCATGAAACAACTCAAGAAGATCATAGAGAGCTCCTAAGATCTCATGAGAAGCTACGCTTCGAGAAGCTCACTCTAGAGCAAGAACATGAGTTTCTAAAAGCGATCAATGACGATCTTCGAAAGAAGAGTTCTTCATATCTTGCCAAACGACTTCTCTTGTCTAATTTCTTGCCACCTATTAAGACTAAGCATGACAAGCATAAGAAAAATTCTTCCTCTAGTAGTAACAATAACAATGTTAAATCCAATGTTGTTACTTCTAGTAGTTCTCTTGATTCCACTAACAATGTTCCACGCCAAGTTTGGCACGGGCAAATTCATGTTGGATAGGAAGCACTTACCACTGCAGCCAGAGTATGAGGACAACGTAGTTGTGATGGATGAAGAGGATCCCACCTCAGTTGAAGGGCAAGCCAAGATCGAAGCTGCAAAGAAAGCCAAAGCTGACAGAGAGGCAGCAGCAGCAGCAGCTAAGCCAAAGAGCTTCGGAGATCAGATTCTTGAAGCAACCCGGAGAATTGAACAACGCCTGGCCAGCATTGAGCAATCTCAGGAGAGCCTTGAGAGGATCGTCGAGGACAAGATCCACGCTCTAGACGTGAAGCTGACTGAGATTCAGGTGTCTGTCAACAAGCTTGAGGCAGACATGGAGGAGACTAGGCAGGAGAGGGCAGAGCTTATGCAGGATGATATAGTCCAGGACTCTCATCGCCAGACTGCTCCGGTTCCCAGAGGATCCAGGTCTGCAGCTATCCCAGTGACAGACTCCAGGGCTACCACTTCAGCACCAGCTACAGCTCCAGCAGTTCCTTCAGCTCCAGCATCCACTCCTCCAGCGCAGACATCCGCAGAAGTCTTCGCCGATGCAGCTATCTCTACACCGACATCGACCCAGACGGGAGCCGCCAGCCGAGCCCGCAGTGACGTTTAGCTCTATACCTTTTCGAACTTTTTGGTAACTTGTTGCCAAAGGGGGAGAAATTGTTATAGATCATAGGGCTTCGAGAGAGAGAGTGCTCTTTCGTCTTTTCGTTCTTTTGCCGTTTTCCTTGAGATACATTGGTTTCTTTTGGTTCCAGATACTTTAAGTGTGCTTGCTACTACGTTTGATGCTACCTTAATGAGTGCTTAGTCATACTATGCTTTAATGTGTGCTTATTGTTTATCATATGCTATTTCTTATTGTATGGCTATTTACTCTTGTCTTGGTGATTGAGTGCATGTTATTCTTTCTTATCATTTTGTGCGCTCCACCAAGATGTATGTGACATGGAAGAGTGACCCATAATCCTAATCGATTGTGCATTTGCATTCAAACGCAAATTTTAAATAATGCACAAATTTAGGGGGAGCTCTTGTTTATCACATACTTCTCAAAGCGACGATATTATTCATTGATTATATCTTTTGTCGAAGCTTTGATCTATATGTTGTCATCAATTACCAAAAAGGGGGAGATTGAAAGTGCAACTAATCCCCGGGTGGTTTTGGAAATTAATAACAACATATATATCATTGAACTAATAGTTACTTGAGAATCATTTCAGAGAAGTTCAGTGATATGGGTATGGCAATGACTGAAGAAGTGGACCCCTCAAAATGCTAAGGCAAGCATTGGCAAAAGCTCAAGACTCCATTTTTGGTTTAGTGATCAAAGATCACATTGAGTCCATAGGAAAAGCCAATACTATTAAAAGGGGATGAGGTTGTGTTGATGATCTGGTTGCTCAAGTGCTTAGTGATATATCTCCTTCAACTATCAGCAACTTTCACTACTATACACACTCATAAGTAATCTCGGACAAACCGATTTTCCAAACTCAGTCCCACCGAGATGAACCACCTCAGCCATAAGCCAAACCCTAGAAAAATCGGTCAATCCGAGTTTGAGTTCGGTCTCACCGAAATACGGGCTGCCAACCTTCTGTAACCGTTTGTCATCATATCGGAATATCCGAATTGATAAATTCGGTCTCACCGAAACTGGCAAGTTCCTGTCTTGACTCAAATCGGACAAACCGAGATGGTATTTTCGGTCCCACCGAAAACCCCAACGTTCACTATATTTGAACTTTCAGTCTGACCGAGTTTCCACTTCGTTCTCACCGAGATTGCTCAATTATGTGTGTAACGGTTGGATTTTGTGTGGAGGCTATATATACCCCTCCACCCCCTCTTCATTCGTAAAGAGAGCCATCAGAAAGAACTACCACTCCTACCTTACACTTTCTGAGAAGAGAACTACCTACCCTTGTGTTGAGATCAAGTTGCTCCATTCCTACCATATGGAACTTGATTTCTAACCTTCCCAAGTTGCTTTCCACTCAATCCTTTCTTCCACCACAGCCATATCAGTGAGGAGAGTTGAGTGTTGGGGAGATTATCATTTGAAGCACAAGAGCAAGGAGTTCATCATCATCTACAACATCTATTACCTTTTGGAGGGTGGTGCCTCCTAGATTGGTTAGGTGTCGCTTGGGAGCCTCCGTCATCGAGATGTGGAGTTGAACCAAGAAGTTTGTGAGGGCAAGGAGATCGCCTACTTCGTGAAGATCTACCCCGAGTAAGGCTAGCCCTCCGTGGGCGTAGGCCATGATGGAATAAACAAGGTTGCTTCTTCGTGGACCCTTCGTGGGTGGAGCCCTCCGTGGACTCGCGCAGCCGTTACCCTCCGTGGGTTGAAGTCTCCATCAACGTGGATGTACGATAGCACTACCTATCGGAACCACGGGAAAAATCATTGCGTCTCCAAATTGCGTTTGATCTTCTCCACCTCTCTTTACTACATGTGCAATTTACTTTCCGCTGCTTATACTCTAGAATTGCATGTGTAGGGTGATACTTGACTTGATCTTAATTGTGAAACTGCCAAAAACTGTTCATGATCAAAAGGCAGAATTTTTATATTTACAAGTAGTCTAATCACCCCCCCTCTAGACATACTTTCGATCCTACAAACATCCATCCTCTCATGACTTGATCTTCATGTCATACATGCTTTTTGCTTGATCGATGAGCCGCATGCTAGTTGGGCCCTGCCCTAATCATTGCTACATGACGCGCTAGTATCATTGCATATCCTGCTACACTGGCAGAGGCATACATCATGATAGTTTCATGTTCTTTATGTTGAGTACTATTGTAAAGTGTGAAAGATCTTCTATACTTCTTGTAATACATAGAGTGTTGCCCCTAAAGTGAGGAAAAGATCCCAAAGAGGACAAATCAAAAGATCCCAAAGAGGACAAAATCAAAAGATCCCAAAGAGAACAAATGAGAGATAAATAGAAAGAGCCATTGAGGCCACAAAAAAATAAAAAAAAATAGAAAAAGAGAAAAAGAAATAAAAAGAGAGAAGGGGGCACACTACTATTTCTTTTGAGAGATCCACACTCGTACTTCATCTTATACTCCATAGAGATTATCATTTATGCATATAGCTATGTGGGGACCTTTACACTATAGAACTTGGCTTGTATATTCCAATGATGAGCCTCCTCAAAAGAGCTCTAGGTCTTCTTGAGCAAGCGAGTTGGATGCACCCCCACTAGTTCCATTGGAGAGCTTACCTTAGCTCATATGTGCATCCGTTGCATGGCAATCCCTACTCCTCGCATCATATCTATCATTTGGCTTTCTCTCACCGATGATTGTCCTCATTGATGTGAGCCTTTCACACCTTTTTTGTCTTCCCCCTCTATCATTTTTCTCTCTTTGCCATCCTAAGTGTCGACTTTCTTGCTTACGCTCATCCATTGCATGAGTGCTCAAAATATCGAAAGGGAGTGGATCATTTTGACTTGTACCTGGCTGACGGTCTGGGGATGAGTCAAGATAAGATTCCAAAGAAGACCAAGTGTGAAACTTTAGTAGATTAAGTTCTCAACAATACAAAAACTATGTTTTACTCTCTCATATATCCCTATCCCCTTTCTTGCACGCAAACACCATTTGGAGACATTCGAGTCACGGACAGCGAGAGCTCTTGCACCTTTATGTTCTTATGTTACTTGTTACAATGCTAATATAGACTCTTGCTCATTATGACTTGAATTGGATTACATGCCTTGATTGCTTTACTTAAAAGTTCTTATATGGTTGATAGCATGTCACCATAGAAATTATGCTTGTTATCATTTACCTACTCGAGGACGAGCAGGAATTAAGCTTGGGGATGTTGATACGTCCAAAACGTATCTATAATTTCTGCTTGCTCCATGCTTCTTTTGTGTGATCTTGCTATGATATTTATGCACTTCTATACACTTTTGATCATATTTGGACTAACCTATTAACTCAGTGCACCTCAGTGCTAGTTTCTGTTTTCTGTTGTTTTTGTATTTCAGGTTTTCCCATTACTTAAATTGCCAGAAAAATTCCGGGAAAAATATATAAAAAATCAGCGCTCCAGAAGCTTCCACGCGCCAGAAGTGGGGCGAGAGGGGAGCCAGGGGCAGCCCAGGCGGCCTGCCCACGCGGCCCCCCTCCTGGCCGCGCCGGGGGGGCGCCTGGGCCCCCCTCTCCGCCTCTGGTGACCCCCTTTGGCATATATTTAGCACGCGTCCTGTCAGGGATATGGTTAGTAGGTATAAACCGGGTATTGTAAACCGGCTTAGTTATATTGTACTTGGTTTATTATTTTAGAGATTACGGCCCATGAGATTTCAGGGCCCACGTATAGAGATATGGTTTATAAACCGCCAAGAGATGTAACTTGAGAGATAAGAAAGAAAGGGGCAGAGACCGAGGCGGACACGATTATGAGCCGGCCTCGGGACTCTGTAAACCGGACCAGGCGTCACCTCTATATAAAGGGACGACCCGGTACCGGTTCAAGGACAAGCAACAATCAATCCGTCGAGACGCAGGCAAAGCGAATCCGCTCCCTGTAAACCGACGCCCAAGCAATACCAAACCAACTAGACGTAGGCTTTTACCTTCTCGAAGGGGCCGAACTAGTATAAATCCTTTGTGTCCCTTTGTGTGCCATGAATCCTTTCAAGCTAACCCGTGCGATGGTTCCATCATCAAGTCCGCTAAACCGGACATCTGCCGTGTTAATTCCACGACAGTTGGCGCCCACCGTGGGGCTCACGCACGATGGTTTCGAGTTCTTGAAAGGCGGCTTCGAAGGGTTAAAGGGTTACGCAGTCGGCCGGATGACCAAGAGTCGTCGTGGCCGGATATACATCGACGATGCAGGTTGGGGACCGGAGGCCGATTCAATCGAATACGGGTACCGGGTCCCCTTCGGCAGCATCCAAGTCTTCATCGGCAAAATTGGAGAACCGGGACCTGAGCCGGACACCTTCCCCAACATCGTCGAGCCGGCTCAGCGTGCGAGATCGGCCCGGATTCAGCCTGCCATGAAGCATGTGTTCGTTGGAGCGATTCACGGAGGCCAAGCCGAGGACGGGTCGGAATCTGATGGTGCAACCGTCGTCTATTCAGATGACGAGCCTTCATCCGGGGAAACTGAATCTCTGTATCAGTTGCGGGACGGCCGGTCTGAGGGCGAGTCCGATGGAAACAGTATTCCGGACCCCTCCGGCCCGCCAAACGGGGTGGCGGTCTTCATGGCCGGTTCACAACCCCCGACGAACGGAACAACAGTGGAGGCTGGTGCAGGGGGAAGCGGTTCAAATCCCTCCCTTACTGCAGTTCTATCCACCTTGATCGAGGAGTTCACAGCTAAGGCAGTGGAGGTCGTAGCTCCAGCAGACAAGGCGCAACATGATGCAGTGCTTCTTCAGTTGAAAGCCCGGATCGATCAGTTAAAGGAGGATTTAAAGGCAGAAGGGGAGATGTTAGCCATAAGACAAGCAGAGTTGGATGATCAAGCTTTTCACTTGAGGATGGAGCAGGCTTCTGTGGAAGCAGTAAGGGGGCGAAAGTATCGATCCCGCCTACCGCCGGGTTACGAATCTGCGAATTTGTTCAAAACACCTGGGGCTGGGGCCAGTAATAATCCGGTCCTAAACCGGAGAAGCCCACCGGCTCGGGAGGAGCCGGTTCAGCAGCCCGCCGCAGAACGGGAGCGACGGATTACATCGGCGCCTTATGTTCCCGTCCCTCCGAGACACTACTCAAACCCTGTGGATAATATTGCTGCAGCGGCAGCACGGTTGGCCGCTTTACCTGTGGAAGAAACATCTCCGATGGCGATAGAGGCGCGCAGGGCCCAGAAACTGCTCAATACGGCGTTGATACAGCAGCAAGCATACTCTCATAGCAGGGAAAGGTTGCATTCGACACCGCGTCCCAACCGAAGTTACTCTAGACATTGGGAGGAGCCAGAAGTGTCTAGCAGTGAACGTAGGAGACATCAGCACAGGCAGGATAATCCGGCAAGGGCGGAGATGCCAGCCCCGGATCGAAACCGGCCTAGATCGGAGGCCAGGGAGGAAGTTCGTCAGTCGACGCCGGTTCACACAGGCGCTACAGGGACAGGAGCTACAGCGAGCGGTTTTGGAATACAATGTCTCGTCCCCGCCCTGCGGAGCGTTAAGTTGCCCAAGGATTTCAAAGGACCTCGCAAGGTGCCTAATTACACAGTCGATTTACCGCCCGAAGCTTGGGTGGAGAGTTACGAGATGGCCATGGAGATGCTGGACGTGGATGAATCGGCTTGTGCCAAATATTTCACTATGATGCTTGAGGGCACGGCCCGGACTTGGCTAAAGGCACTACCTCCGAATTCTATCGGATCATGGGGGGAGCTGCGCAGTCAGTTCATCAAAAAATTCAAGGATACGTGCAAGCAACCTATGTCGGTGATAGATTTAGCAGCATGCGTGCAAGGAGAACAGGAGTCTACAGCAGCTTGGGTACACAGAGTGGCAGAGATCTTGCACTCCTCAAACGGCATTAACCCGAGCAGAACAATTGTAACATTGGAGAACAATTGCCGGTTTGAATCTTTGAAATTAAAGCTCGGACGGCTCAAACGGGAGTGCAATGACATGGGGACTTTGATGAGCGCCCTGGTGAAGTACGGAGACTCAGATAATACCAAGTATCCGGAGTCAGAAGGAGATAAAACAGGAAAGGCCAGCAAGTCTGGTAAACCGGCGCCGGTTAATCCGGTTACTTCAAGCTTTTTGGGCAAACGAAAGGCAGAAAACAGCTCCGATTTTGTTGCCAGTACGCAGGCTCAAGGCGGTCTTCAGGTTAATCAGCAGGGTTCCACTCTCCAAACCGGCTGTGGAAACCCGGGTTGGGAGCAGGATTTGGATCAACCCTGTCTGAAGCATAGTGGAAGAGGGAGGATTGCAAGACATTCTATAAGAGAATGCCTGTCCCCTATGAAACTAGGGAACGGCCGTTTTAATCCTCCTAACCGGCCCCCGTACGGCGGTTCAGGGCCCGGATTTTATGGTCCGGGTTATCAAGGAAACAACTCCGGATCAGGATATAGGGGCAACGGCGGCTATCAAGGGAACAACGGCGGTTATCAATCCCGGCCAGGCGGCCAAAGTAGTCAAGGGAACTACAATGGTCAGGGAAATCAATCACATCATCAAGGTGGTTACAATGGTCAGGGAAATCAATCACATCATCAAGGTGGTTACAATGGTCAGGGAAATCAATCGCATCATCAAGGTGGCTACAACAATCAGAATAATCAGCAGCAGGGTCAAGGGAGTTACAATAACCAAGGAAACCAGCAGCAACAGCGTCCGCAGCAATAGCAGCAATCCGGATTCCAGAGTAATCCGAAGGAGTTGAGCAGCGGTCAATATCATGTTTTCACCACAAGTTTATGTAAGAGGGACCAGAAGGTTTTAAAGTGGGCTGTTAATGCGATAGAACCGGCAACGCCACAGTTTCTACGATGGTCAGAGCAGCCCATTGTATGGAGCAGAGAGGACCACCCGTTACGGGTAGATAATCCGGGACATTTAGCCTTGGTGGTGGCACCTCAGGTGGGAGGATACAGGTTTACTAAAGTCCTCATGGATGGAGGTAGCAGTATCAATATATTATATTACGAGACCTTTCGCCGTATGGGTCTGACAGATAAACAGTTAAGGACATCAAACATAGTGTTTCACGGGGTGGTCCCAGGTAAGTCAGCTTATCCAGTTGGTAAGATTGACTTAGAAGTTACCTTTGGGGATGAGCATGATTCCAGATCGGAGATGATCACCTTTGAAGTTGTCAAAATTAAAAGTCCGTATCATGCTTTGTTTGGGAGGACGGTTTATGCTAAATTTATGGCTAGGCCATGTTATGTTTATCTGCAGCTTAAGATGCCGGGTCATAAAGGCACAATTACGGTGCATGGCAGTCGTAAGATAGCAGTGGAATGTGAGGAAGGTGATGCAGCTTATGCAGAAGCGGTATGTGCCACGGAAGAGTTAAAATTTTATAAGGATAATGTTGATCCGGCAGATATGACTCCGCTGAAGAAGCCAACTACCGAGCATGATCCGGCTTTGAAGTTCAAATCAGCGGAAGAGACTAAGCAGATTGATTTTGTGCCTGGAGATTCGTCTAAGCAATTCACCATTAGTGCTAACCTGGATCCTAAATAGGAAAGCGCGCTCATCGAGTTCATCCATGAGAACCGGGATATCTTTGCATGGAAACCTTCTGACATGCCAGGTATACCGAGGGAACTCGCTGAGCACAAGTTAAATATTGATCCGAAGTTTAAACCGGTAAAACAGTATCTGCGCCACTTTAACGAAGAGAGGCGCAAGGCTATAGGAGAAGAAGTGGCCAGGCTTTTGGCGGCAGGATTCATAGTGGAAGTTTTTCATCCGGAATGGTTGGCTAATCCGGTGCTGGTTCTAAAGAAGAATGGGAAGTGGAGGATGTGTGTGGACTACACAGACCTCAATAAAGCTTGCCCGACTGATCCTTTTGCTCTGCCTCGCATTGATCAGATTATTGATGCCACAGCAGGGTGTGAGCGGCTGAGTTTTCTGGATGCGTACTCAGGTTATCACCAGATCAAGATGGCAGTTGAAGATCAAGAGAAGACAGCGTTCATAACCCCTTTTGGTGCTTTTTGCTATGTATCTATGCCCTTTGGGCTCAAGTGTGCACAGGCAACCTATCAGCGTTGTGTTCAGAATTGTTTGAAGGGGCAGATAGGAAGGAACGTACATGCTTACGTGGATGACATCGTGGTTAAGTCAAAGGAGGAAAGGACAATGATAGAAGACCTCAGAGAAACCTTTGATAATCTTCGGGCTTACAGGATGATCACTAGTAGATAAAGGGGATTTAGCCCCGGTTCATTTGGCCTTTTAGCCCCGGTTCTGGAACCGGGGCAACAGGGTCGGTACTAATGCTCTGACCCTTTAGTCCCGGTTCAATCCAGAACCGGGGCAAAAGGGTGTCCACGTGGCCTGTGCACCGAGTCCAGGCAGGAGGGGCTTTAGTCCCGGTTGGTGGTACCAACCGGGACCAAAAGGCATGCACGTGTCAGCATTTCTGTAGCTGTGGTTTTTGTTTTTTTTTTTGAAAGGGGAGGGGGGGTTTTAGGTTTTGGGGGGTAATTTAGGTGTTTGATATATTGTGTTAGCTAGCTAATTAATAGAGAGAAGTGTTCTCTCTTATGTCCGTGCTTTTGGTCGACGCTACATACTACACATACGTATATATATGGACTAGAGTCACGCTAGCTAGCTAGCTAGCTGCTAGCTATACTAAGCAAACGAAGGAACAGAAGATCTCGTATATATAATCAACATATATATATATGCATACAGAGAGAAGTAATAATATCGACCACCTCTCCTTCTCCGAGAGATTGGTCGAACAACAAGTTCTCGTATATCTATCGATCCGACACTACCGGGCACATATATACAATAATTATCTCTTACAAAAATAATCTCCTAACACATGGATGCAGGGTCCACATAGTATTCTCCGTCTTCAGCGATCACGTGTTCAAGGAAGAATGCCGCCAATTCCTCTTGAATTGCTCGCAGACGATCTGGTGTTAGGAGTTCATCCCGCATCCGAAACATCTAATTTGAAGTAGGGGGTCAATACATGAAATGATGCTATAAATTTGTGAATATTATTGATTGCTTACGCACTTTAAATTGTTCATCAGTGTAGCCCCGCTCACTGCTCGGCGATCCACAAACCCTAGACCCCCTCATGTCACATTTTGTCTAGCTATAGTGTCAAAGGATTCAACAAAACCAATACTTCATCATTAGGCGAAAGTAACAGTAGCATGATGGTACGAAGCTCTCCAAAGTTGTTTTGGAACGAAGTCCCAGATAAGATAATCCGTAACAAAAGACGGATTATCCTATCAGGGACTCCGTTCCAGAACATCTTTGCATAACTTCGTACCAACATGCCCCGGTTACTTCTGGCAAATGATGAAGTCATGTAATTTTTCAATACTTTGACACTAGCTAGGCAACCTCTCTCGACCCCTCGACCCCCGACTGCTCGGTGATCCACAAACCCTAGACCCCCTCATGTCACATTTTGTCTAGCTATAGTGTCAAAGGATTCAACAAAACCAATACTTCATCATTAGGCGAAAGTAACAGTAGCATGATGGTACGAAGCTCTCCAAAGTTGTTTTGGAACGAAGTCCCAGATAAGATAATCCGTAACAAAAGACGGATTATCCTATCAGGGACTCCGTTCCAGAACATCTTTGCATAACTTCGTACCAACATGCCCCGGTTACTTCTGGCAAATGATGAAGTCATGGAATTTTTCAATACTTTGACACTAGCTAGGCAACCTCTCTCGACCCCTCGACCCCCGACAGCTCGGCGATCCACAAACCCTAGACCCCCTCATGTCACATTTTGTCTAGCTATAGTTGTCAAAGGATTCAACAAAACCAGTACTTCATCATTAGGCGAAAGTAACAGTAGCATGATGGTACGAAGCTCTCCAAAGTTGTTTTGGAACGAAGTCCCAGATAAGATAATCCGTAACAAAAGACGGATTATCCTATCAGGAACTCCGTTCCAAAACATCTTTGCATAACTTCGTACCAACATGCCCCGGTTACTTCTGGCAAATGATGAAGTCATGGAATTTTTCAATACTTTGACACTAGCTAGGCAACCTCTCTCTCGACCCCCGACTGCTCGGCGATCCACAACCCTAGACCCCCGACTGCTAGGCAACCTCTCGACCCCTCGCCCTTCGGCCTCTCGGTCCCTCGACGACCCTCGACCCCTCGACCTTCGGCCTCTCGGTCCCTCGACGACCCTCGACACCGCCCCCCCCCTAATGTCGAAGTTATCGGGGAGGGTGTATATCGACATAGACATATCCGATAAAAAAAAGAGGAAGAAGAAGAAAAAAGGAACCGCTAGAGGAGAAGATCGAAGAAAAAAAAAGAAAAAAAAAGGAGAAGAAGAAAGGAATAGAGGAGAAGAATTTTCTCCTCTATTTCCTTTCTTCTTCTCCTCTTTTTTTCTTTTTTTTCTTCTTCTTATTTATTTCTCCTCTTCTTCCTCTCCTCTTCTTCTTTCTTTCCTCTTTCTTATTTTCTTCTTTACTATCCTTCTTTTTCTAAATTTGTAACTTTTGCATATATAAAACTTTCTATATATATTTAGCATATATAAACAAAAAACTATATAGCCACATACACATATATATACATCACATATACACACATCACATATATACAGCAACTTCCTAAGAAAAAATATATTTATATACACATAAATATATATTTAACATATATATTTAGCAAATCCTAAGAAAAAAAAAGATATACACATACATATAAATACAGCAACTATATACAGCAACTATATATACTGCAATTTCCTAAGAAAATTCCTAAGAAAAAAAAATATACACATATATACATATATATACACAGCAACTATATATATATATACAGCAATATATATTAAACATATAAAAAAAAGGGAGCCGGCCCTCACATCGGCAGGGCGGCGCGACGGCGGCGGGGCGGGGCGGCGACGAGGCGGCGTCGGGGCGCGGCGGCGCGACGGCGGCGGGGCGGGGCGCGCGGCGGCGCGGGGCGACGGGCCGGCCGGGGCGCGGCGACGGCGCGGGGCGGGGCGACGGCGCGGGGCGCGGCGACGGCGCGGGGCGCGGCGACGGCGCGGGGCGGAGCGACGAGGCGGCGTCAGGGGCGACGGCGACGGGGCGACGGGGGCGACGGGGGCGACGGCGACGGCGACGGGGAAGAGCAGATCGAGGGAGGCGTCGGGGCGGGGAAGAAAGAAACTGCCCAAAATTTCGCAAGTCCTGGTTATATAGGAGTGGCATTAGTCCCGGTTGGTGGCTAAAACCGGGACTAATGCCCCCCTTTAGTCCCGGTTGCTGCCACCAACCGGGACTAAAGGTCCCTTTTCAGCAGCCCAAAGGGCGGGAAGGTGGGGCCTTTAGTCCCGGTTGGTGGCAGCAACCGGAACTAAAGGGGTGCATTAGTCCCGGTTTCAGCCACCAACCGGGACTAATGCCACCCTTTAGTCCCGGTTGGTGCCACCAACCGGGACCAAAGGCCCTGTGCTGGCGCGGGTGCGGTGGGATGTTTAGTCCCACCTCGCTAGCTGAGGGAGCTCGAGAGTGGTTTATAAGGGCTGCTGCTCCCACCCTCTCGAGCTCCTCTCAAATGCAGGCTTCTGGGCCTAACTCTGCGCGCTGCCCTGTGAGCTTGCTGGGCCTTATATTACAGGTGGATCCTGTGCTATAGGCCTTGCAGGCTCACTGGGCAGCGCCCAATTTTTTTCTTTCCTTTTTTGCTTTATTTATTTCTAAGTTGTTTTTTGCTGTATTTAGAGTTGCTTTATTTATTTTATTTTCTTTGTTTATTTCTAAGTTGTTTTTTGCTGTATTTAGAGTTGCTTTATTTATTTTACTTCCTTTATTTATTTTCTTTGTTGCTTTATTTATTTTATTTTGTTTATACTTACAACAAAATACTTATTGTTGCTATTTATTTCTAAGTTGTTTTTTGCTGTATTTAGAGTTGCTTTATTTATTTTATTTTCTTTGTTTATTTCTAAGTTGTTTTTTGCTGTATTTAGAGTTGCTTTATTTATTTTACTTTCTTTATTTATTTTCTTTGTTGCTTTATTTATTTTATTTTGTTTATACTTACAACAAAATACTTATTGTTGCTATTTATTTTTCAAGTTTGTTTTGTTTTGTTTTGTTTGGTTAGTGCAATTAGTATTGAAATTTGAATAGTACAAACGGACAATGGTATCATACTCGTTTGTTACAAAGTTGGCATGGTATCATCATAATAGTTGCGGAAATAACTCTTCACTTTTTCTTCGCTTGTGTCATTTGCTTATTGCGCCGTAACCATGGATAATCTTCATCGTTTATCAGGATGCTTGGGTCAGCCTTGACTTTGAAGGGAGGAATTTCATGAAACTTTTCATAATCTTCAGACATGTCTGTCTTGCCCTCCACTCCCAGGATGTCCCTTTTTCCTGAAAGAACTATGTGGCGCTTTGGCTCATCGTATGATGTATTCGCTTCCTTATCTTTTCTTTTTCTCGGTCTGGTAGACATGTCCTTCACATAGATAACCTGTGCCACATCATTGGCTAGGACGAACGGTTCATCAGTGTATCCAAGATTTTTCAGATCCACTGTTGTCATTCCGTACTGTGGGTCTACCTGTACCCCGCCTCCTGACAGATTGACCCATTTGCACTTAAACAAAGGGACCTTAAAATCATGTCCGTAGTCAAGTTCCCATATGTCCACTATGTAACCATAATATGTGTCCTTTCCCCTCTCGGTTGTTGCATCAAAGCGGACACCGCTGTTTTGGTTGGTGCTCTTTTGATCTTGGACAATCGTGTAAAATGTATTCCCATTTATCTCGTATCCTTTATAAATCAATACAGTCGAAGATGGTCCCCTGGACAACAAGTACAACTCATCACAAACAGTGTTGTCACCTCTGAGACGTGTTTCCAACCAACTGCTGAAAGTCCTGATGTGTTCACGTGTAATCCAGTCGTCGCACTACTCCGGGTGTTTGGAGCGCAGACTGTTCTTGTGTTCATCGACATACGGGGTCACCAATGTAGAGTTCTGTAGAACTGTGTAGTGTGCTTGAGACCAAGAATATCCGTCCCTGTATATTATTGAGTCCCTTCCAAGCGTGCCTTTTCCAGTCAGTCTCCCCTCGTACCGCGATTTAGGGAGACCTATCTTATTAAGGCCAGGAATGAAGTCAACACAAAACCCGATGACATCCTCTGTTTGATGGCCCATGGAGATGCTTCCTTCTGGCCTAGCGCGGTTACGGACATATTTCTTTAGGACTCCCATGAACCTCTCAAAGGGGAACATATTGTGTAGAAATACGGGCCCCAAAATGATAATCTCGTCGACTAGATGAACTAGGACGTGTGTCATGATATTGAAGAAGGATGGTGGGAACACAAGCTCGAAACTGACAAGACATTGCGCCACATCACTCCTTAGCCTTGGTACGATTTCTGGATCGATCACCTTCTGAGAGATTGCATTGAGGAATGCACATAGCTTCACAATGGCTAATCGGACGTTTTCCGGTAGAAGCCCCCTCAATGCAACCGGAAGTAGTTGCGTCATAATCACATGGCAGTCATGAGACTTTAGGTTCTGGAACTTTTTCTCTGCCATATTTATTATTCCCTTTATATTCGACGAGAAGCCAGTCGGGACCTTCATACTGAGCAGGCATTCAAAGAAGATTTCTTTCTCTTCTTTCGTAAGAGCATAGCTGGCAGGACCTTCATACTGCTTCGGAGGGATGCCGTCTTTTTCGTGCAAACGTTGCAGGTCCTCCCGTGCCTCAGCTGTATCTTTTGTCTTTCCATACACGCCCAAGAAGCCTAGCAGGTTCACGCAAAGGTTCTTCGTCACGTGCATCACGTCGATTGAAGAGCGGACCTCTAGGTCTTTCCAGTAGGGTAGGTCCCAAAATATAGATTTCTTCTTCCACATGGGTGCGTGTCCCTCAGCGTCATTCGGAACAGCTAGTGTGCCGGGGCCCTTTCCAAAGATTGCGTGTAAATCATTGACCATAGCAAGTACGTGATCACCGGTACGCATGGCGGGATTCTTCCGGTGATCTGCCTCGCCTTTGAAATGCTTGCCTTTCTTTCGACATTGATGGTTGGTTGGAAGAAATCGATGATGGCCCAGGTACACATTCTTCCTGCACTTGTCCAGGTATATACTTTCAGTGTCATCTAAACAGTGCGTGCATGCGTGGTATCCTTTGTTTGTCTGTCCTGAAAGGTTACTGAGAGCGGGCCAATCGTTGATGGTCACGAACAGCAACGCCTTTAGGTCAAGTTCCTCCTGTCCTTGCTCATCCCACGCACGTACACCGTTCACTAGTAGATAAAGGGGATTTAGCCCCGGTTCATTTGGCCTTTTAGCCCCGGTTCTGGAACCGGGGCAACAGGGTCGGTACTAATGCTCTGACCCTTTAGTCCCGGTTCAATCCAGAACCGGGGCAAAAGGGTGTCCACGTGGCCTGTGCACCGAGTCCAGGCAGGAGGGGCTTTAGTCCCGGTTGGTGGTACCAACCGGGACCAAAAGGCATGCACGTGTCAGCATTTCTGTAGCTGTGGTTTTTGTTTTTTTTTTTGAAAGGGGAGGGGGGGTTTTAGGTTTTGGGGGTTAATTTAGGTGTTTGATATATTGTGTTAGCTAGCTAATTAATAGAGAGAAGTGTTCTCTCTTATGTCCGTGCTTTTGGTCGACGCTACATACTACACATACGTATATATATGGACTAGAGTCACGCTAGCTAGCTAGCTAGCTGCTAGCTATACTAAGCAAACGAAGGAACAGAAGATCTCGTATATATAATCAACATATATATATATGCATACAGAGAGAAGTAATAATATATATCGACCACCTCTCCTTCTCCGAGAGATTGGTCGAACAACAAGTTCTCGTATATCTATCGATCCGACACTACCGGGCACATATATACAATAATTATCTCTTACAAAAATAATCTCCTAACACATGGATGCAGGGTCCACATAGTATTCTCCGTCTTCAGCGATCACGTGTTCAAGGAAGAATGCCGCCAATTCCTCTTGAATTGCTCGCAGACGATCTGGTGTTAGGAGTTCATCCCGCATCCGAAACATCTAATTTGAAGTAGGGGGTCAATACATGAAATGATGCTATAAATTTGTGAATATTATTGATTGCTTACGCACTTTAAATTGTTCATCAGTGTAGCCCCGCTCACAGGTCGTGTGGCGGATGGACTCGCAAATGTAGTATCCACAATAATCATTCCCGGGTTCCTGCCACAACCACTTTACAAGAAATAGAGCTCAGTCAAACTGATAAGCAAGAATGCCAAATTGGTATTGATGAAACTAGCTAGCGCTTGAATCAAGATATAGGAGATGCGCGCGCGGAACATGCATACTATATATTACTTACTTTCGGGTATCTAAATTGTAGCTTCTTCGGCAGTCCCGGAGCTTTTTTGATGAATGTTTTCCAAGCCCTGCCAGACAAAGGAAACAATTAGTTGATATCAGAAATGAAGTTGCTGATATATATGCATGGTGGATAATATTGATCGATTTAACTTACCTGGCTAGCATTTGAGTCATGTCCGCATACTCCTCGGGATCTTTACGTTTAGAGTCGAAGACAGTTACTATTTCCTTCTCAAGCTTAATCTCTAAGAGAATATAGTGGAAGCTGCGCACGAATGCATGAGATCATTACATCACTATAAACTTGACTGATATATATAAGGGAAACCAAATATGCACAAGACATTAACACTCACTTGAAGTTGTAAGGAAAGAGTATTATATCTTTTTTTTCATTTACCACCAACGATCGTAGCAAGTTGGTCTCGGTATCGCCGGGACGCAATTTAACCTCGGTTGCATCTATGAGGTATGTGTTAATAAACCCAATATCACCAACTTGTCTTTTCTTCAATTCGACGATCTTCAATCTGCATAATATAGTGAGGATAATTATAAATACATGCAATGAAGATCAGCTATATAGAGAGACTTAATGACAGAAGTAGTACTACTTACAGACAGTAGCAGGTGATCGTTGTTTTATCGAGGGCCAATTGATTGAAAAATTGATAGAACTCCTCAAATGGAACAAGCAACAGCTCAATTCCAACGAGGTCATGCTCCGGTTTAACTCTCAAATACAAGTTATTCATCCCCCCAGACTCTCTGCAGATTTTCATGTACCAATCATGCAATCTTCGCATATTCGTTGATAGAGATCTTTCATTTTTGACGAGAGGCTTTTTGTACTCGTATCTTTCTATCTGCACGTCCATGAAATCATAGTGTACATCGTCGGACGCGTAATCTGCAAGATTGGTATAACCGGGCACCATCCTCGGATCATTAGCGACCATGTCGCTAGACACCTTGAGCGGGGGGCACGATTGGTTCGCTTGTTCGCCGAGCTGGGCAATTTGTTTCCCAGCTCGCCCTTCTGCTAACCTCTGATCACTTTTTGTACTTCCGGACCGCTTGGCATCTTGAAATGTCTTTTGAATAATGCGGTCATAGTTGCCCTTCGGCTTACTTTTCGCTGGTTGCTTCAGGGCAGCAAGAGTGCGCTTTGCTTTCACCGCATCTATCTTCTCCTCTGGAGGTGGATGTCTCTGTGCTTTCAACCCTTCAAAAAAGTCCTTCACTTCGCCTTCAGCGATCTTCGTGTTTTCCTCGTCGGACCTCTCGTACGACAACTTCTCTAGAGGCGTGAGAGAAGGACCGAATCTGCATCGCCTCCCGCCTCTGGCTGTACTGGTAGACGTCGCCGGACCAGACGAAGCGGCTGTCTTTTTTACTTGCTTAGGCGCCGGAGCAGGAGCAGCCGGAGCGGCGGCAGGTCTCTTCCGCCCTTGCTGATTAGGCGAAGGAGGAGCTGGCTGTCTGCTCGGGCGCGCCGGCGGCGAAGGAGGCGGAGTGCCGCCACGCGCCGGCGGCGAAGGAGGCGGTGTGCCGCCACGCGCCGGAGAAGGAGCCGGAGTGCCCTGATGGTCACTCGCCGGAGAAGGAGCCGGAGTGCCCTGATGGTCACTCGCCGGAGGAGGAGGCGGTAGAGGAGGCGGAGTGCCCTGACTCGTCGGAGGAGGAGGAGGAGGCGGAGGCGTCCAGTTCAGAATGTTGATTAGGTCCTTCCGCCATAGGCATGGAGTCTTCAGTGAAGAACCCAGCCGAGTCTCCCCTTCACCGGTAGGGTGGTCAAGCTGGAGCTCCTCAAATCCCTCCGTTATTTCGTCGACCATCACCCTAGCATATCCTTCTGGAATCGGCCGGCAGTGAAAAGTGTCGTCTGGTCCAGAAGGATAAACAGAGCCAGCAGCCGCCTTGACCTTCAGATTCATCCACTGTGCCATAAGGTGGCAATTTTGTGCCTCCGTGATAGCATCCACAGGATTCCTGGCAGTAGCCGTCAAGGCAAGCTCTGGCTGAAGCAGCTCGGTGGAAGCCACGCTGCTTCTCCGCTGAGATGGCGGGGTAGCTTCGGGGGAAGCTTCGGCAATTCTTTCCCGATCTGCCTCCCGTTCCTCTATCGCTTGTACTCTGGCCCGCAGCGCCTGGATTTCGGTCATCTCCATTTTCTTCCTCCTGTCGTGGCATTTGTAGCCTCCTGCGTCCGGAAACCCAGCACGCCACGGAAGGGAGCCTGGCGTGCCTCGTGTCCGTCCAGGGTGCTCAGGATTCCCGAGGGCCATTGTCAGCTCGTCGTTCTCTCTGTCGGGGATGAACGTCCCTGCATGCGCTGCTTTGATATACTGCCGCATCTTCCTGAGTGGTGTTTCCAATTGCTTGTCCGTCCAAATGCACCACCCTGTTACAGGGTCCAAGGATCCGCCAGCCCCGAAGAACCAAGTCCGGCAACGTTCTAGCCAGTGCATTGTCTCTGGTTCGATCCCTTTCTGAAGCAGATCATTCTCAGCCCTGGCCCACTTAGGCCGGGCTACGAGGTAGCCGCCCGACCCCGTGCGATGGTGATGCATCTTCTTTGCAGCATTTATCCGGTTTGTCTCCGACATCTTCTGACTCTTTTCCGACTTCTTATGGGCCACAAATGCGGGCCAGTCATCTTTGATCTTCTCATATATGCCCACGAATTCTGGAGTCGTTTCATCTTTGACAAACTTATTTAGTTTTTTCTTCCATGCCCTGAATTGGTCTGCCATCTTCGAAAGTGCATAAGACTTGATTAAGTCCTCTTTAACTGGCTTCGCCGGATCAACCTCTCGCGGTAGGACGAAGTTTGACTTCAGCTCAGTCCAAAGATCTTCTTTCTGCATATCAGTGACATAAGTCACCTGAGCGTCGTTTGCAGCCGGCTTTAACCATTGATGGATGCTGATCGGGATCTTGTCCCTAACCAGAACCCCGCACTGATTAACAAATGCGTTCTTTGTGCGGATGGGTGCAATCGGCTCGCCGGAGCGCGAGATTTCTGAGATCTCAAACTTTTCATCCGGCCTCAACTTTTTCTTCGCTCCTCGTCTCTTTACCGAAGATTTGCTCGATCCGGAGGGCTAGAAAAGGAACAAAGACGAGAGTTAATGAATGAATCAATTAACTAGTCAGCACATGCTTAACTAACATATATACCTCCTGGCCGGACTCGGTTCGGTCACCGAAGCCAGCATCACGGTCTCCTTCTTGCACCGGCATTGGGTCACCGGAGCCGTCCTCACGGTCTACTTCTTCCATGTGCATTGGGTCACCGAATTCATCAATATCATAGCCTAGATCTTCCAGCCGCAGCTCTTGTTCGACCTGCTCATCGGTGTCGTTGAGATACGACCTGACGGCATTTTGTCCGTGTGCGATTATGTCCATCAACATCGCTTCTTGTGCTAGGTCTCGGGTGTTGTCGTCCATTGTTTCTACAAATATTTACAACATGCCAATTATTATTCAAACATGACAGATGGATATATTAATGGCAAACGTAGAACTAGCTTCAACCCTCGACTGCTCGACGATCCACAAACCCTAGACCCCCTCATGTCACATTTTGTCTAGCTAGTGTCAAAGAATTCAACAAAACCAATACTTCATCATTAGGCAAAAGTAACAGTAGAATGATGGTACGAAGCTCTCCAAAGTTGTTTTGGAACGGAGTCCCAGATAAGATAATCCGTAACAAAAGACGGATTAACCTATCAGGAACTCCGTTCCAAAACATCTTTGCATAACTTCGTACCAACATGCCCCGGTTACTTCTGGCAAATGATGAAGTCATGGAATTATAGGAGCATACCACATCACCTTCGCAGGAACCCTCTTCCTGGCGGGCTCGCCATCAACATCACCAGGGTCATCTCGTCTGATCTTATACCGCAACGCACCGCATACCGGACATGCGTTCAGATCGTTGTATGCACCGCGGTAGAGGATGCAGTCATTAGGGCATGCATGTATCTTCTGCACCTCCAATCCTAGAGGGCATACGACCTTCTTTGCTGCGTATGTACTGTCGGGCAATTCGTTATCCTTCGGAAGCTTCTTCTTCAATATTTTCAGTAGCTTCTCAAATCCTTTGTCAGCCACAGCATTCTCTGCCTTCCACTGCAGCAATTCCAGTACGGTACCGAGCTTTGTGTTGCCATCTTCGCAATTGGGTTACAACCCTTTTTTGTGATCCTCTAACATGCGATCGAACTTCAGCTTCTCCTTTTGACTTTCGCATTGTGTCCTTGCATCGACAATGACCCGGCGAAGATCATCATTTGGTTCCTCTTGATCTTCAGCAGCTTCACCCGTTGCAGCATCATTGGGCACATCGTCTGGTTCCTCTTGATCTTCATCAGCTCCCCCCATTGCAGCATCACCGTATTCAGGGGGCACATAGTTGTCATCGTACTCTTCTTCTTCGCCGTCTTCCATCATAACCCCTATTTCTTCGTGCCTCGTCCAAACATTATAGTGTGGCATGAAACCCTTGTAAAGCAGGTGGGAGTGAAGGATTTTTCGGTTAGAGTAAGACATCGTATTCACACATTGAGTGCATGGACAACACATAAAACCATTCTGCTTGTTTGCCTCTGCCACATTTAGAAACTCACGCACGCCCTTAATGTACTCGGAGGTGTGTCTGTCACCGTACATCCATTGGCGGTTCATCTGCGTGCATTTATATATAATTAAGTGTGTCAAAAACCATTACAGAACATCATAAATAGATAATTAAGTGACCAAATGGATAAAAGTTCATCATCACATTAAAACCAAAGTACATACATATATAGTTCTCATCTAACAACATATATAGCTCTCCATACACATCTAAACTATGTAAAACATTTCAACGCGAAAACAAATGCTATCATAATCGCAACCAAGGTAACAATTGATCCAACGGCATAATGATACCAAGCCTCGGTATTAATGGCATATTTTCTAATCTTTTTAATCTTCAACCGCATTGCATCCATCTTGATCTTGTGATCATCGACGACATCCGCAACATGCAACTCCAATATCATCTTCTCGTCCACAATTTTTTTTATTTTTTCCTTCAAGAATTTGTTTTCTTCTTCAACTAAATTTAACCTCTCGACAATAGGTTCCATCTTGATCTTGTGATCATCGATAACTTCCGCAACATGCAACTCCAATTCCATCTTCTCCTCCTCCATTTTTTCCAATTTTTTCTTTAACGAAATGTTTTCCTCTTCAACTAAATTTGACCTCTCCACAAGAGGGTCGGTTGGAATTTCCGGTTCAACTACCTCCTAGACATAATAAAACATCTATGCATGTCAGGTTGGTCGGCATAACTATCATAAGCACTAAAACAAATAGTTATAAATTAAAGATAATATACCACATCCGAATCGTAGACCGGACGAGGGCCCACGTGGGCGGATATCAAAACCATCGCACTATATAATAACAAGCAATAATAAACGTAAGAAAATTAGACAAATATCTATCTAAAGCAATAATAAAAGTAAGAAAAGCATGGACATAACAAGAGGCTCACCACGGTGGTGCCGGTGACGAGATCGGCGGGGGCGATCGACGGCGGCGAAGACGGGGACGGGACGTGATGGACCGCTAAACCTAGACAAATCTCGAAGAAAATAGAGCTTCGAGAGGAGAAAAGCTTAACTAGTGTGGCTCGGGCATTCCACCGAACATGTTGTGTGCATAGGAGGTGAGCTAGAGCACCACTAACCCCTCTCCCCCTCGGCCAGAAAAAAAACAGAGCAGTGAGCTCTGCTCTTGAGTGAGGGGGTATATATAGGCAACTCACTGGTCCCGGTTGGTGCTACAAACCGGGGCTAAAGGGGTGCCTTTGGTCCCGGTTCATAAAACAAACCGGGACTAATAGTGGTGGGCCAGGAGCAAGAGCCATTGGTCCCGGTTTTTAGCTCCAACCGGGACCAATAGGTCCAGACGAACCGGGACCAATGGCCCACGTGGCCCGGCCGGCCCCCTGGGCTAACGAACCGGGTCCAGTACCCCTATTGGTCCCGGTTCTAGATTGAACCGGGGCTAATGGGCTGGACCAATGCCCTGTTTTCTACTAGTGGATGCTTAATCCGGAGAAATGTGCCTTTGGTGTCCCGGCTGGTAAGCTTTTGGGATTCCTGGTCTCGAACAGGGGAATAGAAGCCAACCCGGAGAAGATCAAGGCCATCACATCTTTGACAAAACCGGCTTGCATTAATGATGTTCAGCGCATAGCTGGCCGGATCACGGCGTTGAGCCGGTTTATCAGTCGCTTAGGAGAAAAGGCGATCCCGCTTTATCAAATGTTGAAGAAAACGGACCGGTTCATTTGGAGTGATGAAGCGAATACAGCGTTTGAGAATCTGAAACAGCAACTAGCGAAACCGCCGGTTTTAGCTGCTCCTATCGATAAAGAGCCTTTGCTGTTATATGTTGCGGCAAACACACGGGCAGTCAGCGTTGCGATTGTGGTTGAGCGCAAGGAAGCAGGGAAGGAACATCCGGTTCAGCGCCCGGTTTACTATGTGAGTGAAGTACTCATCGAGTCTAAGCAAAGATACCCTCATTGGCAGAAATTGGTATATGGGGTGTTCATGGCAAACCGGAAACTGAAGCATTATTTCCAAGGGCATCCAATAACTGTGGTTAGTTCAGCTCCGTTGGGAGATATAATCCAGAATAGAGAAGCAACAGGCAGAATAGCCAAGTGGGCCATTGAGCTCAGTCCGCATGAGTTGAAGTATGTACCACGTACTGCTATAAAATCTCAGGCACTGGTCGACTTCATCAATGACTGGACGGAATTACAGACTCCTGAGGAGAAGCCGGATCTTACTTATTGGACGATCCACTTCGACGGTTCAAAGCAGTTGGAGGGCTCGGGGGCCGGAGTTGTCTTAACTTCCCCCAGAGGTGATAAATTTTGTTATGTACTCCGGTTATTATTTCCTTGTACTAATAATGCAGCAGAATATGAGGCGCTGCTTCATGGGTTGAGATTGGCAAAAGAGATGAATTTGAGCCGGGTTAAGTGTCTGGGCGATTCAGACCTAGTGGCACAGCAAGTTTCGGGCAAGTGGGATTCAAGGGATCCCCTCATGGCGGCTTATCGACGAGAGGTTGAAGCGGTCGCAGGACATTTCAAAGGATATCAGGTGGAGCATATAGACCGGCGGAAGAACGAAGCAGCCGACGCTTTAAGCCGGCTAGGGTCGCAACGTAAACCGGTACCACCTAACACCTTTTTGGATGAATTGCACAATCCTTCGGTTCAAGTACCTTCAGAGAACGACCTAGCCGTTCCGGATCCAGAGGCACAGTTGGTTGCAGCAACCCATGTTATTCCGGATTGGACGTTACCCTATTTGGCATATTTAAGCCGAGGAGAGTTACCAGAGGACGAAGATGAAGCACGGCAGGTAATCCGGCGTTCCAAATCTATGACAATTGCCAACGGAGAGCTGCACCATCGTAGCACTTCTGGAGTATTTCAACGGTGTGTTTCAGCTGAGGAAGGTTGTGAGATTCTAAGGGAGATTCATGAAGGGGATTGTGGTCATCATGCCAGATCAAAATCTTTAGTGGCTAAAGCTTTCCGACATGGCTTTTATTGGTTAACCGCACATGCAGATGCGGCAGACCTGGTCCGCAAGTGTGACGCTTGTCAGAAGTTCTCAAAACGTGCCCTGGTTCCGGCACAAGAACTCCGAATGATACCAATAACTTGGCCTTTTGCAACTTGGGAGCTTGACATGGTTGGTCCTTTCAAGAGATCCCAAGATCAGAAAACTCATCTACTAGTAGCAGTAGACAAGTTTACGAAGTGGATTGAAGCGGAGCCTATAAGCAAGTGTGATGCGGCAACAGCAGTTAAGTTCATCAAAAAAGTAATATTCCGGTTTGGTTTTCCACACAGCATCATCACAGATAATGGCACCAACTTATCTCAGGGTGAGATGGAAGAATTCTGTCAACGAGAGCATATTCGTTTGGACGTATCTTCTGTGGCTCACCCCCAATCCAATGGCCAGGCAAAAAGGGCAAATCAGGAGATTTTGCGAGGAATCAAACCCAGGCTTATGACACCTTTGCAGAGAACCCCAGGGTGTTGGGTTGAAGAATTACCGTCTGTCCTTTGGAGCATTAACACTACACCCAACCGGTCTACAGGTTATACACCTTTTTTCATGGTTTACGGCGCAGAAGCAGTTCTTCCAAGTGACATACGCCATGATTCACCGAGGGTAGCGGCCTATGTGGAAGCCATTAATGAGGAATCAAGACAAGACAGTTTGGATCGGTTGGATGAAGAGCGTGATATAGCTATAGCACGGTCGGCGATTTATCAGCAAGATCTGCGCAGATATCACAGCCGCCGGATTAGAACCAGGACATTCCAGGAGGGTGACTTGGTACTTAGGCTTATCCAAGATCAAACAGATATGCACAAGCTATCCCCGCCATGGGAACGGCCCTTTGTGGTCAGCAAGAATTTACACAACGGGTCATATTATTTGGTGGACATTCGAGAACACAAGGATTCACGGACATCAGAAGAGGAGATGAAAAGGCCGTGGAACATTGCTCATCTACGGCCATACTACACTTGAGCCATGGGCTCCAATGTATCCTATGTATATATTATGAATAATGAATAAACCGGCACCCTCGGTAAACCGGGGGCTCAGCCTTTTTTCTATATATATAAATTTTGCGGCAAATAATCATATCAGTTTGTTATCAAGGATCAAATTACAATGTTGGCTGGTTTTAGAAACTAATTTTTGCAGGGTATGTGAAGGAGCGGTAGAACTCTCGGGAACAAGAGATTATATCCGGTTCAAGAAGAGAAAAACCCCATAAAAAGAAAAAACCTGCAGGGTTAGGAGGAACGTCAGAGGCCCCTGGGGACAGTCCGGTTTGCCCACGTCCCCATGATTGGCTATGTTACGATTTTTTGGGTTCCCTGAACAGTTGATACGCT
>LR738710.1:105172136-105228761 GCA_902687465.1 Secale cereale
CGGTTTGCCCACATCCCCATGATTGGCTATGTTACGATTTTTTTTGGGTTCCCTGAACAGTTGATACGCTCACGTTCAATGATGGCCCGGCCCCTGGGGACAGTCCGGTTTGCCCATGTCCCCATGATTGGCTATGTTACGATTTTTTGGGCTCCCTGAACAGTCGATACACTCACGTTCAATGATGACCCGGCCCCTTGGGACAGTCTGGTTTGCCCACGTCCCAATGATTGGCTATGTTTATAATTTTATCAGCCCTCTGAACAGTCGATACGCTCACGTTCAGTGATTGGCTAGGCTCCTTGGGACAGTAGGTTTGCCCACGTCCCATTGATTGGCCGGAACCTTGTTTTGAGCCTGGCAGCTCTTTGAAAAAGCCTCGACTACATGGTTTGATTTACAAGAATTGTGTGTTGCTTGATGCTTTTTGTGTTCCATAAAACCTTTTAAACCGAGTGGAACAGCTCCAGAAGTTGACCACCTATCTATAACATCATAAGTCTGGGTCATAAACACCAGTGAGAATTAAACCGGCGTGCATCATAACCCGGATCGACTTCATGATAAGCCGACAGGTTGGCAGTACACGATCAGGTACAAGTTACAAATTTCTGAACCAAGATGAGAAAGATTTATCAACAAGATGAACCGAAGAGTTTCAAGGGTTTATTAGAATTGATGAAGACCGATTAAGGTGATTCTAACATCCTGACCGGTTTAAGGTATTTTGGCTGCATAACAATTCAGGTATCACAGTTATTTTTTAAAAGATATGCTAATTAGATATATCAGGAGATCAAGTTAATCCGTCCAGTGGTAAGCCACTAGGACATGTTTTTTGATAATTTTTATGAACAGAGCAAGGCATCAGCATCAATCAACAAGTCAACGAACGAATATTTTATAAAGACCAAATGTCGGATCACAGCGCATTAAGTTTCAGCTAAACTTATTACAAGGCATAAAAAGCCAAATAGTTGGAAGCATTGTTTGACGGAATAGCAATCATGATTACAACAGTGGCATTCAAGATTATGCTTCTCCTTGCTGAGATGGTTGGCCACCGTCTTGTTCCGGAACGTCTTCCTCCTCGTGAAGCGGCGGGAAATCTGGCGCACGCCAATCAATCTTGGCCAAGGTACGGAAATATACTTCATCGTTGATAAGCTCAGCAGGATCAATATCAGGAGCAAAGGTGTGAGGACGAACCGGCGGAGTTAAGTTTACAATATCGTAAACCGGTCGATCCACTCGCTCGTTCTGCAGGTTGTATGATGGATGATATCGGGACAAGTCAGACTCCACCGCAATCTTGCTAGCGAGGGGACGCATTTCCTTTGTCAGAGCATAAAGATCCTTTTCATTAAACATTGAACCGTCTTCCTTGGTATCAGGAAATCCGGTTAACACTTCTTCCGGATCAATGTCCGGGACCCAAGCTTTAGCCCTTGTAAGGGCCAGAAGAGCACCTCCTCGAGCAGCCGATTTCTTAACCTCTTCAAGACGGGCCGGCAGAATGGACAAACTGTTCAAAGTATCCTTGATGGTTGAAGGAGCCGGTTTACCAAAGGAAGTAGCACTGATAATCCTTTGTGCTCGAGAGTATAATTGTTCAACCAAGGTATAGCAGGCCTTCAGTTTCTTCCGTACATCATCCCCAAGATGGGAGACACGGCGTCCTACATACAACAATAAAAGTTAAACCGGCGTAGGTCACAGGTTGCAAAGATAAAAGACAGAAGTTCAGGCTATGCTTACCAAAGATAGCAGAAGTCATCAAATCAATTTGGCGCTTTAACCCGGTCAATTCTTCAGTAACCGGGTTAAGTGCTCCTTCGGCATCCTGAACACGTTTCTCAAGATCTTTTTTCTGGACTTCAAAAGTAGTCCGCTCCTCATCAAAGAACCTCTTCAAGTCTTCAGCAGTCTTTAAACTCACTTGGAGTTCTTTCTTAGCCTTTGAAGCGGCTGACTCAGTCTCTATAAGCCGGCTTCGAAGTTCACTGATTTCCAGAGCATTCCGGTTCAGCTCAGCCTGTACACAAAAGTTCAAAAGCAAGGTTAGAAATTACAAGTCTCAAGCACACAACCAAGTTGTCTACTTGACACTTGGGGGCTAATGGCAGTTGAAGTAATACAGCAAAGCCAATTTGAAAATACAAGTCTCAAGCACACAACCAAGTTGTATACTTGACACTTGGGGGCTAATGGCAGTTGAAGCAATGCACCACAGACAATTGGAAATTACAAGTATCAACTACATAACCAAGTTATCTACTTGATACTTGGGGGCTAATGTATGGATCAGCAGTTCAAAACTACAAAGTTCCGGATTACCTTCAATAAAGCAGATAAACCGGAACTTGGGGGCTGCTATAAGATAAAGATGCGTCAAAAAAGCAAAGTCAGAAGAGGAAAACTTACTTCATATTTTTCTCTCATCAGGTTTACTAGGCTGGCTTCATAATCCCGGCTGCTGTGGAGCCGGTTCAAATATCCGGAATAGATATCTTGAGCACTCATACTCGAAAGACTGGATATATCAGTACTCCACTTCCCCTTTTCCTGAGTTATCTTTTCCGCTTTAGCTGTATGTTTTGCTAAAATGGTGGGTTCTGCTGGCGCAACATAAGCAGTGCCAGTAACCACGACATCAGGGGAAGTGGGTGCATTGGGAGGAGTAACTTCAACTTGAGCCGGATCAGGAGACGCCGGGTTAACTTGAGGAGAATTAACCCGGGCCGGACTTGGTGGGTCTTGGACATCTTCAGCGGCAGGAGTTTCAAGAGCGGGTTTGTCAACCGGAGCGGCAGGAGTACCTTCAGGAGGAACAGCTGTAGACGGATCAATCACCGGTTCATCAGCAGAAGGATCAGTAACAGGCTTATTCGCCTTGGCTCTTTTGCTAGGTTTCGGTTTGCTGGAAAAACAAGCAAAATAAGTTAGCATTATAAAGGAAGGGGGTGTCATAAACCGGAAGAGGTGAAGAGAATTACCCCGGGACGGTCTTCAAAGGAGGAAGCTGTGTAGCGGTCGATTCACCGGAAGAAGACAGTGGAGTTTCCTGATAGTCAGGATCAGACGGTTTAAGTGGTTTTCGGATAAGTCCGGCCTTGGGATGAAGAAGGGTCGGAGAGAGTATCACCTCAGCTCGGCGCTTTCGAACCGGAGTTAATGAGATTCCAGAGGACTCCACTGCCAAGCCACTATGGCGAGTGGTCCGGCGCAAAGCTTCGTGCTGTTGCTTCTTCAAAGTAAAATTAGGATCCAACTTAGCATAAGGGTGAGAAAATTGATATTTTCTGACAGTCCGACGGCTTTTTTGAGGAGGAGGTTCTGAATCAGAAGAAATAAGGGTTACCTCAATCTCAGCCGGGTTATCACCTTCAAGTGGTTCCTGTGAAAGGGTATCATTAGATATGTTAACAAGTACATAAAAGCAAAACTTAAACCGGAGTAAGGCATACCTCGGAGTCCGGATCATCATCCTCAGAAGGAGAACCAGCATCAACGGCTGCTTTCCTCTTCTTGTTTGCAGGGGTTTTTCGGCGAGCCTGCTTTACAGTTTTTTCCTGAGGTTTTCTCCTCCAGAAGGGGACTTCAGCCTAAATGAAAAAAGTAAAGGCAAGTGAAAGATGGTGCAAAGAGGACGGTTTATGAAGTACAAGTTAAAGACAAACTTACTTCAGGCAGCTTATTCTTCTTAAAGTATGGGGCCAAACCAACTTTAGAGCAATCTGTTAAAGCAGGATTGACAATCTTCTTGGCTGACTCAATTACTTCCGATTCAGAAAGCTTCTCCTTAGAAAACCTCTGAGGATCATCCGGTTTACCGGAGTACTTACACATCAGCTCAGGGCGCCGGCTTAAGGGAAGGATGCTCCAAGATAGCCAGCAGCGAAGGAAATCAGTGCCAATCAGACCATTTGCCATGAAAGCTCTCAGCTTGGAGAGCTGTGGTGAAAACTGGATCCGTTCAGCAGCACTTAACCGTTGTGGCAAGGGGTGATTCGCCGGGATACGAGTTTCACGATAACCCGGCAAAGGATTTTCACCTTCAGGAGATGTGTCTATACAATAAAACCAGGACTTGTTCCAGTCCTTAGGGTGAGTGTGTAAGGAGGCGTGAGGAAAAACTGCATCCCTCCTTTTCTGAATGCTAATCCCACCAAGCTCCTGGTGAGGCCCGCTGGTGAATTCAGTGCGCCGGTTTGCATGGAAGAAATCCCGGAATAAATCAACTGAAGGCTCTTCTTGCAGATACACTTCAGAAAATACTTGGAAATCGCAATGTTGGAAACAGAGTTTGGTCCGATGTCCTGTGGGTGCAGCTGGAAGGTGGCAAGAACATCCCGGAAAAATTTTGAACCGGGGGGAGAGAAGCCTCTGGAGATATGGTCCAGAAATACGATGACTTCCCCGGATCTAGGAGTAGGAGGGCACTCATTACCCGGAGCACGCCATTTTAGCTCAGCCCAAGGGCCTAAGGTGCCGATGCTCGACAGCTTGACTAAGTCTTCCTCAGTCACGACAGAACGGACCCAATCGCACGAAACATACTGCTTAGCCATTTGAACAAAGTACTGAAGAAGAGAAAGTACAGAGACGGATTATGAACGTATAATGATCCGGGATCTATTCATGTTATACAATGGTTAAAACGGAGAACTAGCTGGCAAGGTTAAACCGGCAATCATAAAACAAGTTATATCATTTCCGGTTTAAATGGCAGTTGAAGAGGAACAGTTTAATCGTCGCATCAGTTTATATCATTTCCGGTTTATGGCATGACAATTTAAACCGGGACATACTTAGCGAATCTACCGAGGAGAAAAACAGGTTTATAAATAACTGCTAAGGGGGAAAGATCTGAGTATGCTGAGGAAAAGAAACTGATCTACAGCGGAGTAATAATTGCTAAAGGGGAAAGCTACGCAGACTTCATACCAAAAGGATGAGTTTACATGTTAGACAGGTGCAATAAAGATTTGACGCATCTACAGCGGAGTAAAAATGGAAGAAGATCGATAAATAAGACTATTACGAGTCACAGGTTCAAAGAACAAACAATGCAAAGCTTGCTGAGAGCTCTAATGGCAGAAGGATAAATCTACAGCGTTATGACGGTAAGATCTAATCTAATACTAAGCGGAAGATCTACTGTCTAGGGCCTAAACATCACAAGACTCCTATGAGAAACGTATCTACGAAGAGACAAAGCTTCATTGGAAGCCCTAAATGGCGGAAGAACACAGGCGAAGCAATGGCGGACACAGATCTACAGCGAGGAGGGTAAACGTACCAGGAACAGCGAGAATCGGCGGCGGAGAGAATCTGGTCAAGGCTCAGGTTGATGCAGCGGCCGGTCGAGGACTGGAGATCCGGCGGTCGTCGGCGGCGGTTTGAGCTCGAGCAGCAATGGAGGAGGAAGACGCAGGAAGAGGATGAAGGGAGAAGAAGATAACGAACGGAGCGGGGCAGTATTTATAGCCAGAGGTTAGGTCTGAAACGACAGGAGCGAGAATCGAGGAGACAGAAATCGGATAAAGATCCCGTGATGCCTCGATCTTCGGGATAACCCTTAAAATACGCTACACTACAGCTCACAGCGTTAAATGCGGAGATGATGTCATTGTCAGACTTTAATGATTTCGGAGGATGACGTCAGAGCCGGTTTACAAAAAGATGAAGACATAACAGAATTATATGAGACGACGGAGATTGATATGAACAAGTTCAAATCATTCTGGGGCCTAATGTCAGGGATATGGTTAGTAGGTATAAACCGGGTATTGTAAACCGGCTTAGTTATATTGTACTTGGTTTATTATTTTAGAGATTACGGCCCATGAGATTTCAGGGCCCATGTATAGAGATATGGTTTATAAACCGCCAAGAGATGTAACTTGAGAGATAAGAAAGAAAGGGGCAGAGACCGAGGCGGACACGATTATGAGCCGGCCTCGGGACTCTGTAAACCGGACCAGGCGTCACCTCTATATAAAGGGACGACCCGGTACCGGTTCAAGGACAAGAAACAATCAATCCGTCGAGACGCAGGCAAAGCGAATCCGCTCCCAGTAAACTGACGCCCAAGCAATACCAAACCAACTAGACGTAGGCTTTTACCTTCTCGAAGGGGCCGAACTAGTATAAATCCTTTGTGTCCCTTTGTGTGCCATGAATCCTTTCAAGCTAACCCGTGCGATGGTTCCATCATCAAGTCCGCTAAACCGGACATCTGCCGTGTTAATTCCACGACACGTCCCGAAACCCTCGAGGACGGAACCCTTTTTTGCGATCTCATCTCTGTTCCGCCGCCGCCGCGCTTCCAAGATCGGGAGCACCAGGAGATCTCTTCCCGGCACCCTGCCAGAGGGGAGGATCACCACCGGGAGCTTCTCCACCACCATGGACGCCTCCCGGATGAGTTGTGAGTATTCCCCCTTGGACCATGGGTCCATGACCAGTAGCTATGTGATGTTCTCCTCCCCTCTTTGTTCTTCATCGATTAGACCTCGTGAGCTGCCCTAAATGATCAAGGCACATATGTAATCTTTATGCTGTTGCTATGCTGAGTTTGCTGGGATTCGATGGATTATGAGATTATGTTCAGATTGTGTGTGAGTAATATATTTGATTCACCTCTTTTATATTTATGTTCTTGAGTAATTCTTGCATGTTCTCCATTGCTGTTTATTGCTTTGGCCAAGTAGTAGGTAGTAACTCCAAGAGGGAACGTAATGCTTGATTGTGGGTTCATGCCCCTCGATGACTAGTTTGAGTGACAGAAACATGAGTCTAGGGGATGTGCTGTTGCCACAAGGGGGAAAACAACGGTGCTTGTACTTGCGGGTGCAAGGATTGTTTACTTTACGCAAAGTTCTTTTAATGTAGTTGTCTGTTGCTTTGAGTTTACACTTTGGGTGGGACTCGCAACTTAATACCAGCGAGATGTTCTGGATAGATATCTCAAGGTGGATGATTAGTAGTAGATGCAGATGGATTTCGGTCTACTTGCCTTGGCGTACCGCCCATGCTTTTGAGCCTCTACCTTTCTGTACAGCATAGTTAGCATTGGTTTGCGCACATAATCCTGTCAATTGCCCAGCTGTAATTTGTGTACCTCACTTAGCTGTTTTATCGTCTTTTGGGAGAGAGACATCACTAGTGAACATCATGGGACCCCGGTCCATATTACCATCACTGATCACACCCGTTATTTACTTCCTGTTCTTATTTCCTAGTTGCAGTCATACCTATCACTATTATCTCTTGCGTTGATCCTTTGTAAACGACAAGGCCGGAGGGATTGACAACCTCTCTGTACTCGTTGGGAGCAAAGTTATTTGTATCTGTGTGCAGGTCCTGTCAAGCGAAAGTTTCTGGCGCTATTGACACCTTCTTGTCGACCCTCGGAGTCTCACGGGATTCGATCCTTGGTATCTTTGCCAAGGGAAATTTGCCGCTATGATACATCTCAAACCTTCCACTTGGGGTAACCAACAAGGGGCGAGAAGCCATCACCTCTTCCTGGGCCTTCTCGATGGCGGCCATCTTCATGATGAGTTCCATGTTGCGCTGGGCCAAATCTTCCTGAGAGGCTCTCTGCTCCTCGCGGGACTGGTGAAACCAGGCTTGCGCCTCAGCGACGCGTACATGGAAGTCCGCCGCCACCTTGTCCACCGCCGCCATTCTGGACTTAACCTTGTCCAAACGAGGGCGGTAGAGCGCCTGGAGCTTCCGGAAGTTGGCCCCCATGGCCCGGAAGAGCCTCTCCTCTTGGGAGCCGTCCCCGCCGGCGCTCGGTTCTTCAACAACCTCGAGCCCGGCGGCGGCGAACACCTCGCCGTCAAAAACTTCCTCCCCAGCGGGCGCCCGGGAGCTTGACGCCCCGGCAAGGTGGATGAAGAGGTTGTCGCTCACCTTCAGATACTTGCCGGGGCCCGGGGTCGCGGAAGAAGAGGGCTGGTCATCAGTTGCCTCCTCCTCGGTTGTGGCCTTGCCGGCCTCCCCGGCAGGCCCACCGCCGGCGCCCTCGGCAGCGTCCTTGGCGGCGTCCTCGGCAGTCTCGTCTACGGCGGCCCCGGCGGCGTCCTTGGCGGCCTCTCCGGCGGCAATCTCGTCGGCCTCCGCCGTGGCCTCCTCAGCAACCTCCTCGATGACGGCGTTGAAGGAAATATGCCCTAGAGGCAATAATAAAGATGTTATTTGTATTTTCTTATATCATGATAAATGTCTTTTATTCATGCTAGAATTGTATTATCCGGAAACCTAGTACATGTGTGGATACATAGACAAAACAGTATGTCCCTATTATGCCTCTACTAGACTAGCTCATTGATCAAAGATGGTTATGTTTCCTAGCCATAGACATGAGTTGTCATTTGATCAACGGGATCACATCATTAGAAGAATGATGTGATGGACTAGACCCATCCGTTAGCATAGCACTATGATCGTTTAGTTTTTCTGCTATTGCTTTCTTCATGACTTGTACATGTTCCTATGACTATGAGATTATGCAACTCCCGAATTCCGTAGGAACACCTTTTGTGCTATCAAACGTCACAACGTAACTGGGTGATCATAAAGATGCTCTACAGGTGTATCTGAAAGTATTCATGGTGTTGGCATAGATCAAGATTAGGATTTGTCATTCTGAGTGTCGGAGAGGTATCTCTGGGCCCTCCCGGTAACACACATCATAATAAGCCTTGCAAGCAAAAGACTTATGAGTTAGTCACGAGATGATGTGTTACGGAACGAGTAAAGAGACTTGCCGGTAACGAGATTGAACTAGGTATAGAGATACCGACGATCGAATCTCGATCAAGTAACATACCGATGACAAAAGGAACAACGTATGTTGTTATGCGGTTTGACCGATAAAGATCTTCGTAGAATATGTAGGAGCCAATATGAGCATCCAGGTTCCACTATTGGTTATTGACCGGAGATGAGTCTCGGTCATGTCTGCATAGTTCTCGAACCCGTATGGTCCGCACGCTTAATGTTTGATGACGATCGGTATTATGAGTTTATGAGTTTTGATGTACCGAAGGTAGTTCGGAGTCCCGGATGAGATCACGGACATGACGAGGAGTCTCGGAATGTCCGAGACATAAAGATTGATATATTGGAAGACTATATTCGGACACCGGAAGTGTTCTGGAAAGTTTCGGAATTTACCGGAGTGCCGGAGGGGTTACCGGAACCCCCCGGGGGAATGGTGGGCCCTGGTGGGCCATAGGGGAGAGAGAGAGGGCAGCAGCCAGGAGGTGGCGCGCCCCCTCCCTAGGAGGAGTCCGAATAGGACAAGGGGAGGGGGGCGCGGCCCCTCTTTCCCTCTCCCTCTCCCTTTCTTTCCTTCCCCCTTCTTCCTTCTTTGGTAGTTCCTACTAGGAATAGGATTGCAATCCTATTCCTAGTAGGATTGCACCCAAAGACACACAAGTTGAATTGTTCTAGCCGTATGCAGTGCCCCCCTCCACAGAAACACACCTCGGTCATACCGTTGCAGTGCTTAGGCGAAGCCCTGCGCTGGTGAATACATCATATCCGTCACCACGCCGTCGTGCTGACGAAACTCTCTCGTGAAGCTCAACTGGATCAAGAGCTCGTGGGACGTCATCAAGCTGAACGTGTGCTGAACGCGGAGGTGCCGTACGTTCGGTGCTTGATCGGTTGAATCGCGAAGAAGTTAGACTACATCAACCGCGTCACTTGACGCTTCCGCTTCCGGTCTATGAGGGTATGTAGACACACTCTTCCCTCTCGTTGCTATGCATCTGGTAGATAGATCCTGCGTGATCGTAGGAAAATTTTAAAATACTATGTTCCCCAACAGTGGTATCAGAGCCAGGTCTATGCGTAGATGATATGCACGAGTAGAACACAATGAGTTGTGGGCGATACTAGTCATACTGCTTACCAGCATGTCATACTTTGCTTGGGCGGTATTGTGAGATGAAGCGGTCCGGACCGACATTACGCGTACGCTTACACGAGACTGGTTTCACCGTTATGAGCACTCATTGCTTAAAGGTGACTGGCGGGTGTCTGTCTCTCTCACTTTAGCTGAATCAAGTGTGGCTACGCCCGGTCCTTGTGAAGGTTAAAACATCACATACATGACGAAACATCGTTGTGGTTTTGTATGCGTAGGTAAGAACGGTTCTTGCTAAGCACGTAGCAACCACGTAAAACTTGCAACAACAAAGTAGAGGACGTCTAACTTGTTTTTGCAGGGCATGTTGTGACGTGATATGGTCAAGACATGATGAATTATACGGTTTTGTATGAGATGATCATGTTTTGTAATGTTATCGGCAACTGGCAGGAGCCATATGGTTGTCGCTTTATTGTATGAAATGCAATCGCCATGTAATTGCTTTACTTTATCACTAAGAGGTAGCGATAGTCGTAGAAGCAATAGTTGGCGAGACGACAACGATGCTACAATGGAGATCAAGGTGTCGCGCCGGTGACGAAGGTGATCATGACGGTGCTTTGGAGATGGAGATCAAAAGCACAAGATGATGATGGCCATATCATGTCACATATTTTTGATTGCATGTGATGTTTATCTTATTATGCTTCTTATTTTGCTTAGAACGACGGTAGCATTATAAGATGATCCCTCACTAAATTTCAAGGTATAACTGTTCTCCCTGAGTATGCACCGTTGCGAAAGTTCATCGTGCCGAGACACCACGTGATGATCGGGTGTGATAAGCTCTACGTTCAAATACAACGGGTGTAAGCCAGTTTTACACACGCGGAATACTCGGGTTAAACTTGACGAGCCTAGCATATGCAGATATGGCCTCGGAACACTGGAGACCGAAAGGTCGAGCGTGAATCATATAGTAGATATGATCAACATAAGATGTTCACCATTGAAACTACTCCATCTCACGTGATGATCGGACATGATTTAGTTGATTTGGATCACGTGATCATTTAGATGACCGGAGGGATGTCTATCTAAGTGGGAGTTCTTTAATTAATATGATTAAATTGAACTTTAATTTATCATGAACTTAGTCCTTATAGTTTTTGCATATCTATGTTGTTGTAGATCAATGGCCCGTGCTACCGTTCCTTTGAATTTTAATGCATTCCTAGAGAAAGCTAAGTTGAAAGATGATGGTAGCAATTACACGGACTGGGTCCGTAACTTGAGGATTATCCTCATTGCTGCACAGAAGAATTATGTCCTTGAAGCACCGCTAGGTGACAAGCCCCCTCCCGCTAATGTAGACGCTTTGAACGTCTGGCAATCGCAGTCTGATGACTACACGATAGTTCAGTGTGCCATGCTTTACGGCTTAGAACCGGGACTTCAACGACGTTTTGAACGTCAGGGACCATATGAGATGTTCCAGGAGTTGAATTTAATATTTCAAGCAAATGCCCGGATTGAGAAATATGAGATTTCCAATAAGTTCTATAGCTGCAAGATGGAGGAGAATAGTTCTATCAGTGAACACTTGCTCAGAATGTCTGGGTACTACAATCATATGACTCAACTTGGTTGCAAAGTTGACGAGGATAGTGTTATTGATAGAGTTCTTCAATCACTGCCACCAAGCTATAAAGGCTTCGTGATGAACTATAATATGCAAGGGATGCAAAAGACAATTCCCGAGCTCTTCGCTATGCTTAAGGCTGCGGAGGTAGAACAAAAAGGAGCATCAAGTGTTGATGGTTAACAAGACCACTAGTTTCAAGAAAAAGGGCAAGGGAAAGAAGGGGAACTTCAAGAAGAATAGCAAGACAGTTGCTACTCCCACGAAGAAACCCAAGTCTGGAGCCAAGCCTGAAACTGAGTGCTTCTACCGCAAGGGGACTGGACACTGGAAGCGGAACTGCCCCAAGTATTTGGCGGATAAGAAGGATGGCAAGGTGAACAAAGGTATATGTGATATACATGTTATTGATGTGTACCTTACTAATGCTCGTAGTAGTACCTGGGTATTTGATACCGGTTCGGTTGCTAATATTTGTAACTTGAAACAGGGACTATGGATTAAACGAAGATTGTCTAAGGACGAGGTGACGATGCGCGTGGGAAATGGTTCCAAAGTCGATGTGATCGCCGTCGGCACGCTACCTCTACATCTACCTTCGGGATTAGTTTTAGACCTAAATAATTGTTGTTTGGTGCCAGCGTTGAGCATGAACATTATATCTGGATCTTGTTTGTTGCGAGACGGTTATTCATTTAAATCAGAGAATAATGGTTGTTCTATTTTTATGAATAATATCTTTTATGGTCATGCACCCTTGAAGAGTGGTCTATTCTTATGGGATCTCGATTGTAGTGATACACATATTCATAATATTGAAACCAAAAGATGCAAGGTTAATAATGATAGTGCAACTTATTTGTGGCACTGCCGTTTAGGTCATATTGGTGTAAAGCGCATGAAGAAACTCCATAGTGATGGACTTTTGGAATCACTTGATTATGAATCACTTGGTGCTTGCGAACCATGCCTCATGGGCAAAATGACTAAAACTCCGTTCTCCGGAACTATGGAGCGATCAACAGATTTGTTGGAAATTATACATACTGATGTATGTGGGCCAATGAGTGTTGAAACTCGCGGTGGGTATTGTTATTTTCTGACCTTCACTGATGATTTGAGCAGATATGGGTATATCTAGTTAATGAAGCACAAGTCTGAGACATTTGAAAAGTTCAAAGAATTTCAGAGTGAAGTAGAGAATCATCGTAACAAGAAAATAAAGTTTCTACGATCTGATCGTGCAGGAGAATATTTGAGTTACGAGTTTGGTCTTCATTTGAAATAATGTGGAATAGTTTCACAACTCACGCCACCCGGAATACCACAGCGTAATGGTGTGTCCGAACGTCGTAATCGTACTTTATTGGATATGGTGCGATCTATGATGTCTCTAACCGATTTACCACTATCGTTTTGGGGTTATGCTTTAGAGACAGCTGCATTCACGTTAAATAGGGCACCATCAAAATCCGTTGATACGACACCTTATGAACTATGGTTTGGCAAGAAACCAAAGTTGTCGTTTCTTAAAGTTTGGGGCTGCGATGCTGATGTGAAAAAGCTTCAACCTGATAAGCTCGAACCCAAGTCGGAGAAATGTGTCTTCATAGGATACCCAAAAGAGACTGTTGGGTACACCTTCTATCACAGATCCGAAGGCAAGATATTCGTTGCTAAGAATGGATCCTTTCTATAGAAAGAGTTTCTCTCGAAAGAAGTGAGTGGGAGGAAAGTAGAACTTGATGAGGTAATTGTACCTTCTCCTGAATTGGAAAGTAGTACATCACAGAAAATTGTTCCAGTGATTCCTACACCAATCAGTGAGGAAGTTAATGATGATGATCATGAAACTTCAGATCAAGTTTCTGCTGAACGTCGTAGATCAACCAGAGTACGTTCCGCACCAGAGTGGTACGACAACCCAGTTCTGGAAATCATGTTACTAGACCATGATGAACCTACGAACTATGAGGAAGCGATGATGAGCCCAGATTCCGCAAAATGGCTTGAGGCCATGAAATCTGAGATGGGATCCATGTATGAGAACAAAGTGTGGACTTTGATTGACTTGCCCGATGATCGGCAGGCCATCGAAAATAAATGGATCTTCAAGAGGAAGACCGACGCAGACGGTAATGCTACTGTTTACAAAGCTCGACTTGTTGCGAAAGGGTTTCGACAAGTTCAAGGAGTTGACTACGATGAGACTTTCTCACCTGTAGCGATGCTTAAGTCTGTCCGAATCATGTTAGCAATTACCACATTTTATGATTATGAAATCTGGCAGATGGATGTCAAAACTGCATTCCTGAATGGATATCTCAAAGAAGAGTTGTATATGATGCAACCAGAAGGTTTTGTCGATCTAAAAGGTGCTAACAAAGTATGCAAGCTCCAGCGATCCATCTATGGACTGGTGCAAGCATCTCGGAGTTGGAATATGCGCTTTGATGAGGTAATCAAAGCATATGGTTTTATACAGACTTTTGGAGAAGCCTGTATTTACAAGAAAGTGAGTGGGAGCTCTGTAGCATTTCTAATATTATATGTGGATGGCATATTATTGATTGGAAATGATATAGAATTTCTGGATAGCATAAAATGATACTTGAATAAGAGTTTTTCAATGAAAGACCTCGGTGAAGTTGCTTATATATTAGGCATCAAGATCTATAGAGATAGATCAAGACGCTTAATTGGACTTTCATAAAGCACATACCTTGATAAGATTTTGAAGAAGTTCAAAATGGATCAGTCAAAGAAAGGGTTCTTGCCTGTATTACAAGGTATAAAGTTGAGTAAGACTCAATGCCCGAGCACTACAGAAGATAGAGAGAAAATGAAAGTCATTCCCTATGCCTCAGCCATAGGATCTATCATGTATGCAATGCTGTGTACCAGACCTGATGTGTGCCTTGCTATAAGTCTAGCAGGGAGGTACCAAAGTAATCCAGGAGTGGATCACTGGACAGCGGTCAAGAACATCCTGAAATACCTGAAAAGGACTAAGGATATGTTTCTCGTGTATGGAGGTGACAAAGAGGTCGTCGTAAACGGTTACGTCGATTCTAGCTTTGACACTGATCCGGATGACTCTAAGTCACAAACCGGATATGTATTTTTATTGAACGGTGGAGCTGTCAGTTGGTGCAGTTCCAAGGAGAGCGTCATGGCGGGATCTACGTGTGAAGCGGAATACATAGCTGCTTCGGAAGCAGCAAATGAAGGAGTCTGGATGAAGGAGTTCATATCCGATCTAGGTGTAATACCTAGTGCATCGGGTCCAATGAAAATCTTTTGTGACAACACTGGAGCAATAGCCTTGGCGAAGGAATCCTGGTTTCACAAGAGAACAAAGCACATCAAAAGACGCTTCAATTCCATCCGCGATCTAGTCAAAGAAGGAGACATAGAGATTTGCAAAATACATACGGATCTGAACGTTGCAGACCCGTTGACTAAGCCTCTTCCACGGGCAAAACATGATCAGCACCAGGACTCCATGGGTGTGAGGATCATCACTTTGTAATCTAGATTATTGACTCTAGTTCAAGTGGGAGACTGAAGGAAATATGCCCTAGAGGCAATAATAAAGATGTTATTTGTATTTCCTTATATCATGATAAATGTCTTTTATTCATGCTAGAATTGTATTAACCGGAAACCTAGTACATGTGTGGATACATAGACAAAACAATATGTCCCTAGTATGGCTCTACTAGACTAGCTCATTGATCAAAGATGGTTATGTTTCCTAGCCATAGACATGAGTTGTCATTTGATCAACGGGATAACATCATTAGAAGAATGATGTGATGGACTAGACCCATCCGTTAGCATAACACTATGATCGTTTAGTTTTTCTGCTATTGCTTTCTTCATGACTTGTACATGTTCCTATGACTATGAGATTATGCAACTCCCGAATTCCATAGGAACACCTTGTGTGCTATCAAACATCACAACGTAACTGGTTGATCATAAAGATGCTCTACAGGTGTATCCGAAAGTATTCGTGGTGTTGGCATAGATCAAGATTAGGATTTGTCACCCCGAGTGTCGGAGAGGTATCTCTGGGCCCTCTCGGTAACACACATCATAATAAGCCTTGCAAGCAAAAGACTAATGAGTTAGTCACGAGATGATGTGTTACGGAACGAGTAAAGAGACTTGTCGGTAACGAGATTGAACTAGGTATAGAGATACCGACGATCGAATCTCGGGCAAGTAACATACCGATGACAAAAGGAACAACGTATGTTGTTATGCGGTTTGACCGATAAAGATCTTTGTAGAATATGTAGGAGCCAATATGAGCATCCAGGTTCCGCTATTGGTTATTGACCGGAGATGAGTCTCGGTCATGTCTGCATAGTTCTCGAACCCGTAGGGTCCGCACGCTTAACGTTTGATGACGATCGGTATTATGAGTTTATGAGTTTTGATGTACCGAAGGTAGTTCGGAGTCCCGGATGAGATCACGGACATGACGAGGAGTCTCGGAATGTCCGAGACATAAAGATTGATATATTGGAAGACTATATTCGGACACCGGAAGTGTTCTGGAAAGTTTCGGAATTTACCGGAGTGCCGGAGGGGTTACCGGAACCCCCCGGGGGAATGGTGGGCCCTGGTGGGCCATAGGGGAGAGAGAGGGCAGCAGCCAGGAGGTGGCGCGCCCCCTCCCTAGGAGGAGTTCGAATAGGACAAGGGGAGGGGGCGCGGCCCCTCTTTCCTTCTCCCTCTCCCTTTCTTTCCTTCCCCCTTCTTCCTTCTTTGGTAGTTCCTACTAGGAATAGGATTGCAATCCTATTCCTAGTAGGATTGCACCCGAAGACACACAAGTTGAATTGTTCTAGCCGTATGCGGTGCCCCCCTCCACAGAAACACACCTCGGTCATACCGTTGCAGTGCTTAGGTGAAGCCCTGCGCTGGTGAATACATCATATCCGTCACCACGCCGTCGTGCTGACGAAACTCTCCCGTGAAGCTCAACTGGATCAAGAGCTCATGGGACGTCATCAAGCTGAACGTGTGCTGAACGCAGTGGTGCCGTATGTTCGGTGCTTGATCGGTTGAATCGCGAAGAAGTTTGACTACATCAACCGCGTCACTTGACGCTTCCGCTTCCAGTCTACGAGGGTATATAGACACACTCTTCCCTCTCGTTGCTATGCATCTGGTAGATAGATCTTGCGTGATCGTAGGAAAATTTTAAAATACTACGTTCCCCAACAGGCGTCCACGTCCTCCACATCCATTGGAGGAGGGCCTGGGCCGTGACGGGGGAAATGAAGTCAAGAAAAAGCACAAGGGAAAGGCAAAGGCGAAAAGCGGGCAACTCACCAGCACCGGGCTGTGCAGCGGAAGTTCCCTCCCCGCCGGCGTCGGACGTCGGGGGCGGGCCACCAGCGCCCAAGTCCTCCTCCTCCTCCATGCATGTGGGCTCCATGCTTGGTGCCCTTGCCGGGGACGCCCCTCATGGCGGCGTGGTCGATGGGGGTGATGTGTCGGGAGTGGCCCCCTGCGGCTCCTCCTGTTGCTGCTCCCGTCCTACAGAACCGGCAAGGTCGACGCCTTCAGCATCAGACGCCTACTGCATGTCGAGCGAGAAAAGGTTGCCAGACTTACGCTGGGGGCTGTGCTGGGGGCAGCCGTCGGAGCTGCTCAACACCACCAGTGGTGTCTCCGTAGCCCCGGCTGGGGGCTGGTCGCTCGCTGAAGCCTTGGCCCTCTTCACCCTCTGGGCCAACGTCTCTGCATCCCTAAAGAAGTAAGAACAAAGTCAAGATGAGTGGCTCGATTAAGAGAGATGGGGGTGACAATGAAGAATACTTACTCGACGTCCATATCCTCCTCCACTGCCGTCTTCCTCTTCCTCTTCGGGCTGAGGGGCCCGAGGTCGAAGGGGAGCTCCACGTCGCCCTCCGAATCAATGTCTGCCGGGGGAGGCGAAGGAGGGAGCGGAGTTCGTGTAACACCCCAAAAATTTAATTACGTTTTCATTAAATAAAATTTGGCTAGAAATAAATTTTTGAAGTATATTAGGTTCTTTAATAATTTTCAGAGCCTTTTCTATTCCTGTCTTAGACAATCTTCTCTTCATATAGAATTTTTTTGAAAATAATTTTGTGGACTCTGGTTGTATCTTGGGTCATTTCATTATTTGTTTAATAACAGTAGAAATTATTTTCATAATAAAATTTGTCTCTAAATAATTCTTTTAATAGCTTTTGCAGTGTTTTATATGCTTCTGTTGCACTACAACCATTTCAAATAATTCTCTAAAAATTCCACCATAATTCTGAGAGGTCTTATGATGCCTATATGTCACTTTGGTGCAAAAACCCAACTTGATGTTTTGCAAAATTTGAGTGAATCATCCTCTTTTTCATTTCTGTCCATTTTCTAGGTTTCTACTGCAACCCCAATTTTCCTTGCTCTAAATTTTTTGATACTTGTCCACCTTATAGTCCTTCCAACTAAACTCTTAACTCCAAGAGATCAGACACATTTGAATTTTTGAAGTCCATCAAATACCTATCTATAGTTTCTGTCCAGAAACTAAATTCTTCAAAACTTGCACTATCAAGTTTTTCCTTTTGCCAAAATAACTCCACCATCACCTATATGATCTAAGGAGACACTACCCTACCAAGTATCACTTCCAACAAAGTTTCCTAGATGGCTCTATCATTCTGTCGAACACATTGAGTGCATGACCAAAACTTTCAACTTTCCAAACCACCATATGACACCTGCTCTTTTTGCCAAAATAACTTGTCTAGCATCCTTTCCATATCAGATAATACCACTCTGCCAAAAACCAGCTCCTTAGGACCATCCTAGGGTAACCTGGCATTGGGTCGAGCACCTGGTGTGCATGCCCAGAGCATGGCCAGGGCACGCGTTTTGCAGGCATTGGCATCGCCCTGTACCGCCCTCCCTGCTGCTGCTCTTGCACGCCAACCTTCCCAGGAAGCTTCACGGGCAAGCCACCACCTTCGCCGACACTTTCCCTTGGCCTCTAGCGCCGTCCACCGCCGACCAGAACGCCGCCCGACGAGTCCCGCCTCACCACGTCTCTCCCTGGGCCCCTCTCTCTTTATTGCCAACAGCTCGAGCTCATCCTCAGCGCACCGGTCGCACAAGAGACACACCGACCCCCGCTGCCCTCACCAACCTCGCCACCGGCCTCGGAGCGCCATCAATGGCCGCCGCCGCGGTCTGCCCGTGGACGGCGCCGTCCAAGTTACCTGGCACCTCTCGGAGGCCGCCAGCACGACCCTCCATTACTGCGGCCGGCCACCGTCCCCCACCGTCCCCCACCGACCATGCCAGCTACCCCAAGCGCCATCAATGGCGAGGTCCGCCGTGTCCGCTCTCTGGAAGCCTCGGGGCCGCGTCGCTGCTGCCTATATAAGGCCACCCGAGCTCTCTGCGGATCACCACCACCTCTCTCCCTCCCCTAAGCACCTCCTCGAACAGCAAAACGGCCGAGGAAGGTCCCCTTCCTCCTCTCCGGCACCCACGGCCGCCGTCACACTTCGGATGGTTTCGACGCCGTCCGGCCCCCTCCCTCCAAAACCTCTCCACCATGAGCCTATTTGGGCATCCACTGACCCATACCCACACTCATTTTAGCTCGGGAACCACCGTGGGCGAAACGCCCAATTCGTCTCCGCCGGAGACTCTCGGGGATCTTCGTCGCCGGCGAAATAGGGCCTCCCGCCGGCCATGCAGGCCACCGGCAGGACCGCCTCGGCCTCCTCAACCCAACGATGGGCTCGGCTCACCGTGGGGCGCCGTCGTTTGCCGGCGGCGAACGCCGGAGCTCGCCTCTGTCCTGTTCGGGCGCGCGCGAGAGATGGGAGACGAACCCGACAAGCGGGGCCCGCTGGTCAGCCCCTCCTCACCGCTCTGCTGGCACAGCTGAGCAGTTGGGCCCGGCCCAGTATCACCGCTGACTATATCGCGCTCAGGGCGACTCTCTGCCTTTCTCTTTTTCTTTTCCAGTGGTTTTCAAATATTTCCACAGGACCCATTTCAAATCCAAATCCATATATTCAGAATTCTGCAGGCTTCTAAAATCATTATTTATTTGTCTAAATTAAGTGAACATTTTTACTGTGCATAGTCTCTGTTTAATGAATTTAATATTGCTTTTAATCATGTTTTCCATCTTAGTAATTCCATAACTAATTCATATGAACTCTAAATAAATTGATTCTTTTTCTGATATTCCGTAAATATCACCTAGTTTATTTTAGTATTTGTTTCAAAAATATTTGAAATACTTTTAGTGCTGTTTGTGAATTATGTGGTGATTTAGATATTTTTGAAAATAGGAAATGGAGAGGAGATAATATTTTTCAAACTTGTGGAGTGCTCTCAATACTTCTGCATGATCAAGGCAAGCATCTTGAACACTTGATACGATGATAGCATGGTGAACTATTTGCTAGAATAATATAAACATGATTATGTTGAATTCAATTAAATTGCATATTGCTAGTAGTGCATGCAGGGTCATGGGCATATTTTCTCTTGCATACATTATACTCTAGTTGTGTTATGCATAAATTGTGAAAGTCCAGGGTTGTGCTCCTGTTTTGGACGTGCCGGTGGGCACGGGCCATATTTGACATGGTGGTGTCATGAGATATATGTGGAAGCAGGCAAGGGTTGTGGCCCCGTCCTGATGATATGGTTGAAAGAATAATTTTGTTGTGCTAACCATTGCAAGTATCATAAGCCTCCTGAGTCGGCCGTAGATCGAGTCTTGTTCCGGTAACCCCATACTTGTTTCGTGCTACCACTTGTCCCTGCCTCGGGTAAGGTATGGTTTAGTAAGTTGTTAACCTCTTTCCGTGCACACACCATACAGAGGGCCATGATGAGGGTTTCCAGGGCCCTGGACTAAATCCTGTCATCAGGTTAGGGGGCATGGGTGTTTCCGGCTGTTGTGATGCCGAGAGGGAGTGTACCCTTGTAATCCGCGCGTATGAATAGTGATCCCATGCTCATGGAGGTTGTAGCCTCTCCGACTTAGAGTTTTACTTAACTGTTGTTTTGGGTGACTCCTGGCAGCAGAAAAGTTAAGCTGGTGTGTGCTGGTTAGGTGTGTTTTCAACCCAAAGACCATAATGGGAATTAGTCAGTGTCACGATACTGACTAAAGAAATCCTATACTTGTGGGTAAAGAGTACACCCTCTGCAGAGATCATATCTATTCGAATAGCCGTGTCCGCGGTTAAGGATTACAGTCTGGGTTGGTCAAGTGTCGGTCTTAGAGTCGGTCTCCGGAGGAAATAATTTAAAATTGAGCATGGTTATTTTGCAGGATAATTATCGTTGCTACTGGTGTTACCATTAGTATATTTGATGATAAGATTATATTTGTGAACTAACCCCCTGCTCTTATTTTACTTTCCAGAGTGTCTCAGGGGCTGGCTAGTCTACCCCGGACATTCGTTTTTATTTTCAAGTCCTTTTGTGGTGTCCCTCGAGTGTCAGGCGGTTTATCACGCCACTACTCTTGTGGACACCCGACTGGCATTTCTTTTCAAGTCCTTTCGTGGCGTTGCCTGAGTTCTCGGATGGTATCGTCCGATTACTCTTTTAGACACCCGACTGGCATTTCTTTTCAAAACCGACCGTGGTGTCACTTGACATCCGACCGGCATTTCTTTTATATTTTATTGATACTAATATTTATTTTCTGCACTAATTATTATTCACCATGCCATGTTTTAATTCCTGTCAGCATGCACTTAATATAAGTCCATCATGAGCATATGCATATATTTTTAATTCATCATGACCATATATTTGTTTGCTGCATTTGTTATATCATTTGTCCATGATGTTTGCGAGTACATTCAAACGTACTCACAGGCTTGTCCCTGGCTATTTACTTGGCCAGGTTAGGGGTTCTACAAGGAGTACCACAGTGACGTCCGTGCGAAGCCTAGGAGTGCAGCCACGCGGGATAGGAGTTATCCGGGTCAGCTGTTCCTGTTGGAATGGAGCCCCATCGATGTAGAGATCCACAAGCCAATTCCTTCATCCACCACCGGAGTCATTGTTATATCAGTAGACCTTTATGGTCTTGTATCAAATTCTTGTAAATGCTTGGTAATCTGTAACAAGGATGTGTCCACCAGTAACAGCAATCCTGGGCTGGTGATGACACTAGGGGTTAATTTCTGGAATATTATGTTTCCGAAATCCGGCCCCGACAGCCTTGGTATCAGAGCCAGGCTGACCATTGGCTAATCCTATCTTAGCCTGGTCACTATCCCTAGGTTTCCACACCATCCACATCTTTTCCTGTCCACGGTCAAGTCTATCCCATCCGCAGTGGCAACCGACATCTTTTGATAGCCGGTGCCCAACCTATCAGTCTATCCATAGGCCGTGTGCCTGTGCCAACACCTGAGCTTTCCCATCCACAAGCGTGCGATGGAAGACTCGGCTGACTTATAAAGGAAGCCTTACCCCAAACTCAGCACATCACAGCCTCATATCCAACCACCAAGATGCCAGGCCCCCTCGTGCACAACGAGACCACCGCAGTCGAGCTTGAAGGCTTCGTAACCATCCTCGCCAACCTCACCCGTCGTGTCTTTGGCATCGCCGAGCCGCCGGAATATGTCGTGTACCAAGAGCACACGAGTAACTCCATCCATCACTTCTGGGCCACGGTGCACCTCTATGGGAGGGGCACCACATCAGAGCGTCCCTACCGATTCACCGGGAGGACGACCTCCGACGAACCCCAAGCCATCCAACTTGCAGCCCGAGAGGCTATAGTTCAACTTCGGCACCTGTCGCCGAGGGTTAACTGCCGCTCCTTCTACTACTACCCTAGCCGTGAAGGCTATGGTAGCCCGACCCAGGTCGCCACCGGAGACCATGAGTCGGATCCTGCCCTAGTGCATCTGGTGCGCTACCTGAGAGCGCAAGAGGCACTATTTGATCAGGTCACTCTTGACCTGATTGAGACCCGCAGGACGCTCGCTCTCCTAACCCCGGCAAGGAGCGAAGTCGCACCCGCCACCGACGCCCCGATAGTGCTGCTTGGAAGGCCGGTTGAGCCCCCAAGCTCTGACCATGTCACCTACCCGGGCAATGCCATCGCCTCACCCGGAAATCTCCGTCGTCTCTTGGAGGCCTACTCCAATGGGACGATGACCTCGACACCCCGCGAAGGCCACCACCGCTACTCCAGCCCTGTAGCTCCCCATCCTACCCCGGCCAGCTCCGACGCGGAAGCACCCGGAGAGGACTCGACATCCGCAAGACGCGCCCGGCTAGATACCAACCAGGTGGACTGAGTCCACCAGAATTGTTATCAAGCCCTAGTGGCTCGGTTTTTCCTTTAGTTCCGCAGTAGCTGGTGTGTGGCGAAGTGAGTTTGTAGACCCCCTGTGTGTCACCATCTAATAGTATGTGTGATCTGGCATGAATTGCTTGTTGAGTGGTTGCAGAGTAAATTCTAGACGTGACCCCTCACCGACACGCACAGTAACATGTCACTTTCCTTTTGGGGATTGAGGGCTGAGACTTTGACTCAGACAGCCCCGCGCCGGAGTCGGTGTCTCGGTCGTACCGGCACCACTTCATGTTTCATGACCCAGGCTCTCTATAAGAGGCCACGCTCATTTTTCCACACCAGCAACCATCAGTATCAAGCACTGCCTTTTTCATTCATCCACCCATGTCTCACCCCGGAGCTTATCTGAGGACCCCCGATGCAAGACCTGGTAGTTTTGTTATGTTATTGTGGGATTTTACCCGCAATACTCTTGGCTCCACCCATCCACCCCGGTATGAGCTATTCAAATCGAGAATCACTCCCGATCTCTCGAAATACTGGGCAGCTATACATATTCCACCAGCAGATTTAAACCAAGGCCCTCCCTATGTGATTTTCATCGGGAGATCCATGCCAACGCCAGGCATGGCCATTGAGTCTGCTGCGTATGAAGCAGTCACCCGTCTTCGATTTGCGGTACCTTGTGCCAGCACAAGGGAATACTGCTATTTCCCAAGCCGCGCTGCTTTTGGAGCAGAAGCTACGTTCCGCTGTGGACGTGCGGAGAGCGATCCAGCCCTGGTCTATCTCATTCAGTATGTGATGGCCCAGGAGCGTTTCACCCAGCAAATACTGGAGTATCTCCACTACCTTGCTGTTCTGAATCCCCGGATCGCCATTGGCGGACCCCCTCTGCCAACTCAGGAGGGACACGTTCTTCGTTTGCTCCCTCAACTTCCTCCACTCCCTCCGGAAGAAGAAGGATGTGTTCCAACACCGGGAAGCTTTCCGCTTGACCCCGTAGGTCCCGCTTTCGGACCGTAGACGGTCGTGAATGCGTTTGCGTAGTGTGTAGAGCTTGTTTGCATGTTGTGATCTTGTTTTGATTGTACGTCAGGAATGTATTGCCCTGTTTGTATTTTGCATATGAGGATTTTGTTTGTATGGTATGCTTTTTAATTCTTCCGCCCTTAACAAATCTCGAGGATGAGATTTTTTTCTTAAGGGGGGTAGAGTTTGTAACACCCCAAAAATTTAATTACGTTTTCATTAAATAAAATTTGGCTAGAAATAAAATTTTGAAGTATATTAGGTTCTTTAATAATTTTCAGAGCCTTTTCTATTCCTGTCTTAGACAATCTTCTCTTCATATAGAAATTTTTTGAAAATAATTTTGTGGACTCTGGTTGTATCTTGGGTCATTTCATTATTTGTTTAATAACAGTAGAAATTATTTTCATAATAAAATTTGTCTCTAAATAATTCTTTTAATAGCTTTTGTAGTGTTTTATATGCTTCTGTTGCACTACAACCATTTCAAATAATTCTCTAAAAATTCCACCATAATTCTGAGAGGTCTTATGATGCCTATATGTCACTTTGGTGCAAAAACCCAACTTGATGTTTTGCAAAATTTGAGTGAATCATCCTCTTTTTCATTTCTGTCCATTTTCTAGGTTTCTACTGCAACCCTAATTTTCCTTGCTCTAAAATTTTTGATACTTGTCCACCTTATAGTCCTTCCAACCAAACTCTTAACTCCAAGAGATCAGACACATTTGAATTTTTTAAGTCCATCAAATACCTATCTATAGTTTCTGTCCAGAATCTAAATTCTTCAAAACTTGCACTATCAAGTTTTTCCTTTTGCCAAAATAACTCCACCATCACCTATATGATCTAAGGAGACACTACCCTACGAAGTATCACTTCCAACAAAGTTTCCTAGATGGCTCTATCATTCTGTCGAACACATTGAGTGCATGACCAAAACTTTCAACTTTCCAAACCACCATATGACACCTGCTCTTTTTGCCAAAATAACTTGTCTAGCATCCTTTCCATATCAGATAATACCACTCTGCCAAAAACCAGCTCCTTAGGACCATCCTAGGGTAACCTGGCATTGGGTCGAGCACCTGGTGTGCATGCCCAGAGCATGGCCAGGGCACGCGTTTTGCAGGCATTGGCATCGCCCTGTACCGCCCTCCCTGCTGCTGCTCTTGCACGCCAACCTTCCCAAGAAGCTTCACGGGCAAGCCACCACCTTCGCCGACACTTTCCCTTGGCCTCTAGCGCCGTCCACCGCCGACCAGAACGCCGCCCGACGAGTCCCGCCTCACCACGTCTCTCCCTGGGCCCCTCTCTCTTTATTGCCAACAGCTCGAGCTCATCCTCAGCGCACCGGTCGCACAAGAGACACACCGACCCCCGCTGCCCTCACCAACCTCGCCACCGGCCTCGGAGCGCCATCAATGGCCGCCGCCGCGGTCTGCCCGTGGACGGCGCCGTCCAAGTTACCTGGCACCTCTCGGAGGCCGCCAGCACGACCCTCCATTACTGCGGCCGGCCACCGTCCCCCACCGTCCCCCACCGACCATGCCAGCTACCCCAAGCGCCATCAATGGCGAGGTCCGCCGTGTCCGCTCTCTGGAAGCCTCGGGGCCACGTCGCTGCTACCTATATAAGGCCACCTGAGCTCTCTGCGGATCACCACCACCTCTCTCCCTCCCCTAAGCACCTCCTCGAACAGCAAAACGGCCGAGAAAGGTCCCCTTCCTCCTCTCCGGCACCCACGGCCGCCGTCACACTTCGGATGGTTTCGACGCCGTCCGGCCCCCTCCCTCCAAAACCTCTCCACCATGAGCCTATTTGGGCATCCACTGACCCATACCCACACTCATTTTAGCTCGGGAACCACCGTGGGCGAAACGCCCAATTCGTCTCCGCCGGAGACTCTCGGGGATCTTCGTCGCCGGCGAAATAGGGCCTCCCGCCGGCCATGCAGGCCACCGGCAGGACCGCCTCGGCCTCCTCAACCCAACGATGGGCTCGGCTCACCGTGGGGCGCCGTCGTTTGCCGGCGGCGAACGCCGGAGCTCGCCTCTGTCCTGTTCGGGCGCGCGCGAGAGATGGGAGACGAACCCGACAAGCGGGGCCCGCTGGTCAGCCCCTCCTCACCGCTCTGCTGGCACAGCTGAGCAGTTGGGCCCGGCCCAGTATCACCGCTGACTATATCGCGCTCAGGGCGACTCTCTGCCTTTCTCTTTTTCTTTTCCAGTGGTTTTCAAATATTTCCACAGGACCCATTTCAAATCCAAATCCATATATTCAGAATTCTGCAGGCTTCTAAAATCATTATTTATTTGTCTAAATTAAGTGAACATTTTTACTGTGCATAGTCTCTGTTTAATGAATTTAATATTGCTTTTAATCATGTTTTCCATCTTAGTAATTCCATAACTAATTCATATGAACTCTAAATAAATTGATTCTTTTTCTGATATTCCGTAAATATTCCCTAGTTTATTTTAGTATTTGTTTCAAAAATATTTGAAATACTTTTAGTGCTGTTTGTGAATTATGTGGTGATTTAGATATTTTTGAAAATAGGAAATGGAGAGGAGATAATATTTTTCAAACTTGTGGAGTGCTCTCAATACTTCTGCATGATCAAGGCAAGCATCTTGAACACTTGATACGATGATAGCATGGTGAACTATTTGCTAGAATAATATAAACATGATTATGTTGAATTCAATTAAATTGCATATTGCTAGTAGTGCATGCAGGGTCATGGGCATATTTTCTCTTGCATACATTATACTCTAGTTGTGTTATGCATAAATTGTGAAAGTCCAGGGTTGTGCTCCTGTTTTGGACGTGCCGGTGGGCACGGGCCATATTTGACATGGTGGTGTCATGAGATATATGTGGAAGCAGGCAAGGGTTGTGGCCCCGTCCTGATGATATGGTTGAAAGAATAATTTTGTTGTGCTAACCATTGCAAGTATCATAAGCCTCCTGAGTCGGCCGTAGATCGAGTCTTGTTCCGGTAACCCCATACTTGTTTCGTGCTACCACTTGTCCCTGCCTCGGGTAAGGTATGGTTTAGTAAGTTGTTAACCTCTTTCCGTGCACACACCATACAGAGGGCCATGATGAGGGTTTCCAGGGCCCTGGACTAAATCCTGTCATCAGGTTAGGGGGCATGGGTGTTTCCGGCTGTTGTGATGCCGAGAGGGAGTGTACCCTTGTAATCCGCGCGTATGAATAGTGATCCCATGCTCATGGAGGTTGTAGCCTCTCCGACTTAGAGTTTTACTTAACTGTTGTTTTGGGTGACTCCTGGCAGCAGAAAAGTTAAGCTGGTGTGTGCTGGTTAGGTGTGTTTTCAACCCAAAGACCATAATGGGAATTAGTCAGTGTCACGATACTGACTAAAGAAATCCTATACTTGTGGGTAAAGAGTACACCCTCTGCAGAGATCATATCTATTCGAATAGCCGTGTCCGCGGTTAAGGATTACAGTCTGGGTTGGTCAAGTGTCGGTCTTAGAGTCGGTCTCCGGAGGAAATAATTTAAAATTGAGCATGGTTATTTTGCAGGATAATTATCGTTGCTACTGGTGTTACCATTAGTATATTTGATGATAAGATTATATTTGTGAACTAACCCCCTGCTCTTATTTTACTTTCCAGAGTGTCTCAGGGGCTGGCTAGTCTACCCCGGACATTCGTTTTTATTTTCAAGTCCTTTTGTGGCGTCCCTCGAGTGTCAGGCGGTTTATCACGCCACTACTCTTGTGGACACCCGACTGGCATTTCTTTTCAAGTCCTTTCGTGGCGTTGCCTGAGTTCTCGGATGGTATCGTCCGATTACTCTTTTAGACACCCGACTGGCATTTCTTTTCAAAACCGACCGTGGTGTCACTTGACATCCGACCGGCATTTCTTTTATATTTTATTGATACTAATATTTATTTTCTGCACTAATTATTATTCACCATGCCATGTTTTAATTCCTGTCAGCATGCACTTAATATAAGTCCATCATGAGCATATGCATATATTTTTAATTCATCATGACCATATATTTGTTTGCTGCATTTGTTATATCATTTGTCCATGATGTTTGCGAGTACATTCAAACGTACTCACAGGCTTGTCCCTGGCTATTTACTTGGCCAGGTTAGGGGTTCTACAAGGAGTACCACAGTGACGTCCGTGCGAAGCCTAGGAGTGCAGCCACGCGGGATAGGAGTTATCCGGGTCAGCTGTTCCTGTTGGAATGGAGCCCCATCGATGTAGAGATCCACAAGCCAATTCCTTCATCCACCACCGGAGTCATTGTTATATCAGTAGACCTTTATGGTCTTGTATCAAATTCTTGTAAATGCTTGGTAATCTGTAACAAGGATGTGTCCACCAGTAACAGCAATCCTGGGCTGGTGATGACACTAGGGGTTAATTTCTGGAATATTATGTTTCCGAAATCCGGCCCCGACAGTTCGTGCCCGGCTCGACGGAGAGGGAGCTGCTGCTTTCCTCTTCTCGACGACCTTCGTCGACCTCTTCGCCGCTGTGGCCCTCGTGAGGTGCCCGGACTCCTCCAGGGCCAATTGAGGCTGCGCAGTCTTGCCGGGCCGGACCGGCTCGCAGGAGCAGGCCCGCCGCAAAACTCGCCCTCTTCCCCTGGTTGACGCCAGGCTGGCCACCACATCCTCCGACGACGATGATTCGTCGGCCGCGTCCTCGACCAATGGGGCCCAGGTGCTGGTCCTGCTAGCTTCTCTGGCAGCCGCTGCCCACTGGGAGAACTCCTCCTCCTCCGCAGCTGCGGCGTCCTGGTCCACCATACCTCCGGCGCTGCCGGCCTCCTTGATGAGCTGTGCCTCCTTCGCCCTGGCGGCGATGTAGTCCAGCTCCTCCGGGGTGGTATCCCTGACGAGCCACTGCTCGGCGTCGGGGTTGACGCACAGCTCGACCAGGGAATCGAAGAACTGCTGCACGACCTCGTCCTCCGGCTCCTGCCAGCTCGGGACGGGGCCGTGCGCGCTGCACTCCGGCATCATGGCGACGATTTCGGACTGGCGCGAATTGTTGCACAGCGGGATCACTCCCGCTCGCAACTTGAAGAGCTGCCCCTTGACGGCCTTGCCAGCCTTGGCGGCGGCCTTCGCAGCCTTGCCGGTCCGCTCGACCTCGCCGCCGAGGCTCACATCCAGCTGGAAGAGCCGCTGACAGAAATGGGCATGTCCCATCACTGTAAAGTTGTGCTTGAGGCCAGTGTGGAGCCGCATGACGTCGGCCGGGTTCCTAAAGAGCTAGGCCGGCCTCCCCTTTTGGTGCAGCGGAGCGATCCGACGGTGGATGAAATCCGCCCCGATCATCTCGAGGGTGAGTCCGGCTTGGACAAGCCGGGTGATCCTGGTGACAGTAACGGCGAGCTTCCTGTCGGCAGCGTCGACATTGCTCCACTCGCTGTTGCGGACCGGCGGCACCCGACGGACCTTGCAGAACGTGGGCGGCTCGTCCTCCTCGATCTAGCACCACTGGCCGCGCCACTCGTCCCACCTCTCTTTCACGGCGCCCTCCGGGTACACCACCTTGAGACTCGGAATCCAAGCAATGCCTCTAGAGACCGAGCCCCCCGGCTGGATCCGAGGGATGAAGTAGTGGCGGAAGAGCGCCGTGTTGGGCTGCACTCCGACAAAGCCCTCGCAGAAGTGCGCGAAGAAGGCCATGCATTCCACCGCATTTGGGGTGAAATCCAAAAGACGGAAGCCAAAAGTGTGCACGATGTCGCAGAAGAAATCGGAGAAGGGAGGACACAACCCGCAGGAGAAATAATCAACGAAGAAGGGATACCAATTTGAGCTGGGCGGAGCGCAGGCGGCCAGTACGACGCGCGTCGCCGGATGGCCCACGCCCTTCGCCCGATCCCCCATCTCCGCCCCCCAAAGGGGTTTGAAGACGGCCCGAAGCTCGAAGACGTCGACCGACGACGGGATGAAGATGGCGGCCTTTGTCCGATCCCTCGTGAATGCGCCCTCCGGCGGCGCCGAAGGCCCGTCACCCTTGGCTGCCCCTTTGCCCTCGGCAGGTTTGGACGCCATGGCGGCTGAATGGGAAGGCTGAGGGGAGGGATGGCAAAGCAACGGCGGCGGACGACGACGAAGGCTTCGGAAGGAAGGAAGCAAGGGAACAACGGCTCTGAGATTGGAAGGGGCGCGAGGAAAGTGGAGGAAGTGAGCAGCGCGCTCGCGGTTATCCCTTTTTATGGGGAAGGCGCGGGCCGCCTCCTTTCACATTTACTGCGACATGATGCATGCGTGCGGAAACTGCCCCCACGCATGCTGCCCACGTCACGCACGCCCCTCCACCCCGCGCCGCTCACGCGGGCCATGGGAGGCGCAGTGCGCAAATTTTTTACCACGGTGAGAATCACCCCGCCTGCCCGCGCACCGTTCTGGGCCTGGCCCACCAACGTGTCGCGCTTATGTGTGGCCCAGGCCCGGGGGCTCTGATGGCTTCTCGCCCCTCGTTGGTTACCCCAAGTGGAAGGTTGAGATGTAGCGTAGCGGCAAATTTCCCTTGGCAAAGATACCAAGGATCGAATCCCGTGAGACTCCGAGGGTCGACAAGTAGGTGTCAATGGCGCCAGAAACTTAGCGGTTGACGGGACCTGCACACAGATATAGATAACTTTGCTCCCAACGAGTACAGAGAGGTTGTCAATCGCTCCGGCCTTGTTGTTTACAAAGGATCAAACACAAGAGATAATGATGATAGCTATGACTGCAACTAGGAAATAAAAACATGAAGTAAATAGAAGGTGTGATCAGCGGTGGTAATATGGACCGGGGTCCCATGATGTTTTGATGGCCTGGCTTATTAGGGATGATAGACTACTCATATCAATAAGGAATTCCTTCTTTTCCGGGAGCCCATTCGGATAGAACTCCAAAGTTAAGCGTGCTCAGCTTGGAGTAGTTTCAGGATGGGTGACCGACCGGGAAGTTGCTCCCGGGTGCGCACGAGTGAGGACAAAGTGCGCAGAAAAGACTAGTATTGATATGTGAGGCCAGTCTAGATCCCGCCAGGAGTAACGACCACCGGCGGGTGTGTCCGGGGCGTTATAAGTTGGTATCAGAGCCGACCCTCGCGGTTACACGGATGTTTGTGGACAGTTTGCAGTCATGTTATGCATGACGTTTGTGACCCGTCGTGGCACACGGCATGGCACATGTGCTGTCCTGGAAGCACAGACGTTTGTGCCAAGAGGGAACGTTCCTGTGGCCCGACGAGGACGTCGGTTCCTCTGAGTGAGGGTGTATGTGATGGCCTGGCTTATTAGGGATGATAGACTACTCATATCAATAAGGAAGTCCTTCTTTTCCGGGAGCCCATTCGGATAGAACTCCAAAGTTAAGCATGCTCTGCTTGGAGTAGTTTCAGGATGGGTGACCGACCGGGAAGTTGCTCCCGGGTGCGCACGAGTGAGGACAAAGTGCGCAGAAAAGACTAGTATTGATATGTGAGGCCAGTCTAGATCCCGCCAGGAGTAACGACCACCGGCGGGTGTGTCCGGGGCGTTACAGATGTTCACTAGTGATATCTCTCTCCCAAAAGACGATAAAACAGCAAAGCGAGGTAAACAAATTACAGCTGGGCAATTGACAGTATTATGTGCGCAAACCAATGCTAACTATGCTGCAAAGAAAGGTAGAGGCTCAAAAGCATGGGCGGTACGCCAAGGCAAGTAGACCAAAATCCATCTGCATCTACTACTAATCATCCACCTTGAGATATCTATCCAGAACATCTCGCTGGTATTAAGTTGCGAATCCCACCCAAAGTGTAAACTCAAAGCAACAGACAACTGCATTAAAAGAACTTTGCGTAAAGTAAACAATCCTTGCACCCGCAAGTACAAGCACCGTTGTTTTCTCCCTTGTGGAAACAACACATCCCCTAGACTCATGTTTCTGTCACTCAAGCTAGTCATCAGGGGGCATGAACCCACAATCAAGCATAACGCTCCCTCTTGGACTTACTACCTACTACTTGGCCAAAGCAATAAACAGCAACGGAGAACATGCAAGAATTACTCAAGAACAAAGATATAAAAGAGGTGAATCAAATATATTACTCAAACACAATCTGAACATAGTCTCATAATCCATCAGATCCCAGCAAACTCAGCAAAGCAACAGCAGAAAGATTACATATGTGCCTCGATCATGTAGGGCAGCTCACGAAGTCTAAACCATGAAGAGCAAAGAGGGGAGGAGAACATCACATAGCTACTGATCATGGACCCATGGTCCAAGGTGGACTACTCACGACTCATCCGGGAAGCGTCCATGGTGGTGGAGAAGCTCCCGGTGGTGGTTCTCCCCTCCGACAGGGTGCCGGGAAGAGTTCTCCTGATGCTCCCGATCTTGGAAGTGCTGCGGTGGCGGAACAGAGGCGAGATCGCGAAAAAGGGTTCTGTCCTCGATGGTTTCGGGACGAGAGGGATATATATGCGAAGGGGGGCAGCCAGAGGCGGAGCAGGGGCCCCAGGCGCCCCCCTGGCGCGGCCAGGGGTGGGGCCGCGCCAGGTAGCCGCCTGGGCCTCGCCTGGCTCCCCTCTGGCCCATCTTTGGTTCTTCGTGAAGCTTCCTGTACGCTGATTTTTTGCTGGAATTTTTGGAGCACTTTTAATATGGGGGAAACCTGAAATAGAAAAACAGCAGAAAATAGGAACTGGCACTGTGGTGCACTGAGTTAATAGGTTAGTCCAAATATGATCAAAAGTGCATGGAAGTGCATCAATATCATAGCAATATCACACAAAAGAAGCATGGAGCAAGCAGAAATTATAGATACGTTTTGGACGTATCAACATCCCCAAGCTTAATTCCTGCTCGTCCTCGAGTAGGTAAATGATAACAAGCATAATTTCTGTGGTGACATGCTATCAACCATATAAGAACTTTTAAGTAAAGCAATCAAGGCATGTAATTCAATTCAAGTCATAATGTGGGGACCCCGACTCGTAAGTCGTGATCACCGAATGCACGTGTACAGTGATCCCAGAGATCAATGCTCACTGAACACACAGAAGCTGAATAACAAGAGTCTTACATCCTTACATACCGTGTTACACAAATAGGACCATAATGGTCAAGCCTTGAGTATATCATCGCAGCGGAAAATCTTCAAAACAACTGGGACCCATGCCATCTGCCTTAACCCTACAGGCATTCTGACTGGGAAGCGTCCTAGCTCGCATGCTCGTCACCAAGAAATCTTCATCATACCCTGTTCTCTCCTGCCTGGCCAATAAAATAACCAGTGGCAAGCCAATGAGTACATTGAATGTACTCGCAAGCAACCCAAGTGTGATAACAGAATATTTATGCAAGGCTCTACTGCTAGGTTGGCAGTTTTGCGAAAAGCTAGTTTTTCATATGCAAGTATGATCAACATGTAACATGGATATGCATGTGTCTGTAACAAGTATCAGGAGGTCACAGACATCATTATCGAGAAAGAGTTGTAATCAACTCATGCTCAAGCTCATTGTGACTTCCTCACAATCACTTCATCAATACCTCTGAATCGTGTTGTTTCCCAGAAACTTATGGACATAGTCTAAGTAGCACCACCCAACTGCCCTTGACCACGGACACAGCTATTCGAATAGTTTGACACTCTGCAGAGGTTGTACACTTTACCCACAAGATCCGGGGAACTTCCGTGTCATCCACGACCCGCGGTACCTCAAGTACCCGGGGTAAGCACCCGGTCATTACCTTTCCTTAGGCGACACTAACATAGAGTCCACTCGTTGGCACACGGCCTTTGGGGTACAAACAATAGATCACGGGACTTGCCCTAATTCAATGTTCACGCGTACCCGAAGGGACCAACGGTGTGTCCGGTGCCCTGTAAAAACAGTCATGGCCGTCTATCCAAGAACGACCCCGTCCCGGGAAAGACCTCAAGTCCTCCCGTCACTAGTAATGCGGGCACCATGCTAGTATCGACCTAAGTAATCAATAAAGCCCCGTCCCATAAGGGGTAGTGTGGTTGCACATGCTTGGTTGGGACAGTAGTCACACATAAATCTAATCCATCTCTGTAAACAACACTTTCGTCAAGCCTCGGCACACTACTTCTTCACCAAGTAGTGCCCTAGCTCCTCATCAACTCCCAGGGGCATTAGTGGCACCCACTGGGTCATTTGCATGTATGTCAGACCACACTTGTTTCACTCAATGCATAACCCCGACCCATTTTGCGTAGCCAACCACTATAGCATACATCTATCTACTCCCACCCACATAACCCTCATAGGAAGGTAGGGTCATGTTTGATGCAAGTATCAATAGTAAGCAACAAGGGTAGCAACCAAAGTGGTTTCCACCTCAACATGATTCCGATGCATTGAATAATAAGGCTTTATGAGACATGCATAAAAAGGTATCTTGAACATGGTCAAAGGGCTGCTTGCCTTATTCTTCCGGGTCTTCAAAGCTTCTGGTCCATCTCCGATCACTCCGTTTATTACGTCAACTAACGATGGAAACAATCATAATAAGCAACACAATCAAAGCAACAATAAAACTGCTCTAAAAATAGGAGTTGGACTTTTCTAGGATACCTCTGGTCATATTAGGAATGACCAAGGTGGTTTCATAGGTGTTGGATCAATAGGTAGTTGGGAACATTTCAATATGATGGAACCAAAGGGTTTATGGATTTGGAAGAAGTATACAGAAACATTTTCTTGAATGATGAGCAAAGGTACCCATCATCAAGTCATGATTTTAGAAGCATTTAGGAGTTGGTTTCAATGGATTTGGATTTGAAATGAATTTCCTAGGATTTTCCAAAGCTGATAAATAGGAAGAAATGGCTCAATATTTGGTGGGGTACAGAAACTATTATTAAAAATGTTCCAAACCTAAGTTTGGACATGACAAGCATCTAGGAACTTGAATCACTGCATTTGGATAAAAAATGAGCTCTCTGTGATTTTCTAAAGTTAATCACAAAAAGTGGAAAATGGGCATTTGATAAATATTTGAATAGGAAAAGTTTCTGGAATAATGTGCATGTTGCACCATGTGATAGGGCATGATTTTAGAAGCTGCCAGAAATTTGAATCATGCCATTTGGAGTTCATATGAATATTTGGGGCATTATTGAAGTTGGCAGAATAAATAAAAAGGAAAAGAACAGGGGTTCGACCTTATACAGCGCTCTGGGCGAGGCCCAGTTAACCAACGCCCACTGGGCTCAGCCCAGTGGCTCAGCGGCGAGATGGAGGCGGTGACGTCGAAGGCGTAGTTACGGCGGGGCGCCACCACCGCAGGAAAACGCAGCCACCGAAATGCGCCTCCACTTATCGGGGAGGGGCCACCCGTCGGCTGCTTGCACCGGGCCGGTGGCGCTTACAGGCGGGGCCCGCCTGTCGGGTTCGTCGTCCTCCCCCTGCCCGACGCAGAGGAGAAGGCAGGGGCGACGCCGGCGCCGTTCCCCGGCGATCCTGTTCCTCCCCGGCGGCTTCCAGCACACCATCGGCTCCGGGGGACCGAGCCGAGTCCATCCAGGGGCCTCACGCTGGCTGGGGATGGCCGAGCCGTTAGTGGCTTCGACGCCGGCGGGCGGGGCTTCGGGCGACGGTTGGGCACGGCAAGACAGGCTCGGGGAGGAGAGGAGAATGTGCGGGGAGTACTGGCGGAGGTCCTGGCGTTGCACTGGAGCGAAGAGGGGGAGGGGAGGGCTTCCCACGACGCGAATCTGAGCGGTGGCCGGCGGCGGCACTCCGGCCATGGAGGAGGTAGGAGGCCACGGGAGGGAGGTTGGGGATGTCTGGGAGGTGCGCGGAGAAGAGGAGGATCCAGGAGAAGCAACGGGCGCTCGAGGGGAAGGCTTTATATAGGGCAGCCGCGGTGCACCGTGAGCATGGTCCAGGGCGCGCACGGGCGAGCTCGAGGAGAGAGAGGAGGAGGGCCGGAGAGGATAGGGCCGAACGTCCTGCCGTGTCCCAGACGTCGAGGCAACCTCGGGGACATGCTGGAGAGGCCCGAGGCTGTCGGGGCATTGGGATGGGGGGCGGCTATAGTGCGGGAGCGCACTGTAGCGCGCTCCAGAGCACGTCTTTGGCCGGCATGGTCGTGTCTATGCTTTCCAGGCCGTGTCCTCTAGTGTCTAGCCGTGTCCAAGGGGTAGAGGGAGTAGTAAAGAAAGGGGGAGGCAGTCTTGGATGCTCCAGGAGCCACTGGAGTGAGGAGGGAGGTGAGGGAGAGGGTGAATCTTGCTGTCCAGCAGTATAACTTGGGGTTTCTACCCCCTCCAATAATTGAGCTGAGGCCAAGGGAATGTTTCTGGGGTTAGATGTTGATCAGGGGAAGCTGTGGTAAGAATTTGGGGCAGAGGGAAATAGTAAAAGGGGTCCAAACACAGATTTTGGTAAATGAACAGAAGGTGTTTGATCTGTGTTTGGTCAAGCAAATGACATCCACTTGGCATGGGACTTAACAGGATCAAATGTCACATATAATTAGGCCCCTACACCAAATTTGAGCTCATTTGGGCAAAGTGGCCAATGTAACTTTGGTGAACCCTAGAAATGAACAGAAATGGTTTCACCATGTTGGAGTTAAGCAAATCATCTCCCCTTGATGCACCACTTGGTGTAGCATCATCATTTGGGGTTATGAACATGCCCACAAAGTTTGAGGCTCCAGATAAAAAGTTGACAATGTAAAGTTGTTCAAATTTGAATTTGAACAAAAGTGGTTTTGGGATTATCTGATCAAGTTGCTCTATTCCAAATCTTGTGCCATTTGGTCTAGATGCCTTATTAGGCCATTCTAGCATGTGCATCAAATTTGAGAGCATTTGGACAAGTTTGGCAATGTAGAGTTGCTCAAACTTCAAATATGGACATAATGGTTTTGAAGGGGTTTGAGGATGTTTCCTTGATCTCCAAGGCATGAGGCTTTGCAAGATCATCAAATAGGTCATATATGCCATGATAGAATTTCCCTGGAATTTTTGGAGAATATTTCCTTTGTAAATATTTCAAAAGCTTGAAATATCCAAAAAGTGTTTTGGAAGGATTTGTCCAATATTTTGAACATGACCATGTGTTGAAACTCTTATATATGGACAATATATGTCCTATGAGTCTCCCTGAATTTTGGCAAATATTTTTGAAATGTTTAAATAATTTTTCCCTATTAAAGACCATTTCTGGCCTTAAGAAAAAGCTTTTAAATAAAATATAAAAATAACTTTTAAAATCATACTTTTGTGGTTTCTGGGAGTCCTATATCTAATAAGATTCAAATAAACTTTTTGAAAGATTTTTCACACCCTAAATAAGGTACTTGCAGTGCAAACCTCAATCCAGGGGTTTTTGGAAAACTAATTTTTGAAAATACCATTTGGCCAAAATATTTTTATAACAAAATTCTATACTGGTCTATACACATGGCATGATCATTGGGAAAAGGTTTTGGGTCAAGGAGATGAAGTATAAGAGTTGGAGGATTTATTTGATTTTTAGAGCACTAGCAAACAACAGACAAGAGTCAAATCAAGCAAAGTCAAAAACACTCAAAAGTTTTTGCAAATCCACATTTTTATCATGAAAATAAGCTTGAGCAATGTGACATGAAAATCAGGGTGTGACAGACCTACCCCCCTTACAAGAATCTCGTCCCCGAGATTCCCAGACTAGGCGTGGAAAGAAAGGCGGAGTCTTGGATACGGGGTAGTCTTCACTTCTTCTTGTTGGTTCTGCTTCCGAGCGGTGCTCCTTGGAATCTTGAAGTGCTTGATGGTATGGCTTCTTGCTTGATGCCTTCCTTGATGGAGGTTGCTGAGGGGGTCTCTTGCATAGGTTAGGTTGGGTTAGCTGTCAAAGGCTCGGTGGTCGATGTCCTTGTGGGCATCGGGCTAGCTAGGAGGTAAGAAGCACTTCCAGAGTGGGGGCTCGTGGAAGATTTGGTGCACGGAGGGTATCTCAGGTGGTAGACCTAGCTGGGGAGCCGTCTTCCACATGACTTGCAGTGATCTCAAAGGGGTCCGATGAACCTTAGTGCGAGCTTCCCCTTGACGTGGAAACACTTGGTTCCCTTCAGAGGGATTACCTGCAGGTACATGTGGTCCCTGTCATGGAAACTTATGTTCCGACGGTGAGTGTCAGCATAGCTCTTTTGCCTTGACTTGGCTGCCTTCAAATGTTCTCTGACTAGTTGGACTTGCTCTTCCGCCGCGCGGAGAACATCCGGTCCAAATTCTAGTCCCTCTCCACTCTCTGACCAGTTGAGGGGTGTGCGACATCTGCGTCCGTACAACACCTCAAATGGTGCCATCTGAAGGCTCGACTGGTATCTGTTGTTATAGGAGAACTCGGCAAAAGAGGAGACAATCCTCCCACGTGGCTCCATTTGCCAGGACACATGCTCGGAGTCATGACTTCGAGAATCTGATTGACTCGCTCAGTCTGACCTCCGGTCTGTGGGTGGAAAGCCGTGTTGAAAGATACTTGGTTCCCAAGGCTTCTCGGAACTTCTTCCAGAACCTTGAGGTGAACTGGGTTCCTCGACCTGACACAATCTCCTTGGGAACGCCGTGAAGACTTACGATTCGGTCGATGTAGAGAGCTGCCAGCCGGTTGCCATCATAAGTGGTCTTGACAGGAATGGAATGGTCCACCTTGGTCAAATGATCGACTATGACCCAAATATAGTCATGTCCTCTATTCGATCTTGGTAATCCAGTGACGAAGTCCATTCCGACTTTATCCCACTTCCACTCAGGAACTTGAGTGGTTGAAGCAATCCAGCGGGTCGCTGATGTTCAGCCTTGACCCCTTGGCACACATCACACTTTGCAACATAGGTTGCAAATCTCTCTTTCATCATGTGCCACTAGAATCGTGCCTTCAAGTCTTGATACAATCTTGGCGTGAGCGTTCCTTCGACACGGAAATGCTCGGCTCCTTGAGAGGGGTGGTTTGCAGATACGCCCGGTCTTCAACGCGGAAGTCTTCTTCTTGATGACGGTGGTCGGTGTAGATCTTCCTTCTTGACAGGGCGGCCTTCAATTGTCTTCTATCCAGCTGTCCGTCTCTTCTCGTCTTCGGGCAGACAAGTAGGTCATCAATTGATGATGTTACCCAACTTGTCCACTTACTCCATGAGGTCCAATGGGTATGCAAGGTAAGCTGGGGTATTGGTGGTGGTCTCGGAGAAGTATTGCAGAGGCCTTCCTGACTCTGAGTCAAGGCCCGTGGTCAGAATCTGACCAGGTTGTGGCTCGGTGGGGCTTAAGGGTTTCAAGGGTTCTAGTGAGTGAATGAACTTATTTCATCTTATCCTTAAGCACAGTTTCTGAGATGCCAATAGCTCTATCTAATACTCCGAACGGAAAAGCGGCCTCTCGCATAGACCAACTTTAATCACCACTCATTGCCATACATATCCTCATGACTCTCAAGAGACGGTCTCACAAAATTATACTTGTCTAAGATCCCCAAATCCATATGCACGTCTACCTCTAAAATCCAAAGGTAGATCATACATGCTGCTGAGCTGAAATTAATCTCCACAATCCAAGCACTCAGCCTAGTCTTGCAAGGCTCAAGATAATGCATCTCTATTCTAAGGAAACACGTCATATGCCACTCCAAGATTTGTTTCCTTCCTATGGATCAACTCCGATAGCCCGGTAATTACCATCAATCACCACATAATCCGACAATTCCTACAAATCCGATGTCTACGATGTTCCACAAGATCTCAAGCCTCTATAATACCCAAATACTCGGAAGGACTATGCATCACGATAGTATGTCCACCAAATTCCCGTCATCCGGGTCAAGTAAACTCCAAGATCACGACTATATAGATCCCTAAATCAACTCCGACAAATAATCCAATCTCCTAGGTTATTGTCCACCGAGAAGCATGATATCATAATCAGGATCATAGGCCTAAATCCAATCTTACTCCGAATCATGCAGACATATCCAGCATTATACCAACCAGAATCACCTACATAAATCCAAATCTCATGCCCAACGGGCACTCCTACATATTTCCCAAAAGTCATGATCCCACCAACATGAAAACCTCACAATCCATCAAAGTCTCAGATAATTCCTCGAAGTCACTGGTATAATCCACCAAGTCATCTGCCCAACATTCCTCGAACTGGTCTATCTATGGCATCGTCAGACCTTGTGCTATATCAGAATGAAAAATGTGCTCACCCATCGTGTCCACTAGCTCCTTTACGAACCCAGTGTTGTGCAAGGTTACAAAGGCTTAACAGATTCTCACGCTTTACCATGGGTTAGGCACATGGTTAAGGATTCGTGCTGGAGTGTCTCGGGAAGTCTCAAAGGGTCTAGGAAAAGGGGTTACTGGTCTGGAGGGTTAAACATAACTCTACGGGGTTGCACTTGGTCACGGGGGTTGTAGCAGAAGTCTTCAGTGCCAGTTGGCCGTCGAGGTAGAATACTTGGTGCATCTTGTCTTGCGGGTCTTCAATTGGGGAGAGAGAGAATAGAGGGAAGCAGCAGCATAGAGGAGGGAAATGCCTAAAGGGGGTTCTATAGTGCAGGTGCAACAAACAGGTGCAAAAAGGCAGAAACAAAAGAAGCAAGGCAAGGGAGGTGATATAGCCATGCACTTGTTGCCTGGGGCAAAAGTGCAACTTATATCAAAACACAAACGAGTAAAAGCAAATAACACACAATCATGGTTCTATCCGAACCATCATATGGACTCGACTGCGCATAGGGGGTACACGACTCATCCTACCCTAGGGGTTCTCGGACTCAGTGTCGTGACTTGTGCCTCGTGCAGTCTTCTGAGCTTCCTCAGGTGTTGCCATGTCCCTTGTAGTTGCTTGATGAATGATCCGGGTTGGGCCTGGAGAATCTTCAACAACTTCTCGCCTGATGAGGTGATGGGGTGAAGGTGCCTCCTTGTAGCTGGTGTTGACTTGTCTCCTCTTGTCTCTTCAATCATGACGACCCCTTGTGCCTTCTGGGGCGTCGAGGGTACCAGGTAGGCAATCCATATGCAAAGACAATAACAAGGCATAATAGAGGTCCAACATGTTGATTTCGTTGATGAAAACATCGACACCAAGAGCGGGGGATGAAGAGAACCGTTTTCCTGCTCACTATAGTGAGGCGGACCAAATGGCGAGGTTCTCGTCCACCGGTGGTTGTCAATACAACAACGGTAGTGACATGATTACTCTATTAGCGATGTATATCATGATTTTGCACAACTCATGCCATGGTCATCGTAGGCTAGGGTTGCACCATCTTGGGGGCTCTTGTCAAGGGTACCACCAGCTTCTGGGTCTTCATGTCCTCATCCATCGAGGATGTAACTTCCGTTGGTATCATCTTGTCGTGGTGTCACCAATCTTGTGTGCAAAAGTAGTGGGTGAGTGTTTGGCAAGGTGCACTCCACGAGGATTACAGAAAATCCAGTGATCTGGGGAATAGGGGTTTTAGCGACCAAGGTTTTGAAGGGGAAGAGATCAAGTATAGCCTAGTTTTCGAAAAACTGAGAAGGGAAGAGAAGTATAGATAGTTTTGAAAACTAGTAATAGTTTTGAAAATAGTTTTACCCTAACTAACGACCATGCTAACTAAGGCTTCCTACAGTCAGGATGGCTCTGATACCAGCTCTGTGGGGACCCTGACTCGTAAGTCGTGATCACCGAATGCACGTGTACAGTGATCCCAGAGATCAATGCTCACTGAACACACAGAAGTTGAATAACAAGAGTCTTACATCCTTACATACCGTGTTACACAAATAGGACCATAATGGTCAAGCCTTGAGTATATCATCGCAGCGGAAAATCTTCAAGACAACTGGGACCCATGCCATCTGCCTTAACCCTACAAGCATTCTGACTGGGAAGCGTCCTAGCTCGCATGCTCGTCACCAAGAAATCTTCATCATACCCTGTTCTCTCCTGCCTGGCCAATAAAATAACCAGTGGCAAGCCAATGAGTACATTGAATGTACTCGCAAGCAACCCAAGTGTGATAACAGAATATTTATGCAAGGCTCTACTGCTAGGTTGGCAGTTTTGTGAAAAGCTAGTTTTTCATATGCAAGTATGATCAACATGTAACATGGATATGCATGTGTCTGTAACAAGTATCAGGAGGTCACAGACATCATTATCGAGAAAGAGTTGTAATCAACTCATTCTCAAGCTCATTGTGACTTCCTCACAATCACTTCATCAATACCTCTGAATCGTGTTGTTTCCCAGAAACTTATGGACATAGTCTAAGTAGCACCACCCAACTGTCCTTGACCGCGGACACGGCTATTCGAATAGTTTGACACTCTGCAGAGGTTGTACACTTTACCCACAAGATCCGGGGAACTTCCGTGTCATCCACGACCCGCGGTACCTCAAGTACCCGGGGTAAGCACCCGGTCATTACCTTTCCTTAGGCGACACTAACATAGAGTCCACTCGTTGGCACACGGCCTTTGGGGTACAAACAATAGATCACGGGACTTGCCCTAATTCAATGTTCACGCGTACCCGAAGGGACCAACGGTGTGTCCGGTGCCCTGTAAAAACAGTCATGGCCGTCTATCCAAGCACGACCCCGTCCCGGGAAAGACCTCAAGTCCTCCCGTCACTAGTAATGCGGGCACCATGCTAGTATCGACCTAAGTAATCAATAAAGCCCCGTCCCATAAGGGGTAGTGTGGTTGCACATGCTTGGTTGGGACAGTAGTCACACATAAATCTAATCCATCTCTGTAAACAACACTTTCGTCAAGCCTCGGCACACTACTTCTTCACCAAGTAGTGCCCTAGCTCCTCATCAACTCCCAGGGGCATTAGTGGCACCCACTGGGTCATTTGCAAGTATGTCAGACCACACTTGTTTCACTCAATGCATAACCCCGACCCATTTTGCGTAGCCAACCACTATAGCATACATCTATCTACTCCCACCCACATAACCCTCATAGGAAGGTAGGGTCATGTTTGATGCAAGTATCAATAGTAAGCAACAAGGGTAGCAACCAAAGTGGTTTCCACCTCAACATGATTCGATGCATTGAATAATAAGGCTTTATGAGACATGCATAAAAAGGTATCTTGAACATGGTCAAAGGGCTGCTTGCCTTATTCTTCCGGGTCTTCAAAGCTTCTGGTCCATCTCCGATCACTCCGTTTATTACGTCAACTAACGATGGAAACAATCATAATAAGCAACACAATCAAAGCAACAATAAAACTGCTCTAAAAACAGGAGTTGGACTTTTCTAGGATACCTCTGGTCATATTAGGAATGACCAAGGTGGTTTCATAGGTGTTGGATCAATAGGTAGTTGGGAACATTTCAATATGATGGAACCAAAGGGTTTATGGATTTGGAAGAAGTATACAGAAACATTTTCTTGAATGATGAGCAAAGGTACCCATCATCAAGTCATGATTTTAGAAGCATTTAGGAGTTGGTTTCAATGGATTTGGATTTGAAATGAATTTCCTAGGATTTTCCAAAGCTGATAAATAGGAAGAAATGGCTCAATATTTGGTGGGGTACAGAAACTATTATTAAAAATGTTCCAAAACTAAGTTTGGACATGACAAGCATCTAGGAACTTGAATCACTGCATTTGGATAAAAAATGAGCTCTCTGTGATTTTCTAAAGTTAATCACAGAAAGTGGAAAATGGGCATTTGATAAATATTTGAATAGGAAAAGTTTCTGGAATAATGTGCATGCTGCACCATGTGATAGGGCATGATTTTAGAAGCTACCAGTAATTTGAATCATGCCATTTGGAGTTCATATGAATATTTGGGGCATTATTGAAGTTGGCAGAATAAATAAAAAGGAAAAGAACAGGGGTTCGACCTTATACAGCGCTCTGGGCGAGGCCCAGTTAACCAACGCCCACTGGGCTCAGCCCAGTGGCTCAGCGGCGGGATGGAGGCGGTGACGTCGAAGGCGTAGTTACGGCGGGGCGCCACCACCGCAGGAAAACGCAGCCACCGAAATGCGCCTCCACTTATCGGGGAGGGGCCACCCGTCGGCTGCTTGCACCGGGCCGGTGGCGCTTACAGGCAGGGCCCGCCTGTCGGGTTCATCGTCCTCCCCCCGCCCGACGCAGAGGAGAAGGCAGGGGCGACGCCGGCGCCGTTCCCCGGCGATCCTGTTCCTCCCCGGCGGCTTCCAGCACACCATCGGCTCCGGGGGACCGAGCCGAGTCCATCCAGGGGCCTCACGCTGGCTGGGGATGGCCGAGCCGTTAGTGGCTTCGACGCCGGCGGGCGGGGCTTCGGGCGACGGTTGGGCACGGCAAGACAGGCTCGGGGAGGAGAGGAGAATGTGCGGGGAGTACTGGCGGAGGTCCTGGCGTTGCACTGGAGCGAAGAGGGGGAGGGGAGGGCTTCCCACGACGCGAATTTGAGCGGTGGCCGGCGGCGGCACTCCGGCCATGGAGGAGGTAGGAGGCCACGGGAGGGAGGTTGGGAATGTCTGGGAGGTGCGCGGAGAAGAGGAGGATCCAGGAGAAGCAACGGGCGCTCGAGGGGAAGGCTTTATGTAGGGCAGCCGCGGTGCACCGTGAGCATGGTCCAGGGCGCGCACGGGCGAGCTCGAGGAGAGAGAGGAGGAGGGCCGGAGAGGATAGGGCCGAACGTCCTGCCGTGTCCCAGACGTCGAGGCAACCTCGGGGACATGCTGGAGAGGCCCGAGGCTATCGGGGCATTGGGATGGGGGGCGGCTACAGTGCGGGAGCGCACTGTAGCGCGCTCCAGAGCACGTCTTTGGCCGGCATGGTCGTGTCTATGCTTTCCAGGCCGTGTCCTCTAGTCTCTAGCCGTGTCCAAGGGGTAGAGGGAGTAGTAAAGAAAGGGGGAGGCAGTCTTGGATGCTCCAGGAGCCACTGGAGTGAGGAGGGAGGTGAGGGAGAGGGTGAATCTTGCTGTCCAGCAGTATAACTTGGGGTTTTTACCCCCTCCAATAATTGAGCTGAGGCCAAGGGAATGTTTCTGGGGTTAGATGTTGATCAGGGGAAGCTGTTGTAAGAATTTGGGGCAGATGGAAATAGTAAAAGGGGTCCAAACACAGATTTTGGTAAATGAACAGAAGGTGTTTGATCTGTGTTTGGTCAAGCAAATGACATCCACTTGGCATGGGACTTAACAGGATCAAATGTCACATATAATTAGGCCCCTACACCAAATTTGAGCTCATTTGGGCAAAGTGGCCAATGTAACTTTGGTGAACCCTAGAAATGAACAGAAATGGTTTCACCATGTTGGAGTTAAGCAAATCATCTCCCCTTGATGCACCACTTGGTGTAGCATCATCATTTGGGGTTATGAACATGCCCACAAAGTTTGAGGCTCCAGATAAAAAGTTGACAATGTAAAGTTGTTCAAATTTGAATTTGAACAAAAGTGGTTTTGGGATTATCTGATCAAGTTGCTCTATTCCAAATCTTGTGCCATTTGGTCTAGATGCCTTATTAGGCCATTCTAGCATGTGCATCAAATTTGAGAGCATTTGGACAAGTTTGGCAATGTAGAGTTGCTCAAACTTCAAATATGGACATAATGGTTTTGAAGGGGTTTGAGGATGTTTCCTTGATCTCCAAGGCATGAGGCTTTGCAAGATCATCAAATAGGTCATATATGCCATGATAGAATTTCCCTGGAATTTTTGGAGATTATTTCCTTTGTAAATATTTCAAAAGCTTGAAATATCCAAAAAGTGTTTTGGAAGGATTTGTCCAATATTTTGAACATGACCATGTGTTGAAACTCTTATATATGGACAATATATGTCCTATGAGTCTCCCTGAATTTTGGCAAATATTTTTGAAATGTTTAAATAATTTTTCCCTATTAAAGACCATTTCTGGCCTTAAGAAAAAGCTTTTAAATAAAATATAAAAATAACTTTTAAAATCATACTTTTGTGGTTTCTGGGAGTCCTATATCTAATAGGATTCAAATAAACTTTTTGAAAGATTTTTCACACCCTAAATAAGGTACTTGCAGTGCAAACCTCAATCCAGGGGTTTTTGGAAAACTAATTTTTGAAAATACCATTTGGCCAAAATATTTTTATAACAAAATTCTATGCTGGTCTATACACATGGCATGATCATTGGGAAAAGGTTTTGGGTCAAGGAGATGAAGTATAAGAGTTGGAGGATTTATTTGATTTTTAGAGCACTAGCAAACAACAGACAAGAGTCAAATCAAGCAAAGTCAAAAACACTCAAAAGTTTTTGCAAATCCACATTTTTATCATGAAAATAAGCTTGAGCAATGTGACATGAAAATCAGGGTGTGACACATAACAAGCAAGAGTCTATATTAGCATTGTAACAAGCAACATAAGAACATAAAGGTGCAAGAGCTCTCGCTGTCCGTGACTCGAATGTCTCCAAATGGTGTTTGCGTGCAAGAAAGGGGATAGGGATATACGAGAGAGTAAAACATAGTTTTTGTATTGTTGAGAACTTAATCTACTAAAGTTTCACACTTGGTCTTCTTTGGAATCTTATCTTGACTCATCCCCAGACCACTAGCCAGGTACAAGTCAAAATGATCCACTCCCTTTCGATATTTTGAGCACTCATGCAATGGATGAGCGTAAGCAAGAAAGTTGACACTTAGGATGGCAAATAGAGAAAAATGATGAAGGGGGAAGACAAAAAAAAGGTGTGAAAGGCTCACATCAATGAGGACAATCATAGGCGAGAGAAAGCCAAATGATAGATATGATGTGAGGAGTAGGGATTGCCATGCAACGGATGCACATATGAGCTAAGGTAAGCTCTCCAATGGAACTAGTGGGGGTGCATCCAACTTGCTCGCTCAAGAAGACCTAGAGCTCTTTTGAGGAAGCTCATCATTGGAATATACAAGCCAAGTTCTATAGTGTGAAGGTCCCCACATAGCTATATGCATGAATGATAATCTCTATGGAGTACAAGGTATAAGATGGAGTACGAGTGTGGATCTCTCAAAAGGAATAGTAGTGTGCCCCCTTCTCTCTTTTTATTTCTTTTTCTCTTTTTTCTCTTTTTTTATTTTGTGTGGCCTCAATGGCTCTTTCTATTTAACTCTCATTTGTCCTCTTTGGGATCTTTTGATTTTGTCCTCTTTGGGGTCTTTTCCTCACTTTAGGGGCAACACTCTATGTATTACAAGAAGTATAGAAGATCTTTCACACTTTACAAAAGTACTCAACATAAAGAAGATGAAACTATCATGATGTATGCAAATGTATGCCTCTGCCGGTGTAGCGGGATATGCAATGATACTAGCGCGTCATGTAGCAATGATTAGGGCAAGGCCCAACTAGCATGCGGCTCATCGATCAAGCAAAAAGCATGTATGACATGAAGATCAAGTCATGAGAAGATGGATGTTGCATGGCAATGTATCTCGGAAAGGCTATGGAAATGCCTTGATAGGTAGGTATGGTGGCTGTTTTGAGGAAGTATATAATGAGGCTTATGATGACAGAGCGTATCGTGCCAAGGATTTGGATGCACCGGCGAAGTATGCGCCAACTCTCGAGGTGAGAAAGGGCAATGCACGGTACCGAAGAGGCTAGAAAAATATGGCTAGGTGGAAGTTTCAACTTTCGAATACTCACATTAGTCCGAAGAACTCATGCACTTATTATCGGTAACTCTCAATCTAATTAGGAGGTTCACAAAGAGACAAGTACCCCTAGGAGGAGTGTATGGGGGTTTGGTTATCCTTGCGCATCCTCGACTCATGGTACGTGAGTGTACTCAAATATTCGATCCCTCCAAAGATTAGTGATCCATCTAGTAGCTAAAGTTCTCAACTATTTTGTAGGTTTTCGAAAATAAACACGGATTGCCCAAAATACGACATCTATCACTAATAGGCTAAAGCTCTTGACACCAAAAGTTCAGACATTACTCATGGCAATACCTCAAAACTATTGCAAGTTACTACTAAAATTAAATAGCAACCTCAATTACCTACTTTAAGTTAAGACACACAACTCAGTGCAACAGGCAAACTCTCTTAACAAGATAAACATGAAAACTTAAGAGAGTTCAGCAACCAACTAAACAAAAGCTCTTTAAAAAGAAAAGCATGAAAACTAAGAGCTAAACATGACATCAGCTATGGAAGGACAAAGAACACACACAACAAAGATAAGCATGAAAATCCTATGTTGTGTTCTAGGTTGAAGTGGAGCGTGTTCCTCTCCCACACAAAGAAAGCTGGGTTCTAACTTGTTATGAACAGCAAGCAAAGCTAAAGAAAACCAAAAAAAGGAAACTAAGAGCGAGACGCTCCAAGCATAGCACATAACGCATGAAGTGATAAATATAGTGGACCGAAAGACGAACTGATAATTGTTGATGGAGAAGGGGATGCATGGGGGCATCCCCAAGCTTAGACGCTTGAGTCTTCTTGAATATTTCTTGGGGGTGCACGGGGGCATCCCCAAGCTTGAGCGTTTGACCCTGCTGAATCTTCTTTTATCATCTTCCCTCGCACACTTGAAAACTCCCTTCATACATAACTCATCATAATCTGATTAGCGAGGTTAGTACCCACAATAAAATAATTTTTCCCTACTGGAAATAAAGATAATCTTGAAGAGCTACTGTTTCTCAATATTGCCAAAAGGTTTTTGCAAAAAAAAAAGCAAGCTCAAGGTTTGCAAAACGAAGAAAGGGCAAAACAGGACAGAATCTGTGAAAAACAGACCAGCAGGTAGTAAATAATTTTTTCGGGGCACTTCTGCAACTCAACTCAAAAAACTCAGAACAGACGCTCGAAAGCCAATTGTATAGGGCACGCTGTCAAAACAATTCAGATAAAAAAGATGATCTGGTGATTTTATTCGAATTTTTCTGTCCAAGGTCAAAATCTGTTTTCTGGACAGCACGTCACAACTTTTGAACTTTCTTGCAATCGGAGGCTAAGCTTGGCACAAAGCTGAAAAGAAAAGATACAATGATGATGCTACTGTAGTAACAAACATCAAGACACAACAAAAGCAAAATAAGACCTAATACGTTGTGGGCTGCCTCCCAAAAGCACTTTCTTTTATGCCTTTAAGCTAGGCATGATGCAAAAAGAGAAGATCAAGTTTTATCAAGAGTAAGAGAATAGCTAGCCCGTGTAACGGACTCAAAAGGCAACTTAATCTTCTTTCTAGGGAAGTGTTCCATCCCTTTCTTGAGAGGGAATTGGAATTTTATATTCCCCTCTTTATGTCAATGATAGCACCAACGGTGCGAAGAAAAGGACGTCCCAAAATAATTGGACATGAAGGTTCACATTCAATATCCATAATAGTAAAATCAACGGGAACATAATTGTCATTGACAATGATAAGAACATCGTTGATCTACCCAAAGGTTTCTTTACGGATGAATCAACAAGACGAACACCAAAAGAACAAGGATCAAAAGGTTTCAATTCAAACATATCATACATTCTTTTGGGCATAACGGAGGTACTAGCTCCAACATCACATAAAGCATAGCAAGAGAAGTTATTCAACTTAATTTTAATCATAGGATCCCAACTATCTTCTAGCTTTCTAGGTATGGAGGCTTCTACCCTAAGCTTCTCCTCCCTAGCTTTGATAAGAGCATTAGTGATATGCTCCGTGAAGGCAAGATTAAGTGTGCTAGTGTGGGGATCTCTAGACATCTTGTGAAGAAAACCAATAACTTCAGAAAGGGTGCAATTATCAAAATCAAGGTCACTACTATCAAGTAAAGTGGTAGTGGTGTCCTTTAGGCTCACTTGTTTGGTAGCTTCTATGGTCATAGGAGTTTCTTCTTCTACGGTTGAGGTCATAGCATCACCATTAATAGGTCCAATGGGACTAGGCACTACAACAAGAACCCCCCTATTGCAACGCATGTGTAGCAACGATGCTAACATAATGTGTTGTTCTGTTCAACCTCCCAACTTCCTCTCATATAGCGCTAACCTCCCCGCTGCCTGAAAACCAGCTAACCTCCTCGTATCCACCTCCACCTTATCTTGCACCTCTTCGTCTGTAAAAGATAAGAAACCCGTTTTTTTATACATGCCATCCCTTTGTCCGTCGGTTCCTCTATCACCTCGACTCCATCACCCCGACGTCGCCGCCACCATCTAAAAAAGAGGCCCTTCTGCCGCAACCTCCTATCCCGGCTAGATCCGGCGCTCTTCCGCACCGTCGCCGACCGCACGTATCCCTCTTAGTGCTCTGCGCATACCTCCGCTCCACGACGTCCTTCGTGCCCCTGCACGGGCCCCTAGGGCAACCCTAGTCAGCCCGGGTCACCGACGCAGCTCACCTCGGCTTAGACTCGACGGTGCTGCTCTGCCACTGCTACCTCTCCTCCGACATCCAGTTCATCAAGAATATGTAGGTGTGTTATGCACCAAGCTGTCGCTGATCTTCATAACTTCCTCTACCACAGGGATCGAGTTTAGTAGTTCATATGATTAATGGAGAAGATTTTTTTGTCATTCAGATGATAAAGTGGACCTTACAGCAGTAAGGTATGTTTCTCCATCACCATTTAATTGCGCTGTGGATCTACGTTTTTATATTTACATCAGTATATCTTATCCTCTAGGTTTATGCTCTGAAGGCAACTCTCGGACCTAGCTGGTCATCTCCATAAACAGATGAACTCGAGACAAAGAGCACCATCCAATTATCCACATAAGTAAATTCCAGCAGGAGACCAATATTCGAAATCGAAGAACTTCAGTTTGACAAGGTAATATCTCAAGCGCATGGTTGCTTGTTGGAACCACAGTTAATGTTTTTTCTCTCTGCCATTTTAAGAATAACCATGGGAGAGTAAACCTTGTTGCAGCAGTAAATCCTGAAAAGAACGAGGTAGAAGAAAGACTTGAACAGTCAAGTATATGGAGCTTCCACCTTAATAAGGAGCTAGTTGATGCGGGGAATAAAAATGTGGAGCTTACTAAGGTAAGCTATACCACAGTCACGTAATTGTTTGAACAAATTCCATACTTTTTGCTTATGGCGCTACTACTTGAATGCTGAAATTATACCTGCATTTGTACTGACTATAAACTGGAGACTGTCATTTGCACTGACTATAAACTAGAGACTGAAGTAACATTATGTACATTTTCCTTGCTAATGAACAGAACTATATCAAACATACAAAGGTCGAAGCAGGTGCTATGCAGAACCAAGCCATCCACGTCGCCCTCCGCGTCAAGATGAATAGTGCAGAGGCGAGCGAGCGGGCAGCACGGGCCAAAAAGGCAGGCAGCCAGCCGAGCGAGCTGGCAGCGTGGCCAGGAGTGAGGCTGCATAGAGTGCGTCTTCCCCATGAACCCTAGCCGCCTCCTCCTGTTAAGAAAAGAGCATGAGAAAGCTGGAAAAGCAATTGAAATCCTGGAGCAATCATCTGTACGTGATAATATTTGGTACTGAGAATATATTAGTTGTTCTATATTATTGTCTAGTATTTTCTGGTTCGATTCATATTGTAAAATGAGTGAACATAAGGTTATATCTCAAGTGCAAAAGTGCTAGTGTTTAAGGTTAAATTGGAGTAGATGGAGAGGGACGCATAGGTTACATGATATTTGTCTCTAATACATACTGCATGCTGTGCATTCCTACCGGCTCAGTGTGTACATTGTTGATAAGTGGAAGAATTGCATACATTTCTGTCTTTGTAAGAGCAGAGAACTAAATATTATATCTTGATTACTCGGCGCACACTTGTTAATGCTTATGATCTTTCATGTAAACTCCCTATGTTAATTAATGACCTTATTATGCATAAAACATGTTTTAGATATCTCTTGTAGGGTTGGAACATGGAATAGCTTTGCGTCAACCTGGATGGTACTATATACCATATTCAGAATAGGTTTGATCAAGCTCAGAAATATTATGAGGTACCTCTTGTTACCTCATATAAATATTTTCAAGTTCAGTTTTATGCTTTTATAATTGTGTTATCCTGTACAGTATGAGAAGTGTTTAAAGTCATTGATAAAGTCAGATGGTTGGTCTAGAATTAGTGTTCAAGTGAAATGTCATATAACAGTTCAACTAGACTCTCTCTACTGTTCTGAAAAAAGGTAACGACTAACAGACAATAGTTTGCCTGGACTGAATGTATCATCAGAATAGTACCACTTTCTTTTTCTTACCGTAAATATGTAGTTTATTTATTTTGCTAGCAGCACTGACAGAGCCATTGTTCTATTATGTTTGCATAACTACATAATGTTCGCCATTCTATTCCAATTTCCATATTTTATGAACATTTCCCTAAAGCCAGGAAAATCAGAATAAAAAATTCCCTAACATAGTATCATTATATGCCATAGAAATCTTAAAGAACCAGAGCATCCACAACACTACAGAAGTTCTCATGTGGATACTCATCTATGTTGTATGAAAGCATTACCATGGTGCCCATTTTCTTATTTTGCTGCTATGATTCAGTAATTTAAGCATCTCTACTTATCTTGATGTTATGACATATCACAGGTTTTTTCATAAGAAAACAATGGTAAAATGTTTTTTTGAGATGTATGCTAGTACCTCTCGTTTTCAATGTAAGACATATTATGAGGTAGCTCTCCTTTTCAGGAGCACAAAAAAAATCTAATGCCACATCCTTCAAATTTTCTTTGGTGCTCCGCCTTTAAATTTTACTTATATATTAACTAGATTTTCTCTACTATATGTTACTCATCTTGTTTTGTTGTTGTTGTAGATTGCGAAGAAAGATGATGCATGGCTCTGATGTTGTCAATGGGGCTTAGTACAAGATAATTAGAAAGTCATTTATAGGACCAATGTTTCCAACATTAGATTTGATTGCAAGGTTGAGAGTTGGGCTATGACTAGATAGTTTCATATCTTGTAATCTTTGGATCAAGGTTTTGTAATGCAACATAGTCGATTTAATATATGATTTTTTTAATTGTATTGTGGATCCTATGTGTACTATATACTAATAATTCTAAATGCAATATACAAAATATCATTAATTGTTCATACTATATAGCAAAGTTTCTAGTTATTGCAATGATTTGTTATGTCGACATGAAACTCCTTTTGTGCAGGCCATGCCACCAACGCATATGAAGCGTTGTTAGGCTCTAATTTCATATGTTGCTATCTAACAACGCTTCTACACGTCATTTACCAACGCATGTATATATGTTGTTGTAGACCTTTGCAACGCCACCAACGACAACACATACAAATCCGTTGGTGTAGACCTTAGCAACGCATATACAGACAAAAGACAACACATCATTGCGTTGCTAAAGGGGGGTTATTGTTGTAGTGAGGAATGCATTGGGTGCTAAGAGTTTGGATATCCTCAACAACTTGAATAGTAGCAATAGTGTGGTGGGTAGGAAGGCTCTTAATTCTATCTTCTTCCTCCTTTTCTCTAGCCCATCTCTTTTTATGTTTAGCCATCATCCTAATGTTTTCATTAATTTGCACTTGAATAGCATTCATAGGAGTGGTCTTCCTCTCCTCAAGAGGAGAAGTTCTAATTTTAAGCAACTCTACCTCATGGGCTAAATTGTCTACATTCGAAGAGAGATTATCTAGTTTGTCTAGTTTTTCTTCTACACTCTTATTGAAGGCCTTTTGGGTAGTGATGAAGTCTTTAATCATAATCTCTAGTTCAGAAGTGGAGTTCTTGGTGCTAGGATAAGTATTGTTGTTCCCATAGGAATTAGAGGGGAACGGTCTAGGGTTGCTACCAAAATTACTCCTATAAGCATAGTTATTGAAATTATTTCTAGAGATAAAGTTCACATCTACTTGATCTTGAGCAATCAAAGAATTTAAAGGAACATCATGAGGATCAATAGAAGATTGCTTGGAAAGTAGAGACATGATCAAGTCAACTTTTTCATTTAGGGAGGAAATCTCCTCGACAGAGTTTACCTTCCTACCTGTTGGAGCGCGTTCGGTGTGCCATTGGGAATAATTGGTCATCATCTCGTCGAGAAGCTTCGTGGCAGCACCAAGTGTAGTTGACATAAAGGTTCCTCCCGTGGCCGAATCTAACAAGTTCCGCGAGGTAAAGTTCAAGCCTGCATAAAAAGTTTGGATAACCATCCAAGTTGTCAAACCATGCGTAGGGCAGTTCTTGACAAGAGATTTCATGCGTTCCCAAGTTTGGGCAACGTGTTTATTATCCAATTGTTTAAAATTCATTATGTTACTCCTTAATTGGATAATTTTAGCAGGGGGATAGTACTTCCCAATAATGGCATCCTTGCACTTGTCCCAAGAATCTATACTATTCCTAGGCAAGGATTGAAACCAGATTTTAGCTCCTCCTCTCAAGGAGAAAGGAAAAAGCTTAAGCTTAACAATATCACCATCTACTTCTTTGTACTTTTGCATCTCACAGAGCTCAACAAAATTATTTAAGTGCAAAGCAGCATCATCTCCAGCACCGGAGAATTGATCTTTCATAACTAGGTTCAGTAAAGCAGGTTTAATCTCATAAGAAGGTGTTGAAGTGGCAGGTGTAGCAATAGGCGTGCAGATAAAGTCATTGTGGTTATGACTAGTGAAGTCACACAACTTGGTGTTCTCGGTGGAACCCATAGCAGCAGCAAGCAAGATAACTATTTTTGTGATTTTTGGTAAGGGACACTAAAGCAAAAACTGAAAGGTAAACTAACAAGACTAAAAAGAAAAGATAAAAGATAGCATGCAACTCCCCTATCTTGAAGAGTGGAGTCCCCGGCAACGGCGCCAGAAACTTGCTTGATGGCTTCTCGCCCCTCGTTGGTTACCCCAAGTGGAAGGTTGAGATGTAGCGTAGCGGCAAATTTCCCTTGGCAAAGATACCAAGGATCGAATCCCGTGAGACTCCGAGGGTCGACAAGTAGGTGTCAACGGCGCCAGAAACTTAGCGGTTGACGGGACCTGCACACAGATACAGATAACTTTGCTCTCAACGAGTACAGAGAGGTTGTCAATCCCTCCGGCCTTGTTGTTTACAAAGGATCAAACACAATAGATAATGATGATAGCTATGACTGCAACTAGGAAATAAAAACAGGAAGTAAATAGAAGGTGTGATCAGCGGTGGTAATATGGACCGGGGTCCCATGATGTTCACTAGTGATGTCTCTCTCCCAAAAGACGATAAAACAGCTAAGCGAGGTAAACAAATTACAGCTGGGCAATTGACAGGATTATGTGCGTAAACCAATGCTAACTATGCTGCAAAGAAAGGTAGAGGCTCAAAAGCATGGGCGGTACGCCAAGGCAAGTAGACCAAAATCCATCTGCATCTACTACTAATCATCCACCTTGAGATATCTATCCAGAACATCTCGCTGGTATTAAGTTGCGAATCCCACCCAAAGTGTAAACTCAAAGCAACAGACAACTGCATTAAAAGAACTTTGCGTAAAGTAAACAATCCTTGCACCCGCAAGTACAAGGACCGTTGTTTTCTCCCTTGTGGCAACAGCACATCCCCTAGACTCATGTTTCTGTCACTCAAGCTAGTCATCAGGGGGCATGAACCCACAATCAAGCATAACGCTCCCTCTTGGACTTACTACCTACTACTTGGCCAAAGCAATAAACAGCAACGGAGAACATGCAAGAATTACTCAAGAACAAAGATATAAAAGAGGTGAATCAAATATATTACTCAAACACAATCTGAACATAGTCTCATAATCCATCAGATCCCAGCAAACTCAGCAAAGCAACAACAGAAAGATTACATATGTGCCTCGATCATGTAGGGCAGCTCACAAGGTCTAAACCATGAAGAGCAAAGAGGGGAGGAGAACATCACATAGCTACTGATCATGGACCCATGGTCCAAGGTGGACTACTCACGACTCATTCGGGAAGCGTCCATGGTGGTGGAGAAGCTCCCGGTGGTGGTTCTCCCCTCCGGCAGGGTGCCGGGAAGAGTTCTCCTGATGCTCCCGATCTTGGAAGCGTTGCGGCGGCGGAACAGAGGCGAGATCGCGAAAAAGGGTTCTGTCCTCGAGGGTTTTGGGACGAGAGGGATATATATGCGAAGGGGGGCAGCCAGAGGCGGAGCAGGGGCCCCAGGCGCCCCCCTGGCGCGGCCAGGGGTGGGGCCGTGCCAGGTGGCCGCCTGGGCCTCCCCTGGCTCCCCTCTGGCCCATCTTTGGTTCTTCGCGAAGCTTCCTATACGCTGATTTTTCCTATATTTTTGCTGGAATTTTTGGATAACTTTTAATATGGGGGAAACCTGAAATAGAAAAACAGCAGAAAACAGGAACTGGCACTGTGGTGCACTGAGTTAATAGGTTAGTCGAAATATGATCAAAAGTGCATGGAAATGCATCAATGTCATAGCAATATCACACAAAAGAAGCATGGAGCAAGCAGAAATTATAGATACGTTTTGGACGTATCAGGCTCTTGTCGGTGTACAAAAAGAGGGGTGCACTTTTTGTACCCCTATGACTGTGCACGGGCAGTCTGAGCCACGGCGCCATCGCACCAAGCATGGCAAGGGAGGCAAGCCGGGGCAAGACTGAAGCTTGATGAAGACTGGAGCAACACAAAGAACAAGACCACGAAGAGCAAGGGGACAAAGCGGTTTCCCCTGGCGAGATCCTTGCCGGGGCCGGCTCCGGCAGCCCCGGCAAGACCCTTGCCGCGGCAGCTCGCCCCCCCCCC